>CAXKVI010000005.1:105358374-105583374 GCA_964058755.1 Campiglossa producta
AGTGACTTTTAGCTGAAAAAAAATCGGAAAATTAAAAAATTAAAAAAAAAAACATGAACCCAAAAACAATTAAAAAAAAAATGTGGTAAAAAAATTCAAACAAATTAATTTTAATTAAATTAAGTTTATTAAATAAGTTATTTGAAAGCAGAATGAATAATGAGTTTAAGATATAACAAAAAGAAAGAAATTGTTTCTAATAAAAGAAAATAACAACAGCAAAAAAATATGTTTTTGCAGAATTTTTGTTAGGAAATTAAGAATTTTTTTGTTGAAAAATTAAGAATTTTTATGTTGAGAAAAATATTTTTTTTTTGTGAAACAAAATGTGGTTTTTTACTAAAAAAAATAATTTTTTTGTGAAAGAAAGTATTTTTTTTTTACTACAAAAATATTTTTTTGTTAAAAAAAAATTACTTTTTGTTCAAAAAAATTGATTTTGTTGGTAAAAAAAACTTTTTCATGAACAAATATTGTAGTTGCTGTTAAAAAATATTTTTTTAAACAAAGAAAACAATTTTTTTAACAAAAAAAAATTTTTAATAAAAATATAATTTTGTTTCACTAACAAAATATTTTTTTTTTTACATAAAAACAATTTTTTTTTTTTTCAAAAAAAATCTTTTTTTCTTAAAGAAAAATTTTTTCTTTTTTCTAAAAAAAAATTTATATATATATATATTTTTTTTTTTTTTTTTTGTTAGCATCAAAATTATGTGCAAAACTATTTTCAAATTCTTAAAAACTTATTTCCTTTTTTAAAATACCGTGCGCCATAAAGCAATAATTGCTTTTGTAAATAAAAATTTAAAAATTAATTTTGCAATCTAAATTTATTTAAATTTAAGTTTAATTTGTATTGAAACACACAAAAAAAATAAAGTGTAAAAAAAATTTATTTTTCCAAAAAAAAAAATTTTTTTTTAAAAATTTCTGCAGCACAATATCCCATGCATATTCATTTTAATATTATATTATGATATCATAGTTTTTAATATTATCTAATAGGTAATTTAAAATTTCTTTTGTAACAAGAAAACACATTGGAAAAATATATAAGAAAAATGTTCAAAAACCTAAAAATATTTGCGTTTTTTTTTTCAATAGTTTGTTAAAATTTTAGTTGGTGGCTGCAAAATATCCTCAGGAATTGTATGAAATTGGCCACGGCAGAAACAACGTTATAGGTTAGATTAGACTATAAAAATAATCTTGATTAGCAAATTGAGTCCCTTGATTAACTCCCGAGATCTGGTGTACAATTCCTCCCTATCCCCGTAGCCACTTCAAAAATAGCTAAGTTTATACTAAATGACTGCGGTAGTCTTCAGGACCACTATTTTTTGAGCTCACGACTAGATGAGGCGATCTTACACTCTAGCGAAGCAACAACCCAACTTGTTGTTGTTGTTGTTGTTGTTAAAAAGGCTTCACCTATAGTGTATAATCATTCCGAAGATCATCAAGCTCTTCTAACGGGGATCCAAGAAAACGTGCAGTTTCAAAAAGGTTGGACTAGAGTGACAGAGGCGTTAGAAGAGTAGGTTCAATTGCACAGTTAAAGAGATGTAAAGTGTCATGGGGGATATACCACATGCAGGACATGTGTTAGATATAATGTTATTTAGTCTGGATAAGTAAGAGCTTAACCCGTTACAGTTTTCAGACCGAAGCTGGGCCATAGTGACTCTAGTCTCCCTTTGTAAGGTTCATTCTTCTTCACCAATATCGTGTGGAAGACTATTTAAAACGTTGTTCACAGGCCGAGATCTGACAAAGGTATCAACCGACTCAGTGTGGATGTCGGTTAGAGCCGCGCTTAAGATTCCGCAGATCAAATGGCAAGGTAATATGATGGCGGATCTCGTCATAATTCTTATCTCTTGATGGAGGTGAGACTCAGCAGACATGAAAAGACATTCCGTAGCAGTTCTGATAGCAGTATTTTCGCAGACTTGTAACTTCGTCCAGTTGATGTTATGCACGTTAGGCGACCATATGGGTGCAGCATAGTCAAAGACCGAATGGCCTTAAATGTAGTCAGCAACGTTTCGTTATCTCTTCCCCAAGTACTGCCGGCAAGTGACTTGAGGTCTTGTTGCGACCTCGTACCTTTGAGACCATTGCAGACACATGACCAGCAAATGAGAAAGTATTATCCAATGCAAGCCCCCCCCCCCCCCCAATAACTTTGAGTGGCTGACAGTTGGTAGCTTGGTGCCATCAAAGTAAATGTCTAATTCGTTTCCGGCTTGCTGCGTCCATGTCGTAGAGTGTCGCCGTCGATTTAGTGGGTGATATTGTCAGATATCGCTCGGTGAAAAATCTTGATAGGTCGCGAACATAACTGTTGATTTTCCTACAGAGTTCATGAGTCGACATACGAAACGATGGTGACGCCCTCTGGTGGTGGGAGCATCTCCGATAGATAGAAGTTAACCAGTGTCGGGGATAGGAGCTCAGCTGCTTTAATAACGTTCTTCAGCATCTTATTATAGATATCGCAACCTGAAGTTTGGCTTGGTTTTGAATATCTAGGAGTGGTCTTTTCCTGACATTGCCGAAGTCAAAGCCCTGCATAACAGAATACTGCAGCTCCTCTTCTAGCTTGCTCGTTGAAATCCCTCACAGACCTGACAGTGATCGTGTGGTGTTGCTCAACTTCATTTGGTACTAGCAGACCCGGCAGGCATTACCTCGTAAAACGGTAGACCTATGTACGCGAACCTCCCAACTATTTTTTGGCTTTTCACATTTAGAGAGATATCTCCGAAACCAACTGAGATATTTTTAATAATCACATCGCTTGTGGCAGCACTCGTTAGCACCTTTCGTTTGATACTCATGTTGTACTAACACATTTTTGGTTACACCTGGTTCACATATTTGTCGATAACTCCGAAACCAACAGAGTTAAGTTTAAAAGCTCTCAAACGACGATAGAACGGATAGAGTTACAGAAACGGACTGCAAGCTGTTTTGGAAATGTTCTTCAGTAACTCAAATTTGCATTCTATATATAAAAATAAAATACCTTTTTTTATTTCATATAATTTTTTTATTGAAGCTATTTTTGGGTTTTTTTTTTTCATTAAGAATTTTTCTTACAAAAACAAATGCATATTTATTCGTACATTCTGTATTATTTTGTAGCGATTCATTGAATGTTGTTTTTGTTTTTATAATTCTATTTTTTTCTCTAGGTTTACAGTGAGTTCACGGAGTAGATTATTTTAATGTGATTTCAATTTTTTCATTTTTGATTGATACTCTGAAAACATAAAAACAAGTTTAAAGAAAAATACATACTTTAAACCAAAAATTCACTTTCTTAGCTAAAAATTTATTCAATTTTCGTTCAGATGGGGCGTTTTTGAACCAAACTCGGAAATAGATGTTTTTAAAATAAATTTGAAGTAAAAGTGATTTTTCGTCTATAGATGGTACCGATTTCGAAAACGGCAACAAAAGATAAAGATAACGCAAGGGGCTCCTAAATAATGGTCACACTAGACAAAAACCTATCTAAAAAGAAGAAAGTAATACATTGATAAATTCGTCAACCGGATCACCTAAATATTTTATCGCTTCGAATTGATTTTAATTTGGTGAGGATGATCTGCTATGTAAAAAAATATCACTTAATGTTGCGCACATATATTGGATGGTTACCGAGATATACGGGTTTGAACTCGAAATTTTTTAGTGTAAGCCTTTTTTTCTTTAAATTAGAAGTCACCTCTTTCTAAAGTATTTTTCCGTTCTTTTCGAATATAAATTTATAAAAAATTTTAATAAAATTTTATGGACAAATTTTAGTAAAATTTTATGGACAAATTTTAGTAAAATTTTATTGAAATATTTTAGTAAAATTTTATAAAAAAGAATTTTTATCAATTTTTTTTTTTTTACTTTGGACATTTTTAATATTTTTAACAAAGAAATCGGACACCATATCAAATTGGAAATTTACAAAAATAAAATTAAAAAATATAAAAAAAAAATAAAAAATAAAAAATAAAAAAATTTAAAAGGTAAAACTATTTATCTATCTTAAACAAAAAAAAGCACACGATAAAATGAAATACATTTTTATTTTATTTATTGAAAAAAATTTAAAAAAAATTAAAATTATAAAAAAAAAATATAAAAATTAAAAAAATAAAAAAAACAATTTTAAACAAATTTTCAAAAAATTTTAAACAAATTTTCAAAAAATTTAAAAAAAATTTTAAAAAAAGTTAAAAAAAATTTAAAAAAAAAATTTTAAAAAATAAAAAAATAAATAAAATAAAAAAATTAAAAAAAATAAAAAGTAAAAAAAAAAATTTTTAAATTAAAAAAAAAATAGTAGCGAAGTAATTTTATTTACGAGCTCTGGGCCAAGAATCAAAAGAAACACAACTTTAATATTTCTTTTGCTACTTTTATTTATTATTGATTGATTCAAAAAACTTTAATTTTGTTTTGATACTTTTATTTATTAAAATGATTGATTCAAATAAATAAAAGTATCAAAAGAAAAATTAAAGTTGCGTTTCTTTTGATTATTGGCCTAGAGCTCGTAAATAAAATTATTTTAAAAAAAATTTTTTTAAAATTTAAAAAAAAAATTTTAAAAATAAAAATTTAAAAACAAATTAAAATAAAAAAAAATTAAAATTAAAAAAAAAATTTTAAAATTTAAAAAATAAATAAAAATTAAAAAATATAGTTATTAAAAAACTAATTAATAAAATATAATATTTATTAAAAACAAAATTAAAAAAATTTAAAACTTAAAAAAAATTTAAAAAAATTAAAAAAATTAAAAAAAATTAAAAAACAATTTAAAAAAATGTAAAAAAAATTTAAAAAAATTTTAAAAATTTAAAAAAAATTAAAAAACAATTTAAAAAACAATGCAAACAAATGTAAAAACAATAAAAAAAAATTTTTTTAAAAAATGTAAACAAATTTAAAAAAATTTAAAAAAAATGAAAAACTTGAAAAAAAAATTTTTTTTAAAAATTTAAAAACTTGAAAAAATTTTTGGTGATATTTTTTTTCTTAAATCGCACATCACTTTCATCAAATTTCATTCAAATCGGAGCAATGAAATTTTTATGTGGTCCGCTTGAGGAATTTTACCCCAAATATGTATTTTGGAAAATAAAAAAAAATTCAGCAATTAATATAAGTTTTTACAAATACTTTTATTGTTTATTATTAGCACACTATATTTAGCAATTAAATTTAAAAAACAATTGTGTTCGGTTTAACTTAAGCTACAATACAAAATTGAAAGTATTTTTTTGTTTTAATTTTTATTTTTATTTTTTGTTTGTTTTGAAATTGGTAATGTACGACTTGTATGTAGGTATGTTTATATGTAATAATATTTTACATATAATAATAATAATTATATTTATAATAATAATAATAATAATAAGAGTCTGCAAGGTTTATGTTGAAGTTTATTTTGGTTTTTCTGTTTTTAGTTTTTCTAAAGTTATTTTGATCCACAAATTAAATACAACAAAAAGATATATTTTTTTGTTGTTTTTTTTTTTTTTTTTGAATTCTTACAAATTTTATAAATGTAATTTATGCATTAATGTGATTTTTGTTTTTGGTTTTTAATTTTTTTTTTATTACAAATCTATGCATAAATTGAGTTGTATTTGCTGTTTATGCTGCAAAAAATTATGCGCTGCTGCTCGCCAAAATTTTTTTTTTTTTTTTTTTTTTTCAAATTGCTAGAATGTTTTTATTTAGTTTTTGCATTTTTTCATTTTCTTATTGCATATATAATATTGTTTTTTGTTTCTGTTTTTGTTTCGGTTTTTTTTTAATGTATTCGTCGTCATTGTTATTGTTTTTTAAAGATAATCGGCATATAACTTGTTGTTGTGTTTATCCTCAGCATCTCAGCGTTCTTTCAACTTTTCGCAGTTTTCTATTCTTTTTTTTTCTTCTTCTTTTTTCAAAGTTGTTCCATGAATCTTGAATATTACAGCAATTGGCAGCAATGAGATTTGGTTTTTGGCGGCTGTCGCACATCGGACTGACGTTGTTTCTTTCGTGATGAAATATCCCTGATTAGATCATAAAATACCTGTATTTACATGGAAAGAGTTGGGAATATATTTATTAGTAAATTTTTTTTTTTTTTTTGTTATCATTTTATTTTTGTAAGTCATTATGTTAAAATGAAGCAAAATGGGATTAGTTTCGGTATGAGGTAAGCA
The DNA here is from genome assembly GCA_964058755.1 of Campiglossa producta. Lineage (NCBI taxonomy): Eukaryota > Metazoa > Arthropoda > Insecta > Diptera > Tephritidae > Campiglossa > Campiglossa producta. Next base: position 105,364,605 of record CAXKVI010000005.1, read on the forward strand.
TGAAGCATGAAAGTCTACTCATTTAAAAACTACTCACTGGTATATTACAAATATTTGTACAGTGGCGTGTAAAAAATAGCAACAAAATTTATAAAAAAAAAAATTAAAATTTTTCGAAGTTTTTTTGTGTACTTTTGACCAGTCGAGTAATTTTTATCAAATTATTTTGAGTTTTTTCCGAAAAACAAGTTCAAAAATGCTACAAACAATAGCAACTACGATAATTGCAATTTCGAACTTGTTGAAGGATCTTGTCAAAACGCTTTGTCTTGGTATTGTTTAGAAATTTTTCATTACATTTTAACGGGAACTCGATCCAGGGTGATTGGGAATTTCTAGCCGCAGTGCGTAACCATAACACCAAACACTACTTAGAATTACTGCAGACAAATTGCAAGGCAAAGCGACATTCTGTTGCTATTTAAATGGGGTCGGAATTTTTGTTATACCATTAGCTACAAAACGTATGAGTTTTACTCAGGGTACACTTTTTGTCCGTGTCCCGTTATTATTGGTCATTATATAATGAACTTTGAACGTTTTTGTAGACTTTTGACCAGTCGCATAATTTTTATCAAACAATACAATACAAAGCGTTTTGACAAGATCCTTCAACAAGCTCGAAATTGCGTTCATCGTAGTAAGTAGCATTTTTCAACTTTTTTTGCCAAAAACTCAAAAAAAAATTTGATAAAAATATTCGAATGCTCAAAAGTCCACAAAAATTTTCAAAGTTCATAATATCGACCGTTCCAAAGTCAAGAGATCTAAATCAAAATTTTAGTTTTTCGGGATTTTATGATAAACATAAATAACCGGCTGATGAGATTGTTCTCTAAATTAGTTTTTTTAATTATAACCACACTTCAAAATCCTTTTCAAAAATGTCCTATTACGGAATATTTTTCAAAACCCCGTAGAAAGAAAATTCAATACATTTTCAGCTGAGATGGGGCGTTTTTGAAAAAAATCCTGCAGTAAGACGTTTTTGAAAAATATTTTTAAATGGAGTGTTTTACAAAAAAAAGTCAAAGCCATTCTTGTTGCCATTTTTCCACCCACCACTGTGCATAACTTAAAAATGAAAAAAAAAAATTTGTACACACAAAAGCCCAATCAAACCTTTAAAATATTTACTAAAAAATAGATTTTAAAAAAAGCAAATAATAATATAAAGGTTAGGTTAGGTGCTAGCAGCCCATCTGATAGGGCAGCTCACTTGAATACTTATATGGTGCGTTGTGATACCGAATTCTAACCGGTGACAATTACTTAGCAAATCGCTGCGTAGCGACAATATAACTCCGGATAAGGCACACATCGATATTCGACACGTCCTCCGGAGACCTAATAACGTTCGACCCGAGAAACCTGCGCCTAGTCCTAGCAAAAGCTGTTGAGCATAAAATGATCCGATGATTCCAGCTCGTTATCCTGCATGCAGCTCACGCAGCTCGGATTTTCAATATTGTTTAAGCGCACCGCATGGATTCCCATCGGCCAGTGCCCCGTCAACACCTCAATCATCGTGGAAAGATGTACCTTAGAGAACCTGAGCAATTCCGCTGATCGCCTGGAGTCAACCACTGTTCAGAAGGACTTCGACACTTTACAAGAGGTGGTATCAGTCCAGCGCTTGTTTAACTGATCCGAAGCCCTTCTACTCAGAAGCAGACTACAGGTGGCAAGGGGAATACCCAGTGCTCCGGAGGCAGCCACTTCCGTTTCAAGAGTGTCCGCTCTGGCCAAGTGATCCGCATGGCAATTGCCGGGAATGTCACAGTGGCCTGTCAAATAATTTTTCTCTTGAAGTAGTTGGACGGAACCTTAAGCGATTTCAGGGTAGGAGTGGTGCGCATGGCTCAACTGTTCCCAACCATGGCCATTCGCTGCACAGTGACCATCTTTTCAGACGGAGACCGTGTCTAGTGCGCTCCACCAGACCAGTACTCCATAAAATAAATCTCGTACAAGCAATAGACCACCCTTGGATAGAGACCCCATCGTTTCACAATGGTCCCCCTGCAACAATACAAGGCGGCCGAAGCTTTTCTGGCTCTGTCCTCTATATTAAGCTTCCAGGTACTTAACCTTTTCGGAAAGCACCAACGGTACTCCCCCAATGGAGGTAAGTACAAAATCATCAATTTTATACCTTCTCGTGAAAAGAACTAGTTTCGTTTTATTCGGGTTGTCAGTCAGTCCACAGGATTCGGGCCGCCTTGTCACATTACCCAGGTACCCTTGCAGAACATCCCTTACGGTACTAAGAAACTTTCCCCTGGCGAGGATTGCTAGGAGGTCAGCATAGGCTATCACTTGACAGCCCCTGCACTCGAGGACCTGGAGCATGCCGTTGACTACTATGACCCAGAGAAGTGGAGAAAGAACATCTTCTTGTGGCATGCCCCTTCTCACCCTTATCTGAGCCCCAGATCCTCCGAACTCCGCCATGACAATCCTGCCACAAAGTAGTCAGTTGATATATTCTATCACTCTCGATACGACCCCAAAATTCGCTAATCCCTGATCTATTCTAAACAATCGTATTTATGGCTCGATTTGATTGAAACTTGGTGTTCAAGTAGCTATATGCTTAGATTAAAATATAGGATAAATTTTCTCCCAGAAAGTGGACCCAGGTCTGACTTATTCTAAACTATCGTAAAGATGGTTGGATTTACTCGAAATTTGGTTTGTAGGTAGCGTTATGCTTAGTTTAAAGTGTGGGATAATTTTTCTTCCAGGAAGTGGACCAGGGCCCGATATATTCTAAACAATCGAATTTATGGCTCGATTTGATTGAAACTTGGTGTTCAATTAGCTATATGCTTAGATTAAAATATAGGATGAATTTTCTTCCGGAAAGTGGACCCAGGACTGACTTATTCTAAACTATCGTATAGATAATGGGATAATGTTTCTTCCAGGAAGTTTACCGAGGTCCGATATATTCTAAGCAATCATATTTATGACTCGATGAGCTTGATATTTGGCGCGTAGCTGGCGTTTTACCTTGATAAAATATGAGATAATGTATCTTCCGATAAATGGTAAAAATGGTGGAATCTTATTCAGGCGATTTTCTTTGGCGTAGCAACGCACGCCGGGTATTACTAGTATTATATACATATATCCAGCTTGATAAAAATAGTAGGATATTTCAGTAAACAACTAAAAGATGGTACTTCCAAAAGGAAATATATCATTGTTTAAAAAAAAAAATATTTTATAATAGTCTGGGCCCATAATCATTTCAAATGTTTTTGTCCCAGGTTTTTTTTTTATTTTTTCATTTCTACATATTTTTAAATAATAAAAGATTAGTAGTGCATGCAATATCAACAAAAAATAAATAAAACATCAAATTATAAATAAAAAAAAGTATATATTTAAAAAAAATTATTAAAATTTTAGTAAGAAAAATGCAATAAATTAAAAAAAAAAAAAAAACAAGAAGCTAAGTAAATTCGAAAAGCGACTAAAAATACGAATAAAACTACTAAAAACAACAAGCTAAGCAGAAATTTGTTCAGTCAACTACAAACAATTTGCAAAAAATTAGTATGAGCATGATTTGAAGCTTTGTTTTAAGTTCACAACTAAGTAGGAAGGGAAGGGGATACATACTACAAACGATGCTCGTTAATTTCGATTATTTTAGTTAAATGCTGTACAATTTTTTATTTTAGTTGGGTTGATGGGTTAGCAATTCGTTGTAATGTTTGGTTTTTGGGATTAAATTTGGGTTGTTATATTTTTCAAAATTTTTTTTTTTTATTGTTTGTTTACCATTTTGTATTTTTTGTAAGACTTTTTTTTTTAATTATACTGTTTTTTTGTTCATTTTGTTTAGTTGTTTGTTTGATTTATTTTATAGACTGCTTATGCAACTATTTTTTTGTAATGTACAAAAGACGCCTAAAGTAGTGTACATTTAAGTCTCCGCTTCTTGCATCGGTCTTTAGCACGCCCGCTAGTCGCTTTTGAATCTTCGGTTTTGCGGGATCTTATTTCACGCATCAAATCAAAAAATACCTGCATGATGAGACGAAAAGAGAGCAGAGTGGAAAAGAGAGAGAGAGAGAGAAAACAACGTTTATAGAGAAACAGGAACTATTGCTTAATAATTTTGTTTACTTATTTATTTTTGCTACAGCAATAACAGCTGCTAAACAAAAAAGTAAATATTGAAACTACGCTACTGCAAAATAAAATTAATAAAAAATATATTTAAAAGAAATTAACTAATATGCGCCAATTGGTTGTGCTTTGTGTTGAAAATAAATTTTGAAACAAAAAAAATTGTTAAAGGTGTTTTTTTTTTGAAGAGTACGAAACCACTACTTTAGTTTTTTATTTCAATGGCTGAGTAGATCACTATATTTCATAAAATTTTTCAAAAATTCCCTATCTGAGAATTTTTTTATATAACGATCTGCTCAAGGGAACGCCCTCTCTCAAATAAATTTCAAAAAACTTTACATCCACAGCCAGACGAATTAGACAGGGGATGTCCTATCCCCGAAACTGTTTAACTTCTACCTATCCATGATGCCCCTACCACCAGAGGGCGTCACCATCGTTTCGTATTCCGACGACTGTACAATAGTGGCGACGGGGAAAGGCCCCCATACTGATGAACTCTGTGCGAAAATCAACAGTTATCACTGCAAACTTTCCATGTTTTTCACCGAGCGAGATCTGACAATATCACCGACTAAATCGACGGCGACACTCTTTACGACATAGACGCACCAAGTGAGCAAACGAATTCCAGCCAAAGGAACGATGTCGCAACAAGATCCTCAAGTCACTTGCCGGCAGTACTTGGGGAAAAGATAAAGGAAATTGCTGACTACATATAAGGTCATTGGCCGACCAGTCTTTGACCATGCTGCACCCATATGGTCGCCTAACGTGCATAACACCAACTGGACGAAGTTACAAGACTACCAAAATACTGCTATCGGAACTGCTACGGGATGTCTTCTCATGTCTCCTGAGTCTCACCTCCATCAAGAGGCAAAACTGCTCAATGTAAGAGAGCACGCGGAAATGCTGAGCAGGCAATTTCTTCTGAACTGCCTCAAGCCACGACATCGAAACCGTAATTTTTTGGACACAGACCCGTCCCCAAGAAACATAAGGAGACCCGGCATCATATTACCTTGCCGTTTGACCTGCGGAATCAGAAGCGGGCTCTAACCGACATCCACACTGAGTTGGTTGATACATTTGTCAGTTCTTGGCCTATGAACCCCGTTTTAAACAGTCTTCCACCCGATATTGCTGAAGAAGAACGCACCTTACCGCACTAGAGTCACTATGGCCCAGCTTCGGTCTGGATACAGTGTAAGGTTAAACTCTCACTTATCCAGACTAAATGACACCATTTCAAACACATGCCCTGCATGTGGTATGTCCCTCACGACACTTAACATCTCTTTAACTGTTCTCTTCTAACCTCTTTGTCTCTCTGGTCCAACCCTTTTGAAACTGCATGTTTCCTTGGACTCTCGTTAGAAGAGCTTGATGAAGATATTCGGAATGATCATACACTTTAGGCATGTCGAATCATTGTTAACAACAACAACTGTCGTGAAGGATCGTGGTTGGTCACCACTTCAACGGCTTTAGATAGAATGACAGTTGTATGCATTGTTTGGAACCCAAGCTGAAATATACTTATAACGTGTCTGAGCTACTGACGAGTCTAGGAATATCGGGCGATAAGACCACCTTTATTTTACTACTTTTCCAGCTTTCCGTGGAGGTACCTGTTTAAATATTTCAGGAATGGCACAGCTGGAGAAATACCAGTTAAGCCATGATATTTGTTCAGTATTGAGTCGCATACTTTTATTCGCTTGATAACCACTATCAATACATATATTATCCTACAACCATGGCTTGTCCCTAAAAGGATGTAAGCACTGCGGGTAAGGGATTTAAAATATGTCGAGGTAGGCATACCGGAGGTAAGAGGGGACTACTATGCTCGATGGTTGATTTACGGATATGATGGCTCTCACCTCTCATTACCCATCTTCTTTTTCCATACGGATGGAGGGATGACATGGCCTAGAAAGTTCCACTGGTCATGCCAAAGGGAGTACCGGAGCGTAACGGGCTCATATCCGGCCAAGGACTGTCAATTTCGACATCACTTCCCAAAATCTTCGGGGAACATACTTATTTTGCAGGGAAAGGAAACCCTGGTTAACCTCTCCCAACAAAAGTACACACTCATTATCGACTTTCGGTCGAAAAAAGGGATGAAAATAAAAAATAAAAAAATATCGCCGTCTGGTGGCCCCCAAAATACAAATATAGTACCAGAAATGGATTCCTCTACCCCAAAAGTTCTCCGACCGGAACCATATTCTTCAGTACCTACTCACAAAAAAAGGACTGAAAATTCAAAAAGTGTGATATTAAAAGATAATTAATAGGAAGTGACTACCAATGCGAATCGGTTAAATTTTACCTGGTTAATATATATTTTCATGTTCTAAAAGCCCAATGCTAAAAGTGTGCTTTTGGGTGATTTAAATGAAATTCGCACTACAACAAACGCAAATCAATGAATGAGTGAATAAATGGAAAAAAAAATTAGGTACAAATTATCACAACACAAAAACAACAAATTAATTACGCACATTGATTGGCAATAAAATAGTAAAATTGTAAAAAATACAAATGTTGAAATGAGCTGATTAAAAATGGCCCTTTATAGCGCAAAAAGTGTGATAAAAACATAAAAAAAATTGGCAAACATTAAGCGCAGTGTATGAGTGAGGTCAATCAACTGTAAACTACAGTCAAGTTCAAAATTATTGAAACAAAATTGAAATCAAATGAAATGTGACAAAAATCAAAATTTGTTTGGAATGAGTAACAACAATTGAATGCAGTAGTGATTTCAAAAACAAAGTAATGTTTTCAAAACTTAAACAAAAAAAGGAGTTTAGACCGCAGTACATAGAATTTCTTATACCTACTTAAATTTATTCTCGCCTTGCTCTTACCTTGTCCACATTTTCGCGCGTTTTAGCTGAGGTCTCCACATAGGGCACCTGCCACTGTTGAGCGCGCCCCTGGCATTCATTCAGCGGCACTTTGCGTTTGTCATTCAAATCGCATTTGTTACCCACTAACAGGAACGGTATGCTTTCGTCATTTTTAACACGCAAGATTTGTTCCCTGAAAAGGTAAAATTATTTTTTATAAATTTACTTTTACTAGTTAAAATCTAATTAATAATTCAAGATCGATTTTTTTTTAAGTATTGGGCCATTCCATGTCAAATCGTTAAATGGTTGGAGTCCATCACATCTGATTTGAATGAATTTCGTTGTCAAGCGAAGTTCTACCAAATGGTATGGTGATGGAATTTTTGCAACTTGTTGACAAAAGATTACTCTCTAAACATCATGTACCTATACTTGATAGGAAATACATACATATACAAAAGTAACCCAAATGCCTCTTGTTAATCAACCGCAACTGCATTTGCGTTCCCTGTATGACTGACTCATGCGAATAACTAAAAAAGGGCAAATAATAATAAAATTCTAGTGAATCGAATACTAAAAAACCTAAATATTTACAATTGTTGTGTGTGCTACACACAATTTTCTTATACTTTAAAAATTTCAAATAGTACATATTGTTGTTGCAATTTCGCAGCCAATTAAGTACACAATGTGAACACAGCAACAGCCGACTTGCCGGTGTCAGATCTCGCAAACATTAAAGCCAATTTGAGACAACCGGCAATACAGTCGAACGGTTAGTATGCATGTCAAAGTAAAAAAAGGCGAAAAGAAAAATGGCAAATAATAAAAAATCAAAAGAAAACTAGAAAATGTCTAGCTGTTACAAACGGCGCAGCTGCAACAGGAGGCAGCCCCACCCAAATTGGACGTTTGACAGCTATAAGAAGTTAGCAACAAACCGGCGGGTATATGTGTGAGTATATTCATTAGGGTGATTAAACAATTGGCTTCTAGTTCTTACCCTCTCAAAAGTTAGTTACTGTTAAAAAAAATAATACAAGTCAAAATTTTCAAACATATTTTTTAACACACCATTACCATACCATTACCATACCATTACTATACCATTACTATACCATTACCATACCATTACCATACCATACCATTACCATACCATTACCATACCATTACCATACCATTACCATACCATTACCATACCATTACCATACCATTACCATACCATTACCATACCATTACCATACCATTACCATACCATTACCATACCATTACCATACCATTACCATACCATTACCATACCATTACCATACCATTACCATACCATTACCATACCATTACCATACCATTACCATACCATTACCATACCATTACCATACCATTACCATACCATTACCATACCATTACCATACCATTACCATACCATTACCATACCATTACCATACCATTACCATACCATTACCATACCATTACCATACCATTACCATACCATTACCATACCATTACCATACCATTACCATACCATTACCATACCATTACCATACCATTACCATACCATTACCATACCATTACCATACCATTACCATACCATTACCATACCATTACCATACCATTACCATACCATTACCATACCATTACCATACCATTACCATACCATTACCATACCATTACCATACCATTACCATACCATTACCATACCATTACCATACCATTACCATACCATTACCATACCATTACCATACCATTACCATACCATTACCATACCATTACCATACCATTACCATACCATTACCATACCATTACCATACCATTACCATACCATTACCATACCATTACCATACCATTACCATACCATTACGATGCCATATTGCAAATACCAAAATCTCGACCCAACAAACAAAATTTAAATTATTTTCTGAAACGGTCTAATGTGCATGCATACATCGGTGCATAGCAACATGCATTTACAACTTTTAAGTTTTTATACACGCACATCGGATATGCAATTTTTTTATCAAATGTTTTTCTTCGGCATTTTTAGATTATTGCTTTCCTTTTATTGTTTTACAGTGACTTTTGATCGAGGTGCGTTGTAAAGCGTGTTTAGTTTGTGAAAAATCGCATGGGCTAGAAGAAAATTTCAATGAGAATTTAATGCGTCACAGTCGAAATAGTTGCTAGCACAAGCCTTAGGCTTTATGATCTACCTATCTTAAGATAAACACAACTTTTCATGGGAATCTTTCGTATTAAAACCGACAAATTGTTTGAAAGCTAGGAACTACCCTCAAATCGATTTTAAAAAAAATTTACATATATCGACAGTCCAAAAAATCATATTCCCAAAAAAAACTATTTTAATCGCAAGAACAATCATGCGATGATCAGGCCTTTTAAAAATGACAACAATGTAGTATTGGGAATATCTTCTTGTGTGGTGAAAATAAATTTTTGTGAGAGCATTAAATTATTTATATTCACCTCATAGCTGTCAAAATTTTAATTAACAAATATTTTGTTTTAAATTAAAATACACTTTCACATAAACTTGCTTGTTGAATTTTCTTTATTCCCATCCCTAGACAGCACTTGACCTCATTAAAGGCTTCCCTACTCCTCTTCGAAAATAAACAACACACCCTTAAAACCCATAAAACTCCTATTGTTAGGTATATAAATAACATTGACAAAGAGCAAAATTCCAAAGTCATTGGCAGGACGAGAGTCCTCGTAGGCAGATTGAATGACGACGAAGGTGCTTTTTTTTTGGTGTGCTTAATGGCGGTATGTCACGTAAACACATCGATTATTTGTTTAACTTCCGCATATGAAACGTGAACAGCCGCACTTTTATAAAAGCGTCAATATGTCATATATCACCGTTATAATATCCATGGCGTCAATTTGGCGCGTCTAACAGGTAAAGCTAACTAAACTTAATTTTACACCAACTTGATGGTGGTGGGTGGCAGGTGCGTCATTTACATACGTAATGAAACACGTTTACGAGAACATTCTGTTTCTAACGTGTAGTCCATAAATAGAAGTGCCGCACCTGTCACGTAACAAAAGTAAAAATGGGAAAGCACGTGACGTATTGCGCACCCCTAATATTACCACAGTAACTGCTGTTGCTACACATAATTTTTTTTTAACGTACAAAAGTCACGTGATGAGAGTGAGAGTTCATGAAACAAGACAGCTTTTTAAATAGGCCTATATAGCATCTCATTTATAATCTCATTTAGGATGTTTAATGAATTGAAAAATCCAGCCATTATCCTTAATTATGGTTCTGGAGTTAATTACTTGATTAATTAAGTTTTAATGCATCAGATTACGATTTCTTTTAATAGATAGATACCAGCTACGGTCAGAGCTAATTGCTCAAACTATAGATCAACAAGATGACCAAACTAAGATTCTAAAGAAATAGTTGAATGCACTCGGAGCGAAATAATCCTTCCATTGATCTGAAAACCCCAACTCTAAACTCGAATCCAAGGGCTGTCTCAAAAGAGAATGAGATGACCCTTGATATATTCGGGAAAAAATTTCTTCGGAAATTAATGGTCCCTGCAGTCATGTTATGATAATTGACAAAGAAGCCCAGCAGGTTTTTCTATTGGCACTGCAACGCGACAGTAGATGAATTGCGAGGACTAGGCTGAGATAAAAACAAGTAAGGAAAGCAGTCTCATCACTTTGTATAAGGAGAAAATAGTTCGCTGGAGAAGTAAACTCGAGCAGCAGAGCTAAACCGCAATGGTACAATCTTTTACAAGAGCGTGCAATTGCTGGCGTATGCCGATGATATTGATATCATTGGCCTTAACAACCGCGCCGTAAGCGCTGCCTTCTCTGGACTGGATAAGGAAGCGAAAAAAGTGGGTCTTGCCGAACGAGGACAAGACGAAGTATTTGCTGTCATCAAAGAAAGAATCGGCGCACCTGCGCCTTGGCAGCCATGTCACTGTTGATAGTTACAAATTTGAAATTGTGAGCGACTTCGTCTATTTGGGAACCAGTATCAACACCGAAAATAATATCAGTCTAGAAATCCAGCGGAGAATCACTCTTGCCAACAAGTGCTACTTTGGACTGAGTAGGCAATTGAGAAGTAAAGTCCTCTCTCGAAGAACAAAGATCACGCTCTATAAGTCTCTCATCATACCTGTCCTGATGTATGGCTCAGATTCATGGACAATGTCAAGAGAAGATGAGATGGCCCTTGGAGTATTTGAGAGAAAAGTTCTCCGAAAGATTTATGGTCCTTCCCGTGATGCCAACGGCGAGTATAGAAGGAAATTTAACGATGAGCTGTACGATCTCTACGCAGATCTGACCATTGTCCAGCGAATTAAAGCCCAAAAACTCCGCTGGCTGGGCCATGTTATGCGAATGGACAAAGAAGCTCCAGCACAGAAGGTTTTCCTATCGTCGCCTGAATTCGGCAGCAGAGGAAGGGGGAGGCCTCGACTGAGATGGAAACAACAGGTGGAGGATGACTTGAACTCCCTTGGGGTTTCCAATTGGCGTCCGTTATCGCTAAAAAGGAATGACTGGCGTGCTTTGATACGAAACGGCCAAAATCGCTTAGGCGGTTAAGCGCCAATAAATGATGATGATGAATGAATTGAAAAATCCAGCCATTGTCCTTAATTATGGTTTCAGAGTTCATTACTTGATTAATTAAGTTTTAATGCATCAGATGGCAATTTCCTTTAATAGATAGATACCAGCTAGGGTCAGAACTTATTGGTCGAAATATAGTTCGACAAAGTGACACAACTAAGATCCTAAAGCAATAGTTTAAAACCCCAACTCTAACTCGAATCGATAGGTTGAAGAAGATGAAATGACCCTTGCAATATCCGAGAGAAAATGTCTTCGGAAATTTATGGTCCCTGCCGTTATGTTATGATTATGGACAAAGAAGCCTAGCAGGTCTTTCATTAGCACTGGAACTCGATAGAAGATGGATGGACTGGGCTGAGATAGAAACAAGTAAAGAAAAATGTCGAAGGCTGCACCGAAGCCTTAATACCTTTCATGACTTTTCACCAGGAGAAGATAATACGCTGGAAAAAGATGATTCGAGCAGCAGAGCTAAGCCGCAATGATACAATCTATTACAATTATCATTGCTCATGCACTTATCAAAAGTTACATGACGGACCAGACAGGGTTGTACCGATGTTGAAGGTTTTCCTATCGTCACCCGAATTCGGCAGCAGAGGATTAATCAATAGCTTTGACTAATCAGAAAAAAGTTTAAAAATTATTAAAATTAATCAACAGCTTTGATTAATAAGAAAAAAATTAAGCTTTGACTTGTCAGACAAAAATTGATTGAAAATTTGTTCAATCGATTAATCAACAACTTTGATTTATCAGAAAAAAAATTTATTAAAATTTTGTTAGTCGATTAATCAACAGCTTTGACTAACAAAATAAGTTTAAAAAAATTGTTAAAATTAATTCACAACGTTGATTAATGAGAAAAAATGAACTTTGACTAATCAGACAAAAATTAATCAACCGATTAATCAAAGAAAGTCAATTAAAAATTAGTCAATTAAAAAAATAGTTTTGATTAACCAGAAAAATAAATCAAATGAAAATCTTTATAATCGATTAATTAATAGCTTTGATTAATCAAAAAAATATATATTGAATCCATAATTTGTTTACAGAAAAAAAATGAATTAATGAATTAAAAATAAGTTTAATCGAGTAATCAACAGCTTTGACTAATCAGAAATTAATAAATAAAAAATTTGTTAATCGATTAATCCATAGCTTTGAGTAATCGAAAAAATTTATATAAAAATTTGTTTGATTAATAAGAAAAAATTAATTGTAGATTTGTTTAATCGATTAATCAACAGATTGTCTACACAAACAAGTATACAAATTTGGTGTCTGTAAAGTATTGTCCAGAACATTTCAGTCCACGAGGGATCGACTCTACTAATTTTATTCTGATTTCCGAAAAAAAAATTTCACTAATGACTTTTGCGTAAAAGGGCTAAGTCCGAACTATACAAACCCTTCTCGATACCTATTCTTAAGGGTAATTCTAACAAAATTTGATTCCAAAATGGCACAGATTTTAGGCATTTTTCACGTTTGTGAAAGTCATCATCATTTTCCTCGAACTCTTATTGGAGCCTAGCGCCTCATGTGGGTGAAAGTAAGTAAGTGTTGGGTAAGTCTTAAACTGTAATCATTCCATCTTCAAAAAAATATAGAGCGTCAATTAAACATAAAACGAAGCAAATAGCAGACTGCTTAACCCAATTTCAATTGACCTCTTCATTCTACTACGAAAGTGAATAAAAAGCGAAACTAAAGCGAAGCAATGAAAATAACACCTATTCCAACAAAATATAAAAGACTTTCTTAAAAGACAACAGTTAGAACAATAAAAACAATAAAAAAACAATAATAAAAAACAACAACAATAAAAAAACAATAATAAAAAACAACAACAATAAAAAAACAACAGCAATAAAAAACAACAACAATAAAAAACAACAACAAAAGTGGCACAATCTCCAACGCATTTCAGCAAATCGATCCTCTATAGGTATTGATTAACAATGATAGAAACTCTAACAATAGCAATATTCCAAGTAGACGCACATAGCGTGAAAGGTAACAAGAAAAAAGCTGCTTGACTGATTGACTTTTTTTCAAATACAATACACTCCTCTTCCTCTCACCTGAATTCTTGTGTTGCCTGGAAGCTTTCATCATCTGTTATTGAGAAGACACAGAGAAAACCTTCACCGCTGCGAAAATAATTATCTCTAATGGCAGCATAATCCTCTTGACCAGCTGTATCTAGAATATCTATTTGTACTTCTTCACCATCTAAAACGACCTGCAAAGCAAAGACAAAAATATTTTTTAGTAAAAATACACAAAAAAAAAAGTCGAATTCAAACCTTTTTTCTATAACTATCTGCTTTGGTTGGTTCGTAGTCCTCCACGAATTCGTCATACATAAATTGTAGTGTTAATGCTGATTTACCAACACCACCACTACCCACCATTATCACTTTGTGTAGCGCGGGGCCGACTGTCGGTTTTTTACTCATTTTGATACTGTTGTTGTAGTTGTAGTTGGGTGTGATAATTAAGCTTATTAGACTTCCTTTGAATTTCCGTTGTCTGATTTATGTTTTGTGCTACTATTTGTGAGCTTTTAGTGGTCAGGAAATGTCTCTATTAATAGGCTTTGTTGGCGTCTGCAAAGAGAGGAAAAAGAGTTTAAAAATAGATTAATAAAAATTTGAAATCTTTGTAGAGATTTTTCTTCCCGTTGCAATTTTTTGTATTTTTTTTTGTTTATAAAAAGCTGCTGCACAAGGAAATAGATAGAAGATCATCGTCAGCTTAAGCAATCTTAATATGTATATCTGATAGCCAGCTGGGCAGGAAATTGTCAGAGCTGCATACTGGTGTCTGACATTCACATCCTCGTATTTTGAATACGGTAATGGCATTACACTACACGGTTAAAAATTTGAACCTAAATTTTGAATTTTTTTGGACTACATATAAGACCAAACCAAATTCGGTTTCATATTTAAACTAGGCCAGTTTTCAAGAAAATTGGTTCAATGGAACGGGTTTCAATTTTAAGCCACAAATATTTTAACAATTTTCTAAGGAAAAAATAATATTTTGCGACTCGAACCAAGACTCCCCGCATCATGTCCAGTCTGCTCTACCACTGAGCTACATCGCACACCTAAATGTTGTGGGCAAAATTCAATCTTGAATAAGCTTTCAAAAATAAATGAAAACGCAACCAAAATTGTAGACCGATTTGGTTTTAATTTTAAACCGAAAAGTTTTTATTTTACAAACCAAAAAGTTTTAATTTTAAACCGAAAAGTTTTTATTTTACAAACCAAAAAGTTTTAATTTTCAAACCAAAAAGTTTAAAAAATCGCATAAACTTTAGACGGGTTTAAAATTGAGTCCCATTTTTTAACCGTGTATGCAAAAGAAAAAATTTAGGTTCAAAGACCCTGCCCAATAAGGAAAATTATGATATAGGTGATACATTTGGGATGTGCGATTAATCGATTAAACAAATTTTTAGTCAATTTTTTTTTTTTTTTTCAAGCTGTTGATTGATCCATTTAACCGATTTTTTATTATTTTTTAATTGATTAATCAAATTTTTAATTCATTTTTTTTTCTGATTAATCAAAGCTGTTTATTAATCGTTTAAGCAAATTTTTAATTAATGTTTTCAATTAATCAAAGCTTTTAAAAACTAGATTAAACAAATATTTAACTCATTTTTTTTTCTGATTAATCGAAGCTATTGATTAGTCGATTAAACAAATTTTTCATTAATTTACTTCAGATTAATCAGAGCTTTTAATTAATCGTTTAAGCGAAATTTTAATTAATATTTATTTAATCGAAGCTGATTTTTTCTGATTAATCAAAACTATTGATTAGCCGATTAAACAAATTTTTAATTCTTTGATGAATCGCTTAAAAAATTTTAAATAAAATTTTTTCTATTTAATGAAAGCTGTTAATTAACCGTTTAAACAAATTTTTGAATTCATTTTTTTTCTGAATAATAAAAGTTGTTAATTAATCAGTTTGAAAAAATTTTAGTTCATTTTTTATTTTCTGTTTAATCAAAGCTGTTGATTAATCGATTAAACAAATGTTTTATTAACTTTTTTTAGATTAATCGAAGAAGCTTTGATTAATTTGCTTACAAAAATTTTTAATTAATTCTTTTTCTGATTAATCAAAGCTATTGATGAATCAATTTCACAAATTTGTAATTTATTTTTTTCTGTTTAATCGAAGCTCTTGATTAATTGAGTGAACAAATTTTTTAGTCATAATTTTTTCGATTAATCAGTTTATTTCTTATTAATCACATCACATAAAAATTGTCTGCTTAACCATTTTGTGATACGGATTAATCAAGTTAATTGGATTTTAATTAATCACAATGTGATTATTCGCAAATTATTTGTTTTGATTAAACGCTTATATCATTACCTGATTAATTAAATTCAATTTAATTGACATATTCATTTTTAAATAATCGATCAATTGTATTAATTTATTTGTGATTAATCAGATCCCCATTCAACATCAGTCACCAAAAAAAAAATGTTATCAAGCGTTAAAATCATATCGTCGCTCGATTGCCAGAAGTATGAATGTGCCAAATTTTAAAATTTTGGGAAATCCTATATGATGGTTTATCGGTCTCTGCAAATTTGAAATTTTAGTTTTTGACATAAATATTTTTTTGCAAGTTATATTCTCATTATACTCTTTCCACTGATAATGGTTTTAGTTTAATATTCCTTCAATTCCTCTTTCAAAATTTCTAAAGTAAATTTTTAAAAATTTTCGTTGTGCGAGAACCATGAATGTTTAGCAAATTTGTTACGTATACGCCATGGTGTCTGTGGTTCAGTGTGCTACATTCTTGTTTCTGGCTCAACGAAAGTTTCAAAAAACTTAGAAACTTAATATTAAAAATTTTCTTTCCTACACATTCATGAAAACGGCATTGCAAATTTCCGGGATTTCCTTGTACTTTGGAAACACGTCCCTTATTTTAGCGGCGACAGGTTGGCGAAATCAGTTGAAATTTTGATATAATTAGTAGCTAATTTATTGCTAATTAATTGCCAAAAGAAAAAATGTATAGCTCTGGAAATTTTGTTTATGACATTCTGCGCCAAAATAAGACTGAAGTTAGCGAAACCCATATTCGAAAAATTTTAAGAGCTATACATTTTTTCTTTTGGCAATTAATTAGCAATAAATTAGCTACTAATTATATCAAAATTTGAACTGATTTCACCAACCTGTCGCCGCTAAAATAAGGGACGTGATAAACTGGCTTAAGCTGGCGTTACAAGCAGTGAGTATAGTAGTATAGCGACTTAGCCATAACAACAACAGCAACAAGAAGCAAAATAAAAATTTTTATACAAAAAATATTGATTAAGTTTATTCAAAGTTTTTAGTCAAAATGTGTATATTTTACATCTTGTTAGTATTGTTGTTGCTCTCTATTGACTCAGTAAACGTTTAATCCATTATTAATTAAACAGATATCATACTTTTTATTTGGGGTAAGAAGAATTCAGTATTTGTATTCTTGTTTATTTTGCGTTACTTAGACATACGATCCACCGCTGTAGTGGGTCTTTCCGTTTCTTATACATAAAGCCTCCATAAATTCTTCATATGTACGTGGAACATATTCCGGAATGGGAAAGTGCGCCAAAATTTGCGGAATATAGTATCCATCGGTATCTAAATTAAAATACTTGTCTACATCGCCCCAATTTTCGTATCTTACACCTACATGAAGTTTAGCGATGTACTCAGTCAGTAATCCATCCGGAACACACTTAATTCCAGACATCTTAATTTTAATTAGTTCTTTCATGGATTGTTCAAGATTAAACAAACTCTGATGTATTTTTGTGATATCGGCAGCACTCTTTTTCTGATATTCTGAAGTCAGGGTTACATTCGGAGTTTCTATGCATGTTTGAGTGGCTAGAGAGTTGCCCGGTGGAAGGGGTGGAAGACTAGACGGAGAGGCAAGTAATTTTTTGCCGACTGTGTCAATGTCTTTCGCATTGAGGTTTAGGTCCTGGAGTTCCTCATCATTGTTCTGTCCATGGTTAAAGTTGCGTTCCGTTGGGTTGTCAGATATCTCGTCGATTGTCTTGCATTTGCTCATATCAGCAACAGTCTTCGTGTTAACCTCTTGCTCTGAGGGGCAAGAATTAACGATAAATATATCTTCATGTACATCCATTTTAGCTGATTCGTTGATTTTCTGCTGTGCTGTAAGAGTATTAGCCGCTTTTCCTGCATTGTTTAGATAATATTCATACGATTTGCAATGTCGACAAAATTGCTCTTTGAAACTCGTAGCCATTGAGTCGGATTTTCCGGTTTCAGCCGCACTGTTCTGTTTCTGTGCATTATCACTGTTCTCAGATTTGGAGGAGTTCGCGTTTACAGCCTCATCTACCAACAAATGTTGATAATGTTCATTGAGTACCGCCTCACAATCCCGCCATAATGGTAGCTTGTCATAATCTAGCTGCTTTTCCCACTTAGCTCGTGTGTCTGCATCAACCTTCTGCATTACCAGTTGAATTATGAGCGCATTTGTGATGTCTTTATCATCGCCTAAGGTTAACAATGCGTCGTAAATAATCGCCACTGAATCTACGATTGCACGAAGCTCAGCAGCAGATGACTGCTTCATTTTTGGCAGCTCGAAAAGTTTTGCAATTGTACCGAATAATTTTAAATATTTGCATTCGTACACCTGTTTGAGATTAGCCAAGGTTTTTGGATAATTTTCTACTGATAATTGGTAAGCCTTGGTCATATCCAATGTTTCGCCCGTCAAGCAATTAAGCAAATGCTTGAATTTTTCAATGTCTGTTATTGTCGGATCATTATTTACTGCGCTCTCGAACTTATCCATGAAGTTTTTGTACTCGGAATATTGCCCTTTGAATTTGGCTACATTCATTTTCGCGAACACTGATTTTTTTGACGCAGTAGATGTGGATTCGGCAATTGTGTTTTTTCTGGCTAAAAATGATTTAATCATAGCTTTGGTTTCTGCAATCAAGTCTTCTAACCCTACACGGGTCATGTCTGTCCTGTCAATATCTTCTATATTTGACTGGCATTCCATTAGTTTTTCGCAGTGCATATTTAACATTTCAATGCGATATTCCAACTCATTGGGGTCGAAGGATATGATTTCGTTTTCAAGGCGACTTTTTATGTGAAGAATGCTAATTTTCGCAACATTTCTTCGATGATATGCGTTCTGTAATAACTCTGCTTTGCTCATTGGGAACACAATTATCGATGAATACGTTCTCTTTATTTAACAAATTATTCTACCGTGCGCTTTTGATGTTACTTTTCGAATATTTATTTTTAACAAAACTTCATTTATTTATAGCCTGAACTCATGACCAAAGCCAACTCGATTTATGCCTGCTCTGTAAAGGTTGATTTGCACGAGTCGATTTTCTATTTGATCTTTTGACGTATGGGTATTTTTTACTATATTTTTTGGGTATTTTTTACCATAATTTTTGTGTAATTTTTGCTATACTTCTATGCTTAATTTTACTAATTTTTTTGTGTAAATTTTACCATTTTTTCTGTGTTATTTTTACTATATTTTTTGGGTAGTTTTTTCTATATATTTTCTTATATTTTTTAATTATTATTTTTCCAAAATTTTTTTTTTTTTTTGTAATTTTTACTATATTTTCAATGTAAATTTTATCAAATTATTTGTGTAAATTTTACTATTTTTTGTGTAATTTTTACTTTATTTTTTCACGTGACTTATTATATTTTTGTGTAATTTTTACAGTCTTTTTCCCCGTTTTTTTACTGTATGTTTTGCTTAATTTACTACTACTATATTTTTTGTGTAATTTTTTCTAATGGCTTGAACCTGAAAACCACCCCAGTGGACTCGTCTCTGTAACACAATTTAAATTTGTTTTAAATTCACACATTTTTTTTATGACATTCTGCGACAAAATAAGGCTGAAGTTAGCAAAACCAATTTTCGAAAAATTGTCGGATCAAGTTGAAAATTTGACAGAATTAGTAGCTAATTAATTGCCAAAAGAAAAAATGTATAACTCTTCAAATTTTTCGATTACTAATTATATCAAAACTTCAACTGATTTCGCCAACCTGTCGCCGTTAAAATAAGGGACGTCTTTGGAAACCCAAAGAGAAGTAAGAGATTAGTCACATGAGCCTTTTACCTCAAATCTGGAAAATTTTAACATTCATGCCTCTGGCAAGCGAGCGACGATAGCATCTATTATGTAACAGACAAGTCGAAAGTAAACTGACCAGCACATCGGTAACCAGTGCATAAGCAACTTCAGTTCACAGCACCAAATTAGCGCAGTCTACCAAAGAAAATTAATATGCAACAACTGTGCGGCGACACATTCAAGCGCGTCTCGAATTGCAGACAACCAATTTGGGGCAAAACGACGACGATTTAAAAGGAAAGTGGATGTGCGATTATCTAATACGAAAAGTGGGCGAAGCGTGTAGAATTGTAATAGCAAAGAGGAAGAAACGCAAAGAAAATTTGCCAAGTTGGGATAAAAGTTGGTTAGGAGTAGTACTTCCGTAAGCTATGTACTTAGCAGCATTACAGTTAAGGCCATTTGAACTCCACCCAACTAAATAAAATTTAATTAATATAAATTAAATAAAGAAAGAATAAAAAATAAAATAAAATATAAAAAAATATTTAAAAAAATATAAAAATATTACAAATATTTAAAAATATGAAATAAAATAAAATAGAATGGGAACAAATAAAAGAATAAAAATAAAACACATATAAAAATAATAAAAAATATATAAATTTAAAAAATTTAAAAAATAAATTAAAAAAAAAAATAAATAAAAAAAAATAAATAAAAAAATAAATAAAAAAATAAATTTAAAAAAATAAATAAAAAAATAAATAAAAAATAAAAAAATAAATAAAAAAATAAAAAATAAAAAAAAAAATAAAAAAAAAAATAAAAAATAAAAAATAAAAAAAGATAAAAATATGAAATAAAATAGAATGAAATATAAGAAAAATAAAACAAAAAAATGAATGAGAAATAAAAAAAAATTAATTAAAAAAAATATACATAAAAAAAATAAAAAATAAAAACGAAAAAAAAAATAAAAATAAAATTAAAAAAAATTAAAATTGAAAAAAAAAAAATTAATACAAAAAATAAAATACAAAAAAAAAATAAACAAAAAAGAAATAAAAAATAAAATAAAAAAATTAAAGAAAGGAAAAATAAAAAAAAAAAATAAATAAAAAATAAATAAGAAAAAATAATAAAAACAATAAATAAATAAAAAAATAAATTAAAAAAAAAAATAAATTAAAAAAAATAAATTAAAAAACTAAATAAAAAAAATAAATTAAAAAAATAAATTAAAAAAATAAATAAAAAAAATAAATAAAAAAATAAATTTAAAAAAATTAAAAAAAACAGGCCCTTATTAATAAAAAATGTAAAAAGTTCGATAAGCTCTTATAAGTCAAAATTTTTATGAAAATGTCAATTAAAAAAGCTTTATAAACCAATTTTATTTTTTTATGACTATGGGGGTAAAATTAAAAAAAATATATAAAAATATATAAAATTAAAAAAATAAAAATAAATAAAATAAAAAAATTAAAAAATTTATAAAAAATAAAAATAAATAAAATAAAAAAACATATAAACTAAAAAATAAAATAAAAAAAAATATAAACCAAAAAATAAAATAAAAAAAATATATAAACTAAAAAATAAAAAAAAATATATAAACTAAAAAATAAAATACCTAGAATGAAATAAAATAAAAAAGAATGAAATAAATAAAACAGAAATTTACAAAATTTTTCCAATATTTCTAAATAAAACAAGAAAACAGAAATAAAATAAAAAAAAAAAATGTAAAAAAAAAAAATTTTTAAAATGAAATAAAATTAAAAAAAAAAATAGAATTAAAAAAAAGAAAAAAAAAATAAAAAATAATAATAAAACAAAAAAATAAAAAAATTTAATTTCATTAAAAAAAAAATAAAATAAAAAAATAAAAAGAAGAAAAAAAAATTTCAAAAAGAAAAAAAAATTAAATAAATAAAAAAGAATAAATTAAATTTAAAAAAAATAAACGTAAATAAAATAAAAAAATATATAAACTAAAAAATAAAATACCTAGAATGAAATAAAATAAAATAGAATGTAATCAAATAAAACAAGAAATTTACAAAATGTTTCCAATATTTCTAAAGCACCATAAACAAAATTTCCACCAGAAGAAATCTAAACAAAATAAGTATTTTCACTTAGATAAAACCACCAACTGCAGACAGCGCCCAAATCATCAATTTTATTCGTAGATACAAACAAAAGTACACAAAAAAATCGATATCTGTATCAACGCAGCAGACTGGCCGCAATTTTGATCCAAATCCATTATCTGTATGCCATGAATTTGTTGTTGCGCTGGTCTTTGTTTGTAATTGTAACGTTGAAATTGGCACTCGTGCGCTCATCAGACGCCACATGTGGCCGGCCGGCCGGCTAGTCAATGGACCATAGACCGAATTTGGCGCAGCGCACACCGCAATGGAATGTTTTGCGTATGTAGGTAATAAAAGCGAAATTAAATTGGATTGATGAATAAGTAGTAAAAGTTGAAGTTTAGATTTCTTGTTTTATCGGTCTTTGTTTTTATTATTTTTACTCTTAATGGATCTAACAAACTGACGTTGAAACGCTTGAAAGTTGATGGCATCATTTGTTTCTGCTATTAGCTAAGAAAAAAGCTAAATTTAGGTGATTGCTCTTGTTTAATTCATTTCTAACTCTTTGTGACTTTTAAGTCATTTTCTTAATGTTTCTGGAACGGCTTCTAGACTTTTTCGGAATCATTTTTGTATTGTTTTCAGGACTATTTTGGGACTTTTTTCGGCTCATTTTGGGATTGTTTCGGGATCATTTCAGAAACATATGGGAACCTTTTTGGGATCCTTTCGAGATTACTTTGGGACTATTTCGTTATCACTTTATGACTTTTTCGAAATCATTTCGGGATCTTTTGGGCTTGTTTTAAGGACGTTTTCGGGATTTTTTCGCTACTAATTCAACTTCATTCGTGAACCCGTAAGAACCTTTTAGAATCGATTCGGGATTACTTCGGGACTTTTCGGTATTGTTTTTGTGATCATTTTGGAATTTGTTTCAGAATAATTTTGTAATTTTTTCGGAATCATTTCGTGATTGTTTTCGGATTTTGTAGGTACAGTTTCGGTATTGGTTTCAGGAAGTTTTTTCGGAACTACGTCGTCACAATGCAGAGTCAATTTAGTCAAATTGACTACTTGAGCTTCGTTAAGCTAATCCTTGAAATATTCAACTTTAGAATATTAAAAACAAATATAATTAAAAATGGTTTTTTCTTCATTTTTCCTTGCTCAAAATTGCGGAAAAAAATAAAAGAAAATTAAAAAAATTAAAAAAAAAACAAATTAAATTTAAAAAAATTCAAAAAAAAAAAACAAATTAAATTTAAAAAAATTAGAAACAAAATAAAATTAAATTTAAAAAAAATTTAAAAAAAAGTAAATTAAATTAAAAACAAACAAAAAATTTAAAAAAAATTAACAAAGTAAAAATATTAAAAAAAATAAAAAATAAAATTAAAAAATAAAATTAAAAAAAATTTAAAAAATTTAAAAAATTTAAAAAATTTAAAAATTAAATAAAAAATAAAAGAATAAAAGAAAATTTAAAAAATAAAAAAATAAACAAAAAATAAACAAAAAATAAACAAAAAATAAATAAAAAATAAAACAAAATGGAAAAAGTTAAAAAAACAAAAAAAAATTAAAAAACAAAAAAATCCAAAAATTAAAAAAAAAATTAGAAAAAACATCAAAAATTGAAAAAAAATTTAATAAAAATTTTAAAAATTAATAAAACCTTACAAATTAAAAAAAAATTAAAAAAGTTAAAAAATAATCAAAATTTGGATAAAAACAAAAAAATGGAAAAATTTGTTTTTACATAACTTTGGAAAATAAAGGGGCATAGTCATAGTCGAGATAAAGTAGGCACTAAAGTTAGCATTAGCTTTTTATCACCATTTGCAATAGTCTATTTGTCAAAAAAGCTTACGCTAACTTTAGTGCCTACTTTATCTCGACTATGACTACGCCCCAAAAATTTTAATTTGCTTTATCTTTTGCCTCACATTGTTTCATTAAAATCGGATAGGTCGAATCCGCTGATTTGCAATGAAAACCCCCTTATAGGTTATATTGAGACTCACTATTTTGAAACCATATGGCAGACATGAGTATACTAAATCCGGTTTCGCCAGAACTTTACATATTAATTAGACTTATTGAAACAGTATTCAACACTTCTCAAAAGCCTGGACGAAATCGTAAGACATTTTTATTTCTATAAAATAAAAAAACTAGACTATAGACACTGAAAAGCCCCAATGATAATAGAGAACTAAAAGTAGAAATTGCCTTTACGAGTGAAGAACACTCTCCTTCCATACATTATACAAAAGAGGTTCAAAAAATGCACTAAAAATAGTGAGCTCTTATACATATCTATCTATATCTTTATTTCTGTCTATATCTTAAGAGTTAACATTCATTGTATCTTCATTTTTATCACTCTACCGTGATTAACTATAGTTTAAGTAATTGCACGTGCACATTTTTATCTATCTGTTAGACTCGTTTGTGCTAAATCGAAGTTGCCATTGGATATCTAAATACTTTTAGCACGCTCTTCTGAAATTTAGAATTTACTTGTTGCTTGCTTTGCTAAATCATCTCCATTATTCTATTCTAATGTTTATAATTCTTAGCTAATCGTTTGCCTTGTTTGCTAGTCGACTTTTTTAGCTATAACTTGTGTTTAAGGCATCTCACATTTCATAGATAGTTTTGGTTTTTGGTTGTGCTAAATACATTTTTTGTTCGTGCATGACATTGCTGTTGGCATTAAATTTTGTTTGTGTTTTTTTTTCTGTTTCGGTGCAAAACAGCATTAGTTTTGATTATGCGAAAATTTTCTATTGACACCATAAAAGGTGAAACTTGTACACACATGTTTGATATCTATTAGACAATAAAATTAAGTTGTTGGATGTATTTTATTCAAAAGTTGTAAAGCAAAATGTTCTCGTTTTGCACCTGAGAAACACCTAATAAGTAGAACAAAAAATATAAACAAGGAACCATAATCCACCAACAAAAAAATATACGAGTTACTCAACTAACGTTCTACTGAATGAATGAATGAAATGTCGAACAAAGTTACTCATCATCATACGGCACGTACTATGACGAGTAAAACAAATAGTTAGAGGGTGGCACAGCTTTGGAAAACTGGGGCAATTAAACATATGCACACATTTATCATATAGAGAGGCAATATGATAGTCAAGTGTTATACTGGCTGGTGACAATATCAGCACATGACATTCGTCAGCTTAGTTTGGTGGTGCCATTGATAGTTTTAATACAACACCGCCAGCGACCATGTTAAACAAAACTAATTCACATGTTGCTGTTAAATTTGTTTGATATATAGTACGAGTAAGTATATTTTAAGTTTATTTGGATGGGTAGATTAACTTGGAAAAGACAAATTGATTGTCACGTCAACAAATGTGTAAATGTAAAAAACAAAATTTTAACAAAAAAGATTTGTATGTATGTATATGGATAGACAAATACAGGGTGTTGTGAATTTATGTATATCAAAAGTTTATTTAAAATGGACTTTATTGTATTTTTTTTTTTATATTTTTTTTTTAACTGTTTTTATCTATTCTTTTAAGACTAGATAAGTCTTTTCATTTTTTTATTTACAAATTTTTTTATGTTAATTTTTTATTATTTGAATACTTTTTTATTTAAATTTTTTTTTTAATAATTTAAAAAAGAAATCGTTTTAATTAAAATTTTTCCTTCCTTATTTAAAATAATTTTAACTATTTTTTATTTAAATTCTTCTGTTCATTTAAATTTTTTTTATTTAATTTTAATAAAGAAAATTTTTTTAATTTTTTTATTGCTTTAATCATTTTTTTTTTAATATTTTATTTAAATTTTTGGTTTGTTTTTATATAAGTTTTTTATATTTTTTTATTAATTTTTATTTAATCTCTTAAAATCAAAAATTTTTTTATCATATTTTTCGTTCTTTTTAAATTTTTTAAATTTTTTATTTTTTTTTTTTATTTCTTATTTTTAAATTTTTTATTTTTTTTTTTTTATTTCTAATTTTTAAATTTTTTATTTTTTTTTATTTCCATTTTTTAAATTTTTTATTTTTTTTTTATTTCTTATTTTTAAATTTTGTTTTTTATTTTTTATTTTTTTAATTAATAATTTTTTTAATATTTTATTTAAATTTTTGGTTTGTTTTTAATATAAATTTTTTTATATGTCTTTATTAATTTTTATTTAATCTCTTAAAATTTAAAATTTTTATCATATTTTTCTTTTTTTAATTTTTTATTTTTTTTATTTCTTAATTTTTTATTTTTTTTTATTTCTTAATTTTTTGTTTTTATTTTTAATTTTTTCATTTCTTTAAAATTTTTTTTATTTTTTTATTTCTTTTTCAATTTTTTTATTTTATCCTTTTTCCTTTTTTATCTTTTCCTTTTTTATTTTTTAATTTTTTTTTTTAATTTTTCCTTTTTTATTTTTTATTTTTTCCCTTTTTATTTTTCCTTTTTTATTTTTTCCTTTTTTTTATTTTTATTTTGTACCTTCTTTTTTTATTTTTTTTTTTTTATTTTTTGCCTCCTTCTATTTTTTATTTTTTTTTTTTATTTTTTACCTCCTTTTTTATTTTACTTTTATATTTTACTTTTTTATTTTTTACCTCCTTTTTTATTTTACTTTTATATTTTACTTTTTTATTTATTTATTTTTTTTCTCTGTTATTTTTTACTTTTTTATTTTTACCTTTTTTAATTTTTTACTTTTTTTATTTTTTTTTTTGTTTTACTTTTTTTAATTTTTTATGTTTTACGGTTTTTTTATTTTTTATTTTTTACTTTTTTATTTTTTATTTCCTACTTTTTTATTTTTTATTTCTTACTTTTTTATTTTTTACTTTTTTATTTTCTTTTATCTTTTATTTTTTACTTTTTTTATTTTCTTCTATCTTTTATTTTTTACTTTTTTTACTTTCTTCTATCTTTTATTTTTTTATTTTTTCCTTTTTTTTTGTATTCTTTACTTTTTTTCTTTTGTATTCTTTACTTTTTTTATTTTTTCCTTTTTTTATTTTTTACCTCCTTTTATTTTTCATTTTTTACCTCCTTTCATTTTTAATTTTTTTTTTTTTTAATTTTTATTTTTTTTTAATTTTTATTTTTTTTTATTTTTCTTTTTAATTTTTTTTTTTTCTTAATTTTTACTTTTATTGTTTTTTTCTTCCTTTTTTAATTTTTTGCTTTCTTTCATCTTTTACTTTTTCCTTTTTTTTTAATTTTTTATTTTTTATTTTTTACTTTTTTTATTTTTTACTTTTTTATTTTTAATTTTTAATTTTTTTTATTTTTAATTTTTTTTTTTATTTTTTACTTTTTTTATTTTTTACTTTTTTTATTTTTTACTTTTTTTATTTTTTACTTTTTTTATTTTTTACTTTTTTTATTTTTTACTTTTTTATTATAAATTTACATTTTTTTTATTAAAATTTTTTTATTAAAATTTTATTAAATTTTTTTTTATTAAATTTTTTATTAAATTTTTTTTATTAAATTTTTTTTATTAAAGTTTCTTTTATAAGAACTTTTCTTATTACAATTTTCTTGTGAAATTTTTTTTATTAAATTTAATTTTGTTAAATTTTTTTATTCAATTTTTTTCTTAACATTTTTCTTAATTGATTACGATTCACTGAACTTTTATGCATTGATAAAGCTTTATTATAAATTAAAATACCCTGTAGACACTCATGAAAAACATAATTGCAAAAAAACATAACCAAATAACGGCAATTTCTCAAAGATTCCATCACACAAAACGAAACCCTCGAAACAAAAAGAAAAATCTGTAAACAAATGCGTAGCTTAAGATAAGAAAAAAACACCGCCCACAAAAAGTCATTGCAAAATTTCTCAGATTTACTGCCAATCTTAATTGTGAAAATGAGTTCATGTATAAATTAAAACAACAAAAAGCGTTAGCAAAAAGAAGAAAAAACTAGTGTGAAATTCAAGTAAATAAAATTATTGGATTCAAGCAAAGCTGTATCGAAAGAGATAAGCAAACAAAACGAGAATAAAAGCTACAGCAATGAAAAATGTCAAACACATATAACTACAGAAAAAAAAAAAAAAACAATAACAACAAGAAATAAGTCATGTGAAAATGTCCAGTAAATAAAAAAGGAAAAAAAATTAAAATGAGATTTCAAAAAAAAAAAAATTAGCAACACCCTGCGAATAAAAAGTTTTAAAGGCATAAATGCGAAATCAAAACAAAAGCAACGGTACCGCTTTTTATAGTCACTGAAATTCATAAAAAAAAATTGTGTTCGCAATAAAACAACACTTGAAAAGTTGGTCACGCATAATTAGGTACAAGTGACGATGTAGCGGAATCAAACAAGCGGTGAACGATGGGGCCAACTCGAAAAGTTGAAATTCAAAAACACAAAAAATATTTAAACTATTTTTAAATATTTAAATAATAAAAAATAATAATAATAAAAAAATAATAAAAAAACAAAAATAATCAAAAAAAAAAATAAAAAAAGAAAAATAATAATAAAATAAAAAAAATATTTATGAAATAAAACTCAAAAAAGAAAAAACCAAAAAAAGAAATAAAGAATAATAAAAAAATAATGAAAATAATATAAAAAAATAAAATTAAATTAAAAAATTAAAAAAAAAATCAAAATTTAAAATAAAATTAAAAAATTGAAAAAAAATTCTAAATTTAAAATAAAATTAAAAAATTTAAAAAATAATAAAAATCAAAAAGAATAATTGGATAAAAATTTAATTAAAACATGAATTTTCCAAATTCGTAAATATAATGACCAATAATAACAATAACTAAAATAAAATTAAAATAAATAAATAAAAATAAAAAATAAAAAAAAAATTAAAAAAAATTAAAAAATAAAAAAAAATTAAAAAATTAAAAAAAAATTAAAAAAAAAATTTAAAATAAAAAATAAAATTAAATAAAAAATTATAAAATGATTATAAAAAATTATGAAAAAGATTATAAAATAATAAAAAATAAAAAATAATAAAATATAAAATACAAAATAATAATAAAATATTAAATAAAATAATAATAAAAAACTAAAAAAATGTAATAACAAAATTAATTAAAAAAATGATAACAAAGAAAAAATAAGAAAAGCTTATAAGAAGAAAAATAGTGAAAAATAATGTAAGAACAACATAAAACAACAAAAATAGTTTGAAGAGAAATTAAAAAAGTAATACAAAATAGTCAAAATTATAAAAAAAAAAAATAAAAAATAAAAAAGAGTAAAAAAATAAAAAATAAAAAATAAAAGAAAAAAAATAAAATAAAAAATAGATAAAAATAAGAAGAAAAAGAGTGAAAATAATAATAGTAACAATAAAAATAGTTAGAAGAGAAATTAAAAAATTAATAAAAAAGAAGACAAAATTATAAAAAAAATAATAACAATGAGAAAAAAAATAATAAAAATAATAATAAAATAAAAATTATAATAAAAAATTATGATAAAAAATTATAATAAAAAATAATAATAAAAAATATAATAAATTTGGAAAATGTGAAATTAAAAGTTGAAAAAGTGAAAAAAAATAAAAATGAATAAACAAAAATCATTAATTCTTCACGATTATTAACAAAACCAAAAAAAATAAAACAATAGAAATGCATAAAAATAGAAACCAGTATTACTAACGAAAAATTAGTTTTTATTTAATCTATTTTTATTCTTTAATTTTTTTTTTTTTAAGTTCTTTTTTATTTTTTTTTAATTTTTTTTTATTTATTTATTTTTTTTTTTTTTATTTTTTTTTTCTTTTAATTGTATTTATTTTATTTTTTTTAATTAAATATTTTTTTAAATTTTATTTAATTGTTTTAATTTTATTAATTTCTTTCTTTTCAATTTTATTAATTTTATAAAATTTTTTTAATTTTATTATTTTTTTTTTATTTTATTAAGTTTTTTATTTTATTTAATTTTTTTTACTTTTATTTTTTTTTTTAAATAATTTTTATTTTTATTTTATTTAATTTTGAATTTTATTTTATTTTAATTTTTTTTTTTTAATTTTATTTTATTTAATTTTGAATTTTATTTTATTTTAAATTTTTTTTTTTAATTTTATTTTTTTAAATATTGTTTTTTTTTAATTTTATTTTTTTTTTTTTTTAATCTTGTTTTTTTTTTTTAATTTTATTTTATTTTTTTTTTTTGAATCTTGTGTTTTTTTTTTAATTTAATTTTATTTTTTTTTTTTAATCTTGTTTTTTTTTTAATATATTTTATTTTTTTTAATATATTTTATTTTTTTTAATATATTTTATTTTTTTTTAATATATTTTATTTTTTTTTAATATATTTTATTTTTTTTTAATATATTTTATTTTTTTTAATATATTTTATTTTTTTTTTTTTAATATATTTATTTGTTTTTATTTTATTTTTTTCATCCCTTTTATTTTTATTTTTAATCTATCCAAAATTCCTTCACTCATACATACGTACTTTATGGTTGTCCCCTAATGATAACTTTGAATTAATTATTTTTCTTCTTTATTGATCGTAAAAAGTCATTAAAAAATTAATTTTTTTTGTTAATATATTGTAAAACAAAAATAGTTTGGGAAAATTTAAATTTCCATTATAAATCAAACCATTTCAGCACTACCCGAGCACATACATGTACGTTTGTATACATGAAAGTACAAAAATATGTATCTACTAAACTCGCCATACCATAATCTGAAAATTCACATCACTGCGAAGCAATGCTATAAAAGTGCTATAATACAACAATGCCACCACCACTCAACAAACAAGCACACAACAGCAACAACAATGCCTAGTAAACGAGTTGACGTCAATGCGCACGCTCCGGCGTTAGTTAAATGCGTCATTATGCCTGCTAAGATACAACGACCGTGTGGCCTAATGGATAAGGCGTCGGACTTCGGATCCGAAGATTGCAGGTTCGAGTCCTGTCACGGTCGGAGGGTAAATTTTTTTTAATTTTTTTTTTTTAATTATATTTTTAAATTTATTTTTTTTCTATATTGTATTTTAATTCTTTCACTTGAATTTTTACTTAATATTTGGTTTATCACTTTTTCCGTTATTCTGTTGATTTGGTATATTTTATCATTTAATAAATTGTTATACAACTGAGCATTGCTCAGAAAAGACAATTTTTTTGGTTAGAGCTTAGCTAAATATAAAAAAAAAATTGATAATTTAAAATTAAAAAAAAAATCCTAAAAATTAATGTTTTCAAACTTTTGATGCAATTTTTTCGATTATAAATACCTCTGATATACCTGAATATATACAGAATTTTCAGAGTTAGGTTGAGTTTTGTTTTTATTATTTTTTTTTTAATAAATTTTCGGTTTTTTTTTCAAAACTTTTTTTAATTTTCTCAACTGTAGAAAACTGTAAAATGTTTCGATGCTCAAAATCTAGTTATTTTCTATTAACTTTTTTACCTCGACTAGTACATATCGTCCCCTTTTTGCGTTTTTATCGTAACCACCATTTTTTCGAAATTTACTGTTTAATGCAAATTTGTTCATCATCCCTTAGCGCATCTTCTGGTAAAATTTCATAACTGAAATCCTTACAGTTATGTCAAAAAATGGCTTTCTTTTTTATCTTATCCACCAATTCGTATAATGAAAAAAAAATAAATAAAATAAAAAAATGCTCTCCTGTAAAATTTGCTTTTTGGCGTTTACGATAAAAACGCAAAAAGGGGACGATATGTAGGTAAGTTTAAAAAATTTAAAAACAGATAAATTAAAAAAAAATAGAAAATTTAAGATTTAAAAAAAATTTAAAAATGTTTTTAAAAAATTAGAATTAAAATATTTTCAAAAAATTAAAAAAAATATTTTCAAAAAATTAAAAAAAAAATATATTCAAACATTTTAATTTTTTTTAATCCAAATAAGAATTTAATTCAAAATAAGAACTGAATTTAAAAAAATGCCATTCTGGAAAATTTTCAGCCTAAATTTTAATAACAAAATTTGAAAAATCAAAATTTAACTTTTTTTAGAATATTTTTTACCAAATTTTTTTTTTTTTTTCAAAATAGTTTAAAACACGCCCGTTGAATTACTTTAAACGACTTTTCTTTACTTTGTTGAATTTCTGCTATTTTCGTCACAAGGTAAAAAAACACCTAATGACACCTACAACAAATAACAACAGAGCAGTGTGGTTGCGCTGGAAGTTTAACAAATTGCCTGCCACAACAACAACAAAAATATTAAACTGAACGTGGTAACTTAAATGAAGCCACGGCAAAGTGGAAACAAAAATAAAATTACTTGATTGTATTTTACCGCTAATTTGAGCTCAACAACTCATTGCAAACAAAGTAAAACCGGCAAGCTCCAATTTATGGGCACGTAAAAGGTGTATATTCTCATGTAAGTACGAATGTACACCAAGGGTCAATAGGATAGTACACAAGTTAATTTAGTGATATAGGCAACTTGTTTTATTTGTTTTTGAAAATTAGGTGAAAAAATATAATTCGCAAACTTTTCAGTTTTTTTTTTTTTAGAAAGTTTTGAATCTTTTGAAGATTTTTTAATTTTGAAGCTTTTTTAATTTTTCTGAACTTTGCGTAAGACCGCAATTTTGCTGTTGTGAGTTAAATTCTAATTAATCAAATCATATAAATAAGCAAAAAATAATAAAGTGTAACTACTTTTTTGACCAGAAGTGTATGTATGTTGGCTGTCCGGGAGAAGTATGTACGAAAGCGCGAAAAGCATAAGAAATTTCCCAGGCATAATGATAATGGTTGCAAGCAAACTTATTTTAACTGCACAAACGTAATTATCTAAAAGAATAAGTACTACAGTGGAGGCCATTAACTTAGACTGGGAAATAAGCAAAAAAAAAAAAACTTGAAGGTGATTTGAATATGTATATAGTGTAATATTTTGAATCTTTGGGTAAATTTATGAAACTCTAACTAACCTGAAACTTCCACAAAAACAATTGCAAACCGGGTGATATATTAAATGAAAAAATTGAGTTGAAAAAAATATTGAAAAAAGTATAGTTAAAAATTTAAAAATATTATCAAATTTTGCAAAAAAAAAAATACAATCTAAAAGGAATAAAGTTTTTTTTGTTTCCTTGAAAATATTTTTTCAATCCTTATTTTTTTCTAATTTTTTTAATTTTCCACTTTATTTTTTTATTTTTATTTTAAATAATATTTTTTTGATTCGTTTAACATATTTTTTCAATCTTAATTTTTCTTATTAAATTTTTTAATTTCGGTGTTCTTTAATTTTAGGTTTTTTTTTTTGTTTTATTTTAGGTTTTTTTTTTTGTTTTATTTTAGTCTTCATGTTTTAATTTGAATTTATTTCATTTAAATTTCATTCATTGAATTAATTTCATTTAAATTTTTTTAATTTGAATTTTTTTCATTTAAGTTTCTTTTATTTAAATTTCATTTAAAATTTGCTTTTTAATTTTAATTTTCTTTTTAATTTTAATTATCTTTTTAATTTTAATTTTAATTTATTTAATGTAGATTTTTTTAATTTGAATTTTTATAATATTTTTAGCTGGCTCTTAATAATTTTAATATTTACTTCCTATGATTATTTGTAGATTTTTCTTATTTTTTAATCGTTATTTTTGTTTTTCTGAACTTTTTTTAATTTTTTGTTGTTGATAATATCTTCGGCTCAAAGTAATTTAAGAGTTTTTTTATATGTATTTGTACCTAGATTATTTTTTTCTTAATTTTTTTTATTAATTATAAATTTTTTTCTTAATTTTTTATATGTAAGCTGTTTTAAAAATTTAAAACACATTTTTTTTGTTTTTTTTTGTGTTTTTAATTTTTTTTGTTTCTTTTATTTTTTTTTATTTTTTTTTTTTTATTTTTATTTTATTTTTTTTTAATTTTTTTTTATTATTTTTTTTTTATTATTTTTTTATTTTTTTTATTTTTTTTTTATTATTTTTATTTTATTTTTTTATTTTTATTTTATTTTTTTTTATTTTGTTTTTTATTTTTTTATTTTTTTTTGTTTTTTCTTTCTTTTTTTGTTTTGATTTTGTTTTTTTTTTTTCTTATTTTGGGTTTGTTTTGTTTTCTAATTTTGGTTTTGTTTTTTTTTCTAATTTTGGTTTTGTTTTTTTTTTCTAATTTTGGTTTTGTTTTTTTTTCTAACTTTGGTTTTGTTTTTTTTTTTTCTGTCATATTTTTATTTTTTTGTTCATTTTTTTTACTTTGCACGTTTTTTTAATTTCAATTATTTAAAACATTATTTTATTTATATATAATTTAATTTTCTACCTTTGTTTTAATTTTCGGCTTTTAATGTTTTTTTTATTTTTTTGTTCTAATTTAATTTTTTTATTTTATTTTATTTTATTTTATTTTATTTTATTTTATTTTTTATTTTAGTTTTTATTTTATTTTAATTTATCTTATTTTATTTTATTTCAATTTATTTTATTTTTTTTTTTACTTTTTTTTACATTATTTATTTTTTTTTTTTTTGTTAAACAAATTTTTTGTTTTTTTTATTTTGTTTTTATTTTATAATATTTTTTCCCAACTGCCCTTTTTATGACCGCTACTGTACATATATAGTAGTGTAAGAAATTAGGCTATGTTTAAAGCGAGTAAAGAGTGAAATAAGAAAATAAAATAATATGGGAACACATTGCCTCAAGCGTCTGAGACGGCAGCGGTATTTTATCACCATCAACATCAACAAGCACCAAGTGGGGTGACTAGCTGACTAACTGGATGACTGGTTGAGTGTTAGGCGGTACTACATAGAAGAGCTGTCAACCTAAGCTCCATCAACGTTTGTCATCGTTATAGCTCTAGCTTAAAAAAAAATATGGGGAGTTGGTTATACTGAGAAATTTGCGCGCATGACCTATTTCGCGTCTAATTAAAAATTAAACAAACCAAAACACTATCATTTAGTTGGGGGGCTACTCAGCAATTTTCTTGACATTTAGTTGTGCGTCTCCTACTTGAACAAGTTTTAACAATAGTTGGTAGACTAAGTATTTGAGGTAGGCAGTGAGGTGGTCTTATTTGTTTGTTTGTCTTAAAACACCTGTTATACTTCAGTTCGCTACGGCAAGCCGAATCTCTGCACCGTTGCGTCGAATGCTCAATCTTCTTTAAGTAGATAACATCTATTTTCCTCCCTCGTATTTACAGTTATCGCACGAAAATAATGCACTCTGCTTTGTTTGTCTTCGCAGTTTACTTATTGAAATATTTTGTGTGAAATTCTTGTTTTAAATTAAACGAAATAAAGTCTCAAAACAATGGCGAGTGTAGTGTGTGGTGGTGATCTGTGAAAAAACGCAAAGCACAATGGAAAACATCTTCGTGCCGATTTGAAACGCACAATTAATTATCATTTTAATACCTCTGAGCGAGCGTTTGAAGATGTAACAAAGTGGAGAAAAATTAAATAAAAAATAAAAAAAAACTCCCACTAACACAGAAATGAGCAAACAATTCAAATTAACTTTTTCAGCTCGCTGATTTTTCGCATCAACAGTTGTTGTTCGAATTGTTATTTTATTGTTTTTTTTTTTTTTTGGTTTATTTATTTTAAATAGATTTCGCTTTTATTTAGTGCCTGGTTTTTCTCTTTTATACACTTTGGAATTGTTTTATGTAGGTATGTACGTTAGGATGGTTTAAACATTTTATTTTTTTCTTTTTTACTTGAGGTGTTTTAAATATATAAAATTTTTTTTTTTAATTTTCCAAATTTTAAAATTTTTTTTTAAACTTTCCAAATTTTTAAATTTTTTTTTTTTACTTTTTTAATTTTTTTTTATTTATTTTTTTAAATTTTCCTTACTGTTTTTCTAATTTTTCTTAATATTTTTTAATTTTTCTTAATATTTTTTTAGTTTTTCAGTAGGTCACCTCAAAACGTTAAATAATTGATTCTTTTTTTTAATTTTTATTCTTGTTTTTTATTTTTTTTTTTTATTTCAATTTTTTTATTGTTTTTTTTTTTTGTTTAATTTTTTTATTTTTTTTTAATTTTTTAGATTTTAATTTTTTTTTCAATTTTTTAGTTTTTCATTTTTTTTTTAATTTTTTCTTAATTTTCTTTTTAATTTTTTTTTCTGTTATTATTTATAAGTTTTTTAAGCTTTTTTATTTTTTTTAATTTTTTTATTGTTTTTTTTTTTAATTTTTTTTTATTTTTTTTAATTTTTCATTTTTCTTTATTGCATTTTTTTATTTTCTTTTATTGTATTTTTTCTCTTTTAATTTTTTTTTTTCTTTTATTTTATTTTTTTCTTTTATTTTATTTTTTTCTTTTATTTTATTTTTTTTCTTTTATTTTATTTATTTTTCTTTTATTTTATATTTTTCCTTTTATTTTTTTTTTGTAATTTAATTTTTTGTTTTTACATTTTTTAATTTTTTTTTTGTTTTATTTGTTTTTTTTTGCTGTTTCTTCGTTATTGTTTTTTTGTTATTTTTTTTTTGTTATTGTTTTTTTTATTTTTTTCGTTATTGTTTTTTTGTTATTTTTTTTTTTGTTTTTTTTATTTTTGGTTTTATTATTTTTTTTTGTTTTATTTTTTTTTTTTGTTTTTATTTTTTTTTTTTTATTTTTTTTTTACTTTTTTTTTTGTTTTTATTTTTTTTTATTTTTTTTTTTACTTTTTTTTTTATTTTTTTTTTTGTTTTTTTTTTTGTTTTTATTTTTTTTTTTTTGTTATTTTTTTGTTTTCATTTTTTTTTTTTTGTTTTTTCGTTTTAATTTTTTTTTTCGTTTTAATTTTTTTTTTCGTTTTAATTTTTTTTTTTTTTTTTCTTTTAATTTTTTTTTGTTTTTATTTTTTTTTTACAGAAAGGGCGACCCACTCTCAAAGTTATCTGTTCTCGTGTCTTTCAAACATTCCTATTTGAATACTTTATCGCCTATAGTAAATAACACTGTACAGCAGTCAAAAAACCCTAGAGGGTTTCTTATCGGTTTCTAAAGCTTTTAGGGGCGCGGAATCTGAATCTGAAGTCAGATTCTTCGGGTCACCCTAGGTTTTCTCTCCAGAGGGCAGTTTGTTCAGAGATCGATAGTTGTAAAGAACATCTTTTTTTTAATTTTTTTTGTAATTTTTTTTTTTTTTTAATTTTTTTTCTTAATAATTTTTTATACCCCAGTTTTATGCACTATGGAACATTTGTATGCCACCAAATATAAGAACCAAACTTAAATTATGGTTCCGTGAACCTAAAAAAAATTTTTATTTTTTATTTTTTTACAACTACTCAGGGTGACCCAAAAAATTTGACTTCAGATTTTGGATTCAGCACACCCAAAAGCTTCAGAAACCGTTAAGAAACCCGCTGGGATTTACAAAAACTTCAATTTTGTTGTGCAGTGTAATTATGCAACTCTCGATAAATACAATCAAAGTAGATAAATAGTTAAAATTGCCCTTGAAATGTGGCGTCAAAATGATAAGCTTTACGATTAGAAACAGAGCGATATTTTCTCACCGTTTATCAAATGAGTCATCCATTCCACGACGTTTTATTTTAAATAACTTGACACTGAGTGAATCATTGATTACGTGTAAATAACAGGTGATTTTTATACTCCATACTCGTTAAGTACTTCACGTACTTATCAAGCTCGTATTAAAATGTCTGAGTATATGCAAATACATAAATTTATATTATTTTTAGATACCTATTTGTAGAGATTGCAAACATACCAGGCAGTACGTGATATAACAAGGTGTGGAATCATCTTACTTAGAGTCACGTGATTTGAAAGTTTCATTGGATAGCTGGATTCTTGAGCCAAAAATTTAAGATTTTTCATGATTATAATTGGCCATGCCCAACAAGACTTTTGATGATGATTTTTTTTATTATTTGTTCAGATCAGATTTATTCTCAGAATTTATATAGTATCGATACAAAAAGCCAGAAATATCGATAGCAGTGCCGATCGTTCTCTTGCGCTAGGTGATTTTTCTTTTCAGATCCATCGACGATGATCTCGTCGGGCATAAATAATCCCAAGCATAAATACATATTTCTTTAATATTTGAAAAAAAAAAACAGCAAAAGATCAGAGGAAACTCTATTTAACGATTTGATTTAAAAAAATGCGATGGTGAAATTTTTAAACGAAAAAATATTTTTTTACCTCAAAAACGAAAGAGTATTTTTCAAAAATTCGGGTGCAAATAAAATTGTAAATGTTTTAAGAATTTTTTTAAAACTTGAAAAGGGGAAAAAAGTTAATATTTTTTATAATTTTTCAAATTTTTTTTAATTTTTTTCGTATTTTCTATATTTTTTATTTTTTCTAATTGTTTTTTAAATTTTTCTTTATTTAATTTTTTTTTCTGTATTTTTTATTTTTTTCTTTAATTTTTGTTTTATTTTAAATTTTTTTTTAGTTTTTTTTTTAATTTTTTTTTTAATTTAATTTTTTTTTTATTTTTTTTTTAATTTTGTTATTTTTTTTTAATTTTGTTTATTTTTTTTTGTTTATTTTAAATTTTTTTTTTCATTTTATTTTAAAATTTTTTTTTCATTTTATTTTAAATTTTTTTTCCATTTTATTTTAAATTTTTTTCATTTTATTTTAATTATTTTTTTTTAATTTCTTTTTTTTGTTTTATTTTGAGTATTTTTTTAAAAATTCGGGTGCAAATAAAATTGAAAAAATAAGCGAAACTGCGAATTTTTTAGAAAACCAAAAGATCAAAAATGCCCTGGAACATATTTTTCTCCCCCCAAAAAAATTAGTTTAAAAATTTTTTTTATATCTTATTTTGAAAAGGTAGAATAAAGTGCAAAACAATTTAAAAAATTTGAGGTGAAAAATCGTGTTTTTAAATATTTCGAAAAGTTCGAAAAAAAGGGTATATACAGAGATAAAAAAAAAATAATTTTTAAACTCATGCACTTCTGAAAGGTCGAAACAGGGGTATACAAGAATTTTAATATTTGGGTTAAAATTTTAAAATTTAGGAAAATATTAAAAAGGCGGAAAAAAGCTGGAACAAATTAGTTTGGCTCCCAAAAAAGGAGAAAAAGAGAGTTTTTATTGATTTTCTGGAAAAAGTCTAAAAAAGCATACAACATATTTTTTTTACCGCCAAAAACGAGTGAAAAAAATTTGTTTTCTCCCCAAAAAGAAAAAGTAAAACCCAATTAGAGTGTTTGGGGTTAAAAAGTGAGTGCTTTAAAAAAAATCTAAATATCCTAAAAAGTGCATAAATAAAAATTGTCTTAGACAACCCTCAAAAAAGTGATGAACATATTTTTTTATCCCCAAAAAGTGAGTACATATCAAATAATGAAAAAGGGCTAAAAGTGTAATTCATTACTTTACTTTTTCTTTAAAAAAAGAAAAAAAAAAGAAAAAAAGAAAAAAAGGAAAAAAAAAGAAAAAAAGGAAAAAAAAAGAAAAAAAAACAAAAAAGAAAAAAGGATAAAAAGAAAAAAAAGGAAAAAAGGAAAAAAAAAAAAGAAAAAAGAAAAGAAAAAAGAGTTGTTTTTTTCTTTTTTTCTTTTTTTTTCCTTTTTCCCCCTTTTTTTCTTTTTTTTCTTTTTTTCTTTTTTTTCTTCTTTTCTTTTTTTTCTTTTTTTCTTTTTTTTCTTTTTTTTCCTTTTTTCTCTTTTGTTTTTTTTTTTTTTTCTTTTTTTTCTTTTTTTTCTTTTTTTCTTTTCGTTCTTTTTTTTTTCTTTTCGTTCTTTTCTTTTTCTTTTCGTTCTTTTTTTTTTCTTTTTTTCTTTAAGGGGTTCCTTAGTTCATGAATACCAATTCAATTGATCGAATTCAACAAATTTTTCACTAACCCTCCTATACCCGCTGTCCAACTTCATAACCAAACTCCACAATAATAAATCAAAATAATTATTAACAATAAATCGTATATTGAAAACGAATTAATTGAAAGTTATTTTTTAACAAATTAATGCAGGTGTTGGCTCAAACAAACATAACTAAATTATAATTAGTCTAACCTTCAAAAATTAAAACAGACAAATGTTTTAGTAGTGCTGACTTCAAACTTACATAAGCACTATCGACGGAGCCCTCTGACTAATGACGCACATGAGCGTTGAAGGAAATAAAAAACAAACACAGAAAGATGTTTTTTTTTTTTTTTTTTTTTTATTTAAAGCTCAACTTGCTGCTGCAATAATTTCTTTGGCGAAACTGAAGTAGACTGTGTGTAAAGTAGCATTTCCGTAGTGACAAGAACTCTTGGGGAAATAGCAGTTGAAGCAAACTAGAAATGGATGATAAAGGGTGTCTCAGTTTAGGGTAAAGTTTAAGTTGTAGAACAACCTATTTTCCGTGTTTCGTAGTGAATTCGATGCGAATCGTTCTACAAATACCATCAAAATATTTGACTTTCAAATAGAACTTGTTTCCTATTCAAAAAAGCAGCGCAAGGAAACACTCTCTATCATATACCCAAAAGAAAGAGTACAAAACAATATATCATTAGAACATTTTCAATGAATGAAACTAAACGTGAAGACGTATGTAACATATGTCACGGAATCTACTACATATGTAGTATTTACATTTCCCATCTTTGAGTGAAGCAATAAATAGAGTCAGCAAAGCTTCAGAAACGCACTCTCGTCGCAAATGGGGCTGAGTGGAGCCGTGCCGATTGCGGTAGACAGTTAGAACGGAGCGAATGTGGCAACAAAAAATAAAGTGCACAAATATTAATGTTGAGAACGATTTCAAATGTGCCTACAGTAGTGGCACAAAACTTAAACCAAATCAGTGGGAGCGTAAATACTGATTTTCTGAATATAAAGACTAAAGCGCCACCTGGCGGATATTTTTGTAACACATTTTTTAATTGGGTATATATTAAAAGTAGGTGCCAAAAACGAACCGAATCGGATTATAAATGTGTACTCTGCAAATATATCGACTATAGCGCCATCTAGCGTGGAAAATAAAGCCTCTGTCAAAAAGACTTATCCAAGGAATGTAAATAGTGTCGAAATTTGTCAAAAATGCTTTTTGGTTAGTTTTGAAGTCATTTCGTCAGACAAAAAAAGCCCACAATTTTAAAAAAAAGCCACCAGATCCTTGTTTTTGTCTGGAAAACTTCCAAAAACGGATTTTTTTAATATCCAGACTTCAGCACCACCTGGTGGCTATTTTTGTAACTGAGTTTTTGGTAAGATATCATGACAAAAAAGTACAAAATCGGATCATAAATACGGATTTTCCAAATGTATCGATTCACTCAAAAAGGTCCTTACAAATATTTGTAAAAATTTAAGAAAATAATCAGAAAACACAATTATGCTCCTATATTTTTGTCGAAAACTGTACATAGTCATGGTAGGCACAATTCTACCCAGCCCTAACAGCCCCACCTCGCTTGAAGCACTTCTACATGTGCATTTACGAACTTATATATATGAATGTAAATATATTTGACTTATGCGGTTTACTGAACTTAATCATTGCGGAAGTTGTGTGCGCTTTCCAGCAGCAATGCAATGCAGTCACAGACGCCAAGAGCTGGTTGTGCTGATAGCGTATGAATGTTGGCAAGCAATGACGACTTGGGTGCAAAAAAAAAAAAAAAAAAAATATTTGATCTCAAAATGTTTGTATAGCGTCATTACACATGTCGCTCAATATCTGGTTAGCTGTGCAAGAAAGCATGTGCCAGGAGGTAAATATATACGCTTCTGATTCCAAATATGTAGCTTCAAACATCAAAGTTGAGTAATAAAATTCACGCGCTTAAAATGCTATGTACATAGAATGAGAAGCTGAACAGCTTAGCTAAAAAGCAATGTTACTTTTGTTTAGGGCATCTCATTGAGACGAGACGGTTTATTTACTGTACAATATGATTTAATTGTTTATCTTTAGTTTATAAAGTATTTTCTAAAAAAAAAAAATCTCTAGAAATAAAATTATCATCCGCTAATGAGATATATGTATGGCTAAATATGTAATCATTATTTAACAGGTCTGGTGAAACAAATAAATTCTATGCTCCATCCATGGAATTTTGGCGACCTTGCCATTACAAAGCTCAAATACGCACAAGTCGAATTTGCAACACGTACTACATATTTGTGTACGAATTGACTCACATTCATGTGTAGATACGAAAGCATGAATGTTCAACGATATGCACTCTGACTTTGAAACATTAGCCATTAATTTACAGCTATCAATTAACATAGAAAAACTGTAGAGTATTCATACATATATTGAGTATAGAACAAAAACAAAGGGGTTGCCTAAGGCCAAATATTTATCGCTTGACGCCACACCAACAAATTCAATTAGCGTTGTGGTAACAAAATTCTCAAATGACTTCTCAAATTACATGTCACAATAAATAAAGCACACTGCATACATACATATATGTAAGAGAACAATATTGCCTTTTGTGGGATAGCTGGACACTATGGAAGTTTTTTAAAAATGACATTCCAAACAATACGAGTTAGGTTTTATCCATTATTTTTTAATTTTTTGTATATTGTTTAAGTATTTTTGATTTGTTAACATTTTTTTATTTTATGTATTTGAAATCTTTTTTATTTAATTTCATATTTAATCTTTTTTATTTTATAAAACTTTTTATATTTTTTTATTGTTTTTATTTTTCATTAATTTTTTTATTTTTGAGTGATTATTATATTTTATTTTTTTTTTTTAATTTTTAATCTTTATTTTTTAATTTTTATTTTTTACTTTTTACTTTTTAATTTTGCTTTTGCTTTTTTTCTTTTTTTCCTTTTTTATTTTTTTTTTTAATTTTCATGTTATTTTTATTTTTTTTTTTTTTTTTAATTTTAACTTTTTTAATTTGTTTTTATTTTTTTTATTTGTTTTATTTTTTTATTTTTAATTTTAACTTTTTTTAATGTTTTTTATTTTTAAATTTTTTTATTTAATTTTTTTTTATTATTTAATTTAAGTTTTTTATTTTTTACCTTTTCTTTATTTTTTTTTTACTCTTTAAATTTTTTTAATATTTTTAATTTTTTTTTACATTTTTTTTTTATTTTTTTAATTTTTTTTTTTTACTTTTTTAATTTTTTTTACTTTTTTTATTTCTTTTATTTTTTTTTTACTTTTTTAATTTTTTTTACTTTTTTTATTTCTTTTATTTTTTTTTACTTTTTTATTTTTTTTTTGTTTATTTTTTTTAACTTTTTTTTACTTTTTCGTAATTTTTTACTTTTTTACTTTTTTTAATTTTTTTACTTTTTCTATTTTTTTAATTTTTTTTATTGTTTTAATTTTGTTTTTACTTTTTTACTTTTTAAATTTTTTTTTTGTTTATTTTTGTAACTTTTTTTAGTTTTTTAATTTTTTAATTTTTTTAATTTTTTTTTAATTTTTTAAAATTTTTTTTTTGTTTGTTTATTTTTGTAACTTTTTTTTCAATTTTTTTTTTACCTTTTTATTTTATTGGGTTAAAATTTTTTATTTTTTTACCCCTTTTTTATTTTTTTTTTTTACTTTTTTTATCTTTAATTTTTTATTTTTTTCTTTAATTTTTTATTTACGTTTTTTATTATTTTTTTTTACTTTTTTATTTTTTTTTTTACTTTTTTATTTTTTTTTACCTCTATTTTATTTTTTTTACACTTTTGTTTATTATGTTTTTTTTTGGATTTTTTTACATTTTTTAATTGAAGCTTTTTGCTAGGAATAGTAAACTGCTTTTCCATTTCAACCATTGAATAAACCAATCTGGTGCTTTATGTCAATAAATGAGAGTTTTTCCAATATGCTATGAATTTTTCGTTCAGCTTCAACCTTTGCTGGAATTCGTAGGTGCTTTTTCGCTGTAGTTTCGAGATTTTTAAAAAATATATTTAATTTTACACGAAGGTTATTATTATTTTTTGCTCTTTATTTTTTTACTTTATTTTTTATTAAATTTTTTTATTTTATCAAATTTATTTTTTATGTTTTCTTTTTTGCTTCATTTTTTTCTTATTATTTTTTTAGCTTTTTTATTTTTATTTTATTCTGTTCTATGTTAATATTTTCATTTAATTTTAATTGATTTTTTTATTTAAATCTTATATTTAATCTTTTATCTTCAATTTTTTAAATTAATTTTTTTATTCTTGTTTTATTTATTTTTTTTTACTTATTTTTTTATTAAAATTTGTTTTTTTTTTAATTATAATTTTTTTTCAAATTATTTTCTTTTTTTTTTTGTGTTTAAATAATTTCTTATTTTCACTTTTTTTTGCTTGCATACATTTTTTGCTTCGTACTTTCAATTTTCTAAACACCCTTTTCTTGTTTCGATTATATCTATTTTGAAGTATGCATTTCATGTTTACAGATTATTTCGTTTTTCTTTTGGTTTTGCTTCTTTCAGTCATGCTCATCATGCAATTTCATGGTATATTGCATTCGCCTTGAATGCGCATGCGTACATGATTGTGTCTTACTATGGTCTGGCCGACTTTAACTTAGCTTTGATTGTCTACAATGGATGCGCTTTATGAGAAAGTATTTATATGATAATAATGTTTAATAAAAAAAAAACAAGAATATTCTTGTGTATACTTA
Organism: Campiglossa producta; assembly: GCA_964058755.1. Classification (NCBI taxonomy): domain Eukaryota; kingdom Metazoa; phylum Arthropoda; class Insecta; order Diptera; family Tephritidae; genus Campiglossa; species Campiglossa producta. The sequence continues at coordinate 105,409,110 of CAXKVI010000005.1, forward strand.
ATTACATCAGATAATCATATTAATGAAAAATTATAATTTAATTAGGTTAATCATATTAATCACATAATAAAAAATAATACAAATTATTAATGTCAAAATCAAAAAATCATACAAAAAATTCAACTAAACGACATTAAAGGTGTGTATCATTGACGTGCAATTCTCGATTTCTCGTTTTGCTAAATGAGTTCAATATAACATCCAAAAGGTGCTTACATATGAATACATACTAGGTACATTGTTTAACATATTTTAATTACAAAACATCTAAAACAACACAAAAAAAAAAAAAAAAAAAAAAAAAAAAAAAAAAAAAAAAAATTAACAACCATAACAATGAAAAAGTAACATAAAAGCTAAAAATGGTGTCATCAAAACCAGTAAATTTGTGTTTTGCGCTTCTAGCCAAGTTGGAGCTTGCCAACATTTTCTAGTTTTAAGCTCTACAAAGAAGCGTTCTGCCAAAAAAACACAAACGGATATGTATATATTAAGTCTTATTAATCACAATGCACAGTGTGATAAGTTTGAAGAATTTTCAGTTACAAATGATCAGTAAGACACTACCATACCTAATTACTTTCGAATGAAGAGTCTAATACATAATTTAATTATTCTCGGTCTTTTCTATACCACGCCACGCCATCAATTAAAATATTAAAATCTCATCATCAACCAAAGAAATTAATTTCATACATAACTTGGAAGCGTTCAATAATCAATTAACACAACCAAAACTAATCACAGCCCTCTTGTGCAGACGTCATAAGATAACGGCTCAATGCCAGCAACAGCTTTGGCATGAAAAATTACACAAACAAGACATGTGCTCATTAAACGCTCACCAAATTGGTGGCTTTATTTATCTAAGCTTATCGCTATTTGTCTCTGTACGACTCAAAAGCAGATTCATGCTTTGGCAATTGTGCCATTGTTTTATACGCTTCGACGAATTAAGTTCATCGATATTTAAGAGTATGCATTTTTTGACATGAAATAATATAGGTCACTACATTTTTATGTTGTTTTCGCATTATTTTTTCCATATGGCGGTAATTGTGTAGTGACGCTTTTTTGTATACATAGAAATAAGCAGGAAACGAAATGGTGGGCGAAAACACTCCAGCCTCCAGTGGTGATCTTCCTCTACTTCGAACGGCGGGTGCCGATAAGAATACCGGTGGGCGAAAAAACTCCATCCTCCACTTGATCCTGCCATCGGAGTGGTGGTCTTCCTCTACTTCCAACGGCGGGTGCCGATAAGAATACCTTCTGGGCCGGAGCGTCTTCGTTCATTCTTACAAATTGAATTCGTCGGCGTAAAACGGATAGACTTTTGGGGGTCAAAGATTATGGATTCGAACCCTTCTTGGGGTTTCGAGCCGTCATTATAATCAATTCGTGTGCGGTTCTGGTGAAGTGTTTTAACCCTGACGGCCTTCAAGGTGGGAGACAAGAGCTGTTCTGAACCGGTCCTGCGACGCAGACCTACCATGAAAACCAGACGTTCGATTTTAGGCCTGTTCTGCTGAGAGGAGCTTTGTCCTTACACCCTTCACTAAGGAGTGTAAGAGTAGGTCGCCTCCCCGTTGGTGCACCCTGGGTAACGCTAAATGACCTACATAGCCTACACGGCAAGTTTCTTGTATTGGCGGTTCTACGGGAACGGTACCAGGAGCCTTATCATGTAATGCGATTCTATAGTAAATGCGATTCGAAAGCTGTCAAATCACATACACTTTTTTTCAAATTCGAAAGAAATTTCTTTCGGATCGGATTACATGATAACCCCCCAGTACTTGTGCTGTACCCATCGTGCCGAAACGACCCGGGCCGTTTTCTTATATCGACCCGGCCAAGAGCAATACACTCGGGGTGACCCTGTCTGACATTTAGGCAGGGCTACACCTCGTTACAACAATAACAACAGCAACCCTTCACTAAATCTGTTCACCGACTCAAGGTCTGCTAGGCAGTGAAATAACCTTTGAGTTATAAATACATGTCTTGTTCTGAGCATGGCAAGGTATTTAGAGAAGAAGTGTTGAATTCGAAATTAATCCCAAATTGTTTTACTTTTGGCATATATCTAACTGATCCTCATACAAAGCAATTGTACACGTTCCTATTAGGAATGTTCTTTTAACAAAGGAATGAAGGCTGTTCCACAATGGCTGACCAATTGTAGTTACTTGCACCCTTGTCCGGCCCTTAAATCCGCCCTTGCTGTTTCATCACATTCTAAAGCACCATTTCTTCTTCTTAGCTAAAAAGAAAAACACTCCCCGCCGGTTTGGGTCCGTGTCTATATCCAGCAAAATATTGTTACTATCGGCAAGACTCGTCAAAACCTTCGGGACTAAGTTCAGTACTCCTCTTTGAATAACAGTGGAGAGGGTCGCTTACAACTTCATTTTCGAAATTATACGATATTGAATCCTGCATTGGATTCTATTGTCGGTTGATAATTACAAGAGTTCGTCCTGACTAGAGTGTATGATCATTCGGAAGATCTTCATCAAAGTTAGAAGAGTAGGTTCAATGGAGATGTAGAGTGTCATGGGGGGACACCTGCAGGGCATGTTTTTGAAAAGATGTCATTTAGTCTGGATAAGTAAGAGTTTAAGCTGTTACAGTATCCAGACCGAAGCTGGGCCATAGTGACTCTAGTCCCCCTTGATAAGGTGCGTTCTTCTTCAGCAATATCGGGTGGAAGACTGTTTAAAACGGGGTTCACAGGCCGAGATCGGACAAAGGTATCAACCGACTCAGTATGGATGCCGCAGATCACACGACAAGGTAATGTGATGCCGGATCTCGTCATAATGCTTACGTAGATGTTTCCTTATGTTTCTGGGGACGGGTCTGTGTCCAAAAGATGACGGCAGTTCAAAAGATATTGTCTTTGGACTCAAGAGTTCGTATACCACTACACTTCACAGAAAGAAGTCGAGGTCCTTAGTTGAACCGTTGCACACCCTTGGTTTCGGCTATACTCATTCGGAGTAAAGTCCCGATCCACAGTATACTGGATTGCTGGACTCATTTTCCAAGTGCTTGACTTGCAGTACAGTAATAAGGGTTTTCGAATAGCACAACAACAAATAGCAATCCGGTACGTTCCGGTGAATAGTACCTTATGGTAACCGGTAGTGGGGGTCGAAGTGGGTTCAAGTCGCATCTTACGATCGGCATATGTACCTACCTCGGGCATATTCTAAACCCCTAATACGCCGGAACTCAGATGAAGGCTCATATGATGGTGTGTTGTAGGGACATTATTGCACAAAACCTTCGTAGTGATTCAACCGCTTCCACCACAACAATCACTTCAGCAAACATACAATACGCTAGCATACAAATTCTATTATTTAGTTTTGCTTGTTTTGTGATAAGCCATATCTCTTCTATTTTTGATGGGCACACAAGAGGCGTTGGTCGCATGTCACGCAAAATCAGAATCGCTTTGACAGACATTCCATACCTCGCCCTTTCAGGGCCTCCTGCAAGTGGTTTAACTTCTTTTGCTAGAAAGCATTGACTACAAGGAACACCTGCAGCAAAAACTAAACGCAAATTCCTTTTAATTCATTCAAATTTTAAACAAATTCCAATGCACTTTGCATTCAGCAGGCATGAAAAAAAATTCCCCCAATTTCTTGGGCAGTCTTGCAATTTACCTTTGTTGTTACGATTTGTAGCGCTGCGGCGTGTTGTATCCTGCAGGTATTCTCAGCAATATTCAATTGTAGCGGAACTTTGCACTTTATTTTTCATTTATTTTGCAACATTTATAACTATAAAACCTTTTTATGGAATGAAAATCTGCTTTTTTGCACCACTTTTTGGCGTTTCTTTAGCGTTTGATTTTTCTGTTTGCACAAATTTCTTGCCGTTTCTTTCTTGCTTTGCACTTCTTTTCGCGGCGCGTTTGCTTTTGTCACCAATTTCCTTTTATTTTTATGTGCACTCTTCCTCACTCACACTCATAAATGGCCATACCCTTTTTCCCTTTTCAGTTTTTTTTTTCACTGCGAAGGGATGCAAAAATGGACACACAAATTTTGGGAAAGCAAAAATTCCAATTAGACGACACACGTACAAATCTCAACGCACTGCACACGTATTTTTTGTAAAGTATTACGGCTTTTTAATGATTTATTGCTTTAGAAAAAACAGCCGACACGAAAAATGCGAATTCCGCGAAATACATTGAACTCCAATTACCAACACTTTCTGACAATCAATGAACAAGAAACATCAAAATTAGAATGAGTCAAATGGTTTTATGAGCGCATGTAGAAAGAGACAAATTGTATATGCTGAGGCAGCGAAGTATGCCAGAGGTGGAGTCGTTGTAAATTAATTATACCAAAATTACAAAAAGTATTTTGGGGTATTCACAAATTCGTATAACCCTGCAAAAATCTATGGATCATGTGCTACAATTTCGTGCTGCTATTGGAGTACTCTCATACTCCAAATGGAGTACTTTTTAGATATCGAACTGAGTACTCTCGATTTTTGCAGGGGGTCTCTTTAGGAATGGCAATTTAATCCGAATTGGTTACTGTCGGAAGCTGCTGGTTTTGTTGTTTAGGAAATGTTGTTGTAAAGGCTGATCTACGCGGTTCTATTTTCCGGTCGATTTTTTGTCGTTCCACCGTGTAAATAACAATATCGTACGTATGATTGTATTTGAAGGTGGAAAGCAGTGGAACGACAAAAAATCGACCAGAAGACGTAATGCACATTGCCCTAAGCTGTCATAAATGTCTTCTAAAGGGAGTCCAAGGTGAGGCATCTAGCCCGTGGAATCCCGATCCCAGGCCTCCCGCGCCATTTGTTTCGTCGCGAAATGCTGAGATTACATATAATAAAATCCCGGACGAGGAGTCTGTATTCTTCACTTACCCCAAAAGATTTGGACAGTATCTGAGATAATCCTGAAAATCGCGTGACCCCGGGATTATCATTTTAAAATCCCGAAATCCCGGGGCTCAATCAAAAAGGTTCGGAATTTGCTGCTTTGGTCGGATTATGAAAGGTAAGGTATGGCTGCGGTAAAGGATGATTTACACGGGTCGATTTTTGTCGTTCTACTGCGTGGGTGGAACGACAAAAATCGACTAGAAAAATAGACCCGTGTAAATCAGCCTTAAGAGATAAGGCTGATTTCACGGGTCGATTTTCTGGTCGATTTTTGGTCCTTCCACCGTGTAAATATCAATTCGATCGATTCACACCTCTGATTTACACGAGTCCATTTTTATAGTTGATTTTTACCGTTCCACCGTGTCAATAGCAATTCGATCGATTCACAGCTTATATTTGAAGGTAGAACGCTGTGGAACGAAAAAAATCGACTCGTGTAAATCATCCTTTCGGAGCTGTATTACGCAGTTGCTTGTTGGGATGATGTTACTCGCAAGATAAGAATTCCGAGGATTTCGCCGGTGACAGTGTCTTGTTCGGTGCGGCAACCACTGCAGGTTAGGGATTCAACATATGCCGGAGGTAGACATACCGGTAGTAAGAGGCAGCTAATATGCACAAAGGTAATGACGTGCAACTCGATGGTTGATCCTCGGATATGATGCCTTCCATCTCGCTTTACCCATTTTATTCTTTCTTACGGATGGAGGGGTTACATGACCTCGAAGGTTTCATCGGTCATAAATGGCCCCCACGACAGCCGCGGGCAGTACCGCAAGGTTCAAATTTAAAAACTAAACAGAGTTCTTACGAAAAGTCGGTTTTCCGTACCGGAATAATGCGGTGCTTTTCCGAACAAGAGCTGTTTTTCGAGCACACTGATCGCTTAGTTTTTATAGAACTTTTTTGGCCGTCCTGCTCTAGGGTAGCACTTGTCTGAACTTCAGCCACCACTACTTGGGCCATTCGGAGCCTCTACCTTATTTCACCGCTCATAACTACTTGCTTCGTAGCATGTCCTCCTCGGAGGTGTGCAATGCCCCCGTCTCTCTCTCCCATGAACAAATTAAATAAAAAATGATAATACCTGGAAGTCTTTGGAGCATCTTCCTAGGTCTTATTATTTTAGCTAATACCGGAAAGCATGAACAACCAGAACATGTTGGAATAAGATAAAAATTATCTTGATGAGAAGAAGCCAAAGTTTTTGGGAAGTATACGAGAGGGTTCAATGGACCATCCACCCCTTTTAAAGTATTATTAATACACTGTGCCCTAGGAATTTTTTGACTTACGACATTTCCTAATATTTTTTTTATGAATTTTTTTTTTTAATAAAAAGAAATTCAGCAATATTTGGGGATTTTAGATTTTTCTAAACACCGAAAATGTGTGAAGCTGTACTGGAAAGAATACGCCTCGAGAAGAAAGACAAACGCAAATTTCAGCTATTTAAAATTGAAAATATGACCGTTACGTCACCACCGGCTCTAAAAGTGTACTATTGGGAATATTTTGATATTGATAAGTAAAGAAAAGAAATTGTTAACGAGATCTACCGGCCATTCCGGCAGAGCTCCCAACGGGGATAATTGTGATAGACTCAAAAATTCCTTTGAAATTGATTAAATCTCATGATGTATGTATTACTTTCCCACGTCGGGAGGTGCGCCGGTAAAGCTGATGAACCCAACATATCGACGGCTGTTCGGAAGATTAGCCTTTCTCGGGGCAAGCCCTACCTCTGAGTTTGGCTGAACAAGTCTTCACTCGAAATAAGATTCCTACGCTATATCAACTGGCGATATCTTGAGTGTGATCTTGCATTTTCGAACTGGCAGTCGAGAGATGGGTTCAACTGCCAATCAGCCAAAAATTTCGTACTAAAAGCCACTCCTCATTTACAGACTCAATATGGATATTTTCAAGGATAAGACTAATTTTCAGCACGATATCATTATGCCAATGCGTCAAATCAATAGTCGTCCACTGAAAGTTATACTCTGGCTACGAAATTTATCCGATAGCAATCTGAGCTTACGTTTGAAACGCATTCAACAATGCGAATGTGTGCCCCTCGAAACGCGTGTTGGCTTCAATCAATTTCGTCAATTATTCCATTGTCCGCATAGACGTCTGATACATATTTTACAGGAGGCAATATACATGAAACCACAAGATTTAGTAGCTATGAGAGTGGTTTTTTATTATTTTCTATTTGGCGAACATAACCTCACATATGAAGTGACGTAAGTAGGATGTTCGAAAGTGTTAAATCAGGCTTGAGACTTAATTATTCCTCATTTTTTTCTTGCAGTTGCTCAGATGACCGCGTAATCACATTGAATTTCAAAATTAATGTTATCGGTTTCGATCCGAATGCATGCATAATGACACGCGAGCTTATACCAGCCGATTTGAGAGAACATCGTCGTTTCGTTCAACCGATTTGGGTACAAAATATAACGGGACAACATTTGAATTTTGTCTTTTCTACGCGTGAGCGTGGCCTAAAACTAATGAATCCGAATTTGACTGTACCTCGGCTAAGTTGTTGGCCATTGATGTTGGAGTATAGACCGAGCGATTTCGAAAATGAGGTGGGTGTGGTTTTTTTTCTTTCAATGATACCCTCGTCGTTTCTGAGGGTTGGCTATCAGAAAAATTATTGTTATTGGACCATACCTACTTTTTTTAAAAGGTTGAGACATAAGTAAAAAATTTGCGCTCCCCGTTTTTCGAAGTTAGCCTCCAAAATTTAGTTACGGGCTTTCGAAGTTCCATGTTCGAAAGTGGTTTTCTAATTATTTTGTTTAAAAAATTGAAAAAGGCAAAATGTGGGCGTGACCTGCTTGCCTCTCTTGTTTGAATGGTGTCCTTAATCTATTCAAAAATGTATGTAAGAAGTGCTATACAGGGCCAAAGTGAGATCTTAGAGAAAAATAAAAGCTGCATATTTTTAAATATATAATATTTCTTCATACATATATACACTTTCAAATAAAGAAAGAACACCAATCAAGGAAGAGGAGGAAGAAGGCCACGCCCACATTTAAATTTTTTGCATTTTTTTTCAACATAACTATTAAAAACCCGAATCCTCGAAGAGTCCAGCATGGAACTTCGAAAGCCTATAACTAAATTTTGGAGGCTAACTTCGAAAATCGGGATACGTAGTTTTTTTATGTATGTAACAATCTCTTCAAAAAAGTTGGTTAGATCCCATAACCAGAAAAAAAGTTGATTTTGCTGTGTAGTGTTAGAGCTCTTGAAATGATTTCAATAATAGGAATACATTTTCAAATTCTCGAGTACCAATTTATTGGTACTGAAAATCGAATCTTGTTATTCGAATGTTCGAATATTCTAATGCCTTTACACAATCCGCATATTTAAAATAAAGAGAAAAAATGATTGTTCGAAACAGAGATATTCCAATTTTCGAAAACCAAGAAAAGATATCGATTATTTTGGGGTTCGAAAATTCAAGTATCCGACATAATTCGAATTCTCGAAGGGAAAATATAACTAAATTGCTCACAATCGGGAACTTCAAATTTTCATACATATATTCGAAATTGTGGTGTAAATCAGATGTTCGAATATTCCAATGCCTTTATATAAACCGAACATTGAAAATAAAGTGGCATTACAAGTGTTTGAAAGTTCGAAACAGGCTAATTTGAGTAATGAATTACCGCAAATTGACGAAGTTATATCCGATTTTTTACTATAGATAATTTTGAGTTTCCGTTACTCGGAGCTTTACGGTCTTGATGAAATCTTCGAATATTCCTTTATATAATCCGAATATTTGAAATAGGGCAACAAAACTTCAAATTTTCGTATATTCGAAATTTTACGATAGAGTTCGGATATTTCGCAACATTCATATGATCTATTTAGGTTTTCGAATCGGGATAGTGGGCATGTTCGAATAGCGATGAAATTATAACAGAATTGTTTACTTTCGGAACTTCGAATTTTTATCTAATTTATAATCTAATTACTGAAAATAGAACGAGACGTCTAGCTTTCGAAAATATATTGACGTAATCAAACCCGAATTTATACTTTGGAGAATTTCGAATTTTCCACATTTTCGAAATTCGACTTTGTCTCGAAGCTTGTTTGTATAGTTTACAACAACAAAGAATTTATATTTGAGCCATTCGAAATTCGAATTAATTTTGTAAACAATAACTACAAATCTGCAATTCGAGTTTCGAAATACGATTTATTGTTTAATCGTTGTCGTTGTAATCGTTGTGGTCCATACAACGTAGTTTCGAAAACAAATTCGCAAATTTTAGTTTTGTGCATTTTCGAAAGTATGCTTAACAAATTTTCAACATTTCCCTTCACCTATTTAGCTCAAATTTAACTTAAACTTCGAAAGCATGCGCACAAAATTTCTCGTCAAAGCTACAGGCTATCTGAACGACGTTAGCGAAGACCCCGAAGTGCCTATTGAAGATTATCAATGCGTCGACTTTCCATATGTTATATATCCGAATAAGCTTGACTTCAATATGCAGTTATCTGAAAAGCGTAGCCTAATGGTATCCATACACAATTACAATCAAAAGTGTGTAGAGTTTCGTTGGCAAAAGTAAGAGCTTAAATTTCATAAAAAAATTTAGAACTCTTCTAATACACGGTTTTTCGAATCCCAGCTACGTCATCAGCGAGTTATTCGAGGTAACATTTGAGCCAAATATTTTTCGCCTCAAACCGCATCATTCAAAACTATGCATTGTCAATTTGTGCGTTTTCGAGCGCGCCCTCTATTTCAAACGCATACCGCTAGCATTGGAGGTACATCGCGTCTTTGATAAAGCTACAAAAATTGCCAAACAATTGCTTGAAGAAGTCGAATCCATTGACGATCCAAAATGGAAAGAACCCAGTTATATGGTACATATATTTTTACAACTCAATTTGAAAGTAAATTTTAAAATTGAAGAAATGATAAATATACCATGGGAGCCACCACCAACAAAACGTGAACGTGCATCAATCAAAAGTTCGAATACAACAATTTTCGAAAAAATGTATTGGGATTATTTGGCTGAATCGGATTTTATGCGCACAAAACCCATGCCAGAGATAAACGATGAACTAAGCTATGATGATGTTATACGTTTAAATGCTGGGCCATTGCCGCTTGTTAAAACTATAGAGATACAGCGCAAGTATGAGATAAATTTTGTATATTATTTACATTCTTTTTCCCTTTATTCAGGTTTTTACTTTGTCTATCTTTCAAACTTTCAGCACTATATTGCGCATCATCAGTCAGCTTATAGCCGAATCTCTACGTGATTTAGCCAAGAATTGGCGCTTCATTCCAGCCGGTTTTATCGAAGAGCCTGTCTAAGGTGGAGCTATGCTATTTACTTAATAGCGTTTACGTAATTTATGCCAATACAGCGACAGCGGTAGCATGGTATCACGTTGTAAGCATTTTTGATCGGTCAATCTGTTGGTGGGGAGAAAAAAATTATTTATTATAAAGACTTTAACTAATTGAATATGCGTATGAAATTAAAATAAAATAATCTACTGACCTAAAATTTGCTTTACGTAATCTTTCCAAGTAGCGTTCGACAGCGATGGATGGCAATAATAATTTTCGAACTTCCTTTGGTACTTTATCCATAAGACTGCGGGCCTGTGAAAAAGAAATGGATGAATTATTTCGAAAATGTTGATTATTTGATTTTGATGTTCGAAAAATCCAATGCCTTTATATAATTCGAATATTGAAAATATAGTGACACAACCTGTGTTTAAATTTTTGAATGAAGGATCTTCGAATTTTCGAAACCAAACAAAGATATGATCGAATATTTTAGTACCCGATATAATTCGAATCTCTAAATGGAAATTAAACCAAATAGCTTAATATGTGGAACTTCGAATTTTCGTATATCCGAAACTTTGTGCTCAAAAGAAGAAATGAAAATAGTAAGACAAACAAGTGAAAATAGTAAGACAAATAAGTGTTCGAATATTGAGGTTAGAATATTGAACTCGAAATTCCTAGTTAAATTTATAGCAAAATTGCTCTCTATCGGGGACTTCGAATTTTCGTATTCGCGAAACTTTGTGGTATAAAGCAGATCTTCGAAACTGCCATTTCCTTTACATAATGCCAATATTGATTATTGATGGGATTTTCGAATATTCGAAAATAGGGGTTGGTTTATCTAAACTTATTTAAGCTTTGAATCGGAATATTTCTCTATCGGTACAATGCGGAATATAAATTTGGATCTTCGAAAAACCTATTCTAGAGATTTTCGAGTACTATTTTGGAAGTTTAGGTGTAACAGTGACTCGTTATAAATTAAAATCTTCGAAAAATCGAGTACCTATAATGATGAGAGTTTAAGTTTTTAATTTCGAATATTTATAGTTTTCGAGTGAACGAGAGATTTCAATGAAACGCCATTTGAAATTAAAAATCCAAACTCATATCACTATCCATATCACTATTTTATGGAAATAACCCTACTTCGAAAATTTCAAAAAGGATTAGTAAAAATATGTCGACTAGAATTTAAAGAAATATGTTCATTTAAACAAGAATTCAAACATACGTTTATTTAGTTATCTGACATACCTTTTCCAAGTGCTGATGCGCCACTGTTGCCACTTCAAATATACATTCCTCTACACCTTTATCACCCGCTTTGTCGCGTATAACACGCTCCTGACTAACCCCATGTTTTATCAATACTTCCTGTGGTACGTTCAGCGCCTGACTTCGTCCCTTGTAGGGAATTGCTCTCAGCAGCGTTACAATACCTTGCGCTTTACCCAAATGTGAAACAGCATGATCAACTTGTACATCCTTAATGCCATTTAGCTCAACTAAAAGATGGAAGAGGGATGAGAATACTTGATCGGCGTACTCTTCTAGCTGTTTTACTGAAAGGAATGGCTGATTGCTGGGACGATCACGTGCTGTAACTAAACGTTTTAGGTAAATTTTACTCAATTTGTGGGCGTCCACTGTCTGGGGGGAGAGAAAATGTGATTGCGGTTAATTTCAAGGCGTAAAGTTCGATTTTGGGCAAAATTTTTTAGCATTTTTGTCAGAAAAGGGGAGAAAGGGATAAGAAGGTGTTAAGAGATAAAAATAGGGGTAGAGATAGGTATATGAATATAGATACGGATATGGATAGGGACAGAGAAGGCGATAGGGATAGGGATGGGGATAGGGATAGAGATAGGGGTAGGGATAGGGACAGAGATAGGGATAGGGATAGGGATAGGGGTAGGGGTAGGCATAGGGATAGGAATAGGTATAGTGATCGGTTTAGCGATAGGGATATGGATTAGGATATATGTAGATGGAGGTAAGGAAAGGGGAAAGAATGGAGGATAGGAATAATAATACAGACAGGACTTATACCATTGCATACATTAGGGTAAGGTTAAACAATGACTTATACGAACATTTTTCAATTCTCTCAACACCGGATGATCCTCAACATATGAAGCCTCCGTTCCAAAACATTTATCAATCGAATCATACCAAAATTTCAATTTCAACTTGGTTATATGCTCCTCAGATACCTGCAAAATAGAAAACGTGCATTAGTTCAACAACAATAACTCCCTCTATACCACTACCAGCCTGCCTCACCTTTGCGCCACAATTGGCCACCTCAACATTGAATGCCCGCAACGCAAAAGCGTGACGCCTCTGCTCGCCACTCAACAACAAAGTGCACAAATAATTCTCATAATCATTTCTCCTGCAATAAAGAGGCTATTTAAATATATTTTCATTTTATATAACATATACCGAGAATGCTAGAATTTGCCAACACTCCACCAGCATGCAATACTCACTCCACTAAATTGACACAATATTTTGTGCCGAAGGTGTTAGTTGGTGTTTGGTTTTCTTGTTGCTTGGTATGTGATGTTCGTTGCTGTTGTTGAAAGCATTTTTGCAAACTTTCAAACGTCTTAAATCTCTTAAATAAATGCCGCATCTTTATTTGCGGACAAAAGTTTTTGTTTTGTTTATACAATTTTTTTTTGGTTAAGATACTAACAGCTGATGTCTGGTGCTGCCAGAAAAATGAGTTTAGAGGGAACTGGCACGGAAACGGAAGTGAGAGAAATGAAGAAAACGACCGTTAATCCTATAACTTAAACCAAGCTAATAGTACATTTACACCGCACCAAATTTGGCGAATTCAAATGAGCCAGTTCGACACCGTTTACATTGGCAAATTTGTATTTGGCGTCACCTTCCCTGCAAGAATCTTCTGCCTGGACAAAAAGCCACCGAAAGGAAATGCATTACCGTGATGATTAAACACCTGTAGAGTAATAATAAAAGAAGAGTCAAGAACGCTTCTGTCTTTTCCTGGTAGACTTGGCACATTTAAACAAAAAAAGAAAAAACTAGTTGAAATTGTTATTTACAGCTATGCATAGTAGAAAAATCGACCCGTGTAAATCAGCCTTTAAAGTTCTTGCTGGGCAATCCTTAATGTGGAACACAGGCAGGGTTGCTATTGAGGAACTGTGGATTGTATTGTTCGGCAAATGAGGTCAAATGTGATGGAATATCAAATTTGCAAAATGAGATTTGTATGGAAAAAAGTGCTAAATTTGCCAAATTGTGTAAATGTACTATTATACTGCACCAAATTTGGCGAATTTGAATGTGTCATTTCGAACCTGTTTACACTGGCAAATTTGCATTTGGATTCACCTTCCCTGCAAGAATCTTCTACCAGAATACAAAGACACCGAAAGAAAATGCACCACCTTGATGTTTTAAACACATGTAGAGTAATAATAAATGAAGAATCAAGAAGGCTTCTCTCTTTTCTTAGTGGAACTGGTCCAATATCATAAAAAAAATAGTTGAAATTGTTATTTGATTTTCACACGTTAATTACCCATTAAGGTTCTTGCTGGGCAATTCTAAATGTGGAACACAGGCAGGGTTGCTATTTTGAGGAATTGTGGATTGTATTGTTCAGCGAATGAGGCCAAATGCGATGGAATTCCAAATTTGCAAAATGAGATTTGTATGGAAAAAAGTGCCAAATTTGCAATTTTTCGCCAAATTTACCAAATTTGGTGCTGTGTAAATGTACTATAAAACTAAGAAAAAAAATGTTGGTAAATACGAATATTGGACAAAATTGAAAACACCGAGCAAGCTCGGCCACTCTCGTACTTTGTATCAAATTATGAATGTCATCCCTTCATCCGTGAGGAAGGAGAAGATGGGTTATGAGAGGTGAGTGGCATCGTATCCGCAGATCAACCATCGAGTTAGCACGTCATTACATATGTGCATATGAGTCGCCTCTCGCCAGAACCCCATATAGTCCGTTCAAGTTCATCAGTGTTATGAGTACGTTAGTCTTACTTACCACTGTCCCCACTGACTACGCTGACAACCTAAAATTCGCAGAAAACTTCTTCTCTACTACCGCGACTTCCTACGCGAGCAACGGAAGTTCCCTTTTCGTTAAGGCTCGATTTATTCCGGCTACTTCAATTCAGGAAATCCGCTTTTACGATCTCAATAAGAAGACTGCGAGGAGTCCCAAGGCAACTGCAACTTATCCACTGATGTGGGTAAGCTATGATGTGTATTAAAGTTTTTAAGTAAAACTAAATATTACATATACATATACATATTTTTATTTAGCAATAACTCCATTTCATATAACTACAAAATTTTTATAAAAGTTCTATTGATTGACTATTTAAAAATATATTTTAAAGCTATGATCTCATTTTATGACTAAAAATTTTTCAGAATAACTACAAATGCAATTCTAACCTCAAAATTCAACTCGTATCCAAAATCTCATTGGATATAATTCGATCGTAGGCTTTATAGTGTGTCTCACAAAACTCGGCCATACGTAAGCAAGCTTCTTTCATCAAATCTTCAGGAACTGTTAAAATTATACGTATATAATTGGGATATTCAAAACAAGAGCCAGGCAAACAAAAGACACTCTGTTCATTCACCAATTCTTGTACGAACTGGGTTTCGGTCTTGAATTCTGGAAAATGTTCATTATCAATGCCAATCATCATGTACATGGCGCCCTCGGGCATTATAGGTTTAAGACCAGGTGTCTCCTTCAAGATGCTATAGGCCAAGCGTGCATTGGACTGTGGAGATAGAAAGATGTAAATTTGAGTATTAGTTTTTGATTTGGGGATTAAATGGAGAGGTTATGTGTCGGGATTTAGGCAGCGAGTCCCGAAGCTTATTGACAATCCCCGAGATATCAGGGATTCCAAAATGACAGTCACAGTATCCCAGGATACGGGAGAGGTACCAAAAGACGCGTTTTGATCGAAGTCGAAAAGTGTCTTTTGATACCTTCCCACATTTTTGAAAGTGTTCCAGCAGTTTCGTGAGACTATATTTATTAAAATCTTTGAATTACGGGATCCAAAAAGCCAGGGATATGAATAAATATAAGCTCGGGTTTTCCAGGGCTCGAAGCCTTAGAAGTTAAGAACCAAAGAATAGTGATTATAGAGAACACTTCTTAAATTTCACAATTCAATTTGTTTTCAAAATTTGTTTACAGGTACTGTAGTTTGCTAAATCTCCACTTTTGTTGAAATACATATTTCCCAATTGATTATTTCGGCTGCACTATTTAAAAATGCCAAAATTACATCAGCTGTTCTCAATCAAAAGAGTGTTACCAGATTTTGTTATATAATATAGAGTTGCCAGAAACATTTTATATAAAGTACCCGGTACTTTTAAAACTACCCGATTGTTAAAAGTATTGATACCGAAGTAATTTCACGAGACTTGAAAATATTCGATACTGGGTAAAATTTCGACCTTCCGGGAGTTATTCTAAAACTTTATGGGGAAAGTGTGAATGAAAGGTAAAAAGACAACTGTCTATGGCCATCTTTAAAAATTTTAGTACTTACGTGAAGAACATTTATCACACCATCAAAAAAACTCTGCGGCGTTTGTTCCAACATTTCCGGCAGTGCACCCTGTATAATTGTGTTCGAACCTAAAATGCGAGTACACATACTTTTCAAGCCGATCACAGCATCACCCAAACGACCACCACGATCATGAATTATTATCCAACCCATACGCCAACCGGGCACCACAAAACGTTTCGTCGTACCACTACATGTGAGCACAGGCACATTTTTCGATAGACTACTAATCGCTGTAAAGTGCGAACCCGGAAACACCAAATGCTCGTAAATCTGTAAAATTCGTAAAAAATGGCATAAAACTGTTCAGCAATTAGTTCATAAGATATCCTTTTATACCTCATCCGCTATTATAGGCACATAATTCCGTTCGCAAATACTCAAAATCTCTCGCAAATGCTTCTTATTGAAGACACTGCCGCAGGGATTACTTGGATTGTTGATGAGTAATGCGCCCGTTTTTTCATCAATTAAACTTTCCAGTTGCCGTAGATCGACCTCCCATTTACGTTCTGGCAACAAATCATAATAACGTACTTCGATGCCTAAACCTTCGGCCAGCGTATTGTAGAGCGAAAAACCGGGACGTGGTACAAGTAAATTTTGTCCACTATCGCAGAGGACGAGTATACAATATTCCAAAGCCGCTGAACAACCGCTACACATTAATATATTCTCTATTTTTATTTCTTCTGCGCTCTGGTGAGCGCTATATTTGGCAATAGCATGACGCGCCTCTTCATAACCCTGCGAATGCGCATAACCGTTATATTTGCCGCATTCAATGGAACGTTTCACAGCCATTACGGTTTCATCAGCGGCGCGTAAATTGCCGAATGTGGTGGGATCGCCTGGAACGGGGGAATGGGTTTATTTATTTTGAATAATAAAACAAATAGGTTAGGTTAGGTTCAAGTGGCTGCCGTAGAGGCACACCTAGGCTAATTTTAAAAGGCACATTGTGATACCAATACTAGAAAAGTCAGTCCCGGTACTCGGACATATGGAAAATCCCTGTACTGTTGGGATTGTCCACATAGCAGAGTCCTGGTACTGGCACTCCCAAACCGAATCCGTTATTCCTCCTCTAACCATTTAAGGCTCATTTACACGGGTCGATTTTCTGCGGGTTAGGGGTTTAGACTAAGCCCGAGGTATATATGCCTGTCTAAGGCGCAACTAAAATCTACTTCGACCGCGGTTACGGGGTCAACGATATCACTCCGAAGTCAGTCGGGCTAGTACCACAAGGTGCTACTCACTGGAACGTACCGGATTTATGTTCAGCAAAGGATTTCCAACATTAGTACAACTCTGTTTGGTCCGTCAAGTCCCTTTTTATGAGTGGCTTCGCCGAAAAGGCAGGACGAAGTACGGTTACAGCAACAACAACCGATATCCGTTCCTCAAAGGGGAATGAAAGAAAGTTTTTAGCTGTTCGTCCTGTTAAAAAAATCAGGAAAGATGAAAAAGAAGATATTAACCTCCCCTCCCCTTCGGGCCTCCGACGCGCTGTCTTTATCCCGCAATCCATTTACATATAGGACAAGTACTGTTCGTTTACATATATGGCTGTGTGTGCATATAGCTCGGGCGTATCAAACACACCTTCATATTTTGACCAATCAGCATAGAGATGATGTTGTTGTTGTTGTTTTACAGTATATATTACATCTGTGGTATTTTTATTCTTCTCAAACAGCTTTTAGCACGTTTTCGCGAATTGAGTAGCTCTTTGACAACGAAGTTCGATCGAAGAATGTCTTGATTTTTATTGGTGATTGGTTTCTTTTATTTTAGAGGGTGTTTCCAGACACCTCGCGCAAGATTTGGGGCACCCCTCTACTTTAGGGCGGGATAACATCTGCCGCGGTCTACTAGTCTTGAATAACTATACATAATTCGTACAGTCAAATCTCCATATCACCACTGTAACAAGTTCACCGGGACCGGTTAGTTTCCATGCTAATCATTATGTACTTCTTCTACCCAACTTAATGCATACCTAACGTATTTCAAAATTTTTCAAAAAATTTGCATTCTCGTCATAAACAATTTATTTATTCAGGTAGGTATGCAAATACAGATCGCATGTTCTATTTCTATGAAGTTCTAAGGATTGCTGCGTGATCAGCTTGTGACGTCATTCGATTAACGAATATTTATGAATAATAAAAACAATCAGGGCCTTAAATATAATCTCTGTAAGTGGGTCGTCCTTCCCAAAAAGGCGGATAAAAAGCGGGTAATTTTGTTCGACGAGGCGCCTTTTCTACGCATTTTGAAGGGGCTAATTAGTGTTGGAACTTTTCGAATTATTGAATTATGCGTTAGTTTTTCGATGCCTACTTTTACCCACACTCATTTTTGATATTGCACAGCACTAATATTGGATTTTGTTTTAACCATGGGTAGCTGAAATGGTTATTCAATTTTTTAAACAAAGCAATTAGAAAACCAAATATTCGAAGTGTCCAATTAAGAACTTGGAAAGCCCATAATTATGTTTTGAAAGCTAACTTCGAAAAACAAGGAAATTGCTTTATTACTTATCTCTCCATCTTCTTTAAAGTTTTTGTTTGGTCCAATACCCAATTTCCAACACTAATTAGCACTTCAAAATGGATTGAAAAAGCTCCTCGCTGAACAAAATGACCCGATTTTTTATCCTGCTTTTTGGGAAACGCGACCCGGTAATTTCCCAAGATTTTATCCAAAGATGGTTAGCAGGGTAGTGTATTTGATAATAGTCGAAAAATCCGTATTTGTAGATTTTCTATCTACTTTTGTAACAAATCTTCTCAAAATTAACTAAAAGTTTTGCTAATCATCACTAGAAATTTTAAATATCTAAAACTAAAAATCATTTGAATATTTTAATAAAATTAATAGTTTGTTGTTCGAATAACTCAAGAAACGAGATAACAGGTTTGGATGTTGTAAGTTTCTATCGGCTATTGCGTTTTAACTTAATTTAAATCTTTTTTTTTTTTTTTTTTCAAATGATAAAATGTGTAGCCCTATGCTCCAATAGAAGTTGACGAAGCTGATGATGAACATGTGTAGCAAAAATGTAGCGTTGGAAAAACGGATGGAGGATGATTTGAGACTGCGAGGCGGCCAAAATTATTTAAGCTTTCCCTCTAACGTACCACTCTAATAACATCTAGTTTGTGAGTAGCACAATGGAGCACACGAAGTCACTGAACTTCGGTGGAAAAACCCTCTACTCAAGACAAAAACATTTAAAATTCGATTGTATACGCCGAAGATATGGGGAAAGTTGTAATTGGGACAGTACTAGGGTTATACAAAAAAAATTTCCTTAATGCTTTACAAAAATAGTTCACATAAGGGGGTGTACGGCAAAAAAAAGGTTTAAAGAAAAATTCGAATATAGGCTAAAAAAAAACCTATTTTCAACTAACCTGTCAGGACATGGAAGTAAAAACTCAATTTATTTTAAAAAGTTGTAATCTAATAAAATTCCTGAAAATGTATTTAAAAATATTAAAGAATAATCCCAAATGTGGACAGTATATACGCTAGAAATTGATTTTACAATATGGATATCGAATGAAAGGTGTTCGGGCCTGAAAGTAAGTAAGTAGGGTCGATATCTCAATCCGTTTAAAATCCGAATACAATTTACCTCAACTTTTCATATTTGTATAACTAAATGTTACTCATACGCCGTGTATGACCTATAAAAATTGCACTATAATTGCAAATTTTCAAGATGCACTCAATTATTTTTGCTAGAAATAATATTGTTACGCAATCTACTAAAACAATTTAGAAATTCCAATGTCCTTATATAGTGAATACGTTTGCTTCAATATCCTTTTTGAGGATCCTGTTATCCTTATAAAAATTCAAAGGTGGTGATTTGTTACACAGTCCTTAATTTTGCGATCTAAATATAAGCTGCTAGCTAAAACTTTAACTAAAAGTCGGCACATGTTATTTAGGCTAAAAACGCACCAACAATAAGGGTGCGGTCTAAAATATATATAAGGGTTATCCAATTTTTTTCTTCTTTTTTTAGGTTTTACCTACTTAATTGATCAAAAAAACTCGCAAAAAAGAATGGCTGTATTAAAAAAAAACAAAAATAGCGACCTCTATGGATTAAAAAACAGCGCATATTTTTTGGTAGGTTAATTTTCCTAGAGGGTAAAACCTAGAAGGCATTTTTTTAATGTATATATTTAAGAGTTACTCACCTATAGATAACGGTATCATCGGTTTCTCCGGATTTGGTTTGATTTGTAATGTTTCGATAACAGCTCGTATACGATTATTTGTTTTGCTTGCAATTTTCGAAGATTTGATATTCCATCCCTTGCGCACATTTTGAATTTCTTTGACATCGCCATTAGTATTATGATGATGATCTTTACCCGTTAAGCTGGTTTTTGCATTTTTTTTTACTAAAATAGGTTCATCTAAACCATTTGCCGGCATTATCACACAAAATATTGTCAAAATAATATTTATATTTTTTGTTTAGAATTTTTTTTTTGTTAGTAAAATTTTTATATTTTATATTTTTATTTTATTATTGTTTTTTTTTTTAACGTCTTTTTTTTAGGCATAAAACTTATAAATTTATTTGGTTTTAAATTCTCACTTTTCAAAATTTTGATTCACACCTTAAATTTTTTTAAAAATGTATTTGTGCATCAATCTTTTTAATTTTTTTTTGTTTAAATATCCTTTTCAGGATTTTAAATCCGTTAAAATCCGCCTTCTCTTTCTCACCATTAAAAAAAAATCATCAATGAGGGCATTCACTGTTATATAATTCACTCATAAATATTTTTCAAATGTTCAGTTTTAGGTTATCTCTTTTTTTCAAGTCACTAGTATTCAAAAAGTCTGCGCATCGAACATGGATTTTTTTTTTATTCATATCATTAATCTTTTCCACAATTTTGGTTAGTTTTCCGTTTATCGATATTTTTTAATCTACTCAAGCTCTCGTTTTTTGATGCTATTTCTTTTGTTTTACTCTATTAGTTGTTAGTTAAATTCTTGCCTGATTTAAACTGATCTACTTGTCCGGTTAGATTGTGCTTTTAAAGGAAAATTTGAATAAAATAAATACAAATTAAAATTTCTACTCTTGTTGTTGTACCGCATTTGATCAGTTTTTATGTGTGTGTGTGTGTGTGTTTGGATATCGATATGTGTGTATTTTTCAATACCTGTACCGCTAAAATATCGCATCAAATTGGTAATCTGCATATCTACAACAACAATTGCTGTACAATTCTGTTGACACCTTTACACCACTACTAATAGACCTACACAACCCAGGGTTAAAAACTTTCAAAGCTTCAGCTAATTTAGGGAGTTCTTTTAAACATTGAAATCTAAGGCTGATTTACATGGATCGATTTTCTGGTCGATTTTTTGTCGTTTCACCCTGTAAATATTCGATCGATTCACACCTTGTATTTGAAGGTTGATTAAAAAATCCAACAGAAAATCGACCCGTGTAAATGAGCCTTTACAGCGAAACAGTTAGCTTCGTTTCTTTCCTGCTAATTATGAATAATTATTCCTGTACAAGCGTTTCTTGAACAAAACTAGCAGCGAATTCAGCAGCGTTTTGACATTTAATTGATAGTGAGAGCGCCAATTCGCTGCAAGTTATTGCTGGAGATTTTTCGTCCAGCAGAAACTAGCAAGCAGGAACAGCTGATCGGTGACATAGCAAAACAACAACAAAAAATGTAAATTCAAATTGTTAGACAATCAGAAACGTAACCGCTGTTTTGTCTGCAAGTTTCTGCTGAACCCTGTTCGACGAAAAATTAGCAGAAATGAGATTTTGACAGCTTTTTACAAGACTCTCTTCTGCTGACTGTTCTTTGCTGGAGATTTCAAGAAACAAAGCTGTTGTTTGAAAGACAAAAATCGATTTCTATCGATTCTATATTGCTCTCTCCCGCTCTTTCCAAAAGTGCTATTTGACCAAGTACGCTGTAGGGAAAATCTCGAATTCCGATATCCGCTCAATAAAAAAGAGGATAAAAAAGTGGACAATTTTGTTTGGCTAGCTTTCCTTTCTACCCATGTTGATACTGCTAATTCGTGTAGAAAATTATCGATTCATCGAATTATCCATGCCCACTTTTACCCAATAATTTTTGGTATTGCACAACACTAATTTTTGATTTTGTTTTGACCATTGCTAGTGCTGGCTGTTGGCAGGGCACATGAAGATATGAACACAGCAATATCAGTTCCAAATGGTCTAGTTCCACACTACCTCAATCAATACCTCAATCTGCTAATGGGAAGAGCTAACCAAACTACCAACCAAGTTAAGTTAATCGTTGTCACTCGTATCGCATGATTTGAATACTCGTCCGGATATATGATATTGTATTTAGTTGATACACATTTAAAATATGCCAATATTCACATTTCAATTTCGTATTTTAATACGCGCGTGTTTTAATATTTACATTAGGGTGGTCCAAAAAAATGATGGGCATATAGTCGAAAAATTTTGCCATTTATCGCGATGCCATTATATTGAAGTCTATCATCGATTCCAGTGTCTGGAGCTCCGTCGGAAAAGGTGATACTTGGACTTGGAATTTCTAAATTTTTTTTCGCTAGTGTTAAAATAAAAAAAATCTCAAAATTCATAAAATAAATTAAAATTACAAATTTTAAAATAAATTTAATATTGTGGCTAATTAAAGTTCTAAAAACCCATACGAAGGACCCTGTTATTAAAATTATAACCTCATACTTTTAGAAATTTTTTTTTAATATTCACAGAAATTATTTTTGAAAATGCAAATCCAAACAAAAAACACATACGAGTTTTTGGAATAACCCTAATAGATACATAGTACCCAAGAAGATATTTGCAAAGAAAAAAGCAACAATTCGTTTAAAACGTAACGAAATACGTCGCTGATCAAGTGCGTGCGCATCAACAAACTTCAAGTTTTAAACGCTTCTATAGCTGCTGATCTGATTATATATCGTATTTGAAGCGTGAAGACAAAATTTCGTTCTTACCATCTTTAAAGGAAGCCTTGCAAGTACGAGCGCAGAACAAAAACGAAGAAGTACGGAATCTAAAAAACTTGGCCCCATCATTATTGTGTTTGCTTCCGATGGGCAAAGGTCTATTCCGATGACAAAAGGGCTAACAAAAAACCTATACGCGTGACGAAACCTTAAACATGTCTTAAAAACTACTGAGCGTTTTTTTTTTTGCAAAATTTTGTTAAGTCCTCTGGAGGTAGGCTATATTTTGACCGCTAGATGGCGCTAGAGATGCTATATTTTAAAAAATATGTATTTATGATTCCTGAACTTTAGTAATATTGAAAGTAAATTTTCTTGTGTGGCCTATAAAACTTTATACGTGTTCGGTTTAGCATCTCAATCTATGACTGTTTTGATTTTTAAGGAAAACGAACATTTACCCTCATGGGTAGGTAGGTAGATATATTTCAGAAATCTCCCATTCATTCCCTGAGGGTTGAAAAAGCTTTAAAGTCGAAACATTTTGCTACCCAATGATCCTTTGATGCCTAGATACTAGATCCTAATCCTCAAAGGGGTTACCAACACTTAAATTGTTTGCAGCGTGTGGACTTTCTTATTCGAGTTAACCGGTTCACTGAAGAATTAATGAATTACACTATACGACAGAATCAACTTTTTTTCTGGGTATGGAACCATACCAAATTTTTTGAAGAGATTGAAACATACATAAAAACTACGTACCCCGTTTTTCGAAGTTTGTCTCCAAAATTTAGTTACGAGCTTTCGAAGTTGTACCTTTCTAATATTTGGGTTTCTAATTATTTTATTTAAAAAATTTAAAAAGGTTAAATGTAGGCGTGGCCTTCTTGCTTCTTCTACTTGATTGATGTACTTTTTTACGAACTTGGAATATTCGTAACTAAATTTTGGAGGCTAACTTTGAAAAACGCATTTTTTTTTAATTATGTGTAAATCTTTTCAAAAAAGCTGGGCTGATGTACAGTGTTATTTAATAGTGAACTCGGCCTAATTGATTTTATACTACCGTATTTACATATCTGCACATGTACATATATATTTTGTGTGACAAAAATATGCCCCCAAAGCGACATGCAATAGAAAACATGTTTACCCATTATAAATATGGATAACCAACCAACATTCAGGAGATTGATATATGTAATAAAGAAATTAAATCCGTAGAAAGCTAAGCTCGTGTTTTAGAAGGTTTATAAAAAGCTGTTTACATTTTTCAATTTTGGAATCAATTTTCGTTGCATCTATAGTTGATCCCGTTTACATTAATCAATTTTTTTGATTTCATAGTTGTCGTAGGCGGATTCATTCCAAATAAAAGAAAAATGTACAATTTAAATTCATTTTATTTACAAAATTTTACATCAAAATCTGACATTCGTAAACAAACCCAGGGTTGTACAAAAGTTTAGTGCTAAGTTGAACCAAAGTCGGCTAGCTACCAACATTGTTGCAGGCAATTTTGCAAAACCTATTTACACGCGTAAAATTTTAGAATCAACAAGAAATTGTATGAAAAATCGATTAATGTAAACGCCCTTTAAACTTTACGAGATTTTATAAATTTATATGAGCCCCCTTGGAAAACTATGATTTTCTCGATTTGAGAATTATGTCCAATTTTGTTTGAGAACACTATGGTTAACAAGTGTTCTTCGAGTCGTTCTCTAGCATTAGTTAGTTAGTTTTCGCATTTTGAAACAATT
Organism: Campiglossa producta; assembly: GCA_964058755.1. Lineage (NCBI taxonomy): Eukaryota > Metazoa > Arthropoda > Insecta > Diptera > Tephritidae > Campiglossa > Campiglossa producta. The sequence continues at coordinate 105,433,793 of CAXKVI010000005.1, forward strand.
CTAAGGTTAACTGGGTATACTTGCATATATGTATGAATAGATGAATTTAGAGGGGTAAAACTTTGTTTACATTTAATGTTGAAACAAGAAAAATATTTTTGTTTTCAAAAAAATGAATGATTCATGGAATAAAATGTTCGCATTTAATAAACAAACATATTTAAATTTCTATCTGTAGCAAGTTGGCGGCCACTGTGATGTAGTTATAGTGCACTGACATACCCTACAACAACAACAACAGCAACCGTGTCGCTGTTGCCAGCCAGCGAGTTTATGAAAGATTCGCTGCACAGATGAAGTTTATCAGACAGGTTCTGCAATTCACTTCCGAGTGAAATTTTGTGAAAATTTTGTCAAATAACATAGAAATTTCAAAATTTTCACAAAATTTCACTCGGAAGTGAATTGCAGAACCTTACTGGATTAGTTCACTTTTACTTACATCCCTTTTACACTATTCAAGTCTTGAGTTCAATTCTGACGAGTCATAGGGGAAAGGGGTGAGAAGAGAGGGGAAGAGTACATTTGAAAGCGTACCGTCAACTCGTTTCAAGTTTTCTTGCTATCTCTTTCACTCCTCCTTGTACGCCCATGTTTTGTTTGATAATTGCTTTCAAGAAAAATTGACAAGTGTAGACACGAATAGAAAACACAAAAGAGAACGCCAGCAGAGTTGAAAGCAATACTTGAAAAATGTAAAACCGGACTTAGTTCAATTTTCAAGCCAGAAATTCGCAAGGAAAGGAATTTTCGTAGTATTTGCATTTCATTTTCTTTGCATCACCACTTTCTTTATAGTAGGCCCAAAATGCACTTGTCTTCGGTATCTGGAAAGAAATCATTAATTTATAAAAACTTTACTTGGAGCGCTGCCAAATAATTTTCAATGCTACACCCCAAGATAGCAGTCTTCCATGAGGAGATATGATCAAACTTTTGAAGGCCATATACATACATTGAAAAAATTTGAAAAAATTAGGAATTTAGGTATTGTTATCAACTCCAGACTGAATCCTCGTGATCATGTGAACAAAGTCGTGAGTAGTGTGTATGCTGTGTTGCGTCGCCTTAGAATGTCTTCTTATATTACTCCACTAGATATCAGGCTAAAATTAGCCAAGCAGCTCGTCTTACCACTATTTACATACTCTGAAGTGGTTTATAGCAAACTCGACTCAATCTCCTTGCATAAAGTCAATGTTGCGTTTAATAATGTAACGCGGTATGTATATGGCCTTCAAAAGTTTGATCATATCTCCTCATGGAAGACTGCTATCTTGGGGTGTAGCATTGAAAATTATTTGGCAGCGCGTAACTGCATATTTTTGTACAAGCTGATTGAGTACCGAACTCCTCAATACCTTTTTGTTAAACTTACGATGACCATGTCGAGGCGACATCAAATTCTGATTGTTCCTAAGCATAACTACCTGACATCTACTAGACTGTTTTTTATTTGGAATGCCATTCCACAGCCTATTAGGACCTTGCTGAATAGAGGTAACTACAAGATGGTAATACATGATTACTTTAAGAGCATATGAATTATTAATGATACTGCAATCCTTTCATCTTTCTTATCTTTCTTTCCTTACCTCCCACCCCATTCTATTCTACCCGCTTCATTCTATTCTACTCACTTCTAAGCTTTGTTTTCAATTTTTCCTCTACTCATTAGTTATGTAAGGATTTATGTTACTTTTATAAAAACTTAAATTATGTGCCATTATTGCGACTGATGCACTTTAAAAAGACTCTGTCTTAGATGTGCAATTCAAGATCTCTCAAATAAATTATTATTATTATTATTATTATTATTAGCACTTACTCAGGCATGTTTCGATATATGACAATGAAGTGCCATACCTCTTGAATTTTCACTTGCAATATTGCCACAGAAATCCTCTTTCAAACTATATCTCTTTTTTTGCTTTTTTAAAAAAAAAAAAAAAAAATCAAATTGCACTATACAACAAAATCTCGACGTGCCATACGAAAACTAACACTTTTAAAAATTTTTACGAAAACTAACACTTTTCAAATTCTGTAAGAAGACTAACACTTTTATTTTGTGTCTGACGAAAAATAACACTTTTAATTTGTGTCTGACGAAAACTAACACTTTTATTTTCTGTCTGACGAAAACTAACACTTTTGGCTAGTACATTTTCTTCAGAGAAAACCTGAAAGTGTTACTTTTCGTCAGACACAAAATAAAAGTGTTAGTTTTCGTCAGACACAAATTGAAAGTGTTAGTTTTCGTCAGACACAAAATAAAAGTGTTAGTTTTCTTCAGACACAACATTTTTGGTGTTAGTTTTCGTATGGCACGGCGATCTACTCTTTTTCTGGGTATGGGATCTAACCAACTTTTTTTAAGAGATTGAGACATACGTATGTATGTACATAAAAAAACTACATACCCCGTTTTTCGAAGTTTGCCACCAAAATTTAGTTATGGGCTTTCGAAGTTCGAAGCTGGGCTCTTCAAAGATTCGGGTTTTTTAGGTTTTGTTTAAAAAATCGAAAAAGGTTAAATGTGGGCGTGTTCTTCTTTTCCCTCTTACTTAATTGGTGTACTTTCTTTATTTGAAAGTGTATGTATGAAGAAATATTATATATTTAAAAATATTCAGCTCTTATTTTTCTCGAAAATCTCATTTTTTCCCTGTATAGCACTTCTTTCATAAATTTTTGAATAGAAAAGGACACCATTCAAACAAGAGATTCAAGCAGGCTACGCGCACATTTTGCCATTTTCAATTCTTTAAACAAAACAATGAGAAAACCACTTTCGAACATGGAACTTCGAAAGCCCGTAACTAAATTTTGGAGGCAAACCTCGAAAAAGGGGAATCCCATTTTTTTTACTAATGTCTTAATCTCTTTAAAAAAATTTGCCATGGTCCTATAGCCAGCCGGCTGCTGTATAGTGTTATTTTAAATATTTCTAATTTTTTTTATTAAGGTAGATCGCGTTTTTAGCAGAAAAAAAAAAACATTTAAATAACTCTCCCTCCATTGTGGGACCCCAATTTTTTTTTTTTTTTTTTTTTTTAAGAGAGCACCATTTTGAATATATATCTCAAAAATAAGCAGAATTTAAAACTTAGCTATAATTTACAAAATAATTCGAATTTCGAAAAAATGGCCCAAATGGCAAATTTTTATTTTGTAAAAATAAGTATTAGCCTTTCGAATGTTATTAATTTTTGATTCGAGCTCCGAGTACTATCTTGTATATACGTACATACATATGTATTCACATACTTGTATTCCAAATCGGTTTGACAAATCGCGATGAAATAGGCAAAAGCTACGGAACTTCGAAAAATAGGGTTATAACTTACAAAGTAGTTTCCACCCGTACTTTTTCTTTTGTTGTATACAAACAAGTTTCAGTAAGAAAGTCGAACATCGAAAAAAAGTGTCCTCATTCATGCATTTATAGTTTATGAGATCAAGTCAATTTCGACTGTTGTCAAAAGAGCCGATCCAACGTCTTGTCTATATATTTCAAAAATTAGCAAAATCGGACTGGTCAATCGCGAGAAATTTAACAAATCTTTTTAATTTCGAAAATAGGTTTTTTGGCTAAAACTTTGAAAATAAATAGTGCGATTTTCGAAAAATTGTGAAATAAGGGCGAACGACCAAAGTTGAGTTTAGTCAAAAGTTATTACCATCGAACTCTAGGAATTGTGGATTTTATAGCCAACAAACCATTTCGAAATTCCGTACATTTACACTGCAATTTTGAATTTCGAAACGCTCTACTGAAAAACTTGAAAAAAGAAAACTTTGGTCGTTTGCCCTTATTGGCACAGATATAGTAAGTCGTTTTGAGTCATGCCACATAAATTCTAAAAATAGATAAACTTCGAAAAAAAAAATTAGAGGTGACACTTCACAAATTTACAGTTATAAGTGCAAATTTTTCAAAGTCCAACTATGTACTTGTTGTGAAGTATAAAAAAGACTTTGGAACTTCGAAAATAGGTATGTAGGTATAACTTTAAAGAGAAAACTCGAGTTTCAAAAAAATTTTAAACTCGTATTTTTCTTTAATCCTTGTGAGCCACAAAATTTCATAAAAATGCATAATCTTCGAAAAAATTAAGGTGACTTTGGAACTTCGAAAATATGTTTGTAGCTATAATTAAAAAAAACTGCAGTTTCGAAAAATTTTTAAACACCTATTATTTTTGTTTAATCGTTGTGAGCCATGCGACAAAATTTCATGCAAATACATGATCTTCGAAAAAAATTGAGGTGGCTATAAGTTAAAATTTTTTCGAAGTCAAACTACTGGTATAGTAAAAAATAAGTACCTATCAGGCTTTCGAATATCATTTATTTACAATTCAAACTGCGTAGTAAAGGCCCCTAACAAATGCCCCTAATCAATAATTTTGCACCCTTTTTTCTTTACAACATAAACAATAAATATAAGCCCTTAATTTTTTAAATATTTAAGTATTTATTATTTATGCAAGCAAATATAAACGACTAAATGCGTATTACAAGTAATACAATTAAATGTAAGTTATTAATATAAGTAAGTATTGTATGTAAGTAGGTACAATTGATTTGCATTTTTTCTTTTTTTTTTGTGATCATTTTTTTTGTTTAAATATGTAAAGATATTTATTTTTCACACTTGTAGTAGCGTTGCAGTAAAATTAAGATAATAGCACACAATAAATAATCTACATAGCTGCTTCATATTATTATACAATTATTAGCTTAGTTTTTTGATCGTGTTTACTATTTATTGATATCGCATTCGTAATAAATAACTCAATAAAACGTAATTTGATCATTTTTTTTTTAGTTTGTAGATTACTGCTGAAGCCCTACCACAAATGAGTTTGCGTTAAATGCAGCGCAGCTTCATACAAAGTAACGCGTAAAAAAAAATCGTTACGCATTTCATTCTTGATTCACACACCCACACACACACACAGCTTCTCATGCAGCCACACATGCGCAGAATTTAATTTAGTATAAAGTTTGCACAAACATATTGAAATTATAAACAATAAGTACGTAAGACGTAACCTTTTGTAGCAGAGTTGCGAAAAGAAAAAAATCAACTCGATTTAAAAATTGATTTATTTAATTATTAATTTATTTATTGTGAAGGAGTGGGTCATGGGACCAAACCAATATTTTTTAAGAGATAAAAGACATAAGCAAAAAAATGGCGTTCCCCGTTTTTCGAAGTTAGCCTCCAAAATTTAGTTACGCCCTTTCGAAGTTAGATGTTCGAAAGAGGTTTTCTAATTGTTTTCTTAAGAAAATTTAAAAAGATTAAATGTGGGCGTGTCCCTCTTGCTTCTCTGCCTCGATTGATGTACTTTTTTAATTTGGAATGTGTATTTATAAAGAAATATTATATAATTAAAAATATACGGCTTTTGATTTTTTCGAAGATCTCTTTTTGGCCCTGTATAGCACTTCTACATACACTTTTAAATAAAAAAAAAAGGACACCAGTCAATCAAGAGAGGCAACTAGGTCACGTCCACATCTTGCCTTTTTCAAGTTTTTAAAGAAGACAATTAAAAAACTTCTTTCGAACATCTAACTTCGAAAGCATGTGACTAAATTTTGGAGGCTAACTTCGAAAAACGGGGTACGCCATTTTTTTACTTATGCCTTAACCTCTTGATAAAAGTTGGTTCGGTCCCATAACCAGCCGACTGCTGTGCAGCGTAAGTATAGACAAAACCCTTGTTTTTTGACAACTCATTCACAAAAGATTGCGTCAACTAAAATAAGTTAAAATTAAATATGCAATATGCATAATGAAAATATTCGAAAAAGTGCATTAAAAATGTACAAATAATGCAGTTCAAAATTGTTCAATGATTCAAATATTTGTAATAAAAAAAATAATTAAAAGCACGTTTCTTCAAAGTCAGTGGCTTGACGGCTCTTAAACCCGTTCTATTTTCGTTTAAACATGTTGCTCAGTCGGCGTTTGGGCGGCGAATTCTAAAAATATAAAAATAATTAGTAAAAAAAATTGCAGCATAATGAAGGTATGATTAAAATCTATATTTAGAAATACTTAATTAAGAGATATTTAAATTTTTGTCTGGAATTTTTTTATAAATTCCTGTTTTTTTTGACACCCTTATTCTAATGAACTTAAAATGTTGTAAAATGAGTTCAAACATGATTTTAGTGCTACCTAAATTTTTCGTTATAACTAGAAGCTTCTTTTCGAAGTTCCAAAGAACTAGGAAACTTCGCCGCCTTTCCCGATATCGAAAATCACATAAATTGACATATCTCGGTATCTGAAATGGCTAAAACGATATAATTTTACCGATGTTTCTATTCTATTATGACTTTTTAATAAACTTTTCCCTTCGAAGGGAAGCATTTTAGAAAATTCGACGGTTGTAACTCTTTAAACTGATTACGGTAGAACGATGAAATTTGGCTCAAAGCATACAAGTATCGTTGGGAGTATATGTACCTGATGAAATTGGATAAAATCGCCTTCCAACCACGCCTACTTTCGATAACCAAAATTTCGAAAATCACCTAAATTGACATAATTCGGTAACGGAAATGGCTAAAATGATATAATTTGGTAGCATGAACCCCCTAGTCATTCTATTATGATTTTTTGAAAATTCGACTGGTCATAACTTGTATACTGATTACGGTAGAATCATGCAATTTGGCACAAGGTATACTAACAGAAAGTAGAACTTCAGTTTGATTTTTTTTTTAATTTTTTTTTTTCCTTTAAATGTAGTTTTTTACACTCTTTTTTTCTTTGGTTATTTAAGATTTTTATTTTTCCTGATTCAATTTTTCTAATAATTTTTTTTTTGGTTTTTTATTTTAAATAAAAGATTTATCAAATTATTTTATTTTATTTTTTTTCATTCAAATTTTTTTAAAAGGTTTTTTTTAATTTTTTTTATATTTTTTATTTTATTTTTTTTTATTTTTTAACGTTTTTTTTTTTATTTTGTTTTTTAAATGTTTTTTATCAAATTTTTTTTTTAATAAATTTTTTTTTAATACATTTTTTTTTAATAAATTTTATTGGGCAAACTTTGTTTTAATAAATATTTTTAGATAGACACATTTTTGTAATTTTATATTTTTTTTCCAAAAGTACATACCGCTACCTTAATTCATTTTTTTTAGTTATTTAACTTTTTTATTTTTCTGATTACATTTTTCTAATATTTTTGTTTTTTTGTTTTTTATCTTAAATAAAAGATTTATCAAATTATTTTGTTTTAATTTTTTTATTACAATTTTTTTAAAAGGTTTTTTTTTTAAATTTTTTTAAAGGTTTTTTTTGACGTTTTTTTATTTTTTTTTTTTTTGACGTTTTTTTTATTTTTTTACGTTTTTTTAGTTCTTTTCTTATATTTTTTTTTAACGTTTTTTTATTTTTTTTTAGTTTTTTTTTTATAATTTGTTTAAAATTTTTTTATATTTTTTTTTTTAAATGGTTTTATTTATTTTTTTATTAAATTTTATTTTTTTAATAAATTTTTTTTTCAATATATTTTTTTTTTAATTTTATTGGACAAACTTTTTTTATAAAATCACCATTGCGGAATTTATTCTAAATTTTTGCTTTATAACCAATTTTATTTTCTTATTCGATCCCGGAAATCCCGGTATTTCTCACTAGCAATCACGGGATTTTCGTAACCTAAAAAAGTACGGGAACCCAGGATTGGTATCTCTAGTTTATATAAATACCCCCCCCCCCCCCCCCCCTAAAAAAAAACCAAACCCCCAATAAAATAATGAATGCGAGTATTTCAGACACAATTTATTATTTTTTTAATTTAATGATGATAATAGTACAAAGCGATATTGCATTGGCAATGTTTTTTACAATAAACGAATATCAACCGAACGCTACTTCTTATCGCTTAGAAATTTCGCTCCAAGATAAATGCAATAACAAATAAACATGAAAACAAATTTTTTCCATAAAATACAAAAAAAAAATTGTTTCACACAATTTCTTCAACTAAACTTAATTTACATAACTTATAATTTCTGGTAGACAAAAAAAAATATACATAAATTAATAGATCGGATATCTCAAATGATATTACATTAATAACCAGACTTAAACGTATGCTGTGCACAAACTAATCGAATTTTCTTTTCTGTCTCAAAATTATACAAAAAACAGCTTTTCATAGAACAAAAAGCTTTTAAGATATTTGAGCTTGAGGGGTTACGTATATTGCGACAAAGTTAGATAGACCAAAATGATGAATGGTCCAAATACTGCCAACATGATTGTTAATTGTAATTGTTGATCTAAACGCGTCCAGATTGCTGACCACGTACTCATCACATCCGCTAACGTGATCTTTGTTTCCATATCATAAGTATAGTGTTCATCATTTGCGTTTAAAGTTTTTACAAATAATATAGGCGAACGCACTGTTGGTTGTGGTGTCTTCGCGCTTTGAACTAACTCGTGCGGTGACTTTAAAGTATAAGTAATAGAGTGACGCTGCTGCTTTTCGAGTCTCTGCTCTCGAGGTTCGAGCTGAACTTGATTTGTTGTTGGTGTCGTTAAAACATCGAGTTCGACATTCGTGACCTTAAACGGCGCTGCCGATACAGTTTCGGCGGCCAACTCTTCAAAGTGTTTACAACGTGCATCAAATATTTCAAGCTCATCTGCAGTGGAAGGCTCATCAGCGCCCTCATGCTTCAGACTTTGTTCGACTGGTAGTGGTAGTGGCTCACTTTGACTCGAGAAACTGCTGTCATTATTTCTATCGCTCTCTTCACTATCGATAGTATTTTCTCTTTCATCACCTTCTTTTATATTCTGTGTGGTTTTCTCATTCACCGTCAACTGCGAATCATTCGAATTGTATGCATAATCGTCTGATACTTCAGTGAATTCATGACTTTTTGTGCTGGAAAAAGTTTTGCATTCACCGCTAGTTTCTTCAATAATCGCTGACGTCGGCGTACCCGTTACTAGGTCACTAAAATAATTCGATGTATATTCGGGTATATCATACTCCTCGGCGTATTCGGCTTTTTTCGTAAGCACTATTGTTGCATTCAAACGAAACGTACGACTATTGTTGTTATCCTCGCTTTCGCGCGCCTTCTCTGTATCCAGACAACCACCTTGCAGTCGTGTCTGTTCCGTGTCAATATCACGTCCGAGATTGTAGTTATCTCTTCTCTGTCTATGCGCGTTCTTTCGCATTTGTTCGCGCAGTTTGACGCGATTCGGCGTGCGATAATTGCCACCACTGGCGTACAACGAGAGACGTGGACCACGATCGCGTTTGTGGCGGAGTTTGCCTCTACGACGACCACCACCGAAACCACTACTGCGTCGTCCAAAGGCGTCGCTTGAACTGGCAGTAGTGGTAGTGGTGGCAGTTGCCGAAGTCGCCGTCGTGGTTGTAGTCCCTGTAGTTGTACTATCACCTTGCTTTCGTCCCACTCCACCTCCTACTAAAGGCGTTTCATCCTCGAGACGCTGTGCCTTTGATGGCACATGCCTACCAGGCGTACCCACAGTGGATGGCGTTGTATCTGTTGAAAGTGGACTAATACCTGCAGGAAGTTGTCGCAGACGTCGACCAATTTGTAAACGCAGCAATGAACTGCGCCGCTTACGTGCTACGCGTTGTTGTTCCAACATTTTCAAATGTGATTGGGACACGGGGACGTGATGTATCGCTGATACGTCCGCTAAACAGAGTGTTGGTTGCATGGCCTTTGTTTGCTTTTCGACAGTTAGCGAAAGTCGCGAAGTACCCGATAGTGACATGAACTGATCAAATAAACAACGTCGATCGTAATGTGATTTACTTTTGCGTGGCGTTGAGGTGCATATGGCGGCTTCGGGACTTTTTAGGATCATTGTTTCGAAATTTTTCTTCTGCACAGCTCTTAGTAGATCGAGTGGTAGTTTTGTTGTTTGACCAGTGTTGATTTTTGCTTGAATTTTCTTTTCCAACTAGAATGCAAAAGTTTTTGTAATAATTTAAAATTGAATAAATGATTAAGTTAAAACAGTTTCAAGAAACACTTACGAAACATTAAACGCCAAATTACAGGTAACATTGTGGTAACGACCACTTAACGGAAACTAGAACGCAACACCAACTAACAACGTCAACAGCAACAATCACAATTGACATTAAACAACACGAAATACATTAAAATCCTATCCAAATAAGTACGGAGCGCTCCAAAAAGTAGCAAAAAGGGACTAAGAAAAAAACACTTGAAGCGAAACGGAGTCCTAGGAGCATTAACGAATTTCATTTTGTGATTTTATTTTTCAAGTTTTGTTCAGTGACAGGAGTATTCCGTTTGAAGTCCTGCCGTTTCTATACTATTGAATTCCAGCTAGATAGGATAAGAGGGCTTACAGTATACTCGAACAAAAATATGAGGAGGTAACTAAAATCCACGACCCTAAGATTTGATTTGAACAAATCCACCCCCTCCTACAAAGCACTGTCCACGTCGGCAACACTCCTTTAAAATTCTGGCAAAAGCAACCATAACACCTCATTATCATTGACCTTTTTTTTATTACTCTTCTGGCTATTTTCAAAGGTCAGTTTTTACTTTCCCACTATAAATTACTAGCAGACCCGAAATACCTTGTGCTGCCCAAACTACTACTTCGCTAGCTTCTTAATTTTTGGGCTGTTTTTTTCTACCATTATCTCTCCCTTATTCTCGCTTTCTCTTTCTTTAAACCTTTTTGTCCTCAATATCCCATTCGCATGACTGTCCCTTTTGGTCACTCAGTTTTTCCTTTCCTCCTCCAATTGAAATTCCTTATATATATATAATATATGTGAAAAAGTCTCCCTATGCTTCCAGCTCTACCTCTTCTCTACTACTTCCACCTCTCCCCAATAACCCATTCTGATTGTCCCTTTTGTTCACCCAGTATTTTTTCTCTTCCTCCACTTAAAATTCCTTATTGCTATGAGTGTCTCCATCCCTCCAACTCTACCTATGCATCTATTACCTCTACTTCTACTTCCACCGTTATCTCTACCTCTACCTTAACGACGTCTGTCTCAACCTCCACCTCTACCTACACATTTACCTTATCAACAGCTTTGATTTCATCCATAGAGTACAAATACTTTTTAGCCACATTTTGATCAATATTTCGAGACTCGCAAATATTTCTTATTTTTTTCCTTCATAAAAACCTTCTCACAACAATAACAAACACATCAAAGTAAAGACTGCCGATCACACGAGATGCCGTGACCAAGGGACCTCCTTCCCACCAAATCAATATCCAAAATTAATTTTTTTTTGGAAGGTTTGCAATTTGTCAGCTTAGAACGAATTATCACTGGTTGAGTGATCCAAATATATTCCACTTCTGAATTTTGCGAAAACTTATACATATTTTACAGCAATGAATATTAAAATAGTTGATTCCATCATATTTACGAGCTCCCACTGAACTTTTTAATATTTATTCGAAACACTTACTATTTAGAGAAAGCAAAATGCAATTTGCAAAACAAACAAAAATTCATATAACAAACTTAAAGTGAAAACAAATAAATTACACACAAAAACTTTATAAACAAAACTAAACAATACTTAACATTTATAGCCGCTCAATTTTAACTTCAAATATTGAAAATAACAATAACAATATAAAATAGCGCCAACTTAAACTCACCTCATCTCTTGAATTGTTATTGCCCATGCTGAATTTCGACGCAAAGAAACCAAAACGTACTGGTGTTTTCGTTGACATCGCATGATCATTTACTTCACGCAATATTTCACGTGGCGGCTCTGAGCTACCCAACGATAAACGACCACCATGTTTACTGGGCGTAGGTGGACCGGGACGCTTATAATTCGTTATACCTGTTAATTTTTTGCGCGCGCCAGCTGTTGTGCTCAACAATGCGCTCATGCTGTCATCCAAACTATTGGGTCCATCCTAAATTAGGGTAAAATTATAAAGAAATTAATTGAGAATGTAAAATAGTCGGGTTACTTATATAAAAATACATTATTTAAATTCATGCAGACAACAGGCCACGTATGCCAACGACAACAAGTACATTTAGACAACAACATTTTGTGAACATCACGACGTATTAAACATCGAAAACAAAACAACAAATACAAATAAGGACAAACTATGCACGTACAACAAAATTTCAACGTTATACAAATTCATCAAAATCTTTTAATTTATTTTATTAATTAAGCGCGCAAATTTTTATTGTTTTTGTAATGTATACTTTTTACATTTGATGTAGGAAAAGAACATTTTTTTTTGTTTTTGTTTTATCACAGTAACATAATTTTGTTTTCATTAGTTCATTTTGTTGAAATGTAAAAATACATTTTAGTCAAGGCTAAAGTTTCCTTTCTGTGCTTTTTCACACTCTTTGCCCGCTTGTTAATTCTATTTGCAATAATATTGCATCGTCGTTGTAGGTTTTGAACTTGATTTAGTTTCGTCATTTGAATGTTTTCGTTTTATAACAGTGCAAAATTTTTGTTATCCTAGGATGTGTTACTTTTTTTGATGTTATCACTGTTGTTGTTGTTTCGCCCTCTGAGGGTTCTTTTGTGTCATGAGTCGGCATCGTACTTGTGCTGCAGTTGCTTACTTTCAATTCATCTTCGGGCAAACCATGTTCGTGATATTGAGCGGCATAAGCACTTTTCAGGTGTGCTGGTAACAAAGAATTTCGATATTGTAATTCTTCGGCGCTGAAAAGGTTAAAAAAAAATGCTTTGTTAGATATTTATTTAAATAATTGAAAAATTTTTCGAAAATAGTAATAAAAAAAGAAGCGAATAATCTATACTCGAAAGGATATTATGTATAAGGTCCAGATAATGTAGTTAGGGTCCACACAGTGTAGACAACGTTAAGATAAAATCCGTATAGTGTGGATAAGGCATGGATAATGTGAATGATGTTTTAATAAGATCCGTATAGCGTGGAGAAGGTAGTGATAGTTTGGATAACGCTTTGATAAGGTCCGGACAGTATGGATAATATTTGGATAAAATCCGGATAGTGCTGACAAGGTTTGGATAGTGAGGAAATCGTTTGAATAAGGTTCTGGTTAAGGTGGATAACGCTTGGATAAGGCCCATATAGAGTCCGGATAGGGTGGATAACGTATGGAACGGTCTGGATAATATGGAGGAAATTTGGTTAGGGTCCGGATAATAAGAATAAGTCCGGGTATTGTGGGCAACGTATGGATAAAATCCGGATGGTGTGGATAGCGTTTGGATAGGTGCCGGATAGTGTTAATATTAATATTTTCGTCTGTTTAGAAGACATTTTACAAGAAGTTGTTTTGAGATAATTTGAATAAAAAAACTTCTGACAGCTATTCGTGTAATTATTAAAACAGTTTGAAGTTCGGATAATTGGATTTTTTTGAACGAAAGCTAATTTATAACACTCTTAGTATAATATAAAGCAGAAATTTTAAAATAAAAATATTTCAGTGATGTTTTTTTTAATCAGGAAACTATGATGTGCCACGAGGGGACAAAAATAAAGCCAGGGCTTTTCAAAATTTTTTCAAAAATGAAAAATACATCCTATTCTCTCATAAGCAACTTACCACACTTCTCGGCACATTGACATGCGCCCTGTTTGCAAATCGGTCAAGTAAGTATTATTGAAAACTTCACCCTCCTCATCTTCCATTGCCAAATTGGAACTTGTTGCGCCATTGCCAGCCGCTGATGCTAAAGATCGTGGTAGCGAGTTTGTTGCGAAGCTGGGACGTTTAAAACGATTGTCCGCTCCAGCATCTTGAAGTTGTTTCAATTTAGTATTTTGTATAGCGATTTGTTTCTGATATTCCAAGACACGATCATTGGTGCGCATGATTTGCATTGATAGTTTATTGACGTGCTCCTCATACTTGGTATTCTGGAAATGTTAAAAATTAGTTATTTTTAAGATTCGTGATTTGTAGACATGCAGTTTTTCGAAGAGGTAATCAATGTCAAAAATAAAAAAAAAAGTTTAAATGTCGAAAGCTACATCTTCGAAAATTGTACATGGAATAGCTTTTGCATAATTTTTTATTTAAGAATGTTATACATACCTGTGCCTTCAATACGTCCATCTCTGCGCGTATGCTGGTCAATTCACGTTCCTGTTTGCCTTTCATTTTGGTAACTTCTTCAGTGTAGAGCGTTTTCTATGGTTTTCAAGTGTCGAAGAAGCAGTTCGAAGGTTTTTTGTAAAGGAAAGTCGACCGACAGAGGTCAAACGGTGAAATTGAGAAAATAATAAAGGGCGCAAAATGAGAAAACTTATTGATTTAAATTTAGAAAAAAAAAATACTAACTGATAGTTTAAGAGAGAATTTTTTCGAATAATATAGATATTAAACATTTTTAATTTAACTAAATTTTAAATTTAAATATCAATGATTCTGCAGTGAAAATATTGAAACAAAGATAATAATAAATATTTTAAAAAATAAAAAAAAAATAAAAATTGGATTGAAAGTTTTCTTAAAAAATTTTTGAAATAATTTATGATTTTTTGTTTTCAATTGTGAAACTAGGGACATCACAGCTGTTAAATATCTGAATATGCTTCTACTTAAATACTAACAAATCACATATATTTGTTGAAGAAAACTACTATAATAGTTTTTTATTTACATAACATGTATGTAAATATCTATTGAAAATTTTACAACAAAACTAAAAAAAAAAAACATTCGATTGCATACAAATTGCTTTACACTAAACTAAAAGTTAGACGTGCCTAGACATACATACACACTCACATACAAGTTGTTATTTAGTTTAAAGAATAAGCTACAAACAAAAATTCTGTAACGTATAATACATGATAGGTTTGAGCTCGAATTCAAATGTATATTCTGAATTTCACCCTCTCTCATTTTCAATATACAGGTGGAGTATTGATTTTGAATGACAGCTCCATATCATTTTGACTCATAAAAACGTTGAGCGAAATAGCAATGAATAATTGCGTTAGTAAAATAACAATAAAATATTTAAAACAAGCGTTGCATCGTTTTGTCCATTTTGTTCTGGTCCCATGGATTTCGAACCTTTGACATTGCGTCTGTGCGTTGTTTGTTAGTTCGTTTTTTGTTTGGGTTTTGTTGTAATTCAAAGAAAAGATGAAAAAGGAAAGAAACCAAGGTCAGCAAAAACTATTTTGAATTCGTTGAAATTAAAAATTATTTAAAAACGAATTAAAAAACTAACTTAAGCGTTAAAGTGGGTGTGATAATGGATAGGGTGATGCTGTGGCGTTGTCCAATGAATAACACATAACGGTGTGTTGAAATGTTGTAGTGCGACATATGTATGTATGTAGTATCTATGAGGTTTCAGTTATTGCTTTTTGAATTAAACTTGAATGGATTTTGAATAAATTTTAAATGGAATTCAACTTAAATCGTTGAAGTGCTCTTACCTACATAAATAAACGGTAGAAAATAGTTATAAAAAGAAATAAAGCCTAATTCAAAAAACACTCTTCTGGTTTTGTGCTATTTATATTTTTAATTTTTTTTTTTTGTTTTTTTTTTAAGTTTGCTTTTAGTTTTGTTTGTCTTCTACTTTATTTTATAGTTCCTCTTCAGTTTTTTTATATTTTTCTTTATTTCACTATTTTTTTCATTTTTTTTTAGTTTTTTTTTTATTTATTTTTTTTTTTTAGTTTTTTTTTTGTTTTATTTTTTTTTTTTTTTTTTATTTCTTTTTTATTTTTTTTTTCTGCTATGTATATTATTTTTTATTTTTTTTTTCATTATATTATTTTTGTCATTATATTATTTTTTTATTATATTATTTTTTTCTATTTTATTTTTTTTTTCTTTGTTTGCTTTTTGACTTGTAGTCTATTGCTGTAAATACCGACGGTGCTGTGAAGCAATTTTCGGGATAGTATGAAAATGTGTTTTTGAGAAAAATTTACCCACGCGTTGCAGGAACAAGACAAGCCGACATATTTTTCGATAATAGGGACATTCCATCGTGACTACTGGGACATTTGACTCGAGAGCTTAGTCAACTTTGACTTAATAAACTCACATTGGGATTTCAATTGCTATGAAATATATTTATCGACATGGATAAATATCCAATACAATAAATGCCTTAAAAGAATTGGCGAAGTATCAACAAATAGCTTTATAACTACTCAGTGAGTGTGACTCCTGGGAAACCGAAAAATCCCTTTGTTGCACCTTTGTGAGCACGAAAACGAATTTTAGCTTTACAGTTCAACTTTGAACTACAATTTGTATATGATCGAAAGTACATACTACATAGTACCATGTTCTTTAAAAATAAGATCAGTATTAGCTTTTAGAAACTTTTTACAAAGGTTGAAGAGTGTGACTCCTGGGACATTTTCCTGTTTTTTCGTGATACAATTTTTAAGTTTTTTCAGTATTATCGATGCAGTTCCCTAAAAATTTTGCTATGCAACTAGTTACCCCTAACCCATGATAATAAAAAGACCTTTATTGTAAAGTTCTGTCACAGCAGTGGGAGTTTATGGCATTTTAAAAATTTTGTACTTTTCCTGTTTTTTGGTGGAATGTCCCAATACTGGAATAACATCTCTTCATAGACATCTTTCTATTTTTTTATTATATTATCATTTTTCTATTATATTGTTTTTTTTTTTCTCTATTATATTATTCTTTTTTCTTCTTTTATTTCATTCTTTTTATTTTTTTATTTTATTATTTGTTTTCCCATGGTATTTTTTTCTTTTACTGATTTTTCCCTTTTATTTGTTTTTACTTTTTTAAAATAGTTTTTCTATTTTATTTATTTATTTTTTTAAATATTTTTTTATTTTATTTTTAATTTTTTTTAATTTTTTTTTCAATTTTTTATTTTTGTTTTAATTTTTTTTTTTTCTTATTTTTATTTTTTAATTTTTTTTTATAATTTTTTTTTACATTTTTTTTTTTTTTTCATTAAAAGAAAAACTCAAAACTTCTTGTAATTATATGTGACCTTGAGCTCGAAATAGGAAAATAATTACATTGTTTTATTTTTTTTTTTTATTTTTTTTTTTATAATTTTTTTTATTTTTTTTTTTTATTTATTTTTTTTTTTATTATTTTTTTTTTTATTTTTTTATTATTTTTTTTTTATTTTTTTATAATTTTTTTTTTTTAATTTTTTGATCCATTTTTTTTTTTTTTAATATACACATATAATCCACAACCATGCCTTTTAAATAAAATAAGTTAGTTTTCACTGCATTAGACGGACAAAACGAACAAAACTCTCCACTAAAGACAATGAACAACAAACAATTGACAGTGTGATGTCCCTACTGTTGGGAGTACCTAACAGATCTACGATTACAAATATACTATTTTACAACATTTAAAAAAAATAACAACTAATCAAAGACCTACACTTTTTGTATAACAAATATTTGCATAAGTGGGTACACTCACCATTTTGTTTTTCATCTTCTCCAACTTTCCTTCCATTTCCAAACGATTCTCTTTGATACGTTCTTCGCTCACTTGAGTCTCCTCTTGTAGGCGTTGCTTGGACTCACGATATTTAGCTTGTAAGATTTGATTATCCACACGCAGCTGAGCATTGGCTTTTTGTTCTGTTTCCGCCACAGCCTCAGCAACGCTTAAACGTTTACGCAACTGTTGCATTGCTTCATCATCTTCGGCATTACCATTGCGTAGTTGATCACGTTCCGATTGTATTAATTCGATTTCCGCAGCCTTGTTGTCCAACTCTTTCCGTAGTTCTTCGACATGCGCTTTAAGTTTCAAGATTTGTTCTTCACGCTCTGTACGCAATTGATCACTTTTGATTTCGTATTCCTTCAACTTGGCACACGTATTCATATGCTCGTTTTCAATTTGCGCTTTTTCTTCCTTCAACGCACACATATCCATATCGAGATCACGCAGCTCTTGCGCCAATGTGTCACATTTTTCTTGTGATATTTGTAGTGAGAGCGTAATTTTCGATAGCTGATCGTTTATATTGGAGTTGTGCTCTTGCAATCGTTCAACATCGTTTTGGAGTTTTTGTGCAACCGTTTCAAATTCGTTAGCTCGCGCCAGCGCTTTATCACGCTCTTGTATAGCTGCCTCTAATTTTTCTGCAGTGCGATCGCCACTTATCGTATTTTTCAATTCGTTCAATTGCGAGTTGATCGCGCCAATTTCGTGATTTAAACGCACATTATTCGATTCTGTTGTTTCTAGAGAATAATTCAATTTGCGTATTTTCTCATCGTTCGTTTGACGTATTTTCTCAAGTTTTGTCAATTTAGCTTTGGCATCCGCCTCAGCGGCTTCTAATTGTTTACGCTCTGTATCGTAGGTGATCTTCAGTTGCTCGAGTTGGTGCACTTTTGTAATGAGTTGCTGTTGATTGCGTTCTGTATTGGCGATGCGCTCTTGAAGTGTTTGTTTATCCTTTTCGAGTGCACTTTTTTCGCGTTGCAATTTTTCTGCGCTCTCCTTTGAAGCGCTCAGCGTCTCATTCAACTTATTATTTTCATGTTCGATCTTGGAACAACGTGCGAGTAGATCACCTGTTTTGAAAGACAGCTTTTCTATGCGTTTCTCTTTTACTTCGAGCGTTTCACGTAATTTTTGGTTATCTTTAAGCAAATCATCTTTTTTATCTTCAAGCGTTTGCAGCTGTACGCGCATCAATTTCAATTCATTTTCGGTCGCATCCAATTTACGTTCCAAAGTGGTCGAGTTTTGTAGTATATTTTTAACCATCGACTCGGTGGAACTATGCTGGGCGCTCGTTTGTGTTAACTGCTCTCTTAGCTGCTGCAATTGTTCAATAAGCAAATCTTTTTCCTGTCGCAGCGCATCGCTACCTGTGTAATTATAGGAGATTTTAATATAAATATGTTTAGAAATACTTGGATGAAATTTGGGACATAGACAGTATGCTTCATTCTAGGACTTTCACTTGGGGCGGTTTACAGGGTTGCCACCTATTCAATTTTTTTAAACATTTAGTAAGATATACTTGTATAGGTATCAAATGGAAGGAATTTTTAGCCGCATATTAATTAAGATATTTTCAAGTCTAGTATTGCTACTTAGGAAACGGGCGAAGTGATTTGGATCAAATTTGGCATATATGAAGATAGTATTCTCCATTTCAAGAGTTTCTACTTGGGTATACCAACGGAGATATTTTTAGGTAAAGTTGTCACATAACGACATTTTATTTATTCCTTCGTATATCGACCAACATCTAGGGAACGGCTAAAACGATTTGGACCAACTTTGGCATATAGGTAGTGTACTTCATCCTTAGTTTTTCTACTTGGGTGTTGCCACTTGGGGTGATTTGGTGGGTATGCCAGCTATTTGAATTTTATTTAATCTATTTTGGAAAGACGAATACCGAGAAAGCTTGGTCTACGTATTGATGAAATTTCGGCAAAATAAATTCCAAAAAATAACCACTTTTTTTATTAGAAAAATATTAGAATGGAAACTAAATGAAATAAATCGTCTTAAATATGAATATGAGAAAGGCTTTTTCGAATCTCTTAAATATTTTTTCGATGGCTTCATTCACTATAGATTATTTCCCTTCCCATACTGAGGTCAAAACGTTATTTTAGTAACCCTGCTCCACAATCCTCCACGAAAATTGATGGGGGTAGCGTTTTGTAAAAGAAAATATGTGACCACAAAATGAAGTCAATACATTACTAAAATTTAAACCCGTTACATACATACATTCAAACATACCTTGTATTAGACTTGTAACATTATCGCTAGCGCGTTGTAGTTCACTCTTCACCTCCTGCTTCTCCTGTTTCAAACGTTCAATGGCTGCTGTAGCTTTTTGGTATTGCTCTCGCGCCGCCGCACAATCATGTTCGAGCTCTTTAATTTTTCTCTCCAACTTTTCTTTGTTGTCTTTCAACGTGCTGACTTCTTTTTTCAAATGCTCTGTGACTGCATTACGCTTGCGTTCACAAACCAATTGTTGTTGTAATTCAGTAATTTCAGCATTGCGATTCAGTAGTTGCGTATTCAATTTATCGTTCGCTTTCTCCAACACCTCTACTGCGCCTTGACGCTTTTGCTCGGTTTGATCTAGTTGCGTATGCAATTGGGAGATGCTGTGTAGCAAACGCTTGAGCGCGCATCTCAATTTGCCCAACTGCGTATCTTGCTCACACTCTGGCAACTTTGTGAATGCATCATCAATCACCTTCTTGCCCCTCTGCTGCTCGCTTGTTAAGTTGATATGATTTTCTATTACTGTCGTAATGTGTTGCAGCGTTGTATCAATATTCTCTTGTTCGATAGACTGCTCTGTGAGCATGCGCATCATTTCCGACAATTTTGTTTGCCAATTATCGCGTTCGTGCTCCTGCTCTTCCTGCAGTCGCTCGAGTTGCGCCTCTTTTGCCGCGATATCTGTTTGTAGCTTTGCGCTTAACTCACTTGCCTCACTTATTTGTACATTCAACTCGGCGCACGTCTTTTCCAACACCTTTGATTGTTGTTCCTTTTCGCATATCGCAAGTTTTAGTTGATCCGCAGTTTGTTCGAGTGAGGCTAAGAGCGCTGATTTCTCTTCCTGCTCGCGTTGTATTTGCGCTGTAAGCGAAGTGAAATCTTTGGTT
This sequence comes from Campiglossa producta, assembly GCA_964058755.1. Lineage (NCBI taxonomy): Eukaryota > Metazoa > Arthropoda > Insecta > Diptera > Tephritidae > Campiglossa > Campiglossa producta. The sequence goes on from CAXKVI010000005.1 coordinate 105,454,485, forward strand.
AAACGCTCTTTCTCTTCACTCGCCTTTTGCAAGTTCTGTTGTAAAGTTGCAATTTGTTGTAGCTGCGTAAGCTTGACTTTCTCTAACGCGCTCGCCTGACTCTCAGCGCGTTTGAGCACTGCTGTTTGACTTTCATATGCTGTTTTCAAACCATTTATAGTATGCGATTTCTCACTCAATATGCTTTCGAGCTTTTGTTCAGTTTCAAAGAGGCGCATTTCACTTACTTGCAATTTATTGCTTAGCTCAGTTTTAGAGCTTGCTTCTTCGGTTAATTGAGCGTTTAGTTCATTGAGCGCGCTGTCAGCTTTTTCAACTTTTTCATTGATTTTCAAATGTTCTGCTTTGAATGCGTCAATTTCTTTGTGCAGATTTTTATTTTCGTTCACAACATTGCTCATTTGATCCTCGAGCGATTTTAGTTTCTCTTCACTAGAATCGCGCATTTGCGCTTGCTCGTTTTGTACCGCCTCCAAACGATTCACGCTCTCATCAAGTTTGCGTTTCACCTCGCTGCTCTCTTCTACTACTCTCTTCAGCTCGCTTTCTTTAACACACAACTCCTCTTTGGTAGCTTTCAATTCATCCTTCATTCCATTCAAAACACGCTCATGCTCAAGGCCTATCTCCATTATACGCATTGCATTATCCTCAGTGTTCGCCTGCAACGCATTTTGCATTTCGCCTGTAACTTGCTTTAGTGCCTCTTTCAAATTGCCCACATCTTCTTCGTAAATCTTCAGTTGTTCCTCTGCATGCTTCAATTTGACTTCACTCTGCTCAACCAATATTTTATAATTACTTTCCAAATCTTCCTTCGATTGTATGAGCCTCTTCATTTCATCTTCCATCACAACCATCTTCGAAACAGTTTCTGTGTGATTTAAGTTGACCGTTTCTAATTTGCTTTCAAGCTCCACCTTCTCTGCCTGCAAGCGTTTCACATTCATTACAACGTCTGACAGCTTTTCAGCTAAATTTATCGACGCCTCCTCTCCACCCTGTTCTTGACACAAAAGCGTTCTCAGCGCCTCAAATGTTTTAAGCGCTGCCTGGAGCTCTGCTTTAGAATCTTTCAACTCGTTTTGCATCATATCATGCTCGCTCTTCAGTTTGTTAACACTTTCTTCGATCTTATCGCGTTCTTCGCTTAGTTTTCGTATACGTTCATCGCGCGTACTCAGTGCCACTTCCGAATTATGCTTTTCTGTTTTGAATTCTGTGGTGAGCGTATCAATGCGCGCTTCCAAGCCTACATTTTTCTCGCGCACCTCAATTATTTCAGCGCCTAGTTTTGTCATTTCAAATTCTTTTACTGCAATTTTATTACGCATCGCTTCTAGGTGGTCGGCTGTTTCACGCCTGTCACGCTTGGTGTTTTCATGTTGTACCAGTATTTTTTCATACTTCTCCTTGAGCATTTTTTCAGTTTTATCATGAGCTTCCAATTCCTTTTGGTAGCCCTTAATACACTCATTTAGGGTGTGCATCTCATCCGTGTTTGTGTGAATAATTTGTTGTAACGTTTCTATTTTATTCTCAAGCGTTCTTGCTTCTTCACTCAACTTTTTATTTTCCTTTGTTAGAGCGCTATTACATTTCTCATGTCCTGTAATTTCACTCTCTAATCTCTTGATTTGTGTTGTAAACTCGAGTCGTTGTGTAGCACACTTATGCTTATGTGTGTCATAATCATTTGCTAAACTTTCCAATTTAGCTACCAATTCAAATTTCTGTTCGTTAATTTTTACAAGTTCGCGTTCGCTACGTGCCATTTTTTCCTGCATGCGCTTTTTCTCCGCTTCCAAATCCACATTTGCAATATCCATATGCTTCACCTGCTCTTTAAGTATTATAATTTCCTTCTCAAACTCCACCAATCTACGCCCAAGTTCATCATTGCGCCTATGTTTGGCCTGCAGCTCTGTTTGCAGCGTCTTCACACGCTCTTTTTCTTCTTTGTAAAGCAAACCAATGCGATCTACATAGTCAACTAAATGATCTAAGCAATCGCCGGGTGTTATTTCCATATTCTCTTCCTCTTTAGCTGTAATGCTGCTCATACTTGTCACGAGATTGAATTCTTGTGCATGTTTTATTGTAAATTTGCGTATTAAGTCGGATAGGCGTTTGTTGCTATTCTTTAATGCGTGCAACTCATCGCGCAATTCCGCATTTTCATGTTCTTTCTCGCGTAGCTGCACGTCGACAACCGAACGCGCGAGATTTTCGGGACTGTTGGAGCTGCCGCTGGCATCAGTAACTGGTGAGAAAGAGGCATCTAAATAGTCAGCACGAGAATTGTTGTTGTTGCTCGTTGAACGCGTCTCATTAATGAATTGTTCAAGTTCGTTTTTACTTTCCGTCAAACATTTGATAGTGTAGTCTTTTTGCTGAAGAAAAAAAATTTAAAGATGAATTAGTTGCAGAGTCGTTAAGGGAAAGACTTTTAACCATGTTTTATTTTATTTTAATTCCTTTGTTTAATTTTTTTTTTTTGTTTTAAGTTTTATTTTTATTAAAAATTGTATTACTTTTTTTATTTTAACTTTTATTTTGATTTTTTATTGTAATTTACCCTATTTTTATTTTGTTTTTCATTTCATTTTATTATTTTTTTTTTTTTTCATTTTTTTTATAACTTACATATTTATTAATTTATTTTTTTTCATTTAACGATTTGTTGTCTAATTCCTTTTTATATTAATTAAATTTAACTATTTATTTTTTTAAATTAATTTTTTAATTTTTATTTTTTTTATTTATTTTTTTATATATTTTTTTATTTATTTTTTAATTTTTTTCATTTATATTTTTATTTACTTATTTTTTTTTTATTTACATTTTTTTATTTATGTTTTATTATTTTTTTTATTTATTTTATTTATTATTTATTTTTTTTTTTTTTATTTTTTTTTTTTTTTTTATTTTTTTTTTAATTTGTTTTTTATTATTATTTTTTTTTAATTTTATTTTTAATTTTTTTTTTAATTTTATTTTTTATTTTATTTTATTTTTTTTTTATTTTTATTTTTTTTTATTTTTTTTTTTTTATTTTTTTTTTTACTTTTTTTTATTTTTTTTATTTTTCCATTTATTTTTTTATTTACTTATTTATTTATTTATTTATTTACTTATTTTTTTTATTTATTTATTTAATTTATTTTTTATTTTTTATTTTTTTTTACTTATTTTATTTTTTATTTTTAATTTTTTTAATTTTTTTTAATTTTTTTTTTATTTTTTTTTAATTTTTATTTTTTTATTTTTATCTATTTTATTTTAATTTATTTTTTTACCTATTTTATTTAAATTAATTTTTTTTTTTACCTATTTTATCTTAATTTATTTTTTTTTTTTACTTATTTTTTTTAAATTTATTTGTTTTTTTACTTACTTTATTTTAATTTTTTTTTATTTTATATTTTTTTTACTTTATATTTTTTTTTTTTATATTTTATATTTTTTTTTATTTATATTTTATATTTTTTTTATTTATATTTTATATTTCTTTTATTTATATTTTATATTTTTTTTTTTTATTTTACATTTTTTTTAATTCTATATTTTTTTATTTTTTTTTTATTTTATATTATTATTTTATTTGTTAGTTCTATTTTTTCACATTTTCTTTTACCTTTGTTTTAATTTATTTGCTTTTATTTTTATTAGTTTAATTATTTTTATAAATTTTTTAATTTTTTTAATTTTTTTGTTTGTCCTTTAATTTATTTATTTCATTTTTTTCAAATAAATACAAATACCAATACAAAAAATATAAATACGAGTATTTTTTTAATTTTAATTTTGATTATTTTATCTTTAATTTAAATTTATTTTATTTAAATTGATTTTTATTTCTATTTTATATTATTTTTTTTTTTTTAGTTTTTTTTAATTACATAGTTTTAGTTTTCCCTCTCCCAAAAATTGTCCACTAATTTAATAGCCTAAACAAAATTTAAAATTCGCAGTATCATGCCAATCGCCAAGATAGATCATTCCCTATATTTGGAATTTTTACTTGAGTAAGGAATTGACGGAAAGTGTGCGAACGAATATAAAAATTCGAGGGAGAAAAATTTCGGTAGAATATTTAGAGTTGCCTTGTATATGTATGATCCAGCACCTTTTCAAAACTTATATCATTTCAGAAACCATACCTCCACATCAGCCGTAAGTTCATCTACTTTTAAGTCCAGCTCCGTAATACGATCCATGCAAACAACTATTTGCTTTTCAGCAAAGCGTAACTGGAATATAAATTAATTCATATTTTTAAGATTTTAAATAAAATATAAATGCAAAAAACTAGTTTACCTTCTCTTGCACTAAACACTTTTCTTCCATCAAATTACCAAGTACTTCGTTGAGCTTTGAAATTTCTGCTTCCTTTTGTGCAACTTCTTTACACAGACGACGTTTCATCTAAAGGATTGGAGAACAAAATTTTATTATTTTATATTATTTAATAAAATCAGCGATTAATCAAACATCCTTTTCCAGCTTCAGAAAGTCTATGTGCGATATAGCCACGACACAACAATCTTTATATGATATTGACATTACAATGATGTGGTCTAATTCTACTAAAGGCACTCACCTGCTCGCTGTCCTTATTTGGTGAAGAACTGTTATCGGTATTTTGGGTAAGTATATCGTTTCTTAAATCTTGTATAGTCTGTTGTAGCTTTTTATGATCTTGATCTAAAATAAAAAGAAAATATGTAAAAATAAAAACCGAAATAAGTGCTAAACTGTTGCAAGTTCCTTACTCAATTTCTTAATTTTTTCCTCATTTTGCTTTATTTGCACCTCAAGCAGCCCTTTCTCGTAACGCTCAGTTTCCAATTGTGCCTGAAAGTATTTTTTAAATTTTTATATATATGTATATAGAAGATATTTTATACAAAGCCAGTATGTACACAAATACAAAAGTAGCATCTTAGGCGCTTACCCGTAAATTATAGAGCTCCCGAGTGCGCTCCTCTAACATTGCTGACTTTGGTGTTGGCGGCACAATACGTGGACTACTCTGGCCTGGCGCAAAGCGCGTCGTACGACATGGCGACTCCAGAGAGCGTGCAAAAGATGTTGAGGGAAAATTAAGATTATTGCCACTTGAATTATTACCGCCACTCGATTGGCTATCACTTGCTGAGGCTGATGAGTTGTTATTTTTATGTGCAGTACTAGCGATAGCTTGTCGCAATTTTTCACGACTTATCGATTGACAATCCAGCAATTCATTGAAGAATGCAGCAATATAACGTTGATTATTTACAGATAATTTTTTGCATATATCATGAAAATTGGTTTCTGGATATTTAACGCAAGAAAAATGCAAGAGAAGCGAGTAAGCGTAGATATATTCGGTCGTACTGATTACATTTTCCTCGTCAAGGAGTGGAGCGTAATCGGGGTATTGTTCTGTGAATGAATAAGGGAAGTTGGTATGGTTATTTTATTTCAATATACATAAACTAGGCAGATTAGGTCTGAGTTTCGGTAATTTACAGGTTTAGTTTATCTTAAAAATGAAATACTTAAAAACAATATAATATAATAAAAAAAATAAAATATATATGTAAAAAAATTAAAAGCAAAATAAAAGAAAATGAAAGGGAATAAAATAATAAAGTTGAATAAAATAAAAAAAATATATATATAATTATAAAAATTGTATTAAAACCAAATATAATAAAAATAATAATAAATAAAATAAACTAAAAAAAAAAACAATTAATATAAAATTGAATCAACGAAAATTAAATAAAATAGAAAAAAGTGAGAAAAAATAAAATAATCTTATTAAAATTAAAAAAAAAGAACGAAATAAACCAAAAATAAATGAGAAAAAATTAAATATATTAATAAAAAAATTAAATACATAAAATTAAAAAAAAAAAAATAGTAAATCAAACTAAATAAAATAAACGAAAACAAAATGAAATTAAATGAAAATAAATTAATAAAATAAATTAAAAGTAAAAAATAAAAAATAAAATAAATTAAAAAAAAGTTAATAAAAGAAAAAGAAAAACCCTAAAATTAATTTAAAAAAAAATAATTAAAAACAAATTAATAAAGAAATAGAATTAAATATCAGCCTTATTCAGGACAAAAAAAATAATATAAAGACTATTTTGGTAAAAAAATATTATTAAAATAAATTGATTATAATCAAATTAAAAGAATATATAAGATATAATAAAATAATAACAAAATATAAGAAAATGAAATAAGTAAAATAAAAATAAATAATTTATTGATTTAGGCTCGTTTTCTAGACTACCCGTTAAATTCAAAGTTCACTATCAATTCACGGTCAATTTAACAGCCACTTCATTTTCCTTTTATTTTAACAGCAGGAATTTATGGTGAGCGTTAATTCGATTTGATTAATTTAAATACTAAATTTTTACGAATTGGCATACGTTTTTAAAACATAAATTCCGTTAGTGCTATATCTAGGAACGTATGTATGTATTTTTATAATAAAATAATAAAGTAGTAATAATTTTATTTAAGCCAACTTATGTATGTGAATTTTTTTTTTTTTTTGAATTTTTTGTATATTCACACCTATTTTTATAATTTAGTTTAAATAGTTTTGGTAAAGCCAAATTTGGTGAAAAAATGCAGAAAAATAATTAAATCAATTTAAAATTTTGATTAAAATTCTTTGAATTTTTACAAGTTCTTAGTATTAGCTCTTGACACATACATATTTTCATAATAAATTAAATTTAAAAAAAACTTTTTTAAAGCCAAAATTTGTAAAAATTGCAAAAAAAAAATTTTGTACGCAGACTTATTTTACCAAGACCTTGCTGAAGAGCCAACTAAGGTGTCGATCGTGAGGAACCCCGATCTTGAAATCCAGTATTATTTGTATTCAATTCGCGGAATTCGGGATCCCAAAATATCCCGTGATTTGAATAAATATAATCAGACCAAACTGCTCAAAGAGGCCTAAAAATTTAGGGATATATCAAATGACAAGATGGAGAGATCCCCGCAATATTCCAAGATGGTCGAAAACTTCGGGATTCGAGACCTTAGATCCGGTTTTTCAGTGTAGATTTAAAATTCAGTGCGATTTTAAACTTAGTTTAAATGCCCAAGTTGTATGGGATAAACTCTAGACAACTTTGTTAATCTTGCACCGAAAAGCCGGGCCTTAGAGGCAACAGATTTTTCATATTTCTACATATCGTTACCCTAATATAGAAAAACTGAATTTAAAGTAAACGATGGCTTTTTCGAAAACACAAATATCAATGCCTGTAATATTTAACTACGATATAGCATAGTACAGGGGTGTAAGAGTAGGTCGTCTCCGCGTTGGTGCACCCAGGGTAACTCTAAATGACCTACATGGCCTACACGGCTAGTTTCTTGTATTGCCGGTTCTACGAGAACGATACCAGTACTTGTGCTGTAAACATCGTACCGAAACGACCCGAGCCTTTTTTTATATCGACCCGGCCAAGAGCAATATACTCGGGATGACCCTGTCTGACATTTAGGCAGGGCTACACCTCGTTACAACAACATAGTACTCAGATTTTAGTGAAACTTCGTTCAGAAGTTATTAATAAAAATCCATCAGCAACTTGATTGAAAATAAAAAAAATAGTTAGGGCCTTTCTATATTAGTGTAACGATATGAGGTTTTGGTTTAAAGCAACTCATATATAGTTTAAATTTGACAGCCTTTTCCATCATTGTCCACACTAGGATCAGCAGTCCTGTAAGGTTGTTTTGCGAACTGTATCTAAACATATTTTACCTTTTAGAAATGCAATTATATTTCCTTGTGATTCTGTCTTCTGTACTAATTTATGGTTGTTACGAAAATTTGTGTAGAATTCGTCAATATCTGTTTGATCCAAGCTAAAATAGTTACCAGCAACAAATCCGCATTCTGTTACCTGCATGAAGAGAAGAGCAATTTTAACGCCATACAAAAGGGCAAAGAAATATGTAAACACACTGCTTCGCGGGCAGCTGCCGCCAACATTTGACTACAAATTTTCCGCATATATGTATTACTCACCCAATGCATGAGCACCTTTTTCCAGTTACGCACATCCATTTTGGTGTTAGAGCAAATGCAAATACTTTGGTTGTTAGCTTATTCCTTATCTTTTATTTTATGTATTTGGCGGCCTTTCGTGGCTACCTGGCCGGGATTTACTTTGAATTTCTACCTTGTGTTAATTTTGATTTTGTTTTCTTTTTGCGCAAAGCACAGCACACAAACAACAAAGAAAAGCAGCGACACGCACATACAAACACTAAATAAGTTAATTCCTTCAATGCCTATTCCCGTAGGATTTTAATGGAATTGTTTAAATTTTATCAATTGTTCTTTTTGACTGTGACGCTAAACCAATTTTTTTCCGTTTTCAAAATGTCGCTTTGTATGCACAGCTTCGTTTGCAGTTTTCACTTCTCCTATGTTATTTATAGTTACGCTTTTTATATTGTTGAATGTATTAACAATGTGAACTCCGAATGTAAACGTAATATATTTTCCATTATAATTTATTGGATAGTTGAAATTTTTGTAAAGAAATCTACCGTTCACAAATTTTTATATTGAAGAAAAAACGGAACTGCCGTTATGGTTTCGAATTATTTTTTGACGATGAAAAACGAGGCTTGTTCGATGAAAAACGAGGCAGTCAAAAGGGGTGGAACGTTCAGAGTTGCATTCAGAGCTGTGGTGAAAAAAAATATTTGACGTGGTGGTATTATGTTACGCATTCGCATGGTATAAATACTACAGGTAAAACCGTTAATGACACTAATGACATTTTTAAGCAATTCTCATACTCATTTATTTTTTGCCACGACGTGTCTGTATGGTTTTTTCAATCAAATAAATTACAAATCAAAATAATTTCTTTTAATTTTTCTTCAATTTGCGATTAGAACTATTGCTAGAATTGTTAAAAATAAGGACTGTAAAAGCGGTCCACATGTGTCCCTCTAGCAGGATAATAATAATAATAATAGTAGTAGAGGTAATCGCACTGCGACCTATAGATCTATTGTGCCCTCATAGTCTCATAGCACATCTTCCAGGCCGATCACCTTCAGGAAATCCAGAATCAAGGTCGGCCTCAGTTGATGTATGTGCCTGCTCTCCAGAGTTGTGGATCCTAGGATCCTTAGCCTACTTCTGGAGAGAGCGTCGCATCTGCACACTATGTGCTCCGCAGTTTCGTTCTCATCATCACAGAAACGGCACAGACTACTGGATGCAATGCCCAATCTGTGCATATGTTCTTTGAGCCTACAGTGACCTGTGAGGACTCCTGTGATGATCCTAAGGTTGTTCTTGGGCAGGCAGATTATGTTTTCAAATCTTTTAGTGCTGTAACCGCCCATCATTGCCTTCGCCTGACGTAGCCCGGTGGTCTGACGCCAGTGTACCTCTCTCAAATCCTGCTCTTCTCTCCTCAGTCTCTCTTTTATGGTGTGTGGGCCGATGCCCAGAAAGGGTTCTGGGCCTATGGGCTCTAGCAGGATAATCTACCATCTCATTTCCTGCCTTTTTATAGTGTCCAAGCGTGCACCTAAACGTGCAGTGTAAATTGGAAAATTTTTGATTTTTTTCAAATTTTTCTTATTTTAAATTTTTGGAATATTTTTTTTCTATTTGACTTACATACTGACACATTTTATATTGCTTAAAAACGTCAAAACAAAATCAAAAGAGAGAACGGTTTTACCTATAGTACTTATACCATGCGCATTCGTATACAAATAATGGAATACGGGGAAAACCCCTGCAGCATGAAAAAATCCCAAGACCCGGGATTTGAACAAATTTAGCCAGAGAGGTATCAATCAAAAGACGCGATTTGAGTTCGATTTTAATAATCCGAAAGCGGAAATTTAAGTTTTTGATCCAGTATAATCACAACATACATATTTACGGGACCCATTTATAGCATTTTTAGGTCGAATGAAACCTTTTTTCCGATGAAATGAAAACTTTTTCAAGTTAAATGAAACTTTTTTCAAAGGAATTGCTTTGAAAAAGGTTTTATTTGACTTGAAAAAGGTTTCAAAGCAATTCCTTTGAAAAAAGTTTCATTTAACTTGAAAAAGGTTTCATTCGACTTGAAAATGCTATACAGCTACGGTCAAAATAATAGCAGTGAAATTCCATACTACGCTTTACTTTTGTATGGAAGAAAATACCCAACATCCTTGACAAAAAAAAAATTCTGAAAATTTAGGAACAATTTTTAGCGAATTTTAACTTGCACATTGTCAGAGTAAAATTAAATGGGCTACAAAACTGCATACTCAAAAAATATCTAAAAATTCTGACAAAAAAGTTTCAAATTTTGATGCATTTTATTTAAAGTTAAATTAACTACCATGAACTTTGTGTAAACTTTTAAATTTCTTTTTTAGTGGTATCCGCTATAGAATTCGCTATACTAAAAATGAAAATTATTAAAAACACAGTTTCTTTTTATTTCATCAATTGATTTCAAATCTAATTTCACTGCTATTATTTTGACCGTGGCTGTATGTGGAGAACATCTTTCAGAGTTTAAATATCTCTGGCAGCAATAAAAATCAGGTCTTCTCTTGGCATTAAGCATACCAAGGTCAAATCGCATATTTTGATGCCACTCCGACCTTTTGTTTTGTATTTCCTCTTTTGTTTATCTCCTCCATCTATGTTGATGTGTGCAGCATGAAAAAAAAATATTACAAAATGTAAACATATCGCACTTAAGGGTCAATTACATAGAGCTTTGTTAACCTCGCCTGACATTTGCAACCTTAAAACTTTGCGCTCAACTTCAGAGGTATGCTACAATGAACGCTTTTCCTTTATACACTGGTTTTTGTTATTTATTTCTTTGCATTCAAGGGTTTTGGTAAATTTATTAATTTAATAGAGAAAAAATTAATTGATTATTATTTCCTCACCTTAAACCCTCCTAGGTGTACCCTTAGCTTCAAACTGGGTCAAAAATTTAAAATTTCGTTTTTTTTTTTTCAAATTTTATATCGATTTTCTTTTAAAAAAGGTGAAACAAATTTACTGTAATTTTTTCAGATTTTTAAATTAAAGTCCAGAGGTCGCTAGCTCAGATTTTACAGACTTTACCTCATATCTTATGTACATATAATACAGGTCGATGTCTGTACATGGCATATATCAAGAAAAAATTAATTGGGGGAAGCATTGTTAGGAGAGTAGAATCCAAATCAACCATTTTTTAAACTTTTGTGTGTCTGTCTGTCTGTCTGTCCGTATCACTATGAAAGTAATGAATGAAATTGAATGGATTGCTCGAGGCTCAACTTAAAATTTAAGATATTACTTTTTTCGATATCTCAACCGGCTTTGTGGCCGTAACACTCTAAAAGTACTGAATGGAATGGAATCCTTGGATTGCTAGACGCTCAACTTAAATTTTAAGATATTATTTTTTGCGATATCTCGATTTTGGGGTTATCGCCCAATATGTGGACCAGGGGTGCCAAAAATGTCTTAGTACAATATGGGTGTCAAACGAAAGGTGTCAATGAATGCTATAATATGCGATATGATACATTGAAATATCTGAAATGGTTTGCGAGATATCTTGAAATATCGATAGCTCGACCGGTTTCGGAGGTATCGACAAATATTTCCACAAAATTGTGTTAGTACATTATGGGTATCAAACAAAAGGTGTTTATGAATGCTGTTATAAACCATTTGATTAACAGAAATTATACGCATACGAAGTCGCGAGCACCAGCTAGTTTGGTATAAAAACGACAAACCATTGTTGTAAAAGACCATTTACCTGAACATTTTTTTTGAAGGAAATCGAATTCCCTACAAAATTTGCATTTACCAAAATTTTCTCAGACTAGCCATTTTCTGGTACTCTAGCTTCAGAAATTAGCAAGTTTTTTCGATTTCCCATTTTTTCTTTAAAAAACTATCAAAAATGCAAATATCCATGTACAAAAAAGTAGATATAGATTCTGAAAGGAAATTGAGTGGGCTACAAAAAAGGTTAAACAACTTTTTTTTGTAAAGTACCTTTTTCAGAACATATTTAGTATTAAATTAAAAAAAATCATATTTCCCTCTTGGTGTTTTTGATCCGTTTTTTTACAAAACTTTGTTTATTGATATTCTACATGATTAATTATCATTATATGATGAATATTATAACCAATATTATACATTTCTCATATACGTTCAAACATATTTTTGCTTAATGTATGTTTTCTCTGCGAAGGTGTAGTTTTATGGTCTTTAAATGGCGCAGCCACAAAAAACAAACTAAAAGTTGACGGATCTGTGAACTCAATACATTAATTTTCATGTATTTTGGCAAGCGAAATCCAAATCCGTGATCAGAATTAGCCTAAAAGGTCGCAGTTCTTCTCTAACCTCACAAAACCGTCACAAAATAGTATTGGACTTTTTAGCTAGGTTAGGGCCGAACCTCGGGCCCGTTGTTGAATTCTGATATCGAATTCGGATGCAGGAGCCAACTTCCTTTAAGAATATGTATTAATCTTTATTCGATGTTGATTTTTTCATGTTTCGCAAATTTTCAAACCAAAATCGGAAATCCTAGAACTAGAAAACGACTAGTCTGAGAAAATTTCAGTCTAGGCAGTTTTTGTTCTTGAAATAGCAAAGCGTACATATCTCTTGATGTGTTACTTTTAGTATATCTGGTTATGGTGAGGTCACAGGAACCCTTCTTGATCAAGGGGGGTTTTTTGTTTGGTAAGTTTCAGATGAAAATAGAAGTTCCATGTTCTGTGCAATCTCAATGATTGTGTGCATAACATAGTGATGACGTTATTTCGGGATTTCCCTAGTGCGGATAGCTCGTTAATCATCTTGTATGATATAAGGTCAAGTTTTTCCTTTTGCTTTGGCAATGCACATTGACAACTCAATTTTACAGATTTGTTTTTCGATAAGGACTGCTGATGGATGTACTTCGTTAAGTGGTGATATCTGTTTTTTTTTTAAAGAGGGCCGATTTTTCGACTAGCCCACAACTTAACGATCACTTTAAATTTTATCGGGCGCAGTTCATCCTCCTGTTAAATAAAAGGCAAAAACTATTTAATTCCACCATAAACCTACCTACCCTGTGTGAAATTTTTATTTACATTTGGTTTTTGTAACATATCTGTCTTTTAAATTCACCAAAACTTTTGCTTCTTTCTCCTTAGACATGTTCGTCAGCTGATTTCATTTTACACATGGCGCGAATAATCAAATGAGAACAAAAATGTCGGAAGATATTTTGGAGGCACAAGAAAAAATTAATGAATCAAATAATGCGCATGGTGATATACAAGTGCAAAATGCAACAAAGTTTGACAAAAAAGAGCCAGGACCTGGCGAAACACCGCCAAACCCACTCAGTAAAAACCAATTAAAAAAACGCAAAAGGTTAGAAAAATTCGAAGAACTAAAGAAACTCCGACGGCTGAAGGAGCGTGAAAAACAAAAACAGAAGCGCCTCGAGGCACACGCACACGGATTACCCACACGCAGCGGACCATCACGCAAAGAACTAAAAAAGCGGCAGCTACAAAGCAGCGAGCAGCCGACAGGGAAATTGTGCGCGGCAATCGACTTGGACTACGATGACTTGATGCACGAACGCGATGTGGCCAAATGTATCAAACAATGTTTGCGCATCTATACAATAAATCGGCGCTCCAAATGCCCCGGACAACTGCACCTAACAGGCATCAAAACCAATGGACGCATACACACAAGTTTGAAACGCAATGATGGCTGGGAAAATTGGCATTTGAAATATCACTTCGATAAGACGCACGTGGACGTGTTTCCAAAAGAGAACATCGTATATTTGACCTGTGAATCGGATAATGTGTTGGAGCATATTGAAGCGGACAAGGTGTATGTGATTGGCGGTTTAGTGGATCATAATCATCACAAGGGTTTATGTCATACACGTGCAACAGCAAATGAGTTGAGTACAGCGCGTTTGCCCTTGAGTGAACACGTGAATATGAAGACACGTTCGGTGCTGAGCACATTTCATGGTAAGTTCAATATGAATGAATTTCTGTTATGCACTCACTCATAGCTAACATATTTATTTTCAAATTGCAGTTTTCGAAATACTCATGCGCGTTTCGGAAGGAATGTCTTGGACCGAGGCTATCATGCAAACACTGCCTGAACGAAAGGGCGCCAAACCTAAGGATAATACTGATGTGACGATTGAACAGCTTTTGAATGGAAATAAAGAAGAAAAAATCGAAAAGTTGGAAGCTTCTTCGAATGCATTGGAAACTCAATAAATACACTGATTAAAAAAAACTAGTTCTAGATCAAGGTCTTCTAATGGCAAGCCTAGGAAACGTGTTGGTCGGTTACGGATGGTACAGAGTAATCCGGAAACCTTCTGACAATCTTGTTGTTTAGTTTGTTTTTCAGGATTATCTCAGATACCATCCAAAAAGCTCGGGAGAGGTATCAAAATACGCATTTTGACCTCAGCATACATAATCTAAAAGCGACGGTTCCATATTGTAAATGATGTAATTCCCGGGGTTTACTAGGGGGTTCGTCCTTCTACACCAAGTCGTGGCGGATCAATGCCCGGCAAAAGTAACATCAAAATCTATTTAGGAAAAGAATTTTCTAAACGGGGTCGCCCCTCGGCAGTAGTTTGACAATCTCTCCGGTTGTATTTCTGCCATGAGAAGCTTCTAAGCAAAAACTCATTTGCTTTGCAAGTGCCGTTCGGAGTCGGAAAAAAACTATAGGCCCCGCCAACTTGTTGAAAAAACTCAAAAGCAACACACCACAAGTTGGAAAGAGAAGCTCGGCAAAAATCTCGTTAGAGGTTATGATAACCTGTTGGTATATCGCCGCCATTAGTTGTTGTTGTTGTTGTAAAAGTAGGTCGCCTCCCAGTTGGTGCACCCTGGGTAGTGCTAATTGACCTACATAGCATACACGGCTAGTTTCTTGTATTGCCGGTTCTACGAGAACGGTACCAGTACTTGTGCTGTACCCATCGTGTCGAAACGACCCGGGCCGTTTTCTTATATCGACCCGGCCAAGAGCAATACACTCGAGGTGACCCTGTCTGACATTTGGGCAGGGCTACACCTCGCTACAACAACAACAACACCGCCATTAGTTGTTTTTTACCAGGTTTCCGAAAGGCCGGGCTTTCAACAAATGTGTTTCGGGACAAAAAAATGCCACGGAAGGCCTGGGATTGCCCGAGATCGATGCCTTAATGGTATTTATGAGCAGAAACCTTACTGAGTATTAACCCCTGCGGATTAGGGGCGTACAATATGTCCGAGGTAGGCATAACTTGATAGTTGATCTACGGATATGATGCCTCTCACCTCTTATTACCCATCTTCTCCTTTCTTACGAATGGAGCGATGACATGCCCTATAAGGTTCCAATAGTTATACCAAATCACTCTCGAGACAGTCGGGCACTACCGCAACGGAGTACCGGGTTTAATTCGGTCAAGGACTGTCAATTTCGACATCACTCCCCAAAACCTTCGGGGAGTATTTTTGTGAGACACAAAAGAAATATTTTCCGTATTACAAATCAAAAAACCGAGTAGAAAATTTGCGCACAAAAAAAACGCAGTAGAAAACGGAGTGTTAGAAAACTTCAAATAAAGTCTGGCAACTATGAGTTTAAGCCGAATGCAAAATCAAAATATACACACCGATAACCAAGCAAAACAAAACACAACAACAGAGAACGTTGATTATATATGTATATATGTATGTATATATAATCAACGTTCTCTGAATGATAACAACAAAAGAACGCGCAAATGCGAAGATACATCAAAGCAAAAACGAAGAAAGTCAACCGAGAAACATCATGAGCAATTTTTGTAATTTTAGTTTCATTTCGATATTCGAACAGTGCGGTTGAAATTTAAGAAAGCAATAAAGTTTTATATCTTTTAACTTTTAATAAAGCATATTTTTTACAAAGTGTTTGTGTGTTTTGCTGCCATCTTCTAAGACTTTATAAAACGGTGAGTTAAATTCTAATAAAACAGTTTTACTCTCAAGGTAAATTGTTGGTTTTACTATCAAAAATTGTCCAAACTTGAGGTCATTTATATTTATTCGGCTAGGTATATGGAAAAATGTCGCGATGTTTGAAGGAAAGTGATTTCATTTTCTTCGCGTCGCACTGGAGTGCCTTCTTTTTGCAGCGATTTGGTCTCCCAAGTCGGCTCAGCAAAGTCATCACATTTCCATATTTTTCTTTTGTTTTTGTTGTTTTGTTTGACGCAATTGAGTTTCCTTTCCATGTGCTAAATGAAATGCGCAAAAAGGGCATCCAAATAGGTTTTACGCATATTCATATTATTGTTTATAATGAATTCTTCCATTAAAATTTAATGCATTCGTATTTGGACAAGAAGAAGAAGCGAAAAAATGCAGTACAAAAATTTTCAAAATCGAAAAAATCAAGAACAAAGAATATTTGCAGGTAGATATGGGTGTACATACATGCATACATACATATTTACATATGTAGGTACATACAAATGTCTGCGCTATCAAGCAGGTCCAAATGTTTGGATGTACATTAGACTGGCCAAAAAAAAAACTATTTTTGTTGTGAAAATTATTGTTAGGGAAAGGTACCAACCCTGCAAAAATCGTGCGATGGACACCAATACCAACGAATTTTTTTTTAATGATAAAAGGTATATTTTTCAATCGCATACATTGCCATAACCGTCATTTGAGGTATCACTTAACATTCATTGTCGATGCAGTGGACCAAGTTTGACAACAACAACAACTACAATGAACGGAGAAAAACGTGATGGAGGATCGTGAGACGCGTGTACCTGTAGCTTGAACCTCAAATAATGGTTACTACAATGTTTGCAGGGGCGTCGCGGTGCCTGGAATGTAGTTTGCGAGATATTTGCAATCAAAGTTGCAAATTTTCACGTGGTTTGTCCCTGCAAAAATCGAGTGAGCGACATCAACACACCCGAAGGTTTTTTTTTGAATGCAACATGAGATGGAAATAATAGAATATATCTTTTTCAATCACACACATTTGAGGCATGCAAACATCAAGTCTGATGAAGGAAACAGAAGAGTACAGCTATATTAGTTATTGAACGCAGAAATACGTAAGTGAGAAAAACGTGATGGAGGATCGTGAGGATCTTTTACCTGCAGCTTGATCCTCAAATGGGTGTACATACATATTTAAAAATCTAGATACATACAAATTACCAAAGAGGATAGATAATATAATTAATATATCCTCTTTGGTTTGACACATGCAAACATCAAGTTTGATGAAGGAAACAGAAGAGTACAGCTATATTAGTTATTGAACGCAGAAATACGTAAAGCCAAGGGTACACATAACGACACAACGCGACCAAATATTCTTTGCATGTGTTCTTATGGAGCATAGTACACCTAGCAACAGCAGCACCACGCGACACGACGCGACACAACATATGTAGTTGATCAAATAGGCAACTATTTGGTCGCGACGCGACACAACATATGTAGTTGATCAAATAGGCAACTATTTGGTCGCGTTGCATCGTGTCGCTAGATGTACCCGTACTTTAAGTGGGAAGGAGATGCGAGTGCCTCAAGTTTTTTACATTACCCTTAAAAACGTGATGGAGGATCGCGAGGAACGTTAACCTTAAGTTTGAACCTCAAATGATGGTCACTGCGTTTGCAGGGTATGTTTTCATGGGGTCTCGGTGCCAGGAATGTGAATCCGAAAGCGGAATACCATTATCTCAATTATCAAAGTTGCAAATTTTCACGTGGTTGTCCCTGCAAAAATCGAGTGAGGGGCACCAATACACACAAACGAATTTTTTTCTTAATGCAACATGAGATAGAACTTGTGACATTGAACTTCAAATGATGTATCAAATGATGGCCACTGTGTTTGTAGGGTGTTGTAATCACATTAGGCCGTCTCTAAAAATATGCAAAAAAAATGTTCCGCACTACTAAAAGACGCGCCTCGGTACCAGGATGGTGAATCCGAAAGCGAAAATTTAATTTTTTGTTTTTGTGAGAGGTGTCAAAAGACTTGTTTTTTGTTTCAATTAAAAGTTATGGTCAAAAAACCGAAAAATGACGCGGGTCCCAATTTTGGGTTGGAACCCGTGGTATTTGTGTGCATAAGACCTTTTTGATTTGGTGGCCTTCGACCGCGCTTATAAAAAATAACCCGCAGCCGGCCCAACACCGCTACAGTATATTTGCGCAGAACACTTTTTGCACGTTTTTAGGGAGAGCCTAATGTAATTACAAAAACCACATGAAAACTTGCAACATTGATTGCAAATCTCACGTCTTTTGAGCCCTCTCCCATAATTTTAGCTAACTTTTTTTTCTTCTATTTTTCAAATTTTTTTCTTAGTTATTTATTATGTTTTATTTTATATTTTATCTTATTTTGTTTTGTACAATTGAGTTTATCACATTTTTAATTTTGTTAAATTTTTTTTTATTTTATTTTATTTCATTTCAAATTATTTATTTTATTTTAATTTGTTTTATTATTTCATTTATTTATTTCATTTCAAATTATTATTTTTTTTTTTAATTTGCAAAAGTTTTTTTATTCTTTGGCGGAATGGTAGAGATAAAAAAATTCGTGCTGAATTTTATTAAGAATTGGGCTGAAAATGTTTACTAGGCTATCTTATGTTATGTTTTCCTAAATCTATTCACCTAAGGGTGATAAAAAATTGCACACATACTTACATACATTCTCGTACAGTTAGAAATAAATATAAATTATAAACAAATATAGCTGTCTAAAGTCATAGGCCCAACGACGTAAAACCTGCAAACAAACAACAACAATGAAGGCCAAACAACTTTTGTAAATAAATATTCGCACACATCTCTACAAATAGATAATATGTATGTATTTGTATTAATATATATTGAACTCCAAATCAGGCAGTTGTACTCAGCTAAAGGTGGTTTTACACGATATGTTTTGCCATCTTCGCCCGTCACGTTTTCGATTCATATGGAGTAATATTCCTCAATGTGGTCCACCTAAAAATTCGATTTGAATGAAATTTGGTGAAAGTGATCTGATATGTAAGAAAAAAATATCACCAAAGGTCGTCTATAAATATTGGATGGTTACCGAGATAAACGGGTTTGAATTTGCAATTTTTTTGTGTATCCCTTTTTTCTTTAAATTGACGTTCACGGAAACCGATTTTTTTAATTTTTTTTTTTTTTTTCAAATTTTAACATTTTTAATATTTTTTTTTTTTCAAATTTCAGAAAAAAAGAATATAATTTTTTTTTTTTTTTTTTAATTTAAATTTAAAGCTTGATGTTTTTCCTTTAAAATGATATGTATCTTTTTTGTAATGGACCGAAAATTTCTTTAATTACGATTTTTTTTTTTTTTTTTTTTTTTTTTTTTTTAATTTCCGATTTGATATGGTGTCCGATTTCTTTGTTAAAAATTTGCAGCTAAAATTCACTCATTACACATTATTTCAAGATGAAATATAAAAGTTTAATCAAAGAAATTTTCGAGTCCATTACAAAAAAGTTATAATTATTAAGGAAAAATATCAAGCTTTAAATTAAAATTACAAAAAAAATATTAAAAATGTCCAAATTTGAAAAAATTGATAAAAATTCTTTTTATAAAGTTTTAAATTTTTTTTTTTTATATTCGAAAAGTACGGAAAAAATACTTTAAAAAAGGTTTCCATGTTCTTTTTAAGCACGTCAAATACATAAAATCCAATTTAAAGAAAAAGGCTTACACAAAAAATATTGCGAGTTTAAACTGGTATATCTCGGTAACCATCCCTTCAGTGATCGTTTTTTCTTACATATCAGATCACTTGTCATTTCATTCAAATCGAAGCTTGTAGGTGGTCCGGTTGACGAATTTAGCCCCATATGTACTCATACATATGTGTGTCAAATTTGCCTAATTTACACGCTATATATGATGGAAATAGAAACTATTCTATTTCTTATGTTCGTACATTTGATTTGTCAAAAGACATTTCCTCTTTTGTATTTACACGGTTTGATTCTGTATCCATACAAAATAGTGACATATACATCTGACAAAACATATCGTGTAACATCCCTTTTTATAACGAAATTGAAACGAAAATCCTTTGAAACAAAACTCCGAAACAGTTTCAGCAGAAACAAAATTATCAGAAACGAAATAAATTTTTTAATTATAGGTATTAGAAAGAATTGAATGCAAAATTTTATACAGCGGAATGGTAATTCACTGACTAGTTTCCATGCGACCAAGCATTTAGACGTAGTGTTTTATCCGGTCTGGCTGGCATCGAACCTACCAGACTGCATTGGCATTGCGTTCTCTTAACGCTTTGAGCCATGTGCCCTGCATGCAATTTTGCATTTATATTCTTACTAATATTTGCCATGTGTTTTCCTTACTTTATAGACTTCTTGTACACCTTTGATCCAAGGTGATAACAGGAAGCAAGTAAATTTGTATATGGCGAGCTTTTTGAAGCTATTTCCTTCCTTCCATGTGAACCACAGGGTGTATATTTCCGGTTTTTTTGCATTCAATTCTTTCTAATACCTATAATTACAAAATTAGCGTATAAATATATACATTGGATTCAATCCACAAATAAAACTTCAAATAAATTTTTTTTTCTCACAAGGACTGTACCGATTAAAACCGATTGATTTTTCAAAACTGAAACCGTAACCGTAACCGTTATTTTGATCTGAAAAAGAACGAAAACGAAACCGTTTCAAAAGCCGGAACCGGTTCCAAACGGTTTTGATATTTTTTAGTGTCTTACTTGTTTTAAGTAGTGGGCACATAGGTATTTTCATTTATAAAAAAGTACCCCGAAAAATTTTCATTGAAGATTGTCGAGCAAGGTTAAAAGACACGTTTTGACATCAGTAGCAAAATTTTGAAAGAGGAAATCTAACTATAGCTGAATGAAGCCATCGAAAAAAATTTACAAAATCCGTTAAAAAAAAAGTTATGAAAATTCAGACCTATTCTGAAACCACATACTTGAGTTTTTTGTGTTCGTGTTTTTATTTGGAAACCGAAACCGCAACCGAAACCGAAATAAATGTTGAAGAACGAAACACGTTACAAAACCGAAACCGGAATGTTATTTTAATTGGTTTCATACCTTGGTTGCTCATTAAAAAAATTTTATCAGAAACAAAATTAACAAAACTGTTTTCGTTTCTGAAAATTTTGTTTTTGTGTTTTGACTGAGTTTGTCATTTCCTTCAGTTTGCAACTTTTTGTACGGGAACGACTCGAAATCAATCAAACAACTTCCACCCTCACGTTTTGTTGAGGGTTAATTACTCACAGATACACATATGTATACCATAGAGGTCGCATTTTAGACGATCGTGGGGGTGGAATAAAAAAAAATGTTTTGGGATGCTCATTAGAATGGACAAAAAAAAAATGTCTGTAATTTTGTCAGATTTTTAAATTTAAGTCTAGTCTGTTCAGGTAAATGGTGTTTTACTAAGTTTGTAAAATCTAAACTGTCGACGATATACCTCTAGACTTTAATTTAAAAATCTAAAAAAATTACATGAATTTTTTTCACATTTCTTTAAAGGAAAATCAATATAATTTTTTTGAAAAAAATGAAAATTTTTTTTTTTAACCAGTCTAATGCTCATACCAAAGGCTGGGAGTAAAAGGTAAACGTTATTTTCGCAAAAGTAAAAGGGGAAATTGAGTCAAAATATTCTTATTTTCGGTTATTTTTTGCCAATTTTTACTCACTATTATTTACATTTTTGTTGACTATAAAATTTAAATCCAAAATGCAAAACAATTTTAACCAAAAACAGTTTTTATAATTTTTGCGTTTTTGGTAATGTGCCAGCATTATTATTATTTTTGCCATTTTCTGCAAATTTGTAAATATGTCACAGAAAACACGCGACTGCGATCGTCTCATTGTATACAAAAAAAAAATCTTGTTTTGATGAATTATGATGCGCGTCAGACCACTGCGTTTTACAGAATGAAAATATTGAGTGGTGTTTCCAAACTTACAAGGCTATATAAATTATGCATTAAAAAATCGTGGAATCTTTGTTTGAAATTTTTATATTTTTGAAGAAAAATAAGTTTTTTAAGTTTATAAATTATTGCATGATATCGAAAATAATCGATTATTCAT
The DNA here is from genome assembly GCA_964058755.1 of Campiglossa producta. Lineage (NCBI taxonomy): Eukaryota > Metazoa > Arthropoda > Insecta > Diptera > Tephritidae > Campiglossa > Campiglossa producta. Next base: position 105,476,750 of record CAXKVI010000005.1, read on the forward strand.
ATATGAGAATACTTACCAAATACTATGTGTACAGTTTGTATATAAAAATATTTACCTTGCAAGGCATATATTTTGCATAGTGTTTATAGACACGCCAAAAGTACCGTTGTTTACGTTATTTCCTTTGTTTTGCTGAAATTTTAATACTGCGTGCAAAAATTAGTCAAAGGAAAATTCAAGTTTCCTTTACTTAATTTTTGCAATTTTCTTTTGTTTTCTTCAATTTACACACTTTTAAAATATTTATGACTTATAACTATACAGGGTGCTTTGTTCGACTGAATCGATTCGATTAGTTAAAGTGGTTTCAAATCAATTTATGGAAAAGTCGATTTTGAAAGGGTAATCGATTAATGATAATCAGCAAAAGGAAGACAAATCGTTTTTTTTTTTTTTCATTTAAAAGGGAGAAATGTCAATTGGGGTATTTTTTCTAAATTTTTTTTTTCATAATAAACACAAGAAATTACATACTAATGTCAAAATTGAAAAATTGTGTTTCAAAATTTCAAGGGGGTTGTTTTCAGGTTCAAACCCACCCTTTCGGAATCCAAAAGTCATATTTTTCCCAGTAATACAGCAAAAAATATAGTATGAGTTGAACAAAATTGAAAAATATAGTAATTACCCTTAAATATAGTAAAAATTAATCAAAAAATGTTGAAATTACACAAAAAATTACACAAAAATAAAGTAAGATAGGACCCATAAATTTAGTAAAAATTATAGTAAAAATTGCAAAATAAAGATAGTTTAATTACACAACTGACCCTGATATCGTTAAAGCACCTAATAAAACACCCTGTATAGTTTATACAATATCGTACTCTTTGTTATTCTCATTAAATTTCATTCACGATTTTCAATTTCGTTTTAGAAACGAAAGCACCAACAGCGCAACATTCGCCAACAGAACAGCAATTGTATGATCGCCCACTGATCGACGAAGTGCTACGATTTTGTTGTACTAATGGTGTATTAATGGTGTACTAAAAGTGTACTATATATATTTTACTAATTACAAGATAAGGAGAAAATTGTTAAAAAAAAAAAAAAACAAAAAAGAAGAAAAAAAAAAAACAATAGCGATATAATCGTGTGATATAATATTTAAACAAATAGTAAATAAATACTATAAATAATTAAATGCTCAACAAAAGTTATTGTGCTGCAAGCATTAATGAAGTGATAATTTAAAAAAAAAGTGTGTCACTTAAATAATTTATTTATATTTGGAAAAAAATTTTTGTACAAGTTGAAAAGTATTAAATACTACTAACAAAAAAGTAAAAAATCGAAATAAATAAAAATGCAAATGGTCAAAACGAAATTCGGTCAAATGATACTAGTGTCATCAATGCCGTGGAGGACAGTGTTGCAGAATGTGGCAGCGGCTGTGGTCTCCCTGGTGGTATTGTCATGGTGAGTAATAACTCATATTTATACAACAGTTTAAATTTGACCAATTTCAAATTAAAGGCCGAGGGTAAAAAGGGGTACAAAAATGTTTTTTAAAAGATGGGCATTTTCTTTTTTTTTTTTCAATTAAAAGGGAGCTATTATTTTGTCTACCCTTTACTGAAATGTTTTGTTTTTACCCCTTTTTAATAAATATTTTTATAAATTTCCTTTTTTATTGAAAAAAAAAAAAAAAAAAGTTTTTAAACAACCAGGGATGTTAGGAAAATATAGTTTCCAATCGATATCGTTTTTTTTTCGAAAACAGGGTTGGAAAAAATCGAGTGGAGGCCCTAATGTACACTAAAACTAAACTTACTCAATTATTTGGAAAAGCTTGCCAAGAATATTTGCATGTAATAATTTATCCAATAAACCAGCCGCATTGACCAACTTTTGATAGGTAGTAAACAAAATGAAAATAAAAAAAAAAAAAAAAATATCGTGGAAAAACTCAACATAAATAACAACAAAAAGGCTGACCATTGAAGTAAAGAATGTGGCACGAATATTTATAAAATTTGAAAATCAAAGGAAAGTGAACAAACCCACAAGTGGGGTATTTTATGGGACTTGTTCTAAAAAAATAAGCTCAATATGGTTTTTGGGACTATTTGAGGACTTTTCTTTGGAAAATTTCGCATCAGCCTATAATTGAACTGAAATGATTTCGAGTTGGCCTCGAAAAGAATCACGAAACAGTTTCGAAAACCTACAACATTTTTTTTTAATTTTCCCTAAATACTGAAAAAGTCCCGAAATTATTCCAAAAAAAATTCAAAAAGGATCTTATAAAATTCCCGAAATGATCAAAAAAAAAAATACAGAAAAAGCTTCAAAAAATGCAGAAATAATTCCAAAAAATTCCTGAATTAATTCCAAAGAATCCCGAAATGATCTAAAAAGTCTCTATCGAAAAAGACTCGAAATGATCCCAACAAAGTCTAGAAATTATATAAAAAAAATCCCGAAAAAGTCCCGAAATAACAAAAAAATCCAGATATGACCCTAAAAAGATTCACAAAATTCTCGAAATGCTCTAAAAAAGTGCAGAAAAGGTCTCAAAATAATCCGGAAATTATCCTAAAAAATTCCAAAAAAAAAGTACCGAAAAAGTCTCAAAAAATACACAGATAATCAAAAAAAAAAAAAAAATACCGAAACGAAGCCAAATAAGTCCAGAATCGATCCTGAAACAATTGCAGAAAAGGTATAAAAAATAGTACCGAAAAAGTAGCGAAATGATCCCAGAAAAGTCCAGAAATGATCCAAAAAAATTACCGAAATCATCTGAAAAAGTACCAAAAAATTCTCGAAAAATCCAGAAATGATCTCAAAAATGATTTCAAAAAAGGACTGAAAGCTACAAAAAAAGTCCACAATTAATAAATGATTTAAAAAAAGTACAGAAAAAGTTTCAAAATATTGCAGAAATTATCCTAATTTCTTATAAGAAATTCCGAAATGATCTAAAAAAAGTACCGGAAAAGTCTAAAAAAATACACAGATAATCTCAAAAAAAAAAAAAAAAAAAAATACCGAAACGATAAGTCCAGAATCGATCCTAAAAAATTGAAGAAAATATATAAAAATAGTACCGAAAAAGTAGCGAAATGATCCTAGAAAAGTACGAAATTATCTGAAAATGTACAGAAAAATTATCGAAAAATTCAGAAATTATCTCAAAAAAATCCCGAAATAATTTCAAAAAAGTACTGAAAAGCTACCAAAAAAGTCTTCAATTGATAAATGATCTAAAAAAAGTACAGAAAAATCTCAAATCAATCCAGAAATTTTCCTAAACAGTTCCGAAATGATCTAAAAAAAAGTTCCGAAAAAGTCTCAAAAAATACACAGATAATCCCAAAAAAATACCGAAACGATGCCAAATAAGTCCAGAATCGATCCTGAAACAATTGAAGAAAAGGCATAAAAAATAGTACCGAAAAAGTAGCGAAATGATCCCAGAAAAGTCCGGAAAAATACCAAACAATTCTTGAAAATTCCAGAAATCATCTAAAAAAAAGTCCCAAAATAATTTCAAAAAAAGTACTGAAAAGCTACCAAAAAGTCCACAAGTTATAACAAAAAAGGGTCCGAAATGATCAAAAAATATATGATAACAATCCAAAAAAAAAGTCCAGAACTATCCTAAAAAATTGCGAAATTATCTAAAAAGTACCGAAATGTAACAAAAAAATTCACTAAATCATGGAAAAAAAATCACAAAAATCAGAATTCGTTTGAGGAATGCTCTCTCAAAGATCTTTCGTCGAAAATTTAGTACATATTCAGCTGAGATAGGGCGTTTTCGAAATTGAATGCTGAGATAAGCCGTTGGTAAAAAAATGTTGAGGTAGACCGTTTAGGCGTTTTTTTTTTTTAAATTGTTCTTAAGTAGGGTAAGATAGGGTCGTCGATATTTCATAAAAAATTAATTAATAAAATGTTGCACCCTAATTCGTAAAAACACCCCACCGTACGCTCTTTATATCAACGGGAAGTGCATACGTAGAGCCCGATCGTAAGCAGAGAACCAAGGGAATATTTTTTTTCTTATGGGGGATTGTCGTTGAGATCATTAAATGACGTTGACACAAAGTGCGTTTCATTTTTGGTTTATTTTATTTCAGACGCACAAATTGGGTCAAAGAACTGAATGCGTCGTCCGTCGCCCAACGTGTTTTCAAATAATTCCTTCATTTATGTACATATGCAAGTAAAAAACAGTCGCCAAAACGAAAATTGAAAACAAAAACCAAAACTGTCAAAAAAAGGAAAACAATACAGAATGCGGCGAAAGCGTACCGGTGCAATGAAAAATGACAAGTGCCAAGTGACTAACAATTTGGTAGCGGGAGACTTTTGAGTGTAGGGGGGCCAAATACAATACAAAAACAAAATGGAATGTATGTGTGGGTGTTTTGGCAATAGCGCTTTAGTGGAACTGGTCATAAAAACTGAATGTTTTGTATGGTAAATAAATACAACTCGGGTGAAATAATAGCAGCGAAAATCATAACGACTTTGTTTAAAAATTTTATTTTTCAACAATTTTTTTTTTAAACTTGCATGCAAGTAAAAAATACTCCTATAAAATATTTAATCAAAAAAGTCCAGAAATGATCATAAAAAAATTCCCAAATGATATAAAAAAGTACCGGAATGTCGCGAAAAATCCAGAAATGATTCAAAAATATCCTAAAATGATTAAAAAAAAAACGAATTTATCCCAAAAAGTCCGGAAAAAAAATTCTTGAAAAAGACCCAAAATTATCCCAAAAAAAGAATAATTTTTTTTTTTTTTAATTCAGAAATGATCCAGAATGAAATTTTTGAAATATTCTAAAAAAAAGTACCGAACAAGTCTAGAAAAGAACGCCTAAAAACACCCTTCTAAAAATTGCATGATATATTGGAGGTATAATACAAAAAGATTTGAGTGCAAAGCTTAATGAAGTTTAGTTTTTATGACTTAAGAAAAAATAATATTTTCTAAAAATAGAAATTTAAATTTTTTCCAATTATTTTTTGTCATACCTCGAGTATTATTTTTAAAAATGCCCAATATTTTTTTTTTTTTTTCAATTACATTTAGTTTTTCAAAATATTGAAAAATTAAGAAAAGAGGAAAAAACGTGAAATTTTGAATATCTAGCTTTGAAAAAAAAAAAAACAGTTTTGCGAGAGCTTGGTTTTATGATAAAAGGAAACTCCACCAAAATTCATTCAAAGCGAAAGAAGTCGATTCTAACTGGGAATTGGATATGGAATGACCCATGCTAAAGGTGTAACACTTGAATTTTTGAAGTTAACTTCTTAGGCGGCGATGTGAAGTTTTGATTGAGAGTAAAATTTGAGAAAATGGATGATGATGCAACGGAAATAGAAATTGTAGCCGACTGTCAGGCGTAGGCGATTTTTACCACGATTTAAGCTGTGCAAATCAAATATGAGGTGAAATTCTAGGATCTAGCTAACATTGCACAAATTGTAATAGTTAGGCCGAGCAGAATTCATGGGTATTGCCACTTATGGCGGTTTACAGGGTTGCCACCTAACCGCAATTTATTTATTTTTTCGTATATCTCGGGAACTGCTTGACCGATTTGGATAAAATTTGGCATATTCACAACTTAATTCATTCTAAGATTATATACATGGGTGTTGCCACTTAGGGCGGTTTACAGGGTTATAGAGCTAGATATGCCAATATGAGTATCAAATGAAAGGTATTTTCGACCGTATCCCAAATAAGATAATTTCAAGCAGGGTTGCCACTTAGGGTTGCCAACTAAACGCTATTTATTTATTTTTGAAGTTAACTTCTTAGGCGGCGATATGAAGTTTTTATTGAGAGTAAAATTTGAAAAAATGGATGATGATGCAACGGGAATAGGAATCGTAGCCGACTTTCAGGCGTAGTTTTTGTGTAATATTCTTTCTTCAATCGAACAAAAATCGCTTCTCACCTGACTGAGGATAAATTACAAGTTCTGTTCTCCTCTCTCAACGCTTCCGGAACCTTTTTCAAGTCTCTTTTAATTTCACCATACCTAATATTTCCTACCAAATTAAAATTACCGTACACAGTCAATTTAAAATTAATTGTATAAAAACAATTCTTGATTGAGTTTATTGTCTCGCTAGATTTGTGTATAAGTACATACAAAATTGTATAGGCATTAGGGTGTGCCATATTAAAAATATTTTTTACGTCCCTTACTTTAGCGGCGATAGGTTGGCGGAATCAGTTGAAATTTTGACATAATTAGTAGCTAATTTATTGCTAATTAAATGCCAGAAGAAAAAATGTATAGCTCTACAAATGTTTTTTTTTTATGACATTGCGCACTAAAATAAGATATAAATTTTTTCTTCTGGCAATTAATTACCAATTAATTAGCTACTAATTAAGTCAAATTTTCAATATGTTCCGCCAAACTTTCGCCGATAGATTCCGCTAACTTTAGTCTTATTTTAGCGAAAAATGTAATAAAAAAAATTTGTGAAGCTGTAAATTTTCTTTTTTGCCAAATAATTAGCAATTAATTAGCTACTAATTATGTCAAATTTTCAACTTATTTCGCCAAACTTTCGCTGATGGTTTCGCTAACTTCAGTCTCATTTTGGCGCAGAATGTTAGAGCTATACATTTTTTTTTCTGGCAATTAATTAGCTACTAATTATGTCAAATTTTCAACTTATTACGCCAAACTTTCGCCGATTGGTTCCGCTAACTTCAATCTTATTTTAGCGGAAAATGTCATAAAAAGAAAAGCTGTAAAGCTATAATTTTTTTTTTTTTTTTTACAATTAATTAGCAATTAAATAGCAATTAATTAGTTTCTAATTGTCAAATTTTCAACTTATTCCGCCAAACTTTCGCTAATGATTTTGCTAACTTCTGTCTTATTTTAGCACAGAATGTAATAAAAAAAAATTTGTAGATCTATACATTTTTTGTTCCGGCCATTAATTAGCAATAAATTACCTACTAATTATGTCAAAATTTTAACTGATTCCGCCAACCTGTCGCCGCTAAAATGAGGAACGTATTTTTTTCTTCGTGGTGGCTTAATTCTCTGAGTATTAAAAAGTTGTGTGTACATAGCTAAAATTCTGAAATAGAACGTGTTTGAAAAAATTCAGAGATATGGCGTTTTTAACAAAATATTTTGAAATAGGGTGATCTTACTTCCATCTATATGTATATTAAAATTGTAACAAACGGTTTGTTTGTACATCCTTAATAAAGTGAAATATGTATTGAGTAAAATACTCCAAAAAATTGTTTTTTTTTTATATTGTTTGTCTGTCTGACTTTATGTTTGTTCGCGCATCACTTCAAAACCACTGTATACAATTGAAATTAATTTTTTGCGATGCATTGCTGGTAGCGCAACTTAAAGTTAAGAATCCATTTTACAATAAAAAATCAGTACAACTTCATTTTATAATGGTTAATCTAAAAAGAGTCTGTCCCAAATCAAATCCAATCGCGAAAATGTTGCTTATCGCCCAAGCTTATTAACAATTTGACATTAAAAGGTGAACAATTTCTTACGCTTTTTAGACTGAAAAAATTTCTCATTGTTTTTTAAGTTCTAAAGTGCTCTTTGAATGCTTAAAAAGTTACACACCCTAATATCTATATATATATATATCCATTTACATTTTTGTACTTTTCAAGCACCTACGTATTTAAACGCCAATGAATAATCGAATCATCAATACAACAGCTGTTTTATATTGGCTTCAAGTCAATTTCAAATTCAATAGTTTTGCATTGTGCCAAGAAAATTTGATTCGAAAGTAAGTTTTTTTTTTAAGGTGAAAATTGCATAAACAAATGCATATATTGTGCATACGTATGTACATATAAAATCGTTCTATAAAAATAGTATTTACGTGAATATTACATAAAACGAAAACACGTCATTGTCAGGACAATATCAACAAAGTTGTGGATGAAACAGTTTTGTGATGACATGGGTCATTTCATGTTAAAACGTCAAATTGTTGGAATTGACCCCGATTGGCGATTTATAAAAATTTTTGTGTGAAGTTTGCCTTTGTCATAAAACAAGGTCTGCTGAAGTTTTGAAAAATTTAAATTTAATTTTTTTCTTTTTTCCTTTTTTTAAGTTTATTTTTTTGATCTATTTTTTCGCAAAAATTTAAATTGGGTATATATTTTTTTATTTAAATATGAATTTTTCTCCAAAAAATTTAAATTTTTTTTCTTCAAAAATTTTCTTCAAAAAGTTTTACTATTTTTTTTTTTTTTTTTTTTTTCAATAATATGATTTTCTTCCAAAAAAAAGTTGTTTCCTTCTGCTCGATTTTAAATTTTTACGATTTTGAAAAATTAAAAATTTAAAAAAATTTCGTTTTAAAATATTTTTGCTAGATTTATTAAAAACGACATTTGAGTCTGAAGAACTTCGTCTTATGACAAATGAAATTTTGCAAAATTTATTCAAATCGGCATCGATTGCAATTATATGACGATTTGACATGAAATGACCCACATATATGTTGGTACATTAGAACACCGCTTTCACCATTTTAAAAATCCTTTTTTCAACGGAATTAAACAAATTATTGTGTTTGAAGACCTCCCTCAAAATATGTCAACAAAAAAATTAAATATTAATAATTTAGTAATATTTTTGTTTGTCTGTCTTTATGTTTGTTCGCGAATCAGTCAAAAACTATTGTATATAATTGTAAGCAGTTTTCACCGCTATATTGCTAGATGTCAAAATTAAAGTTCAGAATAAATCTTTACAGCGCAGAAACATTCCAAATGTTTAATCTGCGAAGCTTGTCTTAATACCTACCCACAATCGCACATCAAATTCAATGTTGAAAATGTTGCTTATCGCTCAAGGTCATTAGACGGCAATGACATTACAAATTTTGACATTGAGTCAAATGAAAAGCTAAACCATTTATACATACATATATTGAACAACAAAAAATTTTAATTTTTAGGTGACTCAAATACTTTAACTTGCATTGGTTTGCCTTCAATTCTAATTTATGTAAAATTCCTTGCAATTTCTAGCTGCGAAAAACTATGGTCATATAACCTCACATTTAATTTATATGTACATAAATAAATAAAGTTTTGTTGAATTTAAAGTAAATATATACCTGCATTATTTAGTTCTGAATATCGACGGTTGTGTGGAATTTCCTCCTTAATTCAAAATATTTTTCAAAAATACTTTAGCTGAGGATTTTTTTTCAACAACGCATCATTCCAGAATTTGATTCAAGAACGCTTCATCTCAGTTTTTTTAAGTGAATTTTTTGCGAAAAATTTTGATCAAAAGTTTTTTTTCCAAAAATTTGAAATTAACTTTATTATTAGCTCTGATCCCTTACACCAAACTGACAGTCAGAAATAGTCAGAAACAGTCACGAAATACAGGAAAGTGATCCGTACGCCACTTTTCTGACTAGTGAGAGCAGAAAATTGAGCTCTCTCCAGTCAGAGAGTTGCAAGATTTAGTCAGCAGATTTTTTGCTGGTAACTTCTGATTACATGTTTTTGCGATCCCGTACTCCTTGGTATTGCTCTCGCACTGAGAGTGGATATTCTGATTTTGACAGTTCCATTAGATTTAGTCAGAAAAGTAAGGGATCAGAGCTATCTATTTTTTCCCCAAATAATGACTTGTTTCCCAAAAACAAAAATCTTTTTTTTTTTTTAAATATGAATCTTTTCCCGCAAATTTTTTAATACATTTTTTAAATATTTATTTCTAAATGTATATGTTCCAGATACATCACTTTTTTTAATCTGAAATTTTTATTTAAAATAATAGATAAGTATTTTTTTTTTTTTTTCAAAAGTATGAATGTTTCCTAAGGAGTTTCAGAATTAATTTTGTTTTCTTTCAAAAAAATTAATTTTTAATTAATTTTTTTTTTTTTTTTTTTTTTTGAAAATACGTTTTTTTTTTTGTATACAATTTTGTTTATATATTTTTTTCCAAGGTATGAAACCGATTAAAATAAAGTTCCAGTTTCGGTGTCGATTTTGTAACGGGTTCCGATTTCGTTCCGGTTTCGGTTTTCAAATAATTTTGCTTGATTTTTTAAAACTTTATTCCGGTGGTCATGATGGATTTTCTCCAATATACATAGGAATAAATATTACTCCCGCTATTTATAGAAGAATGATAGAATGGAACATTAATATGAGTGATGCTTTCTGAGACATGCCACTAAAAATTTTTTTCATTAAAAAAAAATTCAAAATCGTTTGGAACCGGTTCGGGCTTTTGTAACGCTTTCGGCTTCGTTTTCTTTCAGATAAAAATAACGGTTTCGGTTTTTAAAAATGAATCGGTTTTGATCGGTTACGGTTTCGGTTTCACTCCTTGTTTTTTCTTTGTTTTTTTTTTCTCTCAAAAGTTTTTAATTTTTTATTCAAAAATGACTTTTTCACAAAAATTTTAATTCAATTTGTTTAGGTTTTTTTTATTAAAATTTTCCTCAATTTTTTTTTTTCTTCTAGTGGGTTTAAGCACAAAATTAATAAATTTCGAGCACTGAAATAATCTTCAAAATTTATAATATAACAAACTCTTGACCTCAGCTTTTTTTTTTTTTCAATATCGCCCTTTGATGGGAGTTTCAAAAAAATCGGGCGTTCTTTGAATCAAATACTGAAAAAGAGCGTTTTTTAAAAAATTCTTGAATACGGCTTTTTTGAATCAAATTCTAAAATACCAGTAGAACGTTAAACGAACAATTTTGGCCTAGGGCGTTTTTGGAAAAATATTGTGAAATAATTGCGACATTCATCCTTATTTTGAATTTAGTTCGTTTCTCCTCCAATGTAGATCACTGTATTTTTTTGTATGTCTAATCATACGTTGACTTGTGCTAATTTGTTATTATAATTCGTATATAGGAACACTCTTTGAAACTCTTTGAGTGTATGTGCCATTGTTGTTTTGCTGATAAACAGCAAATTATATATACGTAAAACGAGCCCCTCAACGAGTATTGCGTATTTTTTCTTGACACATTTTATGACCTTTTCGATTAATAAATACTCAAGCCAATTTTTACTATCTACGCCAGTGCTGAGCAATGGTAGCATTTTGTACGATTAATTAAGCCACAAAGTAGTGAAGAGTCGAGTTGGACCATAAATGCTGAATTTTATGTTAAGTCTCTATTTAATCAAAAAGTTATTAAAATAAATTATCGCAAGAACTTTTCTATTTGGCACCAATTTTCAAATATCTCGAGCCGTACGCCACCTATCAAACCTTTCTCAGAGCAGTGGATCCAGGATTTTGTGAAGGGGGATTACATTTTTTCTTTCGAGGACATTTTTGATTCTTAAAACTAGACTTTTAGGGCTGTTTTTCTTTCTTCTAACTTTTAATATATTTTTTGTGTAAATTTTTATTATATTTTTTGTGTAAATTTTACTATCTTTTTGTGTAATTTTTAATACATTTTTTGTGTAATTTTTACTAAATTTTTGAGTAATTTTTACCATATTTTTTGTGTAATTTCACTTTATTTTTATCCATGAATTTTTCAAGCTAAACGTTCAGTACTGATGTAACATTAATGGATCGCATCAGAATGGATATAAAATGTGACATCACGCTTAGATTCAAGATATATGATAATGAAAAAGTTTCCATAAATTTCAAATATAAATAAAGGCTTAATTATACATCGTTAAAATAAATACAAAATACAAATGTATTATCGCTACCGCCATACCCATAACGCCAATCAGCTGTTCCAACCAAACTTATAGAAATCAATGTAAACGATTAGTGATGCCATAACATAACGCTAACGCGTGTACATTGATTTTCAAAGGGTGGTTGATACAGCTGATTAGCGTTATGGGTATGGCGTTAGCGATAACGCTGTATATTTAAAGGCATATATATTTATACTTTTGCCTGCAAAGCTGCCAAAGAAATTGTTAGTTCTCTCTACTGAATGAACTAGTTTAGTTAAATGATTTAGTTCATTAGTTAAAAAATTACCCATAAATTACCGAAGCCTACTATAGATACCAAATTCAATTCATTTGTGGTCCCTGACTATAAAGTTAAAGACTAAATCAAAAATGGATAATGTGAAAAGTAAAAAAACAAGAATAAACCAGTTTTGCTTGTTTACAAAAATCTCAAATGCTGAATAAAATAAAAGTAAAATATTTGTTTGACTTTGTTTTCCTAACACAGTATTAGTTAGAACGTCTAGTAAGTTGTGTTAAAACTATTAAAAAACTATTCTGTAAATGCATTTACTACATGCATATCTACATACATAAATACCACAGTTAATTTGTCAAGTGGCTATACTTTTTTATTTATTTATTATTGCTTGATTATCGCATTGCGCATCCGGTGACCAGTGTAAAAACATTCGAAGCTAAATAAATGTTCCAGTAACAATACAAAAACAAAAATATTTAACTACATGAAATCTGTTGTTAAATGTGCAAGTGTAAACTGATACGTAAATGCAGTTCTGAAGATAATATCATAGTAAGGTGAGAAATGAATACTTGAACAGTGTGTGGTGGGTGATTGGATTTGAGACGCAGTGGGAAAATTTTCAGCTAATTATGAGGTGTTCAATCACAATAGAAGTCTAGTGTTTATTAAGTAGTGAAATCATTCTGAATTGAAATGTTTTTAATAAGCTCACTGAGAAGCATTTGCATTTTGCATTTGAATTGGGTTTTGGGCTTTTTGCAGATTGAAAAAAAAAAAAATCTCCGGAGTTTTTTTCCTTGATTAAAAAAATTGATATTTTCTATCCGTGCAGCCGGTTTGGTCGCTTAAACTAATACCAGTATTCTGTAATTCTGTCTCATACCACGTCACTAAATTTGAGATATTTCATTAAATACAATTTTTGTGACTTGAGATGATTCCGGTATTCTATAAGAGAAAGTCACAAGAAATCTACCATAGTCCCTCTCTCGCTCATTTTAAGGTGTGGTGAATACGAAAATTGCATACATTTTAGGTAACGCATTTGACACTCGCGCTATAGATGTCAATGTAGCCCAGGAGTTAAACGTCCGGACTATGACGCGGGAGGTCGCAGGTTCAAGTGCCGGTCCGCGAACAGTAAATTTTTATTTTTTATTTAATTTTTTTTTAAATTTAATTAACTTTTTTTTAAACATATAAATACTTCTGATTCGTAAATTCACTTTTTTTAATTTTTTAAATTTCCTTTAATTAATTTCGTTTGTTAGCTGCCTACAACCAGATGTCAAATTAGTGACTCTTTATTGAGACTAGAGATGTGAGGCAGCTTACTGAATACCAAATTTTATCAAATATGAAATAGGCAACGAAATGTCTCTATTAGTGACTAGATACAGCTTACAGAATTGAGGTATAAGTTTAAACTCACACTGCAGTTTAAACTTGCACTGAAAAACCAGGCCTAAAACTTAAAAAATACGTATTTAATAATTTTATTTTTAACAATTAAAGTGGTCTAAGGTAGTGTAATGGCTAAGTCGAACATCACCTTACATCAAGTTTTTTGAAGAACGACCTTTCTCAAAATTTCTATCAAAATCACCCTATCTCAAAATATCTATGTATGTAAATTCAATCTTTTTCTGAAACACTAAGCTTTAAAAAAAATGTAGAGATACACGGTTAAAAATTTGAGCCTAAATTTTAAACTTTTTCGTACCACATATATGTATGTATGACCAAACCAAATTTGGTTTCAAATTAAATCTAGACCAATTTAAAGGCTTATGCCCGTCTCTTCTGCCACTGAGGTACATCGCATACAAAAATGTTGTGGGAAAAATTCAATCTTGAATAAGCTTTTAAAAATAAAAACAAAAAGTGTAGTGCAAAAAAGTTTTAATTTTAAACCGAAAGGTTTTAATTTTAAGCCGAAAGGTTTTAATTTTAAGCCGAAAAGTTTTAATCCCAAACCGAAAGGTTTTAATTTTAAACCGAAAAGTTTTAAATTTAAACAGAAAAGTTTTAAAAATAAAATAAAATTAAAGAAATGTGGCACTTGCCAGGATTCGAACAGAAGCGCTCAGGAGTCACAGCCGACTGCTCTACCGCCAAGCTTTGCCGCACATAAAGTTTTTGTGGGCAAAATGCCACGACTTTCGAAAAAACAAAAAAAAAATGTTCGACTGCTTTTTCTATTAGATCTTAAATCGAAACCAAAAAAAAAAAACATTGAAAATCTTTGTAGGTATTTGGAAGGTTTAAAACATAACAAAAAAAAAAAAAATTTTAAATCGCTTAAATTTTAGACGGGTTTAATATTTAGGCTCATTTTTTTAACCGTTCTTCAGCCGAGTTCTGAAAGAGGCAGCTATTGATAACTAAAAATTTAAGATGGGCCGTTCTTAAAGAATTTCTTCGATAGGATGACATCCAGCTCATTTTCGCCACCGAATATCACTATTTTACAGAAAGCGTAATTGTTCCTACATTAAGGGGATTCATGTAACCATATAATTTTACGAAATTCGTAAATTTATACATTTGTCATCTCAGTTAGATAAATTTATGTTTGCCGTGGAAGTTTTCTGTAAACTTTGTTCCATACATACTTTGACAGTTTTATACACTTGATAAAGTTATACGTTTACACGCTATAAAAGGTGTTTATATGGTTTAATGAATCCCCCTATGGACTATTTTTTGGCTAATAAGTTTGATGATATCAGTAACAACATACTGATTACACTATACAACAAAATTGAAAATTGATTTCTCAATGTAGCTTTTAGGTGTGCTGAATCCGAATCTGAAGTCCGATTTTTAGGGTCACCAACCTAGGTTCTCTCTCCAGAGCGTAATTTGTAAAGAGATCAGGAGATGCCTTGATTAATTTCAATTTTAAAAACATATATTTTTTTTTCTTTTTAGGTTACGCCTACGTCCACTTGGGCTCTTCTTTCTGGCACTCTTCTTCTTTTGGCTTTACAAAACACGTTGCAGTTTTGAAATCACCCTAACAGCAGAATCAAAAAGAAAATTAAACATATTAAAATCCAAAATCATGAATACCAAACAGATTTCCCCAACATTGCATTTCGTATGTTTCACAATGTCATTGGTCAGTGTAGCAATTGTTGAATATTATATGTTTGGACTATTTGTGCCTATAGCGCTAATCTTCAGTGTTTTGTTAATAAGTTTGGTGAGAAATTTTGTGGAGATTAAAAAAGGTAAGCTTGATTATTTTTTTTATATCACTAGCATAAGAAAAACTTTTTCGGAGCAGAAAAAAAATAGTAATGTTGTCCATAACCTTATTTTTTTTTTGTATGCACAACAGACAATTTTTTCATCTAATTTTTCTATCAGCAAAATATTTCCTGATAGCCCTTAGTCCATGTTAGGGGGGTACTAAATTCCTCGTTCTTCCATAAATCAGTCATATCCTAACTCTACAACGAAATTTTTCAGAATCTTTCTGAAAAACATTTGTTGAAAAATATAGTAGCCTAATATTCACCATAGTTCGAATATATCTCAAATAATATCCTAACATCCATATTTTTGAAAATTAATAGAGAAAGCTTCACTGAGCCAAACTAGGAAACAATTCGTTCAAAACGGAACAATTGATTGCTACTTTTTTATTTTCCTAAATGCATAACGAAATTTTGACAATTATGAGGTGAATAAAGTTTTGCTCTGTCGCAGTTTACAGAGGCAAAGCTTTTTTGAAATATATTTTTTATTTTCTGAAAAACATTTGTTGAAAACGGTAGATAATAGCCACATTTTCACCATAAGTCAAAGATAATGTGGCGAATGTTATCACGAATCGCTCATCTTCCAACACTAGGGTATTTCCACCACTAGCGTCACTACCCCAACTACAGCTGTTTAGATACATGACGTGAGAACGAGAGAGGGAGAGGCAGCTCGCGTGTTTGCGAATGTGGCACAAAGAGGAGATGACGATAGATAAACACTTCGAGAACACTGTTGCACGAATAACCCAGAAATGTGTAGACATTTCTAAGTGATGAAGCCGCAGTCTACTAGGGTATATAAAAGCGCAAAGACAACGCACGTCAATCAGTTTATTTTGAAGTGTTGTACATTGAAGTACTGAACAGTGAATTAACCCGCGATATTGTACTACGGTTTTTAGTAGTGAATAAAGCGTACTATTTATTAAGCAGAATCTGAGTGTTTTATTCAACGTACAGTGATCGAACTCAGGGAAAATAGTCGAGGAATCATCGAATTCGTCACAATTGGTGTAAGAAGCGGTATTGTTAAATAAATTCAACGACATTGAAAAGGATAACACGGACATTGAAAAGGATAACAAGAACATTGAAAAGGATAATACGGACATTGAAAAGGATAACAAGGACATTGTAAAGGCAACAAGGGCATTGCAAGGATAACAAGGACATTGTAAAAGTAAAAAGGACATAGCAAGGAATACAAGGACATTGAAAAGGATAACAAGGATATGGCAAAGTTTAATGACTTGAAGATCCAACAACTCAAAAACGAGTTTGAGAAACGTAGAATGGTAACAACAGGCAATAAGCCAGAGCTACAATCACGTCTACGCGAAGCTATGGAAGCGGAAGGAATCAACGTTGACGATTATGTTTTTCAGCTTTCGGAAGAGGGAGCGACGAAAATAGAAGAGCAAAAGGATACTCCGGATTCAGTGGCAAATGTGGACACAAACTCTTTATTGGCTGCCTTGGCTCAGATGTCAAACAACATAACATCAAGCATGTCATCTCAGTTGGAACAACAAGAGACACGCATGGCATCAAAGTTGGAGGAACAGAAGACACACATGGCATCTCAGTTGGAACAACAAGAGACACGCATGGCATCAAAGTTGGAGGAACAGAAGACACACATGGCATCTGCGTTGGAAGAACAGAGGACATACATGACATCTCAGATCTCAGCACAACTTGAGGAGCAGGAGGCCCGGCTATCTTCAAAAATAGCATTACAGCTCGAGGAGCAGGAAGAACGTATGTCCTCACAGCTAAAAATACAGGACGAGAAAATAATGCAGCTTGAGGAGAAAGTCGAGGCCGAGGTGGATGCGTTAAGAAGTCGTATCCAGGAGTTGCAGCTGAATCGTCCCACACACAGAATAATTTTCATGTTGAATCAACACTTTTTTAACACTTTTTCAGGTTATTATTTTTCAACACTATCGCTCATGTTGTTCTAACATGAAGCTATTGTTTCACTGTTCCTACATGTTAAGTCAACATGAAGGAACAGTGTGAATTTAAGACGATCACAAAGGTTTGAATCAACATGATTTCCTGTTGATACAACATTATTTTTCTTGTTAAATCAACACGATCAGACATGTTAAATTAACACTATACTATGTTGAAATGACACTTTCGTCCTGTTAAATTTACACGATCTATCATGTTAATTTAACAGGATTTTATTGTTAAATTAACACGATCTATCATGTTAATTTAACAGGTTTTTATTGTTAAATTAACCCTTAAAATAAAACACCTTGTTTTTGATTTTTTTAATAATTTTTATTTAGTTAATTCATTTATCGAAAACCTTTAACATACATATTTTCAGGTATGAATGCTTGTATAATTTATTAACACGATCTGTCATGTTAATTCAACATGTTTTTATTGTTAAATCAACACGATCTATCATGTTAAATTAACACGATCATCATGTTAAATTAACACGAGCATCATGTTAAATTAACACGATCATCATGTTAAATTAACACGATCTATCATGTTAAATTAACACGATCATCATGTTAAATTAACACGATCATCATGTTAAATTAACACGATCATCATGTTAAATTAACACGATCAGCATGTTAAATAATAAAAGTACACATATGTACATACATATACACATTCTTATTTTAATGCAATCATTGGCAACTTCTGCATCGAAAACAGCAACAACAAGCCCCAATCTGAAAATTAAATAAAAATTGTTTCATTGAAAGCTCTTTAAATTATCCAAGCGATTGTAAAACTGGTAGCACACGTCCAATTAATGTAGGGATAAGTATCAAACGACGCCTTTTCTACCCGGTATCCCTAATCCTAAAGCGTTTCCATGGTATTTATGTATAGGGCGCGTTGTTTTTAACCTACCCCGACATTTTTGGACGTGTTTTAGCAGGAAACGTTCACAAAATATGAAAAACAACACAAATTACTTACCCAAAACTTTTTTCAAAACTTCACAACTTATTCGCAAGTTAAGAAACTATAAATTTCACAATATATTAATTATTTATAATATCTACAACTTTTCATCAAGTCGGTATCTACACACTGACTTAAATTCTGTTCTTTTGAGAACAATTCTGTTCACAAGCTTTGATGGGGAACAGATGATGCTCGAAAACAACACTTGTTCATGTTAAAACAAACCGAATATAGTGTAAGGGATACACACTAATGTAATTCTAATGCAGAAGTACTTCATGTTATTTTAACCATACGCTTCATGTTAAAATGTTCGTGTTGATTTTCCGAAATTGTTTTTGTTTTACGTACAAGAGGTGTTCATGTTGATTTAACATGAATCATGTTAACTAAAAATGTAAGAAATTTGTCTGTGTGCAGTGTTTCCACAAGCGTACCCAAGGTAAAAACCCCATCATTCGACGTTTCTGTTCCTTTCCAGGTATTTAAGCTACAATTTGAGAAGACAGCAGCTGTGAACAACTGGGGCGCTGAAGATAAAGTCGCTGCACTCTTCGTAGCATTGAAAGGACCGGCAGCCGAAATCTGACAGACTACTCCTGATGGCGAACGAAACAACTATGAAGCGTTGATGGGAGCCCTTGAAAGACGTTATGGTAGCGAGCACCGGAAGCAGATTTGCCAGATAGAGCTACAAAATCGATTCCAGAAACCCAATGAAACTTTACAAGAATTTGCATCGCACATCGAGAGGTTAGCACATCTAGCAAACGCAGATGCACCAGTAGAGTACTCGGAGAGGGTAAAGATAAAAAGTTTCATAAATGGCATACGTGATGTGGAGACGAAGCGGGCAACCTATGCAAATCCAAAGAAATCATTTGCGGAGACGGTATCTCATGCTCTAACTCAAGAAACAGCATCTCTTTTGTGCAAGCCAGCGTACAAAGCTCATCGTGTGGAAGTAGAACGACCAGAATGGGTGGACGCAATCCTAGAAGCATTGAACGGAAAGCAACAGAAAAATGAAACTGCCATTAAATGCTTCAAGTGCGGAAAATCTGGTCACATTGCGCGTTATTGCAACATCGGCTCCAGAGACTTCGGCAATGCAGGTGGACGTAATGGTAACGCTGGAGGAGATGAGCAAGATGAATGCCCCATAGTTTCTGTCTCGCAGTTCGGAGGGAAAGCAAGTAATGTTACTGTTAGAGGTTTCTTGGACGGAAAAGAGCGGTTATTTACTGTGGATACTGGCGCATCTCATTCCATCATTACAAGTGACTTGGTCCATAGGAGAGTAAGACCATTGCAGGATGCAAAGTTGCGGACAGTGACTGGTGAAAGTAAGCTAGTCCAGGGAAAAAAGCGGTGCAAAGTTGTGGTTGGGAGTGTGGCTACATACAACAACTTCTTAGTAGCGGATATTGTGGACGAAGTCATCATTGGCATCGACTTCTTGGCTGAGAGAGACATTCACATAAACGTGAGAAATAGAATTATGACATACAATGGCCAAGAAGTACCTCTGATCTTTGGACACAACATTGGGTATTGCACCAAAGGAGTTTCATTGGAGGTGGACACTCGGAAAGCAAAGGTACCTCCTCGACCACTGGCTTCGATAGACAAGTGCCTACTTGAAAATATTTGGAAAAGTCAACAGGAAGATTCAGATCTGGCATGTGTGATCCGAGGGCTTGAGCGAAACAAACGACCAGCAAGAAAAGAAATGTCAGCGGAGAGTCCAGTTGCCAAGTCATATTGGGCACAATGGAACAGTTTACGAATGGTATCCGGTTGCTTGCATCGAATATGGGAGAGTGAGGATGGTCAATGCGCTCGGAAGCTTATAGTTGTTCCAAGGAAGCGGGTGTCTGATGTTCTCCATGAAATGCATAACGATCCAAGTGGAGGCCATCTAGGAGTCAAGAAGACCTTGGAGAGGATTAAGCAGACATTTTATTGGGTTGGTTACGGTCAGTCGGTAAAGGAGTGGATTGCCAAATGCGGTGAGTGCATCAGAGCAAAGGTGTTCAGGTCCACGAGTCATAGTCGAAGGAGGCAGTGCAACTCAGATGCACCGGTTGAGAGGATTACCTTGGATGAAGCTGGTCCATTCCCCAGAACTATAAGCAAAAACATGAAAACCAGGTACGACAAAGCAATGGAAACGGAAGGGTTCCTGGAAGGAGATTTAGTATCCCTATACGGGCCACAACGGTGGAAAAGTGTGTCTCCCAAAGTTCAGTGCAACTGGGAAGGACCATACAGAGTTGTGAAAGGGGATTTTTTTCATAGTTAAGCCAAGTACTATCATCAAAGCCGTGGAATTCGACACTCCACACTCCCAACCACAACAAGCAATTTTCATTTTTTTTATTTCATTTATTCTTTGTTTATTCATCTCTCTTCTGTTATTTTTCCATTTTCAAGGGTCAATGTCAACAAATGTCACTTTTCGCACTGTTTTAAATGACATGGACAGTTAAAAAATGTTGCTAATGCTATATTGCGCAATATTTTAAGGTCGTGAACTCAGTACTACTTTGCCGTGAAGTACAAGCGAAATTTCACAGCTATTTCACGACAAAAAATTTTGTACACAGTAAAAAGAAAAGTCTAAATTTAATACCAATTTGGTGTTTATATATAACAACGCCGAAAAGTATTAAATTAATACCCTTTTCCGTTTAATTGAGAGAAAGAGTATTATTTTGGTATTATTTTAAGACCATTTGGACTAATTTAATTGCTAAAATTGAGAGATAGAGAGGGATTTAGTATTATTTTGGTATTATTTTAAAACCATTAGTACAAATTTAATTTCCAAACTTTTCCAGGGTTTTAAAATAATACTTTTTGGTATTAAATTTAAAAAAAGTAGTCTTTCATTTTTTACTGTGTATGGATTTTGACAGCTGTTTCACGTGAAATGCGAAGTTAGTACCTAACTTTACTTAGTAAAGTGCCAAATCGTTTATTCAATTAAAACGGAGAAATATCGTTTATTCTCACAACGATATTTCTCCCTTTTACTGAAAAAAAAAAAAATGATTTGTCCACCCTTGCTGAATAACTTTTTTACCTTTTCTTATTAAACATTTTACAAGTTTCAATTTTACTTGCATGAACAATTCGTTTGACCTATATTTTCCCGCAAGGTGGCGCTGCAGTCGCTTTGTATGTAAAATTTGTATTTTTTATCATTTCCTTTTTGATTTTGTCACATATGGCCTGTGCCAGTTGGTTGAAAGAAGCAAATTTTGACAGAGCGATACCAGAAATAAATGAAAATTCAACAGATGAAGACGATGAACTGTAATTAAATTACAGAGCGATGGTAAATTCTGACAGTTATCGTGGTGAATATCAACGTCAAATTTTGGCAACCTTTTCTGACGGGAAAAGTTACCGATTAACACACAGCCTAGAGCTGGAAAACTATCGATATTGCCGCCTTGCAATATTTTCGATATTTTCAAAATTGACTATCGATAGTATCGACAAAATTCAAATGGCTTCAAATAACGGCTGATTTGCACGGGTCGATTTTTTGTCGTGCCACCGTATAAATAGCAATTCAAATATCGACAACAGGTATTGGTTTCCTTTAGCACCCAACTGTTAAAAAACTGGATAAAATTATGGGAGAGGGGTCAAAATACGTGTTTTGGCCTCATGATTACGAATCCAGAAGCGCTTTTTAATATTTTGCTCCTGTGAAGAGATATTTGCAAAAAGGTGTTCTGCGGAGGTATACTGGGGATGGCGTAGCCGGTGTTGGACCGGCTGAGGGTCCCCAACCCAGAAAGGTGTTCTGCACACAAATACAATGTATCCCGAAGCAAATTGGGAGCGGACCCGGGCCATTTTTCGGTTTTTTGAACATAACTTTTCACTTAAGCAAATAATTGAAAAAGCGCCAAAACACGCCTCTTGATCCCTCTCCCACAATTTTAACAAATTTTTTAGCAGTAGTGTTAAGAAGACTTAATAAATAATTCTTTTTAAAAAAATGATAAAAAAGTTACTTTTGAAATTCCAACAAGTGACGCTAGAAATGTGCATACTTTCAACATGTTCGATATATCGCTATCGAAAAAAAACCATCGATAGTGCCTCACCAAAAAAACTATCGATAGTATCGATAGTGCCATCGATTGTTTTCCAGCTCTAACACAGCCTATGTTCGATATGTAATCAAAAACTGGAATAGTGTGGCGAATGTTCTCAAGAATCGCTCATCTCCCAACTCTAGCGTACTTCCATCACTAGCGTCACTACCACAACTACAGCTGTTTAGATACATGACGTGAGAGCGAGAGAGGGAGCGGCAGCTCGCATGTTTGCGAATGTGGCACAAAGAAGAGATGACGATAGATAAACGTTTCGAGAACACTGTTGCACGAATAAACCAGAAATGTGTAGACATTTCTAGGTTGTGAAGCTGCTGTCTGCTAGGGTATATAAAAGCGCAAAGACATCGCACATCATTCAGTTTATTTTGAAGTGTTGTACAGTGAAGTACTGAACAGTGAATTAACCCGCAATATTGTACTACGGTTTTTAGTACAGAATAAAGCGTACTACTTGTTAAGCGGAATCGGAGTGTTTTATTTAACGTACGTTTTATTTTACGTACGATCGAACTCAGGGAAAATAATCGAGGATTCATCGAATTCGTCACAATAGGTACAAAAAATACACATAAGATGGCGCTAGGGTCTAGATGTAAAAAAATGTATTTATGGTTCGTTTATGTTAAATCATCAGCCCTACCCCTGGTTTTCATCAGGTCAAATTTTGACAACTTTTATCGACTTTATCGAAATAAGCAACCAAATCTCGATAAAGTCAATGAAATTTGTCATAATGAAAACCTGTATCTACTCTAAAGCCCAAGCTTCTCTCCCAATATAAGGGGTGTTATTTTAAAAGTTCTCTTCAAAGTTTTGAGACCTAAATTTTTTTATGCCGACTTTGAACCTCTGTCTTCTCAACTATTACTAAATACATTTTTTTTTTAATTTTTTCAGTATTGCGCTCTGAGACCGAATTCAAGATGTGGTGGACCACAGGTCGAAACTCTGACGACTCTACCTCTGATACGAATGGCAATAATGATGCCGATATTGAAAACGATGATGATGACGAATTACTACCAGAAACAAATGATATAAATTTAGCTATATTAGAAAAGGCGAGCGAAATCACAGCACCCACAGAGGAATTGGAAGATGAAGAGCATAGTGATGATATGCCATCAGAAATTTTAATACCTGATTCGATACCAGAAATAAATGAAAATTCAACAGATGAAGACGATGAACTGATACCCGTAATACCCGTACAAAAATCGAGTACAACTGCTGAACCATTAGCGATCGCTAGCAAAATTTACTTTAAAAAAGGTCACTTTAAAGATGATCCAAATCGATCGTCATCATCGCTAACCTCTTCATCGTCTGAAGAGAGTTTATCGAAAGGTTTGCGTTTTCCCGATCACACAGTTGTCGACGGTGGTGCTGAAGTCAGAGACATCCCTGCACAAGATCCAGCGGCGACAATTTCGAATGCGTTCGTGACAAATCAATTAAAAAATATAGTTGGCGGTTGGGCGATATGGTTAACGGGTGGTGGTGCTCCAGAAACGACAAGTAAACCGAGTGTGCTTGAACTGCATTCAGATTCTTCGCAGGAGAGTGAATTTGAATTTTTAGATAATGAATAAGGACAATGCCACAACAACATATCGCCGGTTCCAAAGTAAACAGATGTATTTGCTTTTTAAAATTTTTGGGAAAATAGCATTTCAAACTTTTATTTTTTCATAGAACTCCATTGTAAAAATGAAATTTTGAATGCCGTTTCAAAAACAATTTAAATTTTGAAATACTTCTGTATACTTTGGAACCGGCGATATAATACTATAGTGGTATTCGCTCTTTAGTGTATGCAATGCACAATTGTAAGTGTATCTTAGATGAGCGTGAGCGCACCTTGTTATCATGGGGTTACAACAATCAGCTGATTTTTATTTTGATAAAAAAACTGCGCACGCAAAATGCCAAGAAGCACAGAAAAGAGTAGTTGCCAAATGTATAAACAAAAAATCTATCAATTTAAGAAACGTAACCTCAAATTCAACTGTCAAAAGCTTACACTGATCTCACACTTACACCACTTGATTTCTACAATCATCTGCAAATGTTGTAAGGTTCTGATAATAGTGTTACATCAATTTCTGAGTGATTTGTTATTGCAATTGTATTTTGTGTACTTTCTAGACCAGGGCCCCGGAAATTAATTTCTACTGCGAATTGTTATTTGTTTTTTCTCCGTCGCTCACTCGCAAGCACCAAAGCAACATCGTATGTTGTTGAGTCGTTGCTTGTCAGTGAGCGACTAGGCATAACCAACGACGTCCATTGATTGGTCAGTGCGATCATAGCGCTCTCACAAGCGCACCAACAATTTCATTGGTTCTCAGATTTACGGACAATTGTCCCACTATATGCCGGGGCTTTTTCTAGACCCTTGTAACTTCACATACACTTAAGAGCGAATACCCCTTATGTATGATCCAAAGAAAATCATTAACATAGTACTTATTTATCTATATTTTATAGGGGTATAAACTTAAATATTTAACATTAAGGGCCACTTGCATAAAAGCCGATAACGACTAATCGGTGATTAACTTGACAGCTAACCATACAAAATACGTCAATTTAACTCCGGTTAGTCGTTATCGGCTTTTATGCAAGCGGCCCTCAGTGGAGCAGCATATTAATTAAAAATTAAAAAAAAAAAAAAAAAAAATTTAAAAAAAAAACATGTAGTGCCAAATGCATGAAAAAGAAAAATTTTTGTCAGTTCGTGGAAAAATTCTCACATTTATCGTGGTGAAGATGAATGTCAGAATTTTACCTAGTTCAATCAAAGAAAATTTTGACATTAATCTTAGTAAATATGAATGTCAGAAATTTATCTAGCTCATGCTGGTAGTAAAAATTTTGGCAAATAAGAATTTAATATTCACAATCAAAGAAAATTATGTAATTTATGAATATGAACGTCAAAATTTTAGCTAGATTGTGCGGCTAGTGTGAATTATGCCAAACCGCACATGTGATGATCGCAAAGAAGGAAAATTCTGACATTTATCGTGGTGAATATGAAAATTTTACCTAGCATTTTGAAAATTATATTTCGTATTATGTATATCGAGCCCTAACCGCAATTTTGGTGCAACCAACAAAATTTGGAAAATCCGTTTTTTGGCGAATATCGGTAGTTTTGCTTATTTTAAACCATCTCACAAAACTGCATTAAGTACCATTTCAAAAATAAAGCCAAATCAATTTTGATGTAACCAACATTTTGCCTTAAAATTTTAAAACTAAAAAACTTTTTCCTGTAAAATTTTATTTTTGTTGGTTACACCAAAATGGCTGTTAGGGCTCGATATTACTTCAAATGAATGCGAAAAAATAAACAAAATGTAATGACAGGAAAAAGTGTTGCAAAACCTCAAATGTCAAAATTTTCATTTGCGTTTGGCACATAAAACTAGAACTAATTTTTACACCACAGAAATTTTGTTCGCCTTGATTTTCCTCTGAACAAACTTCACCTCACAACTGTACAAGTTTTGTCATAGATTTAGCATAAGTTAGATTTTCAGAATACCAGGGTAAAGATAAGCCATTCTGAAAATCCTACTAATGGTTTACCAGGGTAAAGATAAGCCATTCTGAAAATCCAACTTATGCTTACCACCGAATTCTGTAAGCTGTCTCTAGTCACTAAAAGAGGCAATTCGTGTTCCAATTCCATGTTGTCCAATTACAAACCTCAAATGACAGATCGCAATTTTGTGACTTGAGATGAGACAAAATTACAGAATTCCGGGGTTAATCTATAACAAAATTTGTACAGTTGTGAGGTGAATATAGTTTTGCTATGTCAAAGTTTACTGAGATATTTGCACAGCACAAAGAAGTATCCACCTCGTTTTTCCTAAAAGCACATATTTTTTCACCTCATTTTCCTCTGAGCATACTAGGGTTTAATTTTAGCCCAACTTTCAATTAAGGCCAAAACCGAAACAACTTTACCGTCGCTTTGCGTGACGTTTCAGTTTTGACAGGTAAGATACAATTTACGTAATTTAAAGCAACCTGTCTCAACGCGCGCTAACGCAGAGACTTGACCAAGTTAGATATATAGGGGTCTATCAGCAATTCCGACGGAGCTTCCCGTTGGGAATGATTCGGGAGAGTCGATAGATAATTCATCGATTCTATCGAAATTTGGTAGAGGACTTCGATTAAGTCGATAAAATATCTATCGACTTTCAAAAATTATTCCCAACGGGAAGCTTCGTCGGAATTGCTAATAGGCCCGATATTATTATATCATTTTGTGTGCGATGACATAATCAGCTGATTTCATTGCATAATACTCAAATATGCGTTCATTGTGGAATACTTTTTCGAGCTTGCGCGTTTTTGTCAAAGTTATAAATGTCACGCAACGCCACAAATCTGTATTTGTTTTGGCCTTAATACAGTCTTATCTGAAATCTATATTGCAAATTTTGACAGTTACGAGGTGAATAGAGTTTTCTATGCCACAGTTTACCCAACTTTTATGAAACATATTTCCATTTTGTTCGAAAATGTAGTGGACACATTTATCACCACCAAATTGTTACAGCTATGAGAGAGGTGAAAATAGTTTTCCGATGTCGTAGTTTACTGAGCTTATGCTTTTATGAAATATATTTTCAATTTTCTGAAAAACATTTGTAGTAGACACATTTTTCATCAAAGCTCAAAGATATCTCACCACTACTTTGCTACTCACCCTAAAATTTGATGAAAATGAATAATTAATCATCACAGATTAAAAAAAAAATACTTTACTGTAAAAATGCTGCTAAAAATTAACTGGTGCTCTTTTTACCCTCTACGATTACATATACATACATTAGGGTGGAAGGAATTTGGTAAACAATTTATTGTACTGAGGTGGCTAAATCCCCAAAAATACTTATACCAGTATTCTGTAATTCTGTCTCATATCAAGTCACTAAATTTGAGATATTTCATTAGATACAATTTTTGTGACTTGAGATGACTCCGGTTTCTATAAGAGATAGTCACAAGAAATCTACCACAGTTTCTCTCTCGCTCATTTTAAGGTGTGGTGAAAACAAAAATTGCATAAATTTTAAGCAACGCATTTGACACCCGCCCTATAGATGTCGATGTAGCCCGGATTATGACGCGGGAGGTCGCAGGTTCAAGTGCCGGTTCGAGAACAGTAATTTTTTATTTTTTTATTTAATTTTTTCAAATTTAATTAACTTTTTTTAAACATTTAAATACTTCTAATTCGCAAATTCACTTTTTTTAAATTTTTTAACAAATTTTCTTTAATTAATTTTGTTTGTTACCTGCTACAAGTAGATGACAAATTAGTGACTCTTTATTGAGACTAGAGATGTGAGGCAGCTTACTGAATACCAAATTGTATCAAATAAGAAATAGACCACGAAATGTCTCTATTAGTGACTAGATACAGCTTACAGAATTGAGGTATTAGTTTCAATATAGGAAGTGATTTTTCTAAATTCTAATGATACAT
The DNA here is from genome assembly GCA_964058755.1 of Campiglossa producta. Classification (NCBI taxonomy): domain Eukaryota; kingdom Metazoa; phylum Arthropoda; class Insecta; order Diptera; family Tephritidae; genus Campiglossa; species Campiglossa producta. The sequence goes on from CAXKVI010000005.1 coordinate 105,504,588, forward strand.
TTACACTGCACCAAATGCGTCGCATTTGGCAAAGTTATTTCGAGAATGTTTGTCCGCAGAGTGAATTTGTTTGCCAAATTAGACGAATTTAATTTAATTTGACCTAATTTGGTGATCTAATTCAATCTGCGAATGAACGGTCTCGAAAAAACTTGGCCAAAAGTGACGCATTTAGTGCAGTGTAAATGTAGCTTAAATCTCCAAAAATTTTGGTTTTTAAAGAAATTTCATCTTTCCCGTAAGCTGCGTAAATTAAATTCATTAATAAGGTAAAATTGTACAATGCCTAAAGGATGATTTGCACGGGTCAATTTTTGTCGTTCCACTGTGTTCTACCTTCAAATACAAGGTGTGTAAATCAGCCTTAAGAGGCGAAATGTGTAGTTGTAGCTTAATTTCGACCTCTAGGCCTATCGATTTGCTTATATTCCGTTCCACCCTAGTACTTATAAGATATATTAAAAGCGGCTAATGCATTTAGCTAAAAATTCAATTGTGACATAATTTTTTTTATGCGCGTTGAGCTTTATTTTATATTTCATATTAACTTAATTTACTTAAAAAATCGACTACTTACAAACAAAAATCGTTTGTTTACATAAATAAAGTTTATTTTTCTTTTAATTTGCCTCGCCACTATACTACGCTTAGCTTTAAGAAATTTTACTCACTTTATATTATAATTTGAGAAACATAATAATAATAAGCATACTTATATTGCTAAAAATTAATATTAATTTATATACAGGGTGTAGGAAACTGCAAACGTTTGGTTTGTTTGCATACTCTGTTTTTTCGCCTGTTCACATTGTATGTCCACCCTGTTTTATAGTACGTTTACACTGCACCAACTGCGTCACTTTTGGCCAAGTTTTTTCGAGATCGTTCATCCGCAGATTGAATTTTATCACCAAATTAGGTCAAATTAAATTAAATTCATCTAATTTGGCAAACAAATTCATTCTGCGGACAAACATTCTCGAAATAACTTCGCCAAATGCGACGCATTTGGTGCAGTGTAAATGTATCATTAAGCTGCGCTTATACTTCTATAGTAGAGACTTGACTTCATTAGCCAATTTACATATTTTTGACTATACTACTCTTGAAGCATGCCATCAATCTTGCGTGATAATTAATCTTTCCCAAAACTTGGAAAAAAGTCAGATAAATGTATTTCACTTCATATAAATAAATGTTAAAATGAACTAGAAAAGCACGAATAAGTATTGACTAACCGATAACATGCTAAATTTATTTAACAGTACGCTATCTGACAGTTCTCATGTCAAAACAAGTCTATGCTATGTCAGTATAACTGCAGCTTTATGTTTAATATGTAAAATTGATAAAGAGGCAATTTACAACCATAAGAATAAGAATGGTGATGAAAAATGAAATTTACATTTAACCTGTATAAAATATGCTTACGAAAACTACTTATGTAAGATATGCAGGTTCCATTGTTTCCATTTGGGAACTAGAACAAATAAAGTTCCCAAATGAAAACATTGGTACATAATGTTAATATTCGAAATGTATTATAAAAAATGTAAATTGTTTGTGTTTTCTTTAGATATAATTTTTATTTCTTTTCATTCTTAAATAAAAGTTTATATTCTTTTAATAAATGAAAATTAGAAATACATCACAATTCTCTTTGAACGAAAATACGAACATTTTACTATAAGAAATTAAAAAAATATTTTTCTTAAAAAAACTATTATAGTACATTCATTAATATTAAAGTAAAAGTGTTTGCAAAATAAAGCGAAATTAAAACAAAAAAATTGCATTTATTTTTTAGGTTAGATGGATTTGGGTTGGATGCAGTGTAAATGTATCATAAGGTTCATTTACACGGGTCGATTTGCTGTCATTCCACCGTGTAAATAAATACCAATTAGATCGATCTACACCTTGTATTTGTAGGTGGAAAGCAATGGAAAGACAAAAATCGACTACGTGGTTTGCATTTGTCCGTTATAGTACATTTACACTGCACCAAATGCGTCGCTTTTGGCGAAGTTATTTCGATAATGTTTGTCCGCAGAATGAATTTTTGTTGCCAAATTAGACGAATTTAATTTAATTTGACCTAATTTGGTGATCAAGTTCAATCTGCGCATGAACGGTCTCGAAAAAACTTGGCCAAAAGTGACGCATTTGGTGCAGTGCAAATGTAGCTTTACGCTATTATGCATTAACACCGATGATAAGCAATTTGACAGCTCTAGGATGATGGGAAAGGAAGAAGAAGAAATCATATGCTGGGACGGTTCCACCTATCAATTCGCCTTGACTGGAACGATAACCAGAAAAAAACAGCTGATGGTGCAATACCTTAACGTTATATCGAGTACTTTGATTTCTTTATGGAAAATTACGCGTTAATCGTCCATAACGTTAATCATGCCAATTCTAAACAATTTTTCACTAGTGAACCGGTACAAACCCTTATCATACATTTTTGCTCACAAATTATATTACCAGAAAATCGACCCGTGTAAATCATCTTTTAATTGATTACATTGATTTCCATAAGACCCGTCGGAAAATGACAAAACCTCGGCATTAGCGCCACCTAGCGAACATATTTTTTTAAATTTCTTTAACAAACATTAATTTATATTTCAACTACCAGTCAAATCGAGCCATAAATTCGATTTTTTTCAACAAAACATTGTCACGGAAACATACACGATGCTTAAACCCTGAGCATTGCTCCTGCCGTATCGACGAAAATCACGACACTATCGCTCTGACAGTATATACTCCAAGAAATAACAACATTGGAGTACATTGCTAAGTACTCTGACTGTAGGTACTCCATGGAGTAGCAGAAACAAAGCGAAGCTTGGAGTAGATGGTCCAGTCCTAGGGCATCGCAATGTTAATTGGAGCACAAATTTTATATGAAAAAGGATTACATTTGGAGTACTCTGATGCTCCGATTGGAGTACTCTTTGGATAGGAAATAGAGTACTCTCGATTTTTGCAGGAAATTTCAAAACCTCAACGGAAACTTTCTTAAATATCCAATGCTTCGGAAATGCAAATATCTTGCGCCACCTTTCGGATTTTTTTTTTTCTATTTTGCGTTCATGTATAAAGCCCAAAACAAATGTGCAGTAAGCCCTGCGCAGTGAAAATTTAAACACACTAATTTGTACTAGAGCAGACAAATGTATCCCTCCATGGTATGCAGTTGCTGCACGATGTATTCAAATCATACGCACCTCGCCAGTGTTGCGTATCAAAAAACCCAACAAGCACGAACAAGCCAAAAAAAAAACTGCCAAAAAAAGAAAACTTTTATTTCGTGATTTCAATTATAATATTTTAAAAAATGTAATCTCAAATTAAGGTTAAGTGTTTGAAACGTAATTTAACTTGTTTTTGTATGTTATAAGTGAGTTTGGTAAATGTTGTGCAAGTCTCACTGCACGGAACTGCCAGGTAAGTTTACCTGCACATGTGTGCATTCAAGCAGCAGTGAAAATAGAAGAGCTGCAGGCAAAATCACTGCACATGTATTCCAGGCATAACACAAAATGATGATTGATGATATCCCGAACCGTATCGTATTTCTTTAAAAGAGCGAAACACGCGCCATCTAGCTGGTCCATTTTTTTTTTAATCTTTGAAACTTATTTAGTAATACACACTTCAAATATCAGTTAAATGGGTCCTTATACACGATTTTAGATTTTTATTACACCGATCTCAGCGTAATCAAGTGCATTTTTTAAGAAACCATTTCGGTTAATGTTCGACATTAGCTAGAAATTTTTAAAATTTTATCAAAATCGGGCCATAAATACAATATTTGCATAAATGATAATTTACACTGGTCGATTTAAGCGGGCTACTCACCTGCCAAGAAATGCCTCAAGAAAAAAACGAGCATATATTTCTTATACCTGGTCAAGAAATTTTGACGTTTACCAAAATTTCCATTTTTTTGCAAATTACTCTTATAAAAATGTATAAAACATGTGTAGCGCAATATGTACTCACCTTTGCTGTGGATCTGCACGTTTACCTCAAGAAATATATACGAGCACATTTATTTCTTGAGGTAAACCGGCGTTGCCAACCATCGAAAATTGTAGTATTTTTTCTTATGAGCTGAGTATTGGCTCAAGAAAATTTGACGTGTGGAAACAGTTCTTGACCATTTCTTGAGCGTTTTTTTATATGGAGTTTGACATTTCTTGGCAGGTGAGTAGCCCGCTTTAGTATTTCGCACTTCATCATTTTCGAACACTGCTGGTGAACAACCCCTTAGGCTCGTTTACACGGGCAGGGTTGCATTTTCTAGTGTTGGAAATAATATTTGGGTAAAGAAACTCGAAAAAGAACCGAGTACCCGTTGCAAGCAGGTACTTTTTTTATAAAATCACAAGATCACAAAAATTTTCTTAAAAAAATAAAACTTTTTTATTCTAAAAGAGGTATTTCCAATCTTATTTTATAATCATTTTATATAAATAAGAGTTCATAATATAAAAATTAGTTGGACCCGCAGGTACCGACTACTTTTGTCTACAATATTTTTCCTGCACTAGCAAAATGTACATAACGCGGGACATAGCGGTAAAATCAAATGCAAAAGCGGGAAAGAATTTGTCGAAAATTGTGCAATTGTGCTAAATAAATATTAAATAAATTTAAAATAGTGCGTGAAAAGTGTTTATTAAATAAAAAAAAAAACATTGTAACGCCTTCACCATCATCATCAACATAAAAAGTGGTAAGTAAAGTGTTCTGGTAACAACCAGAAACAAAAGTCATATTGCATGTAGAAGGGTGCTTTAATTTACTTGGCACTGTCCTAGGATTTGACCAACTAATCCAACCAGGAATACTCAATCCCGTACTCCAATTAAAGCCCCACATGAGTATTTGGTAATTATGTATATAGATTACCCCCAATGGGTTAGGGGTTTAGAATATGCCCGAGGTAGGCTTACCGGTCGTAAGAGGCTACTAATATGCACATAGGTAATGACGTGCTAGCTCGATGGTTGATCTACGGATATGATTCCTCTCACCTCTCAATACCCTTCTTCTCATTTCTTACGGATGGAGGGATGACAAGAACTAAAAGGTTCCACTGGTCATACCAAATCGCTACCACGACAGTCGGGCAGTACCGCAAGGGAGTACCACAGCGTACCGGGGTCATATCCGTTCAAGGACTGTCAACTTCGGCATCACTCCGCAAAACCTTCGGGGAGTGTTTTGCTGTTAACAACAACAACAACAACACGTATATAGATTCTGGGTATTTGTTTCCTTTAGGGGTCAACTGCTAGTAAATTAGCTAAAATTATGGGAGATAGCTCAAAAGACGGGGTTTGGCCTCAGGATCACGAATCCAGAAGCGCTTTTTGAAGTTAACTTCTTGAGCGGCGATATGAAGTTTTGATTGAGAGTAAAGTTTAAGAAAATGGATGACGATCAAACGGAAGTTATGGCACGGAAATAGAAATTGCAGCCGACTTTCAGGCGTAGGCGTTTTCTTATATCTCGGGAATCGCTCGTTGCCACTTGGGGCAGTTCACAGGGTTGCCACTTATCTAAAATTTTTTTTAATATTGAGCAAGATATGCCAATATTGGTATCAAATGAAAGGTATTTTCGACCGTATTCCAAGTATGTAAATCGTAAGCAGGGTTGCCACCTGTTTGCAATCAAAGTTTCAAGTTTTCATGTGGTTGTAATTTTATTAGGCTGTACCTAAAAACGTGGGATGGCGTAACCCAGTGTTATTTTTTATAAGAACTCAGAAAGGTGTTTCGCACATAAATACCATGTATTCCGCCCCAATTTTGGTATCACACCCGGCTCATTTTTCGGGTTTTTTGACCATAACTTTTCACTAAAACAAAAAAATAAAAAAGCGCTTCCGGATTCGTGATCCTGAAGCCAAAACCCGTCTTTTGACTTATCTCCCATAATTTTAGCTAATTTATTAGCAGTTGACCCCTGAAGGAAACAAATACCGTGGTTTAGAAAAAAACAAATACAAAAATGCACACTCATAAAACCTTGTTTCGGCGAGCTTTTGGAGTTGACGTAGAATCTATACACAATTGCCATGTTTTCAATAGTGATCACAATCCAAATGTGATAAATATTGAATATGTGACCACTGCCTTAGTATTTCGCATTTTCCAACACTGCTGGTGAACAACGGCTATCGATGTATCGCTTTCATCTCTAGCATCAAAAAACACTATCGTTGTCAAAATCAATAAAAATCCCAGTAATATACGATTTTTCATCATTTACTGAAGCAAATAAACTAATAAATCTACACTACAAATAGTTGAGAATTAAAACAATCAAAGAGGGAAAACGATGAATAAGCTTACGCGCGATAATTTGCAAGAATTTTGTAGAGCGTGCCTGACTAACCTACCAAACCGAAGCCGAACTGTACGGAATACCCGCAGTAGCGTCGGTGATCAATTGGACAGCAATGGATATGATTTAAGTTTGTTACCACAATTAAAAAAAATGTTTATTTTGGTTACGACTGTGGGCGGTAGTAGCGAAGACAATGAAGAAATTTATCCACGAAGTTTGTGCCAGTTGTGTTACGACAAAATGACGAACTTCCAAGATTTTCGCAATTTGGCAATTAAATCAGCTGAAGTGCTCTATAAGATTGTGAATAATATAGACGACGATGAGAATGATGGTGGAATTATATCCCAACAAGCGGAAAGTGATTTTATAAAGCAGAAGAAGCCGATAATGACAAATAGTTATCAAAGCGACGATGATGATGATGATGATGATGATGATGATGATAATGATGACGAATTGGTAAGATAACAATTACTACGCCCTCCAAATTAAAAAAAAAAATCAAAATTTTTATATTTTTGACCCTCCTTTCCTCTTGCCGTTGTTGTTGGTGATGTTTTTGTAACGAAGGGTAGCCCTGCCCAAACGTGTATTTTTCCTTAACCTAAATTGTTGTTGTTAACAATTCTGCGCCGAGTTTAGAGTATGATCATTCCGAAGATATTCATCAAGCTCTTCTAGAGGGAGTCCAAGGAAACGTGCAGTTTCAAAAGGGTTGGGCCAGAGAGACAGAGGGGTTAGAAGAGTAAGTTCAAGTCTGGATAAGTAAGAGTTTAACCTGTCACAGTATCCAGACCGAAGCTGGGTCATAGTGACTCTAGGCTCCCTTCGTAAGGTGCGTTCCTCAGCAATATCGGGTGGAAGACTATTTAAAACGGGGTTCACAGGCCGAGATCTGACAAAGGTATCAACCGACTCAGTGTGGATGTCGGTTAGAGCCCGCTTATGATTCCGCAGATCAACGTCAAGGTAATATGATGCCGTATCTCGTCATAATGCTTATGAAGATGTTTCTCGAGGCGGGTCTGTGTCATCAATATCTTCTAATTGAAGTCTTAGGAAACAAGCAACGGGGTTGGACCAGAGTAAAATGGGTGTTAGAAGAGTAGGTTCCGAAGAGCGTGTGATTAGCTCCTAGGCATAACGGTTGTTGTTGTTGTAGCGAGGTGTAGCCCTGCCTAAATGTCAGACAGGGTCACCCGGAGTGTATTGCTCTTGGCCGGGTCGATATAAGAATGCGGCCCGGGTCGTTTCGGCACAATGGGTACAGCACAAGTACTGGTACCGTTCTCGTAGAACCGGCAATACAAGAAACTAGCCGTGTAGGCCATGTAGGTCATTTAGCGTTACCCAGGGTGCACCAACTGGGAAGCGACCTACTTTTACACCCCAGGCATAACGGTCGTAAGAGGCGACTAATAATGAGAACATAACTATACTAAGCGATAGTCAAGCGGCACTTAAAGCCATTTCATCGTATGAAATCAAATCCTCATTGGAACTGGAGTGCGTTGACAGATTGAGCAACCTAGCAACGCGAAACAGGGTCCGACTAGCCTGGGTTTAGGGCCACGCCGGGTGCATGGCAACGAAAGAGTCAGAGATGCGGCAGCAACAAAACCCACTGGTCCGGAACCGTTTCTGGGAATCGGACCGCATACCATAAAGGAGAGGCATAGGAAAGAAGATGAGGATATGAGAAAAGAACACTGGCCTCAGACGACAGGGCCACGTCAAGCGAAGGCAATGGTGGGTGGTTACAATACCAGGCGATTCGAAAGTGTAATCGGTCTGTCCAAGAACAATGTTAGGATTATAACAGCAGTCCTCACAGGTCATTGCAGGTTCAAGGTCCATATGCGTAGATTGGGAATTGCATTCGGCAGCCTGTGCCGCTTCTGTGATAACGAGGACGAAACAGCGGAGCACATACTATGTAAATGTGACGCTATCTCTAGAAGAAGACTGAAGTTTTTCGGATCTACGACTCTAGAGTGCAAGCACATACATCAACTAAAGCCGAACATGATTCTGGACTTCCTGAAGGTGGTCGGCTTAGAAGATGTGCTGTGAGAATATGAGGGTACAAAACAACAACATCAGGTGAATAAATGGTTGATATTGTGAGGGTACCAGCAGCATGCCGGATATTCATTTGGCACGTAACAACTTGACAGGAACTGGCTTTCATTGTGCTCTTTAACTAAGGGTATTTTCGTCTCGTGATGTACATACATATGTAGATGGTGTTTAGGGGCCATAAGGAGACATACCGTAGCCTTATCAAAAATCTATTTCATTACAGTTACTGCCGGAATTAGCACCTATCATGGAAAATTCAATAAAATCTGAACCTCTGGACGAGCGCAGTACAGAAGTAGTACTACCAACCAATAATAGCTCAGATAATTTACACGATCAACCTTTCGTAAAAAACGAAATCGATTGCGAATATGAAGAAGATGACAACTCACAAAGCTATGATTTAGGTACATCTCAAAACTCAATAAACCATGATTCTGAGGAAGAAGAGCAAATGTTAACTAATGACGGTGCCAATACTTTACAAAATGAAAATGAACCAGCTAATGCAGCGTTGCGGAAGACCACACTTAAGCGTGACCCCAATAAAAAAACATTGAAATGTCCGCTCTGTAGTCAGCAGGCATACAAGCAAATTTACCTGGACGCGCACATACGTCAGGTGCATGAGGGTCATGAAAAACCATTTATTTGTGACCAATGTGAAAGCTCCTTTAAACGCTACCATCAATTGATGGTGCATATGAAGAGAGAACATAACGGACTAGGGAAACTTATTTGTCGTGTAAATGGTTGTAATGCCAGATTTCAGTTAAGCAAAACTTTGGAAACTCACCGGCAAGTTGTGCATCCTTGTAAGTACATTTATTTTTAACGCGACCCCCAAGCAACTCCTTATTAAAATAACGAAAGTTTTCTTATTTTCATTTCTTTTCCAGCATCATCTTCATTTGCTTTCGAACAGCAGCCAAGTAGAGAACACATCAAGGGAGAACTATGGTTGTGCCAGCTATGCTTAAAGTATTATAGCTCCAAACGGGCGCTCAACGAACATCAGCGCCGTCATAACAAAGTAAAAGATTATCATTGTGAAGTGTGCGGCGTTGGCAAGGTGACAAGCGGAGAATTGGAAATTCACATGCGTAGACATACACCAAATCTGGAAAAATACAAATGTAGCCTTTGCCCACAAGAATTTAATCATAAGAATGCAATTTCACGTCATATACACGTTGTGCATGAGGGTCAGCGACGCTTTAAATGTAGTTATTGCTCGAAACGTTTTGGTACACGCAATTCACAAATATGCCACGAACGTTTACATACTGGCGAAAAGCCCTTTGTTTGTACAATATGCAACCGGGGTTATGCGCAATCAGAAGGACTCAAATCGCATATGGCAAATCATGATAAGACATTACGTAAACATGTTTGTTCGTTTTGTTCACTACGTTTTATAACCAAAAAAAATCTGATTGATCATGAAAAACGTCACCAAGGCAATAAACCGCATATATGTAATATTTGTAGTCGCGGTTTCTTTGCTGCGGTCGATCTTGAAGCACACAAACGAAAACATAATGAAGAAGAGATGCCAGATAAAGAGAGCAGTGCTCAGCCATTCCATATAGTCCTCCCTTTTGGCAGTTCGAAGAGTAGTAAATGAAGTAGCGTTTGAATGAGAGGCACCAAAGAAAGCTAGGGTTTGACGGCGAGTTAGTCGTAGGTTATGATCTGAGGAGGAAATTTTATAATTTGCAAGTATGTATAAGTAAACAAGTTATGGAATACATTGTATTAATTTAATAATTAAATCTATTTACAAAACTTAACAAATTAAAAACTTAATATCTGCTTGCTCAGTCCCGTCCATGCCGAAGGTTTGGGTAGTGTTGTCGATAGTGAAGTTTGTGGACGCAGACTTGTTCGACTGTCGGGAGCTATTTTATATTGATTTGATTTGAAAGTTGGTAATAAGAGGAGAGGTATCATATCCACAGATGAACCATCCTTTATCGTACTTTTGAATCGAAGATTGTTCGAGGATTCTTTACCTCGATTAGTTATTCAACCAACTCTCAATTTAAAGCGATTTGGCTCTTCCCTGAGGAATCTTCTCTTTGTGGAAATAGTTATGGCTCCTACTGTCCCACATTAGAACACCATACAAGATACTGGCATAAAATAATCTAAGCAAGAAGTAACCCGCAATTTGAATTTCAATTTAATTAAAATTAAATTTAATACAACTTATATGCTAATCGTTTGTACATAGTGTATGGAGCTCCTCATTTTGTTGTTGTAACACCTAGCCCAAAGTCAGTTGGATTCGAGGTATTGCTGTTGTGTCATTTTCATCATCAACCAGTGAAGATAGGTGTTAGAAGTATCCGCTCCGATAAGGAGCTCCCCAAAACCTTCGGGGAGTGTTTTGTTGTTAACAACATAAGGAAGTGAATTGATTATCGCTATCATGAGAGGATAAGCCACATGCCCGACATGCATTTGGCAAAGCTGAGTTCAGTCTGGATAGGCGAGAGTTTGACCTACTAGCAGTTTCTTGTAGGAGAGTATTATGGATTTCGTTGCTGATGTGTAAATATAATATTAGATGTAAGACTATTTGGGCTCGTAATTGGTCGCATTAACAACATATTTACACTATGCAGTAAAAAGTGAATGCCACAATGCTTGATGTAACTTTTTTGTGTTGGCTACTTGCTGCTGCTGAGGCCACCTATGTTTGCAGCGACGATGTCTTTGGTAGGTATCTTTCCTCCTAAATGTTTTATCACATCCTTCATATTCGCATACATAACGACGTGGATCAGATGAATGCACTTCAAGTCTATGCAAAAGCATACGATCACTTCGACTAAAACCCTGACCGCATACATCACATTCATATGGCCGCAGACCCCGATGGGTGCGCATGTGTACTTTGTAATTATCCTGTGATGTAAAAACTCGTTCACATTGTGTACATCGCAAATATTTTTCAGCATTTGTACGACTTGGAAGTCTCTTTGTCGTATGACTTGATGGTTTACTTTTGCTTTCTGAATGCACGATATCTGTGGAAAGTTCTTCATTTGATTGTGCATAATCTGAGCTGTTGTGATAAATTGCATCATAAATAGGCGATGTGCCCTGGCTCGTATTCGTAGCATCTGTAGCACTATGAAGATAATCAAAGCTATCATCAACATACTCTGAAGGTGGCTCCATTTTAATATCACTCATCATAGGTACATTTTCGCATATTTCAATTTTAAAAGGCTGGTGCGTGAACGCTTGAGTTGGGCCGAGTTCGCCGCAATCCTTCACTTTAATTTCGCTTGCAATCTCTTTTACTTGACTCGCTTGCCCACCATCGCTCAACGCTGGCCCCGCTATATGCCGTCTACAAATATTGCTCAGCTGTTCGAGCGACTCCCTAGCTTGGAACCGGAATTCCTGTAGCGACTGCAGCTTTTCATAACATATGCCACACACAAATTCAGGAAATTTGAGCTCCTCTGTAATTTTATATGAAGCGCACAGATTTATTAGTTCTTCGAGTTCATTTTCCTGAATGTTGTATTTTTCTTCCATTAGCGTTGTTGTGTCCCGCAATTCTACGAGGCAGGTGCGGCAAAAGGAATGTAAATTTTGCTGCGTTATTTCCGTCATTTTGCGTAAATAACAAAATTTTCTGTTACAAAATTTATAGTACGGAAATCGGAAATAAATTCGATTGGCGTTTTTTTTTTAATAATTTTAACATTTGAGCGCTGCCAGACCGTTACTCAATGGTATATTTACACCGCACCAAATTTGGCGAGTTCAAATGAGCTAGTTCGACACCGTTTATAGTACATTTACACCGCACCGAAATTGGCAAAATTGGAATTCCATCACATTTGACATCATTTTGCTGAACGCTTAACCTCTAAAGGGGCAGTTACATAAAGCTTTATTTTGGCTTTACCTCAAACTTTGACTTTGACAGAAAAGTTCAGTATACGTATTTAAAACAAAGCATGGCAAATTGGAGACCTCAAAGTTGAAGCGAGGTTGAAATTTGGCAAACTCAAATTTTGATTGCTTTGCTTGCTTTGACAATCAGATGTTGATGACTTTGCTTTAATTAAAGAATAAGAAGTTCGAGAAAATAATAATTAATTCATTTTTTCTCTATTAAATTAATAAATTAACCAAAAATCCCTGAATGCAAGGAAATAAATAACGAAAACAAATGTATAAAAGATAAGCGTCAAGGCGTTCATTGTAGCATACCTCTGAAGTTGGACGCAAAGTTTTGAGGTAGCAAATGTCAGGCGAGGTTAATAGTACATTTATACTGCACCAAATTTGGCGAATTTGAATGTGTCATTTCGAACCTGTTTACACTGGCAAATTTGCATTTGGCTTCACCTTCCCTGCAAGAATCTTCTACCAGAATACAAAGCCACCGTAAGAAAATGCACCACCTTGATGTTTTAAACACATGTAGAGTAATAATAAATGAAGAATCAAGAAGCCTTCTCTATTTTCTTAGTGGAACTGGTCCAATATCATAAAAAAAATAGTTGAAATTGTTATTTGATTTTCACACGTTAATTACCCATTAAGGTTCTTGCTGGGCAATTCTAAATGTGGAACACAGGCAGGGTTGCTATTTTGAGGAATTGTGGATTGTATTGTTCAGCGAATGAGGCCAAATGCGATGGAATTCCAAATTTGGAAAATGAAATTTGTATGGAAAAAAGCGCCAAATTTGCAATTTTTCGCCAAATTTACCAAATTTGGTGCTGTATAAATGTACTATAACAAAGCTTTATGTATTTCACCCTTTATAGTACATTTACACAGCACCAAATTTGGTAAATTTGGCGAAAAATTGCAAATTTGGCGCTTTTTTCCATACAAATTTCATTTTCCAAATTTGGAATTCCATCGCATTTGGCCTCATTCGCTGAACAATACACTCCACAATTCCTCAAAATAGCAACCCTGCCTGTGTTCCACATTAAGAATTGCCCAGCAAGAACCTTAATGGGTAATTAACGTGTGAAAACTTTTGCATTATGCACAGTTCTAAATAACAATTTCAACTATTTTTTTATGATATTGGACCAGTTCCACTAAGAAAAGAGAGAAGCCTTCTTGATTCTTCATTTATTATTACTCTACATGTGTTTAAAACATCAAGGTGATGCATTTTCTTTCGGTGGCTTTGTATTCTGGTAGAAGATTCTTGCAGGGAAGGTGAAGCCAAATGCAAATTTGCCAGTGTAAACAGGTTCGAAATGACACATTCAAATTCGCCAAATTTGGTGCAGTATAAATGTACTATTAGGTACCAACTCTGGCAACCGTTGCTATCGATTTCCACAAACGACCAAAAGAATTAATCGATTAGCGTCGGTCGGCGTTTTGTCATTCCTAAATAAAATTTACCAAACAAAAAAATGCAATTAATCATACTTGTAACTTAAAAAAATAATTATTAATTGTGTTTAAGAGTCGTAAAAAGCGAAGAAAACATCAATTGAATATCTTTAGTATTGCTTAAGCCCAACAGCTTCCTCAAAATGAGTGAATTAACGCCACAAAATGTGCACAACTTTTGTCGTACGTGCCTGAAGAAACCAAAACAAAAATTTAGCATTTGGGAAAATGATATATATGAGTTGCTAGCAGCTATTTACACCTATCACAAAATTGAAGCGGATGACAAATTTCCACAATTTGTATGCAGCAAATGTCATAAGAAGCTACAGGCGTTCATTGAGTTTCGCGTCGAATCGCTAAAATCGCATAGCATATTAGCCAATATTGTCGCAGAGGCGGGTATGGTTGAAAATCAAATTGGCACAGAGAGCCAGCAAGGAGGTTCATTGGAAAACTGTGAACAAAAGGTGAGGATAACTCCCCTTTCTGGTCTGTCACGTAACTTTTTATATGTGGATCTTCCGACAAGGCAGGGCAAAGTATGGCTAAAAAAAGATATTGTTCTTCATATTTTTGAAGTTAACTTCTTAGGCAGCGATAGAAAGTTTTTATGTGAAATTTGAATATTTTATAAAAGAAGGGGACGGAAATGAAAACTTTTGGTTTATCTGGCTTCCAGCATACGTCGCACACCAGCCGTTTGGAAGTAACTCAAGCATTGTCCGAAAGCGAAGACTCGATTTTTTTTTTGCCAGACTTTAAAGGTTTTCAGCAGCCAAATACTATGGTGCACCGTCAATTTTGGAACCGGAACTTAAAATTATTGTTTTTTACATAAACTTTTCACTGAAACAAAAACTTAAATTTCTGCTCTCGGATTATTGATCGAAATGACACTTTTCTCACTAGTTTCTCGGGATTTCAATATATATATTCCTGGGATTTCAGGACACAAGATTCCGCTGGTGGCCCGCGATTCGCGATCGGGACTCCACGGTACCAATGCCTTATCCAATATTGGAACGGCCAATATAGGTATCAAATGAACTGTATTTTCAGCAGTATACCAAAGGAAATATTTTTATTTACCAAGGGAGACAAGAATCACCATGGCACAGCTTAGGTCTGGATACAGTGTGAGGTTAAACTCGTACTTATCCAGACTGAATGATACAATTTCAAACACATACCCTGCATGTGGTAGGACCCCCATGATACTCTACATCTCTTCAATTGTTCAATTGAATCTACTCTTCTAACCCCTCTGGACCAACCCTGTTGAAAATGCACGTTTCCCTGGACTCCCGTTGTTGTTGTCTCCCGTTAGAAGAGCAGGATTGCCCTTCTAGGGTTGCCACCTAACATAATTTTATTTATTTCTTCGAATATCGACCTCTGTCCCTTTTTAAAACACAAAACTTTGGTCAATATAACGAGCCCTAACCGCCACTAGCTTATATAGATCGTTAGTTATACTATTTTCTTTTTCAGGTGGAAAACGATCTCACACAATCACCAATCAAGGAATTGAAAAGCGATTACGAAACTATATTTTGTGCGGATGTTGAACCTAAAGTAGAAGACGAATTTAATGCTGGTGATGTGCTTACTTATGCTGCGGCATATTCGCCAAATTCTACAGATAATAAAGAGGCGTTGGATAATTTAGCGATCGATAACGAATTGCCAAATACCCAAAAGAACGATGAAAAACTAGAGAATTTGAGTATTTCAATACATAAGTCAAACTTGCAAAAAAAGAGCGATTACAGCGATGAGAGCGATCCTACTGAGCCCGACGAAATACCAGAAAAAGTAGCAAATAAAAGAAGTCGAAGTTCTAAAAGTAAAAAGTTGCTAGCTGCAAATAATAACACACCTGCGCAACATAGAGAGACCAAGAAGAAGAAGAAAAGTGTTGGAGGTGGTGGCCCACAATTTCACTGCGATCAATGTCCACGTCGTTTTGTTACCAAGGAAAATTACGAGGCACACATGCGCACCCATCAAGGACTCAAACCATGGCTCTGTAAAGAGTGTGGACGCTGTTTTAGTAGAGGTGATCATTTGCGTGAACATGTGCGTGAAATTCACATGGCAAATAAACAATACAAGTGCACATTTGAAGGCTGCGATCAAGTATTTAGACGTGAAGCTACCTACAGACATCATTATAGACTGAAACATAAAGCGTCGTGTGCAAGTCGTGAACGTAAAAACTATGTGTGTGAGGATTGTGGCAAGACATATAATAATGCAACAACATTTAAAGAACATCGCTTCAAGCATTTACCCATTGAGGAATATCCATTTAGCTGTGATGAATGTGGCAAGAAGTTTCGTTCGAAACGTCGCGTACAAGAACATCAATTGCGTCATACGGGCATTAAAAACTTCGTTTGTCCCTATTGTGGTATGAAGAAGGCGACCAAAAATGAATTACGCACACACATCAATTATCATACAAAAGAACGCCAATGGCCATGTCCTAACTGTACAAGCGTTTTCAATAGTAAAGCAAATCTTAGCATGCATGATCGTGTTGTACACCAGGGTATACGTCGTTTTGCTTGTAAATATTGTGAGCTGAGTTTCGGTAAACCCGATACTCTGAAGCATCATGAAATGCGTCATACGGGGGAGAGGCCACACGGTTGTGAGATTTGTGGTAAACGATTTATACAATCAGTCGCCCTGCGTGCTCATTTGAAGGTGCATAATAAAGGTTCTGCAATTGGTACAAGTAAAATATTATCGGTAGCTGAAACATCTTTACTTTCTACGTAGTTAATACTGTTTTATTTATAAATAAAGCAGAAATTTTGCTGGAAAGTTGTTAGTATTTTTTTTTAATCTTACAATTATTATTTTTTTTTTGTTTTTTGATATTTTTTTTAGCTAAATAAAATTTTTCTTAATTTTAGTCTATTTTCTATTATTTTTTCTTTAAGTTGTTTATTTTTTATTTACTTTCTTTTGTTTTATGTTGTTTTAGGTAATTTTTTAATTTTATTTTTATTTGAAATTTAAATTAATGTCAATTTTCTGGTTGATTTTTTGTCGTTCCACTGCAAATAGCAATCCGATCGGATCCACCTTGTATTTGAAAGTTGAATGAAAAATCGACCCGTGAAAAATGGGTAAACAACTTGCAGGTCGATCACAGGTTAAGTTCAATCGTTCATTAACTATCGAAAATCTATTGTGAATGAATAAGTTGAAAGAAGAAGCAATGAGCAATTGCTTTGTGGAAATTTCTTTTTTGTAGATTTGTTAAAAAACAGAAAAGCCGGAAATTTCTTTTATTAACTTGTTTACAGAAATTCTATAAGTGTTTTCAAATATTTTTAATAGTATTAGAAGTATTAATTATACGGGCGTATTATTTTTCCTTAAGTAAGAGTGATGAATCCATGCGCTGTGCCCACCCAACGACCAGACGATGATGGCGACGAACGCTGGATTTGGTATGTTGGCTAGATTCCCACCCTTGTAATATCTGATGATTATTTTGTGCTATTTTTTTTAGCATCCATCGCCGCTTTATTTCCGATAGCCGTGAAAAGGATCCGGATGTCATTTTTCTGGGTGATTGCGTGTTAGAAACACTACAAGAAACGGAAACATGGCACCAATATTTTGCACCGATGCACTGCCTTAATTTTAGCATACGCGGCGATCGTACTGAAAATGTGCTTTGGCGTGTTGAAAATGGAGAATTGGATAGTGTTAAGCCAAAGGTAAAACGAGAGCAGGGCGACTTCATGATGTCGTATAGGGGAAAGGGTGTGGCTTTTGCTACGGTTTCTAGTTCTGCACATCCAACACCCGAAGAAAAAATTTTAGGAAAAAAGAGGGTGTGCCAATTCCTAAACTAATCGAAATTTTTCATACAGCGCATCTCCGGAACCATTGAAGGTAGAACACTGAAAATTGGGAAAGTGTTGTTTGAGGTTAATGTCTTATCCCTCAAGAAAAAAATTGGATAATAAGGGAAAGAGGGCGTGGCACCTTCAATAGAAATATCATTCTTCATATCGTATATCTTCAGTAGTACTAAAGATTTTTTAGGAGCTTTACCTATAAGACTATCGTTAACGAAACCAGAAACTCGAGGGGCTGAAGCCGAGCTATTTAAAAGAGCAAACAAAGCAAATTAGCTGCCTTCGCTTTTTGAAGAGCTATGTAATATATTTGCTATAGAGATCAAAACTTCAAGTCATTCTCCGCCTGTTTTTTCGATCTCGGTCGAGGTCTCCCAAATTCGGTTGTCGATAGAAAACCCTTCTGGGCTGCAGTTTCTTTTTCCATTAGCATTACATGACCCTGCTAGCGGAGGATTTAATCTTAAATTCGTTAGACCATGGTCGGAACTGCGGAAAGCTCATCGTTAAATTTCTTCCGATACTCAGTTGGAATCACGGGAAGGACTAAATTTTCTGGGGCAGCTATTTCGTTTTATTTGGAAATAACGCCCGCGGGCGCTATTTACTTTTGTCGGCGGGCGTTATTTCACTGCACCAACTATTTTCTCAAATACTCCACGGGCCATGTCTTCTCTCGAGTTTCTCCATGATTCCGACCGGATATCAGGACAGGTATTATGGGAGACTTATAGGCCGCGAGCTTTGATCTACGAGAGAGGGCTTTACTTCTCAACTACCTACTTATTCCGAAGTAAGTCAAAAATCTACAGATATGGCAGCATACAGCCAACTCCTATTCACATTGTAAAACGCGGCTTTAAAATCGACTAGAGACGCGTGTCGATTCTCTTATCAGGGGTCTTTTTTTTTGGGGTTTGATTTGCTGTGGCTGGGATTAATTCCTCATATGCCAGGTTATATCCAAAAAGTACGGTCAGTTTCAAATATATTTTCTATTCAACTTATACGATTTCATTTAAATTAGTATTCTTCAAATATTAAGATTATCATTCAAAATGATAAATCGACACGAAAATTTTTGGTTAAATTAATTCCACATGGTTGTGGAGACGAAATCACAATTTTTTCATTTTTCCTAATAAGATCCGTTATTTATATAAAACAGTTATACTTTAACGACAGTATACATTATTGAGACGGTTTCACTTTTACATATTGACACGACGACGTCTAAAAACGAAGTGTATCAGGGGTCTTAAGAAAACTCATTTCGTGCTACAGCTAGCAGGATCGGCTTTATTTTCTGAAGGTGGTAGAAATTCATGAATAAGATGCTCCAACCCTAAAGGATATTTTGTATCACGGACTTAAATATGCTTTTTCTTAGATCGTGGTATTGCATGTAGGCACGAATAACATTGAGAATTCTGCAGAGCAAATAGCTGAAGGCATAATGGAAATCGTACATAGAATACGAGCGAAGTTGCCGGACACTTATATTGTAATACCAGTGAGTATGAAACCATGTCATATTTTCCAATTACAAAATTACCAAAAATACTAAATTTCAGACCTTACTGCCTCGTGGTCAGCTACCAAATAAATTGCGGGATAAGAATGCTGAAGTCAATCGAATTGTCAAGGATAAAGTTAACGGTCTAAATCAAGTGCAAGTCGTTTGCATCGACAAAGGTCTATTACAAACAGACAACTCCATAAGTCATCACGATATGTTCGACTATAAAAACTTGACGAATAGTGGCGCGAAAAAGACTTTTGAACCCGTACATGATTTACTATCACAAATTTTGAATGAAAATGAACCAGTAAAGGAACTACTAACACCTTCGGAATAGTTGACACAACAACAAAGTCAGCAGCTTTAGTTGTAGAAAACAAAATTTTTTTTATATAATTGGCAAGGCAAAATTTTTTAATGCACACAACACACAAAGAATGAAGTATAATGCCAGATACGAAAGTTTCCTTTTTAGCTGAAAGCGGCAACTGGTCATTTTTTACAAATGCTCATCATATATTAAAGCTAATTTATTTACATATATACATACAAACGAATATCTCATCCAAAATATATTTTATATTATTTATTATCTTTTACTTAATATTCATGCATACATTTTTATATTTAAGGAAATTTTTTACAGAGCATTTTGGAAATAATTGAGCTTTAAAAAGAAAAGAATAATTTTTGCATTGTCTTATTAGGCTTTTTAAGAAAAAGATCTCAAAATCGTAGATAGTTTTAAAAAGCAAACATTCCAAATCATTGTAAACAAAAAAAAATTGGCTTTTAGCTACAGCTTGTGAATTGCAAAAGTAATAAATTAAAAATAAACAAACATATACTTCCATATTCTCTTAATCTGAGTCACATTATATATATTTCTTTTATTATGTTAAATTTTAAATATATATCTACTTATTTTTTTAAGTTGAAAATAAAACACATTTTTATGCAGGAATTTAGTTATTCTGTTTTTTTTAAGCAATTTTTCCAAGTATTTTAAAATGTATGCAAAAAAAGGGGAAATGAGACCCCAACAAACCATGAGGCAAGATTCTCCAATCTCTAACGTTAGAGGACGACTCGAGAAACATCTCCAACACTTCTAAGGTCATAGTTTTTCGACACTGCTCGTGACCCTCAGCCGAACATCAGTACAGGCATGATGAGAGTTGGTTTCGAAATTGTAACTATAAACAGTGACGTGGCTGCCAAGGCGCAGGTGCCCCGATTCCTTATCTGAGAGCAAATACTCCATCTTGTCTTCATACACCGCAAGACACTTTTATCGATTCTTTATCTAGGCCATAGAAGGCAAAACTAACGGCGCGGCTATTAAGGCCAATATCATCGCTATAGCAGCAGCTGCACGCTCTTGTAAAAGATTGTACGATTGCGGTTTATCTTTTAAAGCATCAAGTTAAATAAACCACACGAAAGGAAGACGACTTGTCTGAAGCCTCGTTTGATTTCGAATGGCTCGTAGTGTTCCTTCTCAATTTTGGCAGAGCAGTTGGCGTTTTTCTAGGTCATTTCTCACTGCCGTATAATCAGGATGTCGGTGCGATTTGCGGAATCCCGCCAAGTGGATTAAGATTAATCTCCAATCTGGAGTTCCACCATGTTATTCTTAAGAGTTTTTTGTATGTACTTATAATGAAAAGCCAAGTATATAAATTCTTCGATTAAATTTGGGAGCTTTTTTTTAATTCTTAGTGAAAAGAGGAGTGCGGTCTGAGTTCTATATCTACGTGCCATATGAAAACTAACACCAAAAATGTTATGTCTGACGAAGTGTTACTGTACTAGCTAAAGCCTCAGTTACATAAAACTTTATTTCAACTTTACGTCGGACTTTGACTTTGACAGATAAGTTCAATTTACGAGTTCAGGAGTGCTTACTATTCAAAGGTAAAAAGCATCGAAAGCGGCAACGTAACACAAGGAGCGACGAGTTCAAAGTAAAGTCGGTGTAAAAGTAGGTCGCCTCCCAGTTGGTGCACCCTGGGTAACGCTAAATGACCTACATAGCCTACACGGCTAGTTTCTTGTATTGCCGGTTCTACGAGAACGGTACCAGAACTTGTGCTGTACCCATCGTGCCGAAACGACCCGGGCCGTTTTCTTATATCGACCCGGCCAAGAGCAATACACTCGAGGTGACCCTGTCTGACATTTTGGCAGGGCTACACCTCGCTACAACAACAACAACAGTTCAACAACGGCAACATGGGAAATAGAAAACCTCAAAGTTGAAGCAAGGTTGAAATTTGGCAAACTCTCAAATTTTGCTTGCTTTGAATACAAATTTCGAGGAAATAATAATTAGTTCATTTTTTCTCTATTAAAATAATAAATTTACCAAAACACTCTGAATGCAAAGAAATAAATAACGAAAACAAATGTGTAAAAGAGAAGCGTCAAAGCGTTCATTGTAGCATACCTCTGAAGTTGAGCGCAAAGTTTTGAGGTTGCAAATGTCAGGCGAGGTTAACAAAGCTTTAGGTAATTGACCCTTCAAAGTGTTAGTTATTGTAAGAAATATTTAAAATTTGTTAGTTTTCGTAGGCACGTCGATATAATATAGATTGAAAAGCTTAACCATGCCTGACACTATAAGGCCCTGATTTGAGTCTTTTTATTGTATGTATCCATTATAAAGTTTCATTGATAACAACACAAACTGCAAACGGAAGATATTAATGTAAAGTCCAAACCTTAAATCTACCAGACACAACCAAGCTCTCGGACCTTATCATGTAATTCGATCCGAATGAACTTTCTTTCGCATTAAAAAAAAATGTATGTGATTTGACAGCTTTCGAATAGCATTTGCTATAGAATCGAATTACGTCATAGGGGCTCTGATCTCGTTTGATTTTTGTTCTTGTGTATTGTATGTATCCATTATAAATTCTAATTGATCGCAGCACAACCTGAAAAAAAGAAACAAATCACGTGTTTTATCCTGAAGTTGAAATTTTTTTTTTCAATTACAACTAAAACAGCTAAAGTTATTTTCTTATCGTGTTTATTAATATGCATTTTTCATGTTTAAACATTACGTTCAAAGCAAAATATCGCTAGGTATTGGAAAGAGATTTAAGCATAGCATATGAAAATTAATAAAATTGAACTTCTACCTAGTTTATACGCATACATAAAACGCTGCAATTCAATTATTTTTCATTTCAAAACACATTTATAAAGGAATTTTCAAACCGACTTGAAAACTTTTTTCTTTAAAGGGATTTTGAGATAAGTTGTAAGAAATTCGTTTTGATATAATTCGGTTTTATGTTCGTATAAACTGGGCATCAGATTAAAAAACATGATAGATATCGTATAACAAATAGAATACTGCAAGACTATAATGAATAACTATAATTATGATACTACACATTTTTTGCTCCAGTAATGAAGCAAACTTAATTATTTGATTGGAACTAACTTAAATTCTACATAGCAGCTTAAATTATACATGGAATAATAGAACATATGTACATAAACAATTATAAATACTTAATAAATTTTTGTGTGCAATAAACATACGATAAGGTTCACCTAAAAGGTGTGCAAATAGCACGCATATAGATAAATTCAATAATTAACGAAAAAAGGAATCAATCATGCATTTGTTTTACATTATATTTCCAAACATTATTTGTTTGTTTTTGCATAAAACATGCAACTTGAAACAAAAAAAAAAAAAAAACAACATCCACTATCCATCCACCTCTAGTCATTGATGGCGCCAATCTAAGTCTATATAAGCCACCGCCGAACGATAAAGGCAACATTCCACAGCAGCAACATCCCCTTTACTCCATTTTCTTTTTCAGTTTATTCTTCAACAAGCCAGGCAGCAGTGAAATTAATGCGCAAACGGACAGCAAGCCCATCGATGTCCAAGAAAAAGCCTCGCTAGAGCTGGTCATCTTTTGTAATGTTTTGCCAGCTTGTATGGCAACGATGGATGGTGGCGCTACACCAACAAATGTACCCAAAGCGAACGTGTATACGGGCACACCAATCACAGGCGATGCCAAGTTAATGAACCAGTTCGGCAATATGGGTGTCATGCGCAGGAATAGCATATAATTGAAGAGACTGTCACGATGTTTCTCAACATGATTCGACCATTCGCTTGTTTTTTTCGGCCAGAAATGGCGTATCAGTCGACGTCCGACCAAATTTGAAAGGCTGTAGCAAAGTGTTGCACCCAGCGACGAACAAAAACAGATGAGGAATAGAGCGATGGGGAATTTGTAAAGAAATCCCAAAAGTATTGAGAGGAATAATGATCCTGGAATGGCAAAAGTTTGTAGGCTGTATATGGAAAAGTTAGTTAAGGAAAATCAATTTTTATATGTACAGTTACGGCCAAAATAATAGCAGTGAAATTAGATTTGATATCGTTCGATGAATCAAGAAGAAGCTGTGTTTTTAAAAATTTTCATTTTTAGTATAGCGAATTCTATAGCGGAAACCACTAAAAAAGAAATATAAAAGTTTACACAAAGTTCATAGTAGTTATTTTAACTTTAAATAAAATACATCAAAATTTGAAACTTTTTTGTCAGAATTTTTAGAAAATTTTTGAGTATGCAGTTTTGTAGCCAATTCAATTTTACTCTAACAATGTGCAAGTCTTGGGTATTTTCTTTCATACAAAGCATGAACTAAATTTAATTTTAAAAATGTATATTGGAAACCATGGAAACATGCAACGATAGATGAATATGACACTCTTGTGAATTGCCCAATTTTTTTTTTTACAACTAGCGATTTCTGAACGAACTACCCTCTGGAGGGAAATTCTAGGGTGGCCCGAAAAATCTGACTTCAGATTCGGGTTCACACTCAAAAGCTTTGGAAACCGATCAAAAACGCTCTGAAATATTTTGGCTGTTGTACAGTGTTATTAATTCACACATAACCTGAGATTTCGATAAAGTTATTTAAAACAAAAAAATTTAATATAATCAATTAAAACCAAGCCGAATGGAAAAAACAACAATTAATGCCAAAATTTTCGCAACTACCCATACAGACATACATAACTACAAGCGGCAAACGGTCTTGCGTGTGAATGTTCGATCGTAATGAGGTCAAGGTCTTTGTTATTGACGCGTTAGCTTGAACAGTTCAGAGACCTCAGTTGCTGTGCTGAGCTACGCTTATTGACTAACAAATCTAGTTATAAGCCACAATTAGCATGCTTTTTCTAAAAAAAAAGTTACTGTTTTTATGGTTGAGTGAAGTAATTTTATCATTCTGATTGACATGGGAAATGGTTAGTTTTAAAGCAAAAATGAGATCAGTTTTAAAAAATCCAAAATAGCAGTTGTCGACCTCAAAAATTAATAGTAATTCCGAAAAGTCTCGAGGTAATGGCGAAAACTATCTCGAATTGCTAACAAAAAATTCTCGAAATGAACCAAAAAAAAAAAAAAAAAAAACCAAAACAAATCCAAAAAACTCCAAACCTTTTGATAACAATCCCGAAATGGTAACTAAGAATTCGAGAAATGCTTCCAAAAAATTGCGAAATGTTCCCGAAGAAGTCCAAAACTGGTCCCAAAAAGCCCCGATATACTCACAAACAGAACCCTGAAATTGCAAAAAAAAAAAATTCCAATACCCAGTCTAATATATATTCAATCGGTCATCAAGCACAAGAAAACCTTGGCCACTAAAATGACGTGTTTATGATAAAAATGTAAAGAATCTAGAGAATGAGCTGTCTATTAATGTAAATATATTTTTTGCGCTTGTGCTCTTTCTCTCATCACCATAGATATATGTACACAAAGTTGTATGGCACGTGCCTGACACTATATAGCGACTTTTCGGTATGATACTTTTAAGTTTGTACTTTTGTTTCGGATTTAAATTATTATTTTTTTTTTGAAAAGGATACAAAACATATGCGGTGATAACGCCGAACATGACTTCAAATTGATACATATCCTTGTAGCGATCCAAAACTTTAGCTAACATTTTAGCATCCTGAATGTCACGTGGTATTTTGATATGTTGCTTCTCCGATCTGAAAAGAAAGAAGAAGGAAAGGAATTTATTTAAATAAACGCTCAAAGTATATTAAACAGAGACTGTGATTGGGTAAAACAGCAGTCATTCGGGAAAATATGTGTGTACTAGGGAGTCCAATCCCGGGATCCCGTGCTTTTTAAGGTGGGATGCCTTTCTTAAAATTCCGGGATTTTCGGGATTGGAAATATGTATGTTATTATGTTAAAGATCCAGGGATTTCTAAAGTCCTTAAGGCTGACGAACCTAGTGTGCATGACAAAATTAGGCACACAATAAAATACATAGGTAATCAAAAGTAAATAACAACAAAATAAGTATTTACACTGATCACTGCCTAGCACGGTGGCGTGTTAGTTTGGTGGCAAAGAAACGTGACATATACATATTCACTGTTTTTGTTTTAATCTCTTCGTAGACGAGAGTGGAATCTATTTCTACACATATTTTTTTACAGTAATGCGGTTCTTTAATTAGCAATTTTTTTTTGTGTGCATTAGACCGTATTGAAAAATTGTTTAGTCGCTTTAGAAGTGGTTTTTATTTTTTCATTTTATTAATTTACATGAAATATAATTATAAATAATTATATTACATAAGAAGGCAACTAGCAATTGGGCTATCGGCCTAAGATAGATTGAGATAAAAAAGACTTGGAAAGCCTTGTTGTTGTTGTTAAAGGTTTTGGGGAGTGATGCCGAAATTGACAGTCCTTGGCCGGCTATGAACTCGGTACGCTCCGGTACTCCCTTGCGGTACTGCCCGACTGTCTCGGCAGTGATTTGGTATGACCATTGAAACCTTCTAGTTCTTGTCATCCCTCCATCCGTAAGAAATGAGAAGATGGGTAATAAGAGGTGTACGCTTCGTTACAACAACAACAACAACAACATGTCCGGAGATCAACCATAGAGTTAGCACGTCAATACCTATGTGCATATTAGTTGGCTCTTACGACCGGTATGCCTACCTCGGGCATATTCTAACCCCTACCCGCAGGGGAAGTTATGGCCTTGTTGGGGATATTTTTCGATACTGTGTAATTGGCATACATACATACATACATAAACTCTAGGGTAGAAATCGAAATCGGAAAATCAAAAGTAGACATAACGATGATAATGACAAAATAGTTCAGAGTAATATGGCACGTGTAAAATAAGGTCAAGTCTGATTAGAGGCAAATGATAATGAATCACCCTTATCACTTTCTCTAAAAAATGATTCAAAATAAAGTGCCCTGTTTCGAACTACGACTGCAGCGTGTTGCATATGTCTTGTGTAGCATTGTGAGCTTTTTACGTCGCGGTGTCTACCGATCGCACATGAACAGTTTGAAAAGCTAAATATAAATTAAAATTTCAAAAATTGACGGGAACACAAAGAATTTCTGTGACCTTATTCTGAATGCGGAAACATTATTTTAAGAATTAGATACAAAATTCAACTAAGGCAGATAACAATATAATATTTATTTTATTTCAAACGGTATCATCTTTAAAATTGAGAATACTAAGATGTGTATAGACCAACAGAAAAAGCGGTCACCCTGTCTAATGCAAACAATCATTCTGATGAAAGGAATGCGGCAGTTTCAAAAGGGTTAAGTTGAAGTAAATTTCATTGGATGGATGTTTATAATTGAGTTGACGTTTCGTTTAACAGTCATATTCTAGTTAGAATCCAAAATTTTTATGTCAATCAATTAAAAATAACTTATCTGATTCTTATAAGTTCTTGCATGCATTACAAATGGTAGCACTTTTATTTGACAAATAGTTTCGAAATCTAATCAGAATGTAACTGCTAGGCGAAACGTCAAGACCAATTATCGTTCGTGTGGATTATCGTTCGCCATAGAGAATGAGGCCGTTAAACTGCATGCTTGAAACGTTTCTAAAATTCTTTGAAAAAGTTTTTGAAATATTTTTCGGAACTTTTGAAGTATTGTAAATTTCTAAAATCTTCATAGATTTATTAAGCAATTACATAGTACATTTAGAAAAATTGTACCACAATAATATTTTGTGAAACTTTTGAAATATCGTAAATTTTTAAATTCTTTAAAGAATTTTTTTGTACTTTTATAAAATCGTGAATTTTGAAAGTTCAAAACTGATACACCTAAAAAAATACATATACGAAATATTTTTTGGTATTTCTGAGATATGGTAATTTTCTTAAGCTTAAAACTGTATAGTCGAAAAGTTTGAATATTTTAAAAATCCTAAGATAGTGTTCATTTTTTTTTTTAATTTTTGAAATATCGTTATTTTCGAAAGTTCAAAGCTGCGTGCTCGAAAAGTTCACAGAACGTTTTAAAACTAGTTTTTCAGTATTTTTTAGAATTTTTCTAATATCGTTTCGAAAGTTTTGGATTTAATTTTTTTAATCAAGTTTTTGAACAAAATTTTAATATTTCTTTTATTATTCCCTATTGTATCAGACGAAGGTGACATTGTTAACAACAACAACAACAAGGTGATTAAGACTGAGTTAAACTTAACATACTATAAAAACAAGTCGCTTATTTATTTTTTTGTTAAATATCTGTAAATGTATGTATGTGCCGAAGTAGCAAGATATTAAAAAAGTTTATCAAAAAAACGTGCACTAAGTATAAACATACACACATGTAAACAATTAAATAAACAAAAACTCAACCAGACGTGACGTTATTACCACGTACATGTATATACATATATATATGGTATGGAACTACAATAACAAATACACCAAGTTTTTGAAATCACCTCATATTGGCTCATAGCGAAAACACAACTATAACTATATCAAGTGTATTCATACTTACTCATTCAATTCAGGAAATATCATATAGACATAGACCATAGCGAACAGGCTCACTACAAAGATCGCCACCAATATGACTAGAGAACGTTTTGTGGCATTACGCTCATCAGCAGACATTGCCTGTTTTTGCATTTTAGTGGCATTTTGTTTATTGTTTTCCAACGCATTGTCATTGCCCACAGACTGTGAGGCTGCAGTTACAGCTGGTTGTGCTGTCATTTCATTGCCATTTCCATTTAAGCGGACGGAACTGGATTGCGAGTGTTGAGTGAGATCTAAAAAGTGGGAGAGGTAAATGAAATAAAATGTGGGGTTTAAAATTTTCCATTAGAGCGCAGATATATATGTACATTTGCTTACTTAATTACCTTTTTCGAATGTTGCTGAGGCGACTATTTCGGAGGCAGCGTCCAGAAATTGGGCGTTTTCGAACTCCATTGGCGTTTCAAGCGAAGTCACTCGTTCGCCCCTTTTTGCGCTAACTTAAGTCAGGGGGTTGATATGTTAGTTTGCACCCAAGCACATTTACCAATTGCTTCGCAGGTTTTTCCCACAAACACACACACGCACCTCAATTAACACCAATTTCTTTGTTTCCCTTTGCCAATTGTTTTAATATTTGCAGTCTTTCAACTTTAGCTCCAATGCTTTTTTAACTAAATAAAATACATTTGTTGTTATATTCTGCGTAGAAAAATATTAATCACGCTCAAACGTGTACCTTTTTTATTAATATAAAAACGCACACCAATTGCAAAATTGTTTTGTATTCACGAGTGTGCTCCGTTTGTTTATTCGTGTTTTTTGCCCAGTTTTACAATTTTTATGCAATATTTGAAACTGACACGACATAGATTTAGTTGCACTTAATTTTTTTATATAATTTATCTACACCGCAGCGTATTCTTGTTGGATATTTATCAGCTCAAGTTTTTTTGCGAATGCGCCATAAAAAAAATTCTTATCAAAATCAAACTGTCAAATCTGAACAAAAAACAGTGACTGATTTTCTTTCTTCTTCTTGCTATCTCTTTGTGAACTATTAATAGATTTGTTTCTTGAAATCTCCAGCAAAGAACTGTCAGCAGAAGAGAGTCTTGTAAAAAGCTGTCAAAATCTCATTTTTGCTAGTTTCATCTCTCTTCTGCTAGTTTTTCGCCGAACAGGAGCCAGCAGAAATTCTCCAGCAGAACAGCTGTTCTGACAATTGACAAATGAAAATAAATTTTTTTCGCAGCACATTAAATTGCGAATTTTTCAGCTTTTGGACAATTACTGCGTATATATCGGATTAAACCTTACAAAATATAAGAAAATTGAATGCCTTATATACCTTCAGTATTTCCCATTCCTGTAACTGCGCCTGCAGGATTATATTGGTCTCCTAAACGAGCCACATTACGTTGGTCCAATGGACATTGGGCTTCGGCGCTTTGCTATTCAAATATACGGAATTATTGAAGATTTGGTATTTATTGTATGTACTTACTTCATTTCCTGGTAAATAACTCATAGTTTTCAAAATATTCGTAATAAATTTTAAATTTCATAAAAATATGCAATCAATTTTTATTTTGCCATATGTCACAATCAGCTGTTTGTTACTTGCTAGTTTTTGCTGGACGAAAAATCTCCAGCAGCAACTTGCAGCGAACTTGCAGCGAATTGGCGCTCTTTCTCTCAATTAAATGTCAAAAAGCTGCTGGATTCGCTGCTAATTTTTTCACAAAACACTTTTCTAGGAATAATTATTCATAATTATTCATAATTAGCAGAAAAGAAACAAAGCTAATGTTGTGACCAATTCGATGATTCCTCGATTATTTTCCCCTGAGTTCGATCACTGTACGTTAAATAAAACACTCAGATTCTGCTTAATAAATAGTACGCTTTATCTAAACAGCTGTAGTTGTGGTAGTGACACTAGTGATGGAAATACGCTAGTGTTGGAAGATGAGCGATTCTTGAGAACATTCGGCACAATGTAAAGACAGACGCAGGGCTGCCATTATTCATTACTGCAATATTTTTAATAAAATGAACTAATAGTACATTTACACTGCACCAAATTTGGCGAAAAATTGCAAATTTTACGCCTTTTTTTCATACAAATTTCATTTTCCAAATTTGGAATTCCATCATATTTGACTTCATTTGCCGTACCATACAATCCACAGTTCCTCAAAATAGCGCGTGTTCCACATTAAGGATTGCCCTGCAAGAATCTTAATGGGTAATTGACGTGTGATAACTTTTGCACTATGCACAGCTGTAAAAACATTGTTAACAACAACAACTCGTCTTTTATTATTACTCTCATCTAATCTTGGGTTGCGCATAATGACGCTTAACCGCCTAGGCGATTTTAGCCGTTTCGTATCAAAGCACGCCAGTCATTCCTTTTTAGCGATAACTGACGCCAATTGGAAACCCCAAGGGAGTTCAAGGCATCCTCCACCTGTTGTTTCCATCTCAGTCGAGGTCTCCCCCTTCCTCTGCTGCCGAATTCGGGTGTCGATAGGAAAGCTTTCTGTGCTGGTGCTTCTTTGTCCATTCGCATAACGTGACCCAGCCAGCGGAGCCTTTGGGCTTTAATCCGCTGAACTATGGTCAGGTCTGCGTAAAGCTCGTACAGCTCATCGTTAAATATCCTTGGATACTCGCCGTTGGTAACACTGAAGGACCATAAATGTTCCGGAGAACTTTTCTTTCAAATACTCCAAGGGCCATCTCATCTTCTCTTGACACTGTCCATGATTCCGAGCCGTACATCAGGACTGGTATGATGAGAGACTTATAGAGCGTGATCTTTGTTTGTCGAGAGAGGACTTTACTTCTCAATTGCCTACTTAAGCGGGCTACCCACCTGCCAAGAAATGCCTCAAGAAAAAAACGAGCATATATTTCTTATGCCCGCTCAAGAAATTTTGACGTTTACCAAATTTTCCATTTTTTGCGAATTGCTCTAATAAAAATGTATAAAACATGTGTAGCGCAATATGTACTCACCTTTGCCATGAATCTGCACATTTACCTCAAGAAATATATACGAGCTTATTTATTTCTTGAGGTAAACCGGCGTTGCCAACTATCGAAAAGTGCTGTATATTTTCTTATGAGCTGAGTATTAGCTCAAGAAAATTTGACGTATGAAAACGTTTCTTGACCATTTCTTGAGCGTTTTTTTATATGGAGTTTGACATTTCTTGGCAGGAGAGTAGCCCACTTAAGTCCAAAGTAAAGGTTATGGCCCAATGCACGCTTGCTTTGGTGGCTTTGCCTCGAGAAATGTCAAAATTCTTTTGAACTCTACAGAAATGTATGAAAGTTGGTCCAGTGGCAGCCTTACTTTGCTTGCTTGAAAAGCTTCAAAGCTTCGAATAACCCAAATCTCTATTTAACAGCGCTTTACACGCTTCGCTGTTTGTGTTGTTGTTGTCCCACCCTGCATTTTTGACAACTTTTGTAGCTTCCATTGGGCCATAGGAGCTTTAAAAGGAAAGCAAGGTAAGCCTTTCGGTGGCTTTTTGTCCTCCAAATTTGCCAGTGTAAACGGTGTCGAACGGTGCCAAATTTGGTGCAGTGTAAATGTACTATGTATAAGGTAATTGTCAACTGCTAATATATTAGCTAAAATTACGGGTGGGGCCTAAAAGACGGGTTTTGGCCTCAGGATCAAGAATCGGGAAGCGCTTTTTTTAATTTTTTGCTTCTGTGAAGAGATATTTGCAAATAAAATTGCAAGTTTTCATGTGGTTGTTGTAATTACATTAGACTGTCCCTTGAAATGTGCAAAAAAGTGTACGCCGTGGTGGTAGCCACGGTTATTTTTTAACTCAGATAGGTGCTCTGCACACAAATATATGACCATACCTTTTCATTGAAACAAAAAAAAAAATAATCGCTTCCGGATTAGTGATACTGAGGACAAAACACGTTTTTTGAGATCTCTCCCATAATTTTAGCTAATTTATTAGCAGTTTGTGTATACAATTACCAAATTGCTTTTAAAAAATTACTCGCTAGGGAGCGCTTGTGTCAAGATATTAAAAAAAACCACTTAACTGCCAAAGTCAAAGTCCGAGGTAAAGATGAAATAAAGTTTAATGTAATTGACCCTTTAAAACAACAATATAAATTTTGACAGCTGCGAACTCAATGTTTTGCAACACTCACAGTTGGTTCAGTTCAGCAAACGCGTACAGCTGTTTTATATTCAGCAAATAAACAAAAAAAAAATTGCTGTTGCTATTTTCAAATTTACCCAAAAGGCGCGTTGTTTTCCCGTAAAATTACCACAAAATGGGAAAATATTTTATTGGTGAAATAGCTATAGCAGCAAGCCAAGCTAACCTTGAAGTGACACTATTGGGTGGACAAAGTTTTCGGTGAGAGGGACAGCACAATCAATTCATACATAATTCAACCAATTCTTTGCTATTTTGTTATAGTTGGAGGAAAGTAGACACCGACACGGCAGGTGCTCCAGAACTACATGGCATTGCCTACAATGCATATTGGCAGTTGAGTCAAAGTGATGCCGCAATTTCTTACAAAGTTTATCCAGCGCCTGCGTTGGATGCCAAGAACAGCTCATACAAAGAAGATAGCTATGGCGGTTTGCTGCGGCGATATTTGCATCTTGATTTCGATTTAAATAAGAATTTGGAAAGCTGGCGTGCAGCGCATGAACATTTCGCCACAATTACGCCACACATGAAGGCGGTGCGTGTGTTGGATCAGGAACCATTGGAAAATATATTGTCATTTATATGCAGCCAAAATAATCACATCAAGAGGTAAACAGGGAATTAGGGTGTAACAAGGTTATTTATTGGGGGGATGGTTTATAAAATAAAATAAAAATTAAAAAAAAAAAATACATTAAAATAGTATAAAAATAAAAGAATAAAAAAAAAATATGAAAATTGGGTAAAACAAATTAAAATATAATAAAACAAAATAAAACTAAAAAAAATAAAAAAAAAATATATATAAAATAATTGAATAAAAAAAAATTAAAAATAATTGAGTAAAAAAAATTGAATTAAATAAAGCAAAATAAAATAAAAAAATGATATTAAAAAAAAATTGAAAATAAAACTAAAATAGAAAATAGTAAAATAAGTGAAATTAAAAAAAAAAATAAAAAAAAACAAAAAAATAAAAAAAAATAAAGTAAAAAAAAAAAAATAAAAAAAAAATTAAGTAAAATAAAATAAAAAAAAAAAAAATAAAAAAAAAATAAAAAAAGTTAAGTAAAATAACAAAAAAAAAAAATAAAAAAAATAAAAAAAATAAAAACAAAAAAATTAAAAAAAAAGTAAAAAAAAAAAAATAAAATAAAATTAAGTACAATAAACTAAAAAAAAAATAAAAAAAAAATAAAAAAAGTTAAATAAAATAACAAAAAAATAAAATAAAATAAAAAGAAACCAAAATAAAATAATTAATTGAAATAATAAAAAAAATAAGTTCAAACTAAATGAAATTATATTAAATCAAAAGAAATTAAATTAAATTAATTCCAAAAAGGAAATTACCAAATTAATTTTGTATAACATCTCAAGTTTTTCATGAATAGCCAAACTGTCCTTTCTTCTACTTCTCATCTAAAAACTTTCCTCTTGTTTAGAATTTCCACAATGATCGATTGGCTTTGTTCCAAATATGGTCAGCACATTGGCAACTTCAATGAACGTGATGAATTTACATTTCCTACACTAACAGCATTACAAGAAAACCAAAAAGAGGTAGGCCAACTAAATAATAAAATCTCTTAAAAATAAAAATTAAATTTTCAAATATTTTTTTCCCTACAGCTGGAGCTCAAGTTGCGTGAAGCCAAATTTGGTTATCGCGCCAAATTCATTGCACAAACAGTAGAAAAAATTTGCGATTTTGGCGGCTTGTCATGGTTCGATAGGCTACGCAAAATGTCTTACGCCGATGCGCGCAACGAATTAGTACGCCTGCCAGGCATTGGTTATAAAGTGGCCGATTGTATTTGCTTAATGTCACTGGGTCATCTAGAGTCTGTGCCCATTGATACGCATATTTATAAAATTGCGCAAACGATTTATATGAAAGAACAATTAGCAAAAGTAAAAGCAGTAACACCACGCATTTATGATGAAATTGCAAATCATTTTCGCGCTGTATATGGCCCATATGCAGGTTGGGCGCAGGCAGTGCTCTTTTGTGCCAATTTGCCACAATTTCAATCAAATGCGGCAAAGGATTCGACAGCTGAAGATACAGTTGAGCGTAGTAGTAGTAATAGTAAAAGCAAGGCAAAAAAGAAACGAAAATAAAATAAGATAACATTAAAAAAAAAAATAATGAAAAGAAATAAAACGAAATGAAATAAATTAACCCAAATAAAAAAAAAAAAAAAAAAATCAATTTAAAAAAAAATAAAAAATAATTATTAAAATGAAATAAAAAATTAATAAAATGAAATAAAAAAAACATAAAAAAAATGAAAACAAAAATAAAATGAAAAATAAAAAAAATAAAATGC
Organism: Campiglossa producta; assembly: GCA_964058755.1. Lineage (NCBI taxonomy): Eukaryota > Metazoa > Arthropoda > Insecta > Diptera > Tephritidae > Campiglossa > Campiglossa producta. The sequence continues at coordinate 105,539,248 of CAXKVI010000005.1, forward strand.
AAAAAAAAAAATGAAATGAAATAAAATGAAAAACAAAAAAAAATTAATAAAATAAAATGAAATGATTAATGATGAATGATTAATGAAATAAAAAAATAAAATGAAATAAAAAAATTAATAAAGTGAAATAAAAAAACAAAATGAAAAAAAAACAAAAAAAAAAAAAATAAAATGAAAAAAAAAAAAAAAAATAAATGAAATAAAAAAAAATAAATAAAATAAAATGAAATACAAAAAAAAATTAATAAGATAAAATGAAATAAAAAAAGTAAAATGAAAAAAAAAACAAAAAAAAAAAATAAAATGGAAAAAAGACAATAAAAAAAAATAAAAAAAAAACAAATAAAATAAAAAAGAATAAAATAAAAAAAAAAAAAATAAAAAAAAAAAATGAAAAAGAAGAAAAAAAAAAATAAAAAAAAAATAAAAAAATTAAATGAAATGAAATAAAAAATAAAATAAAAAAAATAAGATAAAAAAAAATAAAATAAAAAAAAAAAATGAAATAAAATAAAGTGGTAGAGTATGGTTTGGCCTTTTATCGTATCTACCACAGGTTGGTCTTTCCAAGTCACAATTTATTTCGCACTACGTTATTTTATGATAAAAGAAAACTCTTTAAAAAAGTATATAATCAGAAGTGGTCGATTCCTACCATTTGACGATTTGACATGGAAAGACTTAGGTCTAGGCGGGTAAATTTTCAGGTCGATTTTTGTCATTCCGCAGTGTTTAGATATAGCAATTCGATCGATCGACGAATGTATTTGTGTGTCAATCATCACCATGGACGGCCAAAAATTGACCAGAAAATTGACTCGTGTAAATCAGGCTTAAAAGTTGATTGATTTTTTAGCTTTAAATAAATGTATACACTCGTGTTCTTGAATAAAATTCATTTTATTTTTCAATAGTAACAAAGTAAACTTTCTTATAATTAAGGGGATTTTTAAAAAAATTTATATATTTTTTAATTTTAACTTTATTTAATTTAATTTATTTTTTTTCCTCTTTTGTATAAATAGCTTGTATGCACGTCCATTGAAGAAACTCAAGAGCAACAAAGAACAGTTCAACACCATTTCATTGTGTCTCATTTACATGTATATATATAACGCCTTGAAAAAATTATGATTTTCAGCATATTCAACTGCTTGTCTCTCAGCGCCAAACTTAACGATAATCTGCAATTCAAACAAATTTCGAATGAATTTACGCGTTCACGTGTTGCTCCAGCGTTTTGCCACTTACACTTTTTCTCTTCTACTTTCATTTTCAACCAATGTGGAGAAGTATGACATTGTTTTGAAACTAGAATTGCCCTTTACAGAATGTCGTCATGTTGCTTAACTACATTTTTAATTATAGTTGATGCAGCACCGCACACGTGTTCGACTCTTGTTAACTAACCATCACCATGTAACGTTTGATCCTCTTCGGCATTGTCCATTGACTTGAATTCAGTTTGTACCTGAAAGTGAATGGAGGAAATGAGCAGGTGGTTTAATATAATCTAGATTATTAGGTATTTACGTAACCTTGTCTAGATATATGTATGTATCTATGTACATCTTTTAGGAGGAAGGATCATTTTGATCTTTTTTTGGAAAGTATCAATGAAATAAATTTTGCTGGTCGTTAGAGGGTTAAAATGTTCTAGATAATTATTCGTGTTACTTCAAATATGCTCTACAATTTTTGTTAGAACATTTAACATGTTTTTCAATAAGGGTAGTGTTACTTTGAACCATTCCTATAGCAAGTCTAAAAAAAAAACTTATTCTACTGGTAGCTAAAGGGTTAAATATTTCTTGAGAACTTTTTCCGGCCAAATTTTATTACACAAACAATTTTTTTGTTGGGTAGATCATTTTGATTTTTTCAAAAGTATTGAAATGAAAATTAGTGGTCGTTAGAGGGTTAAAGTGTTCACAATTATTTCTGCCACTTGAAATGTGCAGAACCATTTTGATCAGTGCATTTCAGGTTGTTTGTTTTCGCACAAAAAGGTTAAAGGTTTTTAAAGTCTAAAAAAACTAATTTTAAAAGGAGCTAAGGGGTTAAAGTGCTCTAGAGAAGTATTTCCAAAAAAGTTTCAATATAGATCTTCTCACATTAAATGTTTATTTACACATACCAAAGCTCAATTTTATTTCAAACATTTTTCAAAAACGCCCGATTTTATTTTAGAATTCGGTTCAATCACGCCGTATCCTAGAACAAGTTTCGAGAAAGCGCTATCCAAACGAAAATTTAATGAATTTTGGACTGATATAGGACGTTATTGAAAAAAAATTCAATTTTGATTCTAATTCTGGTATAGATTTTTGTTGAAAAAATTCTTCATGCTACATAAATTATTTAAAAAAAACGACTTACTTTATATTTTCGATGCTTTCCTTCTCTATCGTCTTCCTGAGGGCTATCTGAACCGTCGGTGGTTTTTATAAAAGACGAATAAAATGAGGAGAAACTAGAACCATCCATATCATCACTATTGCCATTGCTGTCGGTGTTAGGCTGAAAGAATAAAATTATAAATTTAATTAAAAAAACTCGTGGCTGGGAGTAAAAAAACTTATAAATATAAAAACAAGAATTTTTCAGTAAAAGGTACACCTTTCTCTCACTCACTTTCAGTTCATTCGGATTGTATTGACTAGGCACGTAGTCTCCGATAAACGATGGCATGGGTGACTCCGTAAGGCCGCCCTTTTCTGAGGAAACGGAGGTTGTCTGAATATATGAAAAACATTAGAACTTTTCTGCTTAAAGAAAAAAAGAGTTACTTACCATATTCGAACCCGGTTCGGCTTTCACAGATGCCGCCTGCGATGACGGACGCTGTAATTGTACTGGTGTAATGGAATGGAAAGCGCCTTGAGTTTTAGTAGGTGTTGGCGCTAACATAATCTGTTGACTCTAAGAAGACAAAGAAGAAAATAAATTAACTTACTGACTACTGTAATGTAATTTTAAAATTAATGTCATTTTAAATGTAGTACATATGTAAACCTGATGTAAATGTAATCTATTTCTTTATTTATAATGTAAAAGTAAGGTAAATTGTAATATAATTGTAATTTACGTGTAATGTAACGTAAATGTAATGTAAATGTAATATAATGTAAATGTAATGTAAATGTAATATAATGTAAATGTAATGTAAATGTAATGTAAATGTAATGTAAATGTAATGTAAATGTAATGTAAATGCAATGTAAATGTAATGTAAGTAATGTAAATGTAATGTAAATGTAATGTAAATGTAATGTAAATGTAATGTAAATGTAATGTAAATGTAATGTAAATGTAATGTAAATGTAATGTAAATGTAATGTAAATGTAATGTAAATGTAATGTAAATGTAATGTAAATGTAATGTAAATGTAATGTAAATGTAATGTAAATGCAATGTAAATGTAATGTAAGTAATGTAAATGTAATGTAAATGTAATGTAAATGTAATGTAAATGTAATGTAAATGTAATGTAAATGTAATGTAAATGTAATGTAAATGTAATGTAAATGTAATGTAAATGTAATGTAAATGTAATGTAAATGTAACGTAAATGTAATGTAAATGTAATGTAAATGTAATGTAAATGTAATGTAAATGTAATGTAAATGTAATGTAAATGTAATGTAAATGTAATGTAAATGTAATGTAAATGTAATGTAAATGTAATGTAAATGTAATGTAAATGTAATGTAAATGCAATGTAAATGTAATGTAAGTAATGTAAATGTAATGTAAATGTAATGTAAATGTAATGTAAATGTAATGTAAATGTAATGTAAATGTAATGTAAATGTAATGTAAATGTAATGTAAATGTAATGTAAATGTAATGTAAATGTAATGTAAATGTAATGTAAATGTAATGTAAATGTAATGTAAATGTAATGTAAATGTAATGTAAATGTAATGTAAATGTAATGTAAATGTAATGTAAATGTAATGTAAATGTAATGTAAATGTAATGTAAATGTAATGTAAATGTAATGTAAATGTAATGTAAATGTAATGTAAATGTAATGTAAATGTAATGTAAATGTAATGTAAATGTAATGTAAATGTAATGTAAATGTAATGTAAATGTAATGTAAATGTAATGTAAATGTAATGTAAATGTAATGTAAATGTAATGTAAATGTAATGTAAATGTGATGTAAATGTAATGTAAATGTAATGTAAATGTAATGTAAATGTAATGTAAATGTAATGTAAATGTAATGTAAATGTAATGTAAATGTAATGTAAATGCAATGTAAATGTAATGTAAATGTAATGTAAATGTAATGTAAATGTAATGTAAATGTAATGTAAATGTAATGTAAATGTAATGTAAATGTAATGTAAATGTAATGTAAATGTAATGTAAATGTAATGTAAATGTAATGTAAATGTAATGTAAATGTAATGTAAATGTAATGTAAATGTAATGTAAATGTAATGTAAATGTAATGTAAATGTAATGTAAATGTAATATGTAAATGTAATGTAAATGTAATGTAAGTGTAAGGTAAGTGTAAATTTAAAGTAAATGTCAAATGTAGCGTCATTGTAAATATAATACAGTTCTATCTGCTAACACTCACCGCCTTATAAGCATTCATACTGTTTGCCTGCTCCGACAACGTCACCGAGTTAGTCACATTCGAAAAGGACATGGGCTGGTACATCATAGCTGCTGCGGGATGTGTATAAAAGAGTGATGGATGTGGATACATAACACCAGTCATATACTGTAGCGGTAGAGCCTGCGATGAGGTGCTTGGCAAATCAACAATACTCGATCTACTATGCGTTTGAGTAGCGGCTGCCGCTGCTGACGCCGCCGGTATATAGTAGAACGTTGGAATGATGCCATGTTGTGGCGTAAATGAGCTTGTGCCCACCGTTTGCGATGGCTGTGGGGTGGTGAGCCCCACTGAAAATGGTGTCCAAAGATTAACATTACGCGTACACGAAATACCAGCTGCCGCATAAGTATCGGCAAATGAAACATCACCGATAGTCGGTGGGCGCGTATCATACGCCTTACTATTCGAACTTGTGCTCACTGGATGATGATCCATCACATAATCACGTTTCTGTTGCTGGACATCCATTAAACCAGTGTGCTGATGTTTGGGTTTATTGGCATCACCCTCCCACGAATGTGAACCGCCACGTTTCAGACCATGCCCTGGCCCACTATACTCCAACACTTTTTCAGCAGCCTTTTTACTTTTATCACCACCGCGTCCACGTGAGTCGCGATGTTTTTTCAACATGAATTTTTCCATTTCATCATTGTGCTTATTAAGTAGTGATTCAGTCAAGGTCACTTGTTGCGCGCTACCCGATGAGGTGCCCGTGCCGGCATTACTTGTACCCGTAATACTGCTCATGTGTATGTGGCTGCCTGATGTAAAATTTCCCGACGAGCCACTACCGCCGCTACTCTCGAAACACTGCAGCGGACTCAGCGTTTGTCGAACGTCGGTCGAAAGACTGTAAGATTGCTCTACGGCCATGGGGTCGACTTCGACGGGAGCTGTGACCGGCTTGCTGTTAAAAAAACGTTGCAAATTCTCATTGTAGTTGAGTTGATTATAACTCGGTGGCGTCGCAGTCGAACTCTTGGTATCGTAATAGTCGTGATGTGGTGAGATTTCACCCAACATCACTGAGTCCCGCTCGGAAACGGTCAACTCATTCTCATGAGGTAGTTCTAGCTTGAGATCCGTGCGCGTAACCTCGTCCATGAGCGTTTCCATGAATGAGGCTAAAGCTTGACAGCGTCTCGACACCTCCTGTTTGACAGTGTCAGATGGGCGCGATATTGTCTCTTCGAGTAATTTGAGTATCTCATATTTAATGCGCATATTACGATTGCGTACTTCATCCGAAAACTTAGGCTTGTTAATCGGTGCCGCATCAAAAACATTGCAATGTTTCGGACCTATAATACAAAATATATATTGAGTTCACAAAGTCTCGTCTACAACCTACTCCGCCGCCTTACCTTGAAACACACGATGATGTCCGACCACAAATTCTAATTTACGTGACCATGGATTTACAAAGCTTGTCCACTCTGTCTCCAAGAGTATGTAGCAACCATTTTGTATCAAAAACCGATAAGGTTTACTACAAAAGGAAGCGCCCGCAGTTTGTCCCTTCTTCATCACGGTTTCGTAGATCTCCTGCAATACCAGCAAATCCTCTGGATGATAAAAATCAAATATTGAGTGACCAATAAGATCCTGCGGCAGATAACCCAGTGTCGAGACGGCGGCACTATCAACATGCGAAATGATGCCCGTAGCTGTATGTCGTATTGAAAACTTCGGACTCTTGTGCGAAAGTATCTCATCAGGTACTGCAAAGACATGCTGTCGTATATAAGCCAGAAAAAGAGTTAAGTTTGACGCGCCATACATACCTACATAGGAACTCTTAATGGGTGTGGCACATATGACTAGTAACATATTGGTACCATTCGATACCGGATTGTCGGGGCGCGCCTCTTCGGGCGCTTCACGGAATGTTAATCCCAAACGGAATGGTTCATAGCTCACTGGACGTCCGATGACACCATAGCCTCCTGACTTTAGACCACGATAACGTCTTAGCATAACACAAAATGTGCTGCGTGTATCTTTGGGTGTACTGTTGCGTGATTCGGCAATTGGTATGCCAATGGTGATTTGACTAGCAAAGGTGGCACGATCTTTGGGATGTACAAAATCGATGAAGGAACGTCCTAGCCACATGTCACGTGGAAAACCGAGTACAACGGTTATGCTGGGTGTAGTGAAAAGTACGATGCCATCATGCATTGATATAACACAGCAGAAGCTCTCCTTAAGGAAGGAAAGTGTGGGGGAAAAAATTAAATATATACCAAAGTGGTTGGAGGAGCCCACTCAAACTCTCTAGAACGCGGAGAAGGGAGTATGTAAGACGCGTTTGGCGTTTTTGAAGAAGGGATGAAGTCTGAGGTATCAAGGGTTTAAAAAAAAAAAAATTCAAAAACCGGAGATACTAGAGGTAAACTTTTGTCCTGCGGGACTAGGAACAAGCAGTATTGAAAACGTATTTGTAAATGTAGTGTAAATTTGATTTAAATGTAATTTAAGCTTATGTAAATGTAATGTAAGTGTAATGTTAATGTAATATAAGTGTAATGTAAATGTAATGTAAGTGTAATGTAAATGAAAATGTAATGTAATGTAATTGTAAATGTAATGTAAAAGGAAATCATATGTAATGTAATTGTTAATGTAATGTAATTGAAACTGTTATTAGTGCCAACGTAGTACTGCTAACCTCACACCATCGCTTGCTAATAAAACTGAACCCATTAGGTTCCAAATGGGAAGGAGAGAATGGAGTGGCTAGTCCGTCTCTAACAAAGGAGAGATAGACTCGTTACCAAACATTATTCTGGTTACTGTAATAGGCAAACTTTTACTTATCCAGGCTCAACCCAGACATATTCTACAATTATTTACAGTGTCGGGCTGACGAAATATTCTAACATCACTATCTCCAAACATGTTGAAACTACTAGCACTCGCTTTCGAAGATCTGATAACTGATTCTGATTGATATCTGATTCTGACTGAGGAAAGGATATGGCAAGACTATCTACACAAAACAACACTTTGAATTGACAGCAGGCTTGACCTCTTACAATATACTTAGGGTAAGGAGTGTCTTTCGATCCGAAGGTTTGATTAAAAAGAAATTTCTGGTACCCGATTAATATCTGGAAAAGTACTGTCGATTCGAACGATAGCCGGTTCTTCAGAAGTATCGAAATGACTCGGGTTTTATCCGACCAAGGGCTGTTTTTTCACCTTTTTAACCTGCATCCATGCATGGACGTGCGAACTAAGTACGGCGACGAACTGTTACCATGGTAACAATACACAAACTAAAGCAACAAAAGTACTGATTCTTCATACAACTTCGTTGTAGGTTTTGTCGACGGAGCTAGCTTGTAAATAATCCTCTCATGTGGCATCGATCCCAGTTGAGGCATAAATACTCACCAGCTCTGGAAACCCAACTCGTCAACACTCCAATTTCTCTGAACTTTTCTCTGGCCTTTTCCTCTGCATCTTATTTCGCTGAAAACTTTTATGCTGTAAAGAATTATGGTTCGCTGACCTACGTTTGGCTAGGGCAGCTTCTAAAAGCGCTCCAAACCCGGTCTATGCACCAGCTTGAACTTTTTTTTTTGATAAAAAAAAAGTCTATACATTTTATTCGCTCTTACCTCTTTAAGTTGCTCTGCCTTCCCGGAGGATTCTAATTTTCCTGGCGCAGATTCACAGTTACTCTTGGACTTCCCAACTTGTTGTAATGTAGCTGGAATACAAAAAACATAAATGTTTAAAAAATTTTTCGTAAAAAATATGCATGTTAGATGAAACGAGTCCTCAGGTATTCACTTTATTAGAGTGTATCTAATTTTTTTTTTTTTTTTGTTTTTTTTTTTTTTTTTTGTTTTTTATAAAAAACTACTCACTAGGTAACGGTGGTGAAGTGGGAATTTGCATTAAAATCTCTGATTTATTTTCTTCTGTCGTCTCATTTTCCAATAACAGCGATGTTTCTTTATTTTCCTTTTGGCGACTACATTGTGCTACAAATTCATAAAAATATTTTTTTTGTTCATTAATACATTTTATAAAATTAATATTTACCATGTCATAAGGATAGGTACTTATATAATTCTTTTTATTATGTTTTTTGTGAAATTGCGTACGAGATACGAAAGTATCAATTTACCGATTGCCTTGTCGCCGCAGCTCAATGTCATTTGATCCTCGCCCTGTGGCTCGCTACCATTTGGGACATCATCTTGATTTTCGGTTTGTGTTGAACATTTCAATTTCTTCTTTTGTCTGCGTGACTTGTCACGTTTAATGTGCATATCGTTACTATAAATGGTAATTATTGAAAAGAAAATAATAAGTAAAATTATCAGTTTCATTGACGTCACACAAGCAGTTGGGCATTTTAGCGTATTGACCCCGTTTACGATTACATACCAGCTAGCTTGAGTTGATGGTTTGCCGCCATAACCGCTGCTTCCAGATGAATGACTGCCACTGAGGCGAGATTTCGAGCTGCCACTAAAACGTGAAGCAAACGAAAGAATTGTGTTAATTATGATTTGTTATTTACTGTTGGTTTTTTTAATTTTCTATCAAGATTTGAGGTTAGATTTAACTTTTTATCGGATTCACATAGACTTATTTATATAACTGTGTTTTTTGTTTTACAATTTTAAATTTAAATTTTGAAACACTAATACACCCTGTTTCTCAATAAACCGCAGTGTTTCCCAGCACACATTTTTGTTCAATATCAAGTTGAGCATCAAAATTTTGCCAATTCAAAGTTCAATATTTTTCTTTTTTGTTAAGTCCCGGGATTCTGTTATGGTGGAAAATCCCGACAACACAGGCAATAATGCAAATTTTCTTCTGAAAATTTCAGGATATTTTGAGATCCATATACAGAGGTATATACAAAAAATAGATTTGGAAATAGGAAACAAATAAACTTTGCAAAAAGGAAAAAAATTGAAATTTTAAACTATAATAACCTTTGAAACATTTTTTTTTATAATAAAAGAAAACTTTCCACCAAAATTCATTCAGATCGAAACGGGTCGCCTCCAGCAATCTGATGAATTGCCATTAATTTCCACTTTATTTATAAAGTATAAATGCTTCTACGCCTTTTTGAAAGGTTGAGAAAGTTTTTCTAGTGTTTATTGGGTAATTTTATATATGTGAAAGTGTACCATTTCCGTAGATATTTATAAAGAACAAACCATTGATTTGAATTGTAAAGTAGAAATTCATTCAGTTGAGTTGTAGTCAATGAGCGGTCACGTTTTTTGGAATATTGTTTCAGTTATTTGTGGAATAAGGTGGTCCTTATAAGCAGAACACATAATTTTGTATCCCGATTGGAGATGGTTAAGGCTTGGCGCATCGGATTCAAGATTTCCCTATGGAGACTCAAAAAATAAAATTGGTGTGTGATATCTTCTGCTATATTCCTATCGATTTAGCGGTTGAGTCTTTGAAAATTTGATGATAAAATTGTCTCATTACAAATAAGGACTACCATAATGTGGAATTACAAAGCAGTTTTAAAAGAGAAATGTTGTGCAAAACGTACGCTTGATGTGGGTCCATAAAATTTTAACAAGGTATGACATCACATGACAATTGCTCATGAAGCGACATCACCACAAGGTGTGATATCACACAAATTACATTTGATGTGACTTAAAAAATATGTTCACGAGATGTCACATCACAAAAGGTACACTTGATTTGACTTTAAAAAACTTAACAAGTGCGTATTCGGTGACATCACATAACAATATCACTTGATGTAACATCACATGACAATGTTACATCAGGTAATATCAAAAAATATAATGTGACATCAAGTGATTATTTTTAATCTTCCTGTAAAATGTTTCGCATGTTAGTTGGGGTATTCGTGAATTAAGGTAACGATATGTAGCTTTGTAGACACTGAGGACAAAGTTTAGTAAAAACTACACAAAAAATATAGCAAAAATTACACAAAAAATATGGTAAAAATTACGTAACCAAATAAAGTAAAAATTAAACAAAACGATAGTAAAAATTAACTCTAAAAAATAGTAAAAATTACATAAAAATATAATTGCCCCAAAATTTTGATAATTTTACGCAAAAAATCTAGCAAAAATTGCATAAAAAATTTACTAAAAATTACGCAAAAGATATAGTAAAAATTACAAAAATATATGTTAAAAATTACATAAATCTAGTGAAAATTACACAAAAAAAGCTAAAAAAAAAACTAAAGATTTTACAAAAAAAAAAAAATTAACTAAAATTTACACAAAAAATAGTAAAAATTACTTAAAAAATTTAGCAAAAACTACAAAAAAAATTATAGTAAATATGTACCTATTACGCAAAAAATATAGTAAAAATTACACAAAAAATACAGTAAAAATTTTTCCAAAATCCTCGATCCGCCACTGATGCGATGTTAAATGAATATTTCACAAAAAAAAAAAAAATAAAAAAAAATATTTATGAAAAAAAAATTTTGGCATTTTTTTTTCTCTTACCTGCGTTGTGACTGCGAATTGCTACAGCTATTCGAGTAGGCAGAGTCCGAAACTTTTGTGTTGTGTGTAGATTCCGTTGATCCGCCTTCCATTTTTATTTAGTTTCTTGAAAACTTATCAAAAAATTTGTTTAAAATCACTTTTATGATAATTCAATACACTTTTTTTTAGCACTTTAGGACTTTATGCTTTAGTTAATGTTTTTTTTTTTAATATTAACAATTTCACTTGTGACCTTAGATTTGTACTTTTTAATCAAGTTGTTTGAGCTGCAAATAAGAAAAAAAAAATTATTTGTAAAAATGAGTTTTGGTTTTAAAAAATTATTATTATTTAACTTTTTTTTTAATTTTATTTTTTATGTTTTTATTTTCTCAATATTTGCACGGAAATAAATATAATTTTATATTTTCTTGACAATTCAATGTCAACTATTAACAAACTTTTCATAAGAAAATTTTTTTTATTTTTTTGTTCTTATTTTTTAATATTAGCACAAAAATAAATTCGGCTATACATATAATTTTTTTCTTTTTAATTATTGTCAATTTTTTATTATTAGCTTTTTGACTCACTTCTTTATTTTATTTATGTATTTACCACATAAATTATTTGATCACTTAATTTTTGTAAATAATTATGTTTTTTTTTCAGTCTTTGATTTATTTAGTAGTTTTATCACTCCGTTATTATTTGTTATCCCTGCAATGCTAGACGATGATATTCCTTCGACTGAACTCCTGCTCGTCCGTACAATTGGTTTTATTCGCAAATGTATTAACACACTATCACGTTTTATGGCCATCGCCATCGCCAATATCAATACCCCAATAACCGTGCACCATCGGCACTTTTCGTTTGTGTTGTGAGTTGTGTGCCGGCAACAAATGCTTCAACGTTGGCAGCGCAGCACGTACCAAAGCCATATCACCCATGCCTGCACGTTGTTTGGAAGCTTTTGCTTGCTGTCGCACACTCTCGCTTTTTAGGATGCTGCAGCGCACAGTGGTTGAGAAGTGGATAAAACTTAGAGTTCATTGAACTTATAGAGCAGCAGGAAGAGTTGAGCAGGAATGTTGCTGAAAATTTCCATTGCATATTTTTTTCTAGTTAAATAGTTGCCCTCCCTCTCTCCTAAACACTAAGTAAATGGGCAAAAGTCATCTTTGTAGTAGGGTCACTCCACGGTTAAAAAACTGAGCCTATTTTTTAAACCCGTCTAAAGTTTAAGTGATTTTTTAAACCTTTTTTTTTTAATATTTTAAACCTTCCAAAAGTTTAAAACGAATTTCAATTTCTTTTGGTTTCTTAATAAATGAAAAAGCAGTCTAATTGGTTTTTGGTTTGTTTGAATGTAATTGAATTTTGCCCAGCGGTAGAGCAGTCGGCTGTGACTCCTGAGCGTTTTCGTTCGAATCCTGCCAACTGCCACATTTTTTAAATTTCATTTTATTGTTAAAGCTTTTTGGTTTAAAATTAAAAAGTTTTGGTTTGAAAAAAATTAAAACTTTTCGGTTGAAAATTAAAACCTTTTCGGTCTACAATTTTTGTTTTATTTTCATTTATTTTTGAATGCTTATTGAAGTTTGAATTTTGAATTTTTTAAAATTTATTTTATGTGTGCGATGTAGCTCAGTGGTGGAACAGACGGACATGATGCGGGGAGTCTTGGTTCGAGTCCCAGCCAACGGACAAAATATTATTTTTTCTTTAGAAAATTATTGAAACAATTATGGTTTAAAATTGAAACTCGTTTCATTTAACCAATTTTTTCGAAAACTGGTCTAGTTTAGTCCAAAAAAGTTTAAAATTTTGTTCTTATTTTTGTAATATTAAAATTAAAATATTTTTTTAAATACAGTAGTTTCTGAAATATTGGAAAAATAAACCTTACAAAGCAGGAAAAGGAAAAATATGTTAAATTTAAAATTTTGAATTCAAATAACTTTTGAAAAAAAAAAAAATGTTTCTTTGTTGTCTGATAAAAGGAAACTATTTACCAAAATTTATTTAAAACAGAAAAGGTCGACTTTAAATATCTGAAGATTTGACATGGAAAAGCCCAGTAAGTCTCAAGTAAGTTAGTCTCAAAATAGAAAATAAAAAATACGACTGTTTGGCCATTTTTAGACATCTATGGGTTTGCTTCCGGAGCTCAGCCACAAAAGAAATTCGAAATCAAATAGTTTGTGAACAAAAGTGTTTGTGTTAGTTGGTAGAAATTGAACTAACTGGTTCCGCAAAAGAGCAAGTGCTCTATTTTTTTTATTCCTCCCCAAAAAGGTCCCAACCTTTTTTACTACATAGAAAAATCATTTTGGAAGACGAATTTCAAATATTGCGCTTGCGAATTTTCATTTTTTTAAAGAGAAAAAATTCCAAGCATCTATGTATGTATATATAAATACGCCACCTGAAAAACTTTAGGAACCTCCTATGAGCGAACCGTTTGACCGATTTGAAAGAAATATGCACCGATGGAAAGGAAATTAAAAAAACTGAGGTATAGGCGGTATATTTTCAGGATGGGGGATACTGGGCTAGCGAGCCCACGACCCCCTATTTTATAGGTTGATTTTTCGATCACAGGCGATACTAGTTTTTATAATTGGAGAAATGGGAGAGGGGAAGAAATCTGTGCGGAAGTTAATTGGTGCTGCCCAATTTTTGGACTTCGTTATTTTTCAAAAAAAAAAAATAAGGAACCGTTTTCTCATCTAGCCTTTAGTTTTAAAGTTCGTTGACACACTTGATACTATAACACCCAGAACACTAAATACTACTGCGCATAAAGCAGCAATTCATCAGCCAATAAATCTTACAAAGTTTTCAAGTTAATTTTTATGGAAATGTTCCACTGTGCGGCGTATGCTCAGCAATGCGAGCATCCATACTTAAAGTATTACAACAGAGTGTATGGCTAAAGAAATATTTTTAGACTTCCTCTGCTGTGAGTGCACAGGTTATGTGCATGTCCTACACTAGTGATTCAACTCACAACTATAAGGACTCGCATTTCGTGGCTGCGACTGACACATCAACACCTAAGGGAAGATACAATAGATTTGATGTATCTAAACGTGCTGCTTTGGCGCTTTGGGGGCAACGGAGATCGAGGGAGTTCACGAATTGAATAGAAAAGAAAAGTCATTGTTGCCTTTGTATAAGAAACGGATGGAGATCATAGCAAAAGTTGACATAGCTCATCTAAGTAATGCCAGTTGGCATCCTCGCCAAATAAAATAAAATAAAATAAAGTAAAGTAAAAACAAAATGAAATAAAATAAAATAAAATAAAATAAAATAAAATAAAACAAAATAAAATAAAATAAAATAAAATAAAATAAAATAAAATAAAATAAAATAAAATAAAATAAAATAAAATAAAATAAAATAAAATAAAATAAAATAAAATAAAATAAAATAAAATAAAATAAAATAAAATAAAATAAAATAAAATAAAATAAAATAAAATAAAATAAAATAAAATAAAATAAAATAAAATAAAATAAAATAAAATAAAATAAAATAAAATAAAATAAAATAAAATAAAATAAAATAAAATAAAATAAAATAAAATAAAATAAAATAAAATAAAATAAAATAAAATAAAATGAAATAAAATAAAATAAAATAAAATAAAATAAAATAAAATAAAATAAAATAAAATAAAATAAAATAAAATAAAATAAAATAAAATAAAATAAAATAAAATAAAATTAAAAAAAATAAAATAAAATAAAATAAAATAAAATAAAATAAAATAAAATAAAATAAAATAAAATAAAATAAAATAAAATAAAATAAAATAAAATAAAATAAAACAACATAGAATAAAAGAAAATAAAAAAAATCGAAATAAAATAAAATTAAGTACTGTAATAAAAAAAAAATTCGACAATTTCAAAGAGTATAGGTATAAAAAAATCATATTCTTAAAAATTAAAGTTCGCCATTAAATTTTGGACTTTACTTTTTGGTATTACAATTTATATCTTCATATATCCAAAAAGATCTTGAAATTTTTCACAAATTTGCAAGTTATGAACCGATTAAAATAAAGTTCCGGTTTCGGTTTCGGTTTTGTAACAGGCCTCGGCTCCGGTTTCGTTTCTCACCATTTGTTTCGGTTTCGGTTACGATAACGGTTTCATTCCGGTTCCGGTTTCCAAATAAATAAACTTTTCTTTTGTAACCCTGCTCGACAATCTTCCATGGAAATATTTCAGGGTACCTGTGTGCTCAGTAAAAGATGTAGGATATTAAGAATTCGAAACCGTTTTGAACCGGTTCGGTCCTTTAAAACGGGTTTCGTTTTCGTGTTTTTTTAGATCGAAATAACGGTTTCGGTTTCGGTCTTGAAAAATTAAGCGGTCTTAATCGGTTTTGGTTTTGAAATATTAATCGGTTACGTCTACGGCTTCGGTTTTCCAAAAATATAAATTTTCTAATTTTTCGTTTAAATTTTTTCATAAAAAAAACAAAAGAAATTAATACATTAGTGTCAAAATAGGAAAATTTTTTTTTTCAAAACTTTTTCCAGCAAGAACCAAAAACACGTATTTTGATGTTGCATGAAAAAAATTTTGAAACAAAATTTTGCAATTTTGACACTAGTTTACAAAAAAAAAAATAAATAATTTTGTGTTTAACTAATTGAAATCAACTAGAAAGTTAAAAAGAAATTAGAAAAGAAATATTTTGAAAAATATTTAAAAAATTTGTATATAAGAAAAAAAACAACAACCTTTAACCAAAAAAAGTTGAATCTTAAATTTATTAGCAAACTCCATTTTGTGAGATTTTGAAAACTTTTAAATTTTCTTTTTAAAAAAATGTTCTTTTATACCTTTACATATAATTTTTGAAGGTATCATCGATTTTTTTAATTACAATAGTTTTCGAGATAGTGAAAAAATAAACTTTACAAAACTGGAAAAGGTGGAAAAATCCGAAATTTGAAATTTAAAATAGGTGAAAAAGAATATTTTTTTGTACACTACTTTGTTTTATGATGAAAGGAAACTCCCCACCGAAATTCATTCAAATCGAAAGGTAGCGAGTTGAACTATCAAAGGATTTGATATGGAAAACCCCATGTGTAAAGTAACAGGATCCGACGGTATATTTAACAGCAATTAAACATACACTACGGGTTATATAAAGAAAAGCAAACGGCACCAGTGTTACAAAAATGTGCCAGTCGGAAAAATTCCATACAACCGGCGAGTGAGAGAACAACGGGAACTGCCCTGCCCACACATTACGGAAGTAAACAGCAGAGTGAAAAACGACAAACCAAATTCACATTTGTATTTCCTAAGTGTGTGTTTGTGTGTGTTGTGATTGCACGAACAATCGTCTTAAAATTCTTGAAATCATTAGAGAATATCACGTTGACGGAAAAGTGGGTACATTTGCATGATAAAGAACAAAACATTGACAGTGAGGGGAAAATAATGTGGCTAGTACAAAGTGACTTACTAAAAATACGAGTACTATTAGCCTCAGTCAAGTAAGCGTGCGTACTCAAAGCTCTGCTCAATTAACTGCATACAAATAAATATATTAGCCAAGTTGCAAAAAATTGTAAGCGTCCACGTGCAGCCGCATACTTTACGATGGGCACATGCGGTGTACTACATAACAGTGACGTTTCGGGTATTTACTTTTGCTAATATGTAAGTCGAAGCGGGTAAAACAATTTTTATAGGCATGCTATGAATGTGATATTTTTTGAGATTCGCGTAACCGGATGTGATCATTACTTAGATTTTATAAAGGTTTTAGAAGCAGTCAATTTTCCAACAACAATAAGAGGGTGATTCATCTTTATATTTATATTAAAAAAAAAATATATATACAAATTGGCACAGGGAAATTTAGATTTTTTCTCCAAGTCTAAGTATTTTCCCATAATTTTTTCCCCTCGGTATTTTTTATTCCCTTCTCCAAGTCTTTTCTCTAGGGATAAGAATAATTGAAGAACACGAATTTCAAATAATGGAAATCAGCTGTTTTTGACAATTGCTCCAAAGAGATTTTTCAAGCCGGTGCTGGTTTGAATTTGTTAATATGTTCCTACAAATTGGCGGGACCTACCGTTTTTCTGCCGACTTCGAACGGCACTGGCAAAAGAGATGCATTTTCGCTGAGAAGTTTGCATGGCAGAAATATGCTCGGAGAGTTTGCGAAACCACTGCCGGCCGTTGGCGTTTAAAAAAATTGTATTTCTAAAGAATTTTTGATGTTGGTTTTACCGGGATCAGATTCCGGAATATATGTGTAGTAGGCTGAGCAGACTACCACGGCGGCTGCCATCCTCTTAAATTTTAAACAAATTTTCCTTTTGTTTGGACTTTCGGTTTCGGTTTCGGCTTCGATTTCCATTTTGGTTCCGATAAAGCAAATTTTAAATTTTGGTTTTCGAATGCATTTTCTCTCAAGATGTACATATGTCCAACTATCGCCGAATCTTTTTAAAAGAAGCATTTGCAGAAATTTGAGTTAGCTAGATGCAAGCCATAAAGCCTTCGGTTGGACACTAATTTTGCTTTTAGAAGCAAAGAATCCATTTGGCGGGGTGGGGCGTATGAGTAACATATCGATGTGATACTGTGGTAATGTATCGCAAAATCATCGATACGCGAAAAAATTTCGATAACATGGAATTGTCAATAAGATATGTATTTTTTTAAATGGCGAAGCATAAAATTGATATTTTCGAACTAAAAAATTTGGTTAATAAAAAAAATTAATACAAGTTTTGGTGAATAAAAATATAAAAAAAAAAATTAATAAAAAAAATATTTAAAAAAAATAAAATAAAAAAGTTTTGAGAAAAAAGAAGAAAAAAAATTTTGAGAATAAAAAACTCAATATTTTTTATTATGTAAAAAAACAAAAAAAAAAAAAAACACTTTCGAGGATAAAAGAACTCCATAAAAACAATTTTAAAATTAGTAAAATATAATAATAAATTTTGAGTACACTAAAGCTGAACAATAATACATTTGATGACAAAAAACTTTGTACAAAATAATTTAAATTTTTTATTAAAAAAAAAATAAAAAAGTAAAAAATAAAATTTTTTGAGGATAAAACACTAAAAAAAAAAAAATGAAAAAAGAATGTAAATTAATAAAATCTAGTGTAAGCTCAAAAATAATGTATGTAAATAAAATTTTTTTTTTTGTGTTTAAAAATAGAAAATAAAATTTTTTTTTATAAAAAAATTTCAATAATTAAAATAAAGCATCAACAATTTTTTAAAATTTTTTAAAGGGAATTTTTTTTGTTTATTAAAATTAAATTTAAAAATTAATATAAAATTTTTAGAGTAAAAAACTAAAAAAAGTTGTATTAAAAAAAAAAAAAAATAAAAAGTTTTATGGAAAAGTTTATTCATAAAGTAAAAAAAAAATGTTTTTATTTAAAAAAGGAAAATTAATAAAATAGTTTAATAAAAAAATTTATTTTTATTTATTATTTAAAAACACGCAAAAAAAAAAATAATTGTTAACATCACTGACTTATAACTATTAAAGTAAATATTAGTAAAATTATAATCAATAAAATATTTTTTTTGTAAGTTTTTTAGATTTAAATATTTCTATGACATACTTTTAATTTTTTTTGCTTTTCTTAATGTTTCCACAGCTTTGGTAAACTTTTTGGTAAATAATTTTTACACTTTGTACAGTTATTATTTGCTTAGTTGCATTTTTGATGAATCACTGTTATTTTTTGCATAATAAACTGAATGTGTGTATGTATTGTGTCTTCAATGTCATTGATTCAATCGTTTTAATTGTTTTTATTTTTTTTTTTTATACGAATCGGCACATTAATTAATGTAGTAGGTATTTATTTACAAAATTTGACCGTTATCAAATGCGCACCATCAACTTGTCACTCTTAAATTCATGAAAGCACTGAAATGTCAGCAAAACGTTGTTGCTTCCAAAGAATTTTACTCAAAACGTTTCTTGCACTGGAGACGTTATTGATGTGAAATGAGTACATTTTGAGTGGGAAATTAATGTGCACAAACGCACAGACACTTGAATGTAAGCGAAGTATACTCAAAACAACTTGCGAAAAAGGGTATTTTTGCCCCCAAAGCGCATGAGTTTTGTAATGTTTTTATTTCGTTTTTTTTTTTTTTTGTTTTACGAGTGTCTATAGTAGATTAAGAAGCCTGTTGGCCTGTTGCCCACGGGTTCTTGTAAGGTTATTTATAAGTATATAAAAAAAGCAGTTTTTTTTTTTAGAAATAGGTCATACTCTTGCTTTGACATTTTTTTCTTTTAGAACTATTTTTTATGTACTAATAAACATTTGTACGTATAAACATTAATTTTATGTTATTTCAATTTATTATAATTTAATTAATTACATTTTTTTAAATTAAAAGTTATTTTAGTTTATTTCGTTTATGTAATTTCATTTCATAAATTTTTTTTTTTTATTTTATTTTACCTTGTTTTATTTAATTTGTTTTTATTCAATTTAACTTAGTTTTATTTAATTTAATTTATTTAATTTAATTTAATTTATTTTTTTTATTTATTTATTTTATTTAGCGTAACATGCTTTCTTTACTGGAAAATGAGCAAGAGTAAGAACACCTTCGGCTCTTATTTTATTTATTTTATTGTATTATATTTTATTTTATTTTATTTTTATTTTATTTTATTTTATATTATTTTATTTTTTTTATTTTTTATTTATATATTTTTTTATATTATTTTCTTAATTTATTTTATTTTATTTAATATTATCGAATTTAATTTAATTTAATTTTATTTTATATATATATTATTTTATTTTTTTATTTAATTTAATAAAATTTTATTATATTCTATTTTATTTTATTTTGTTGAAATTTTTTTTGATTTTATTTATTTTTTTTTACTTAATGTTATGTTTTTTTTTTTTTTTAATTTTACTTTCTTCTATTTTATTTATTCATTTTTTTGTTTTTATTTTATATGATTTTTTATTTTCATTTATTTAAATTTTTTTTTTTGCGAAAAGTATTGTGTAATGATTGGTCCGAAGCCACTCTGAGAATTTCTCGTTTCAATGTGTTACACAAGCTTGATGACTACTACTTGCCAACAACACCAATTAGGTACATGCATCAACAACACTAAACAAAATTAGCAGCACGAACGTTACGACAATTCCACGCGATACCCCTATACTACAGTTGCGCCCCCTAAAGTCATGCATTCGCGCACGTGAGTTTGAGTGAGAATTTTCAGTTGCATAAAAAACGTAGAGCAGGCGAAATCGAGAGGTAAGCACTCAAGCTAATCGTCGCAGCTGCAAAAAGCTAGTTGAAGGACGTTACGGTAGCTTGTCAAAGTGGGGCGTATGAAAGGGGCTTTTGTTTAGCGATATTGTTTATTTACATGCGTGGGGATAAACAAAAGTTCGCCCGATTAAACGCTTTAAAAGAAAGAGGAATAAATTAGGCATGTGAGGTCTTTGCATGTTAAATCGTCAGATAGTTAGAATCGCATTTGAATAAATTTTAAACGAAGTTTTGCCAAAAAAAAATATTAAATTTTTTTTTAAAGCTATGTAAATTAAAAGTTAAACATTTTTCAAAAATTTGTTTAACAGTCTTTTTCAATTCTTAATTGAAAATAAATTTTTGGTATTAAAATTTTTTTTTATAAAATAAAAGTCTTAGCCCGGTCACAATAGTAATGGCGAGTTTTCCTAAATTTGAAACATAAAATTTCTTTTGAAATTATTTTTTTATACCTCAAAGTATACACTTTGAAAGTAACCACGATTTTTTAATTGCATTAATTTTGCAGTTTTCTATGATTCTGTCAGCTATCGAAGTTTGGTGGGTCCTTCCTCGTTTACATGTATACGTAAAACGATTTGAAATCTGAATGAGATATTGTTTGTATGCAAAAAATTCCGCGCTTTGCTGTTTATATTTAGTCACAGTTGTGTTTTTCACAACTCATGTTTATGTAAGGCCGGCGTTTACGAGAATTTCAAATTCTAAATAGCAAAACAACGCAGTAAGTTTAATTTACAATCTGCGAGAGCCTAAGAGAACTGCAAAGCTTTCTTCTCAGAACTACAGAACTTAGCTACTATTAGGCGACTGTCTGCAT
Organism: Campiglossa producta; assembly: GCA_964058755.1. Lineage (NCBI taxonomy): Eukaryota > Metazoa > Arthropoda > Insecta > Diptera > Tephritidae > Campiglossa > Campiglossa producta. Next base: position 105,560,545 of record CAXKVI010000005.1, read on the forward strand.
GCGCTACACTTCCATCGCTTGAAGGGCAATTCTGTGAAGTAAACTTTTTATTTAAAGCAAATATTTCATTTATTTTAATTTATTTTTGAATTTTTATTTTATTTCCTTGGATTTACTTTATTTTTCATACCTTCTTTAATTTAATTTATTTCTTTCTTTATTTTATATTCTTATATTTTACTTAATTTTATACTTTTTTGTATTTAATTTATTTTATTTTATTTTTTTTTATTTTTTTAATTTAATTATATTTTTTTAATTTTATTTTATTTCATTTTATTTTATTTAATTTTTTTATATTATTTTATTTGATTTTATTTTATTTTATTTTTTTTTTATTTTTATTTTTTTTATTTTTTATTTTTTATTTTTTTTTTATGTTATTTTATTTTATATTTTTTTAATTTTTTTTTTTATTTTTTATTTTATTTCATTTTGTTTTATTTTTTTTATTTTATTTTGTTTCATTTTATTTTAGTTTATTTATCTATTATTTTTTTTATTTTATTTTATTTTATTTTATTTTATTTTATTTTATTTTATTTTATTTTATTTTATTTTATTTTATTTTATTTTATTTTATTTTATTTTATTTTATTTTATTTTATTTTATTTTATTTTATTTTATTTTATTTTTATTTATTTTATTTTATTTTTATTTTTATTTTTATTTTCTTAATTTTATTTTTATTTTATTTTATTTTACTTTTTTATACTTTTTTATTTTATTTAATTTTTTTATTTTACTTTATTTTATTTTTTTATCTTATTTTATTTTATTTTATCGTTTTTATTTTACTTCAATTTATTTTATTTTGAATTTTTTCCCTTTTCTTTTTTTTATTTAATTTGAACTTTTTTTATTTTGATGAATTTTATTTTATTTCTTTGTTTTGATTTATTTTAAAATATTAAATACTGCGACCGTTTTTATTCAACAAATTAATTAATTATTATATTTTATTTTATTTTTTTTTTATTTAATTCAATTTTAATTTATTTTATTTTTTTTTTTAATTTTATATAATTTTATTATATTTTGTATCATTTAACTTAACTTAATTTTATCTTATTTTATTTTGTTTTAACAAAAAAATTTCCTGAAGATGGCAGCATTCAAAAAAAATTCCAACGTTTCGTGAATACCCTTAATAAATTCCCACATAATAAAGCATAAGTGTTTGACCTTTTCCGATTAGACTTGTAAATAAATTAAACTTTTTGCATTACTTAAAAATAATAAACGCCTTTTTAGTGCAAAATTAAAACTAATTCATCATGCGATCAAATCTCAAACAACTATCTTTGCGTTTTTAATGAGATTTTCTGATTCAGATGGGGCAAATTACTTTGACACGCACTCCAGCTAAAGAGACTGATCACATAATATATTACATGCTATATTACATATGCACACAAATTTATATAAGTAACTACTTTAATTGTATTAAAGTTTAACGAAAAAAGACACAAAGGGGTTTTCAGCTCAGCCAAAGGCAAACGCGTTGAAAGAGCTCAAGACGAAGAGCTTCTGCTTGACACGCCATCATAGCAGCAAACAGTTGGATTCAATTTTCTTTTGCATGCCACCAAAGTTGTACTGAATTGAGTTGAGTGTTGGCAGAGATTCTGGCAGATTTTAAGTAAAGTGTGCGGTGTGGCACATTTTTTTAATGGGCTCATTGTATGTTAAATAGTTAGACACGGGGCGCTATTTTCCCACGATACATGAAATATTCCCATAATGTAATATTCTATACTTACTTATTTAGTTATGGGTGAAAGATATGTTTGCACTAACAAACAAGTATTTAGTCGTAAGTGAACAGTGAAGAAGCATTGTAGTGTTGTTGCGAATGTGCAATTTAGATTCCGAATGCGGATGACTGAAAACTGCTGCTCTTATTATTTATTTTATTTTATAAATTTTATTTACTTTTAGTTTAGTTTAATCTAAAACTAAATTTAATTTAATTTAATTTTTTTAAATTTTTTTTTAATTTTTTTTTATTTTATTTTATTTTTTTTTTATTTTTTTTTTTTATTTTATTTAGTTTAATTTAATTTAATTAACTTTTATTTTATTTTATTTTACTTTATATTATTTTATTTTATTTTGCTTTATTTTATTTTATTTTGTTTTATTTTATTTTACTTTAATTTATTTTATTTTATTTTGTTTTATTTTATTTTTTATTTTATTTTGTTTTATTTTATTTTTTTATTTTATTTGATTTTTTTATTTTATTTTATTTTATTTTATTTTATTTTATTTTATTTTATTTTATTTTATTTTATTTCAGTTTATTTTATTTATTTTATTTTATTTTATTTTATTTTATTTTATTTTATTTTATTTTATTTTATTTTATTTTATTTTATTTTATTTTATTTTATTTTATTTTATTTTATTTTATTTTATTTTATTTTATTTTATTTTATGTTATTTTATTTTATTTTATTTTATTTTATTTTATTTTATTTTATTTTATTTTATTTTATTTTATTTTATTTTATTTTATTTTACTTTATTTTAATTTATTTTATTTTGCTTTATTTTGTTTTATTTTATTTTATTTTATTTTATTTTTTATTTTTTTTATTTTGCTTTATTTTATTTTATTTTATTTTATTTTGCTTTATTTTATTTTATTTTATTTTATTTTATTTTATTTTATTTTATTTTATTTTATTTTATTTTATTTTATTTTATTTTATTTTATTTTATTTTATTTTTTATTTTATTTTTTAATTTTATTTAATTTTATTTTAATTAAATTAATTTTATTTTTCTTTTCTTTTATTTTCTTTTATTTTATTTTATTTTATAATATTTTATTTTATTTTATTTTAATTTAATTTTATTTTATTTAATTTTTTTTTAATTTTGATTCTTACTTTATTTTAGCTCTTTAATTTAATTTAATTTTTTATTTTTTTAAACATTTTTTTTTTCTACTTTTTTTTTTTTTTTTTATTTCATTTCTTTTCTGATTTTCTCCGTATGTTTATGTTAAAATAAATGAGAATATTCGTATCATCCCCAAGAAATACAAACGTGCATACATCAAAAATTTCAAGAGAAATTCTCTCAGCTAAAGCATATCTTGGTTGCTGTGAAAATGTGTGGGTGAAACCAATCAAAGATGCTGACGTTTGGCGTTATCTGATATAGTAATATAATACAAAGGTACTTGAGAGCTCTTATTTTGACGGTTATTTGTTTATTAAATTGTTAATAATGTTTATATCAAATCAAGCTATTGTGTGTCTGATGGAGATAGGGTAGACCTCCGTGTAACGCAGCGAGAGTTTGGGTGTCTTCTTTGACAAAATAATCACTTTGTCTGATAGTCCTTTTTATGGAAGCATACAAATTTCATCATATCTTCCTTCAAGTCAGTCCAGTCTCGCCTAAAGAGATTATATCTTCAGCGACCCATAGCTCATAATTTGTATCGACTAATTGTAGTCAATTTCCTATTCACTCACATATTTAGTACTCCACTGAAAGGGCATAACTTCAAAAGTGATACCGTATCATACCTTCATTTTATTTCCTTTGTCTCTGAACCCCTGCCTTTTGAGATTACACGCCGTTATAGTTGGAACTACGATACAAAAACTCGCATCCATACAAAAAAAAAAAAAAATCGTATCATTGTTGCGTGTAAAAATATCCCTCAAATCCTCTTTTACCTTTTTTAATTATCTACAAAGTGTGCCCTACAGTGGATTCATTAAATGTTTTTTTTTTTTGCACTGATAAACCCTTTTTCTGAGAAATTTCCATACATATGTTTGTGTTTGTTATGTTTGCTTTATTTATTTGTTTAAAATAGTAAAATAAGTTGAGAAAAAAAAAATTATAAAAAAGTTGTCATATTTTTTTTCTGACTGCTAAAATGTTGTTGGGTGCGTTAGATGGGATGATATTCTTATGAAATAATGTTGTACGCGTATATAACTTAACATCAGTGGCATTATTATACTCTTATCTGAGTACATCTTTGCAAGTACTTAAGTAGACACCTTTTATTGTAATACAACTATTCATTCGCATAAGCAGATTTGAAAATGAAAACAAAAGCTTTTTGAGCGCGAGTTTTGTAAAAGGGTTTGTGTTACAGTGGACACAAATACCCGGCGGTCAAAGCAACTAGCCAGTTAATTCACAACTTTTTATTTTATTTTATATTATTTTATTTTATTTTATTTTATTTTATTTTTTATTTTATTTTATTTTATTTTATTTTATTTTATTTTATTTTATTTTATTTTATTTTATTTTATTTTATTTTATTTTATTTTATTTTATTTTATATTATTTTATTTTATTTTATTTTATTTTATTTTATTTTATTTTATTTTATTTTATTTTATTTTATTTTATTTTATTTTATTTTATTTTATTTTATTTTATTTTATTTTATTTTATTTTATTTGATTGTATTTTATTTTATTTTATTTTATTTTATTTTATTTTATTTCTTTTATTTTATTTTATTTTATTTTATTTTATTTTATTTTATTTTATTTTATTTTATTTTATTTTATTTTATTTTATTTTATTTTATTTTATTTTATTTTATTTTATTTTATTTTATTTTATTTTATTTTATTTTATTTTATTTTATTTTATTTTATTTTATTTTATTTTATTTTATTTTATTTTATTTTATTTTATTTTATTTTATTTTATTTTATTTTACTTTATTTTATTTTATTTTATTTTATTTTATTTTATTATATTTTATTTTATTTTATTTTATTTTATTTTATTTTATTTTATTTTATTTTATTTTATTATATTTTATTTCATTTTATTTTATTTTATCTTATTTTATTTTATTTTATTTTATTTTATTTTATTTTATTTTATTTTATTTTATTTTATTTTTTTTTTTATTTTTTTTTATTTTATTTTATTTTATTTTGCTTTGTTTTATTTTATTTTATTTTGCTTTATTTTGTTTTATTTTATTTTATTTTATTTTATTTTATTTTATTTTATTTTATTTTATTTTATTTAATTTTGTTTTGATATTTTTTTGAGCTATAGGCCAGGGTTTGAATAAAACTTCTTTTTTATAGTATTATTCAAATTTTATTGAACGATATTTCGACTTCAATCTGAAGTCATCATCAGGCAGACTTATGAATATGTATATGTTATTTTATTTTATTTTATTTTATTTTATTTTATTTTATTTTATTTTATTTTATTTTATTTTTTTTTATTTTTTTTTTATTTTATTTTATTTTATTTATTTGATTTTCCCATTATTATACCCATTTTATTTTACTAGTTTCCAGTCAGAATATTCTAGTTGTATACCGGTATGTTTACTGACTAAATTCGGTATCATTACACGGATTCGGTATACATTCATATGTATAACTATACATACCCCTAGCCTTTTTGTCATCAAAAAGGTAAACAAGTTGTATGTAAATATTTTATACAATTGAACAACCCGCTGCGGGTATCACATTCACTTTTGTGCTCGAACAATGACAATTTTTATTGTCGCACAAGCGCAAGGGGGCCCGCAGCCTAACTCAACAGTGGCGCATGCGCAACAATGATAGCGGAAAACCAACATAAAGCATAGTATTTTGAGGCGAGACTAGGCAAAAACTAAGTAGGTAAGTTTATAGAGTAATCATTAACATTTCCAACTAACTGCGATTACATGGCGAATGATGTTGTGGATTTGTTGTTTTATGGGTTTTATTGCTTTTGTTGCTGCTGGTTTGGACTGGGAAGGCTTTTTGACGTATTGGTTTAGCTTGGAATAAGTTTACCTACTATTGTTAAGGTTTGCTTTTTGTGGGCCCATATACATAATCAGATTACTTTTGAGTAAGATGTTAAGTGGAAATATTTAAAAGGTGATGAGTCTTCATCATTATAATTATGCAATTTTTATTTTATCAAGCTCCTCGAGTCATAAATACGATTTAGAATAGATCAGTCCCTGGTCCACTTCTCGAAAGAAAAATCATATCATACTTTAACATAAGCAAAACGCTACCTACATACCAAATTTCAAGTAAATTCAGCCATTTATACGATAGTTTCGAATAGGGCGGTCCCGGGTCCACTATCCCGAAAATTTGAAGAAAATTGGCCGAGTAGTTTTGGAGTCCATAAGCTAAATACATACATCCAATTATATATATATAAATTAGCTATGAATTATGTTTTGTGAATTATATCTTATGACTTATGAATTACGAATGACGAAGAATTATGATGAATGAGAAACTATGAATAATGAACCATGAATTACGAACCATGAACTATATTTTATGTGTTATATACTATCAAATATGAAAAACGAATTATGAATTATGACCTATGAATTATATTTTATGAATTATGATCTACAAATGAGTGATGAAGGCCCTACAACGATTAATAAGTTACGTATTATAAATTAGGAGATATGATCTAGGAATTATGCTTTATCAATAATGAACTATAATTAATGAATAATGAACTAGACATTATAAATTATGTATGAGGAGCTATGAATAATGAGTTATGGGCCACGATTTATGAAAACGAACTATGAATTATCAATGATGAATTATGAATAACGAATATTGAATGATGAATGATGAATGCCGCACTATAAATGATGAACTATGAACAATGAATTATGAATAAATAACTTTGGGGTATGAATTGTGAACCATGAACTACAAACCATGACTTATGAATTATGAATGACCAAAACAAAAAAAACATCGATCGAACTCTCCCACACTGTTATTATTTTTTATTTGTTTTATCTGAAAAGAGAACGTTCACTAGAGCAAAGATTTTGTCTAAATATAATACCCGGTCACACACTTAAGTGAGAGATCATTTACTTCCTATGTACTTACGAAAATGCACATAAATGCATATACCGCTATACAGCTTGTTAAATTTACTGTTGAAGATCACTTCTTAAAAACGTCTGACTATCTTTGTACTACTAAAAGCTACTTCCACAGAAGATGTTTGACAAAAGTTTCCCAAACATGAGAACGCCGGGTTAAACAATGGTTACTGGAGTATTGGTAGTGTTGCTGATGAGGGTGTTGAATGAGCGTGGTCTGGAGCTATTGGAAGTCTTCATGGCCGTATGCTAGTGATGATGAGTTTTTTTTTTCCCATGCACACAGATAAAGGTAGAGTTGCGCCCTGTAGGAAATTTTTCAATGAGGTGGTGTGCATAGTGGATGTGCTGAATAATTATGAATTGCGAACTATGAATGATGAATTATGAAATTTGAATTATAAATGAGGTACTATGATTTAGAAATTATATTTTATGAATTATTAACTATGAATTATGAATAACGAACTATGAATTTTGAATATTGAATGATGATTATCGACTATGAATAATAAATAACTAACCATGAATGATGAAAATGACGAACTATGAATGAAGAATTACGATGTATGAGTTATATGAATAACGAATGGTGAATTCCGACTTATGAATGATGAATTACGAATAGCGCAGTATGAGTTATGATTAAAGAATGATGAATTATAAATTAACAATTATATTCTATGAATTATTAACTATAATTTATGAATAACGAAGTATAAACTATGAATAATGAATAATAAATTCCGAACTATAAATTATGAATAATGAATAACGAACTATGACTTATGAATAACGAATGATGAGTTACGAATAACGACAATCATTTTAAAAAGTATGCATAACGAACTATGAATTATGATCTCTGATCTATTAAGGATCTAAGATCAGCCGCGCTGCGATCGAGGGTGGTTTAGGAATTCCTAATCTTATGAATATTGAATAACGAATTATGATCTCTGAGCTATTAATGCTCTAAGATCAACCGTGCTGGGATCGAGGGTGGTTTAGGAATTTCTGATCTTCCTGCCTATCATTGCCTTAACCTATTTTACAATAAGTAGTACCTGGGTGACCGAGCTTGTTCGGTGCTATCAATTTAGCGCTAACTTTACTTACCCAAAATGATCCCAAAATGAGGCAAAAATATTCCAAAATAATCCTAAAATGATCCCAAGAAGACCCTTAAATAATCCCAAAATATCATAAAATGAGCCCAAAAAGGCCCAAAGTTTCCAAAATGATGCGAAATTGAACCCAAAAATGATCCCAAAATTACCCTAAAATTATCCCCAAATGATCCAATAATTATTCCCAAATGACCCCAAAAACACCCTCAAATGTACCCTAAAATGATCCCAAAATTATACAAAAATGTTCCCAAAATAATCCCAAAACGACCCCAAAAAGACCCTCAAAATTGAACCCAAAATGATCTAAAAATAGCCCCAAAATTATTCCAAAGTGACCCCTAATTGATCTCAAAATGATCTTAAAATAATCTAAATATGATCCCAAAAATATGCAATAGAAATAAAATGCGGTAAAATGGTAACCCTGAAAATATTTTAGTTGGTATGTCGGCAAAAATACCTTTTATTTGATACCCATATTGGCATATCTAGCTCCATAATTTAAAAAAATTGAGATAGGTGGCAACCCTGTACACCCCCCAAGTGGCAACCCACAAGTGGATAGTCTTAGAATCAATCATATCAAAATTTCATCCAAATCGGTCAAGCGGTTCCCGAGTTAGTCTGGATATACAAATGTAGAAATATACAAGTTTAGCTCATTTAAAGATAAGATTTTGTGGGACCCTGGATCTAGCAATGCTACTGTAAGCTTTCGCGGTCTTCTGGTTCCACTGCCGGGTTGTAGAGAATCCGAGGTTCCGATAGCCACTAGCAGTCTTCCATTGGTTTTTTAAGTACCTGATGCTTCTCAACATATCAGCAATCCTTTCCTGCTGCAGTTACTTTAACTTAGCTGTGGACCTCTTGCTAGGATTTATGCGGAGGTACTGCGGCCTTGGACTATTAGGACAGATTCGGCGAAGAGGTTTGACTTATTCAGAAAGTCGCAGCTATATTATGTGGTATCATAGCGACTACACCTTCATAAACCGATACATACTCAGTTCAATGATCACACACTGATACCTTCATTGAAGACTCCCACCGTTAAAGCTGGGCATGGAGTTTACATTCACACAAACCAGCGCGAGCACGTTTAAGCGGAGACTCAAGGCTCGTCTGCTTTGTGTTGGGCTGTTACGCATGCGTGTTTCGTGAAAACTTTTGTGTCTTTTGTATCCAATACTACTGACGATCTCGTGCAAGGGAAAGGCGACGTGTTTAAGTGTGGGTACTCTTGTTTACCATTATATACGATGGAAATTAAGTTTCAGGTCTTTGTGTCTACTACTTACATTTCTCAGCTCAACATACAACAAACTTCGCAGACGACGTGTTGGTGTTGGCTTGGTCGTCTACGACTTCAGCGCAAACGATTTAGTTTACTTCCGAAAACCTTTGAGAACGGACGCGTTTTTCTTATAAATAAAATAAATTATTTGTGAATTAAAAAAAAAAAAAAATTCTGGCGTACGGGCTATGAGCCCAACCCAACCAAAGAAAAAAAGTAATAAAAAAAAAACAACCACCAACCCAACCTAACCTACGACCGTGTTTTAACCATCAAGCGCGTCTTGTTTTTTTTTTTTTTTAATTTTTGAATTTAGTCGTTTTTTATTGTGTCATTAATGTTTTGTTTTTGTGCCTTTTTTGTTGTGTTCGCTTGTTCTATGTAAGAGGAGTCCCGCGTGTACACGTAGTAGCCGTCTAAGCAGGGCGCACGATCGCCCCTGAAACGTGACATGATATCGTTGTGCACCACCTGTGTGTGTGTGTGTGTGTGAAGGTATGTATGTGCTACTCTCTCTGCGTTTGCTTTGGAATTTCGTTCACTTTTTGGTGGTTCACAAATAATTTATGTGGGAAAAGTGTGTAACTATGTTGAGCGCAGCCAGTGTCCTGTAAGGATATTTTACGTTTGTGTGTGTTGGCGCGCGGCAAGGTGACTGAGCACCTGTCATTTGTAACCGAATAAAAAAAAATTTGCGTTCATAATTGAAAACTATATTTTTGAGCGCCAAATATTGAATGGCGCAGAAATTGACGGAAATAAAATAAATTAAATGAAGAAGCAGCAAGGTAACGAATTCGTTGTGAGATAAGAAAATTTGTGTGAAAACTAATGCGTTGAATGTCTGTTTCCCACGCTGCGAAGCTGATAAAAATAATTAATTCAAAATAGTAGTAGTTGCTTTCGTAGTAGGAATGGGTTCAATGCCTTTATATTTTTATTATTCACTCAGTGTTTATATACCCAGTCGTGGGTATTATAATGAGAATTGGACAGTTGTGGATAGGACTAGGGTTATGATTGTTCGCAACTTTCAATTCAAATATTTTTTTCCTGATTATTTATCGAGATTGATTAATTTATCAAGAGCACAGAATCGGGTGGAGATTAAAACATAAAAAGCATTTGTGTTTGATACTTTTTGAAAATTTTTTTGTTTAGAAACTGATACATTACTTTCAAACATCGCGGCAACACTGAGGAAAACAGTATTATACCTGTCGACGACTTGGTTAATATTAATAGCTAAAATTTTCAGAAAATTTTATAGGCCATGTTGGACCAAAATATTTTGATATGGGACTAAAAGCCAAAATGTTTCAAAAATATGCTGCATTGTGTAAATTTTTTTTTATACTTTAACTACAGTGCCCGGCAGTAGAACTGTAAAACTATGTTGTTGTTGTTGTTGTTGTTGTTGTTGTTGTTGTTGTTGTTGTTGTTGTTGTTAAGACAAAAATACTCCCCGAAGGTTTCGGGCGGTGATGTCGAAATTGACAGTCCTTGGCCGGGTATGAACCCGATACGCTCCGGTATTCTCTTTGCTGTACTGCCCGACTGTCTCGGGAGTGATTTGGTATGACCATTGAAACCTTCTAGGTCATGTCATCGCTCCATCCGTAAGAAAAGAGAAGATGGGTAGTGAGAAGTGAGAGGCATCATATCCGTAGAGTTAGCCCGTCATTACCTATGCCTCTTACGACCGGTATGCCTGTCTCGGGCATATTCAGTTTACTGACACCATCGAATATCGCAAAATAAAAATCGATGTTTCACCAAAAAAAAAATATCGATAGTTTTGCAGCTCTACCCGGCAGACGTTGTCCTGCTCAAAAATTTACTCCCCTGCATACGAAAAGGTGGACCGTTTTCCTGCTTATCTATCCTTTCTTATTCTGTGTTTTTTTATATCGTCTCTTTCTCCCTTTTCTTATTCTTATTCTTATCCCTAACCCTATTCCTAACCCATCCGGCGTTTTAGATGGGACTAAGACTACATCTTGTTAAAACACTTTTTGTAACACCTTTCATTTGAGACCAAGCTGACCAAACGTACGGAGGAGGATTGTCCTCCGATAGTGGGGGTCGCCACCTGGGGCGTTTTACAGGGTTTCCACCTATCAATTTTTTTTTAATTTTGTAGCAAGATATGCCAATATGGGTATCAAATGAAGGGTATTTTTTTGCGGCGACATGTCAACTAAAATATTTTCAAGTAGGGTTGCCACCTTACCGCAGTATATTTGTATATCCGGTACTATCTCGTGAACCGCTTGACCGATTGCGATGAAATGTGGCATAGACATAGTATTATTGATTCTAAGACTATGCACTTGGGCATTGCCACTGGGGGAGTACAGGGTTGCCACCTATCTCAAATTATGGAGCGAGAATGCCAATATGTGTCTCAAATTAAAGGTATTTTCGCCGACATACCAACTAAAATATTTTCAAGTAGGTTTGCCGCACAGGGTTACCATTTTACAGTATTTTATTTGTATTGTATATTTTCAGGATCATATTTGGATTATTTTACGAAAATTTTGGGATCATTTAGGGGTCACTTTGGGATAATTTTGGATTAATTTGGGAAAAGTTTGGGGTATTTTTCAAATCATTTCGGAGTCATTTTGGGATAATTTATGGGTCATTTTGGGTTCAATTTCGGATAATTTTGGGAACATTTGAAAGTCGTTTTGAGGTGGACTTGGGATTATTTTGGGATTATTTTAGGGCCATTTTGGGATCATTTTTGGATAATTTTGGGGTCATTTTCGAATCATTTTGGGTACATTTAATGGTCTTTCTGGGGTCATTTTTTAATCATTTCGGGGCCACTTTGAAAACATTTTTGGATTGTTTTTGGATCATTTAAGGGTAATTTTGGGATAATTTTTGGCTCGTTTTGGGTTAAATTTCGGATCATTTTGGAACATTTAAAGGCCTTTTTGGGGTATTTTAGGATCATTTTTGGATCGTTTTGGGTAAGTAAAGTTAGCTGAAAATTGATAGCACCGAGCAAGCTCGGTCACCCAGATTCTGTTAAATTAAAATATTTAAAAACCTGAAAATGTTGAGTGAATTTTTTTTAAGTAGTTTCCACCCTAATGTTCATTTCCACATCCCCTTACTCCAAAGAATCTAGATTGAAAAAAAGTTTACATTCGCTCAAGTTTAATTTGCGTATTTTATTATTTTCAGGTTTCAAATGCCGGCTTTTTTGAGTACGCCACGGACTATCAACTTGGTGAACCAATATTGGACCTAAAATGTACCAACAACAAACATGATGTTTTTGGACTTACTGATCTTCTCAGCAAACAATAACCAACGATCAGTAAATACCGACCACGGCGAGACAACACCAACGGAAGAGGGAGTTGAAGTAGCTGAGGTAGCAGAGGTGGTGGCTGCAACTACACCAACGACAACAACAGCAACAAAACAACCCATTAGCAAAATGACAACAGAAAGTAAACAAAGTCAGCTAACCGCAAATGAATTACAACAAAAGCAAGAGCTTATTGTAAGCAACCTAAAAACAACAAGCAAGCAAGAAAGACCACAACAACAAAAGGAACAACAACAAGAAGTACAGGAACAACAACAACCACTTGAACACCAACCAATAAACAATAACAAAAGCGCAATTCCAACAAGCTTGAGCGTCCAAGCGTCAAACAAAAAAGCTGAAAAGGGCAATGCAACTAAACGCTTTGTTGATGATGACGATGACAATAAAAGTCAAAGCGACAACGACACTACCAACAACAATGGGAGCAAAAGCGGAAATGCTTGTGGTGCAGGCAAAAGAAAAACTGCGGACGAGCTTGATAATAGCAGGTGTTGGGCGAGCGTTGCTGGTAGTGGGGAGGGTGATGAGGAAGAGGAGGAAGTAGAGGATGATGGTGCGCTTGAATGCACAGCGCCGGCGGCGGACAAAATAGTGGTAACAACAGAAGCAACAGAATCATTTAGGCCAATTGAAAGCCGAGTTAGAGAGGAGGACGGTGACAGACTCGTGGCTGAGACGCGGAAGGTGAGCGTACTAATCGGCTACAAAGAGCGAATAATAGAAACAAAAGATTTGAATATTGCGACAATGAATGGGACAGAGCTGGCACTAAACAGAATAACAAAAAGTGAGCCCATAGCGAATCCCTTTACTGCTTTCGAAGGCACGTCCAATACAGCAACGCGTACGGAAGCATCAACATTTGGGTGGTTGGCTGGGTCGTCGTCTGCGTGCTCACCTCTGCTCCCACTGTTGCATGACGACGCGCGAACTGGTATGGAGAGTAAACAAAACACAGCAGGCGACACAGGTGGAAAAGTCGAGGCATGCGCTTTAGCTGCAGAGACGAGAAATACCGAAACAAACTCAGTTAGAGTGTTCGCAGTGGCAGCGAGTACAACAACAACAACGGCGCGCTGCTATGTCACTGACCAAAGCACAGTCAACAGTAGACAACACAACTTTGACGTTGACACTCGTCTCAGACGAAAGCAAAGTGACAGTCAAACAAATGAGGTGGACTCAGCAACGCTAAAGCCATCGATTGACATACAGCAACGAGTAACGAGTGCGCGCGCCAACTGTGAGCGCTCATTAACGAGTGCGCATATTTTTGAGACAACAAAAGACAACGATGAGAAGATTTGGCAGCAAAAGGCTGAGTATCTGAGTACAAAAATATCCTTAGAGCGCGAGAAACAACAAAAAAGTGATGAGAGACAGCGAGTAAGTGGCGACAGTGTGATAGATGTGAAAGCAACGAGTACGAGCTGCTTGGTCCACGATAAAAATAACGATGAGGACAACGACATACGAGTGCGACGTGTGGCTGGAGCAGCAGCAGCTGAAAAAGCTGAAGCTGAGAAGAAAATTTTTATAAATTTAAGAAGAAAAAATTGCAAAATTTTATGTGAAAATAGGCAAAGTGAATTAATAGAAAAGCAAACTAATAAACAGCTGTTGGATAACGCGTTAAATAACGGTATTAAAAGTGCTTGTGAAAGTGAAAAGTTTGTGAAAGAAAGCTCAAGTGAAGGAAAAAAAGACAAAAGGAATTTATGTAATTTGAAACACACAAATGAGTGGTGTATCTGTGAAGTAAACTCGTTGCGAGACAGCGAAGGTGACGACAAGAGCGAGAGGTGTGTTGAGCTCCTAGCTAATTATGGAACCAGATTTCAAACGCGAAACGATGCTAATATAGAAATTATAAACGGGAATATAAAATATTTTGAAAATAATTTTTTTACCCAAGAAAAAAGTGTTCCAAAACCGATTGAGGGTATTGGCGAGCAGCGAGTAAGGAGGGGATATGAAAATTTGAAATTGATTGAAAAGGCTGAAGCAAATAGTGAAGGTCCTGTAAACTTCATTGAACAAATAGCAAATACAGCTGCGAAGCGAGACAGGGACGAACGAGAAGACAAGGACGAGGACGAGGCAGACAAGAGCTGCCTAACAGATAGGCGATTAGAGTTCACAGAATACGAAACATATTTTTCATGTGAATTATCTACACTCGCTAAGAAGCAGAAGAAGCAGAAAGAAGACATAAAACAGCAACAAATTGCGAACGAAAAATTGAAAGTAAGTGGAGAAAACGACGAAGAGAAGAGTGCGAAAGAAACGAAAGTAGAAGAAGGGCAAATAAATAAAGAGGAAATTAGAAATAAATTCGAGCGAGTAAATTCACAAATTCAAAATTGTGGCAAAGAACTGTATCAAACGTCAAACACAAACGCGTCTAACCCAACAGAATCCACGGTAAGCTCCCGCTCATTAACGGAACCCTACAGCTTTGAAGTAGACACTTCTTCCAATCCAACGAATACGCAACGAATACATAATTCGCAACAAACAGTAAATTTTTTTATAGCGAACGAGCACATTAAATACGAGTCTGTATGCACGTCTGAGGCGGCCAATGTTGGGCTCGATCTGCAATACCAAGAATTTGAATTTGAAGAAGGCGAAGAAAATGCTAATAACTCAAGACGAGGAGGTGGGCACAAAATAACAGACGAAACCTTAGCGAGGCCGAAGTTAAGAGGAGGTGGAGAAGAAGAAGACCTACTACCCAAGCCGGAGGAGGAGAAGCGCATACGAGAACAGCACAAACATTGTGAACAAAATTGCACCCAAGACTTTGAAGTTATTAATGAAAACCAAATCAACCCTACTCTGTCAACAAATGAGACGGTTAAGGTATGGGAAAGCCACCCACTAGCAGCGACTAAGACGTTGACGAGTGAATTGCAGCAGTCGTCGAGGGAGTACAAAGAAACAGTAGATGGAGGTAGAAGTAAGGGTGGTAAGCAAAAAGAAAACAAAGAAGTAGAAGAGGACGAATACGAGGAAAAGAGAGATCAAGAAAAAATAAAAGAAACTTGCGAATCAAACAAGCAAACCACACGTCACAACAGCGAGCACACGACCAAAGGGGTGCAAGAAAGTGCAAGTAATGAACGAGATAAGTGGCTAAACAGAGGCACTAATCACACTAACGACACGGTAGTACAACAAGCGTTCGTCTTAGAACAAGTGGCAAATGTCGTCATAGAGGATGCAAAAGTATTTAAAAAGCTCGCAACGAACACACTCGAACTCGCAGCTAAACGGTCATTAAGTGAAAGTGTTGACGCTACTCACAAACGACACCAAAAGTGTTGGGGCAATTTAAAGCAAGACGCACAGAAAACTATTGACGACGAAGACGAGGAGGACGAGGAAGAGGCTGAAAAAACTAAAAGATTAGCTTGTGTAAGGAGCACTCGAGAATCCAGCAACAAAGCGGTAAAAGGAGTCACTAAAGAGGACTTAAAGGGATGTGGGTTTGAAGAGAAAGTTGCTGAAAAGTATTGGAAACAAAGGACCACACAAGACAATATAAAGTTTAGTGAGGCTGAAAACCCACTTGACGAGCTTAGACAAAATAAAGAACAAAAGGGAACACATCAAAAGACTCAGAGAAGTGAGGAGAGTAGCGGGGCTGAGTTCGCAGCTAGTCAAAGATTACAGCGCCTACAACAACATTTTCGTGGTTTAATATGCGTGACACGCAACCAAACGAAAAGCGAGTGCGACGACGTTGAAGTGATTGCTAACGAAGTAAATGCGAAGGGATTAGAGAAACAATTGCAAAGTGCAAGTGAAGAGGTCACAAAAGACCACGACGACGACGGCCAAGAAGTGAGGGACGACGACAAAGTTGATTTGATTTGTGTAACGCAGCAAATTTTTCAAAGCACGAAAAGACGAGAATACCAGGCAGAGGAAGGCGAGAGAGTAGGGGAACCCGAAAAGGAAAAAGATACCAATTTTGAATTCCAAGGGGAAGCCTTGAAAATCAAGACTAAAAATAACCAACTACACGAAAACGAAGGTGGTAATTATAACGAAAGCAGCACCGCCAGACAGGAGACGACTACAAAGGCGCCAAGGCAGAAAATTCCATCTAACAAAAACAACAAAAGCAGCGAGGTAAAAGCAGACACAACAGCTGAGGAGGCGAATCGACTAGCAAATCAAATATTGACGACTACAATAAAAACAACAACACTTGAGGTTGGTCACATTGGAGCAGCGGTAAGGCAAGGACAACAAAATAATTGTGACAGCAAAAGGTCGCCAATAATAATTGCAACAACAAAGCGTCGAATAAATGCAAATGACGAAAAGCCAAGTGCAATCCAATTAGCAGTAGTAACTCGTTCGCAAGCAGACAACAATAACAACAGCAGCCAGGAAGAACAAGAAAAAAATCAAAAAAGTAATTTTAAACAACAAAATAATAAAACAGAGAAAAATATACAAAACAATTTTGAGAGTAGCGAGTGCGCGGAAGTAAGAGTAACGAGTAGCGAGTGCGCAGAAAATTTCGACTGTGAAAGTAGTAAAGAGCACGAAAAGAGCAGAGAACATTTAAAAAGGAGAGAGTGTGCGAAGGGCAGCGACTATACAAATTGTAGCGAGTACTCTAAAAGTGGCGAGTACAAAAAGTACAGAAATAGTGGGGATTTTGTAGAAAATAAAGAGCTACCAGCGCCTGTAGACGATAGTGAGCGACATACAGCTGTCTGCTTTAATAGCAAACAACGAGTAGGCGCGCTTGACTCGCTACTAGTTAGTGGTAAACTAACGGTACACAATACAAACTCAGCTGAGGTAAGCAAAGCAGTAGTTCGAGGAGAAGGCTGGAATAAATTATACGTGAAGGATTGTCAAAAACAGTTAAAGGAAGAGGAAGAGAAGGTAGTGAGACACAGGAAAATACCAACAGACAGCGTAACGAGCACGTACAACGGCAGTGTAATTAAAGCTAGTACAACAACAACAACTAGCGCGCAGAGTAAACGGGTGGAAATACGCGAGCAGACTGCACGCAATCAACAAAGTGGCGCAGCGGCAACACGCGAAATTGCGGCACTGACCAACGCAACACAAACAAGAGTAGAAACAAAAACAACTGCAAGAGGAACTGCAAGCGCGACACCATCAACCAATTTAATAACCAGCGCGCCTTTGAACCAAACGAACTCCACACCGACAACCACAAATTCCGCTGAGAATTGTTCCGAATTTTCATGCAGCGCGCCACAACCGGAAGCGTCAGCTACGGACAGGCAGCACAGTAGCTCACCATCACCCACACCGCCACCACGTCCACCACCGCCAAAATCGGCGCTGCAGTTCGAGCGGCTAAGCGCTTTTGTTCCAGCAAAACCCACTAAAAAGCCACAGCAATCACTTTTTCAAAACGCGCCTAGAGCATTTTGCTACTGCAACAACAACAATTATGCAGTTTATAACAATATAAATCACTATCTACTACCTGCAGTCGCGAGCGCCATCTATCAACCACCCATCTACGCCGCGGCTGACGCGCTATATCCCTTTGTAGAGCACGAATTGGCATCGGCTTATGAGTTTGATACGCGTCGCTTGAGTGATATCATCGCTGATGGATATGCAACAATAACGCCAACAGCAACAACAACAAAGCACGAGCCATTGTGCATTGGTGTGGACACAAATCAAAATATTGTGCCCGACACCACAAAGAAGTGTGAACTCAACCGCGCGGGTAGCGGCGCGGATATTAAAGTCGGTTTTAGCCACTATTGTGTGCCATTTTCTAGCGCGTACGAGTGTTACGACGAATTATACGACGAGGTGTCATCAATCGGTAGTGACACGGAGGCGAACGCGTACGTGAAAGTGGACGGGCACGCGTTGCATTTAAATACCGCCGCCGCTGATGCGAGCGCGGACGGTGATACAAATTCTTTGTGCGATTGTGATTGTGTGAATTGTGTAAATGAGCAAAATGGTAATGCTTTACTAATCACCGAAAACGACGATCAATTAAATTCAAAGAGCGCAAGCAAAAATAGTGAAAGCCATTACGCACTACTAAATCAAAGTGAAACGTGCGCGCTTGACGCGCTGACACGGCGCCATTCAGAATCTAATGTCACCAAAACTTATTTAAGTGTAACAAAAGCTCAAAAAAATCAAAACCAAATAGAAAACCACAACCAAAGCGAATACCAAAGTTTAAACGTTGTCAACGACAATAACGAGCCAATCGCGCGCGTCACTTCACCCTTTCTCGTTAGCGCCGCCACCGCCATCAAAATGCGTGAAGTCAGTCAGAACGGTCAGTTGCGCGGTTTATTAAAAAAACCAAATCGTCCGCCGCCGGCGCGTAAAAATCGTGTCGTTTTCGATGAGACACGCAATGAGTTTTTCGAAGCGGATTATATTATTTTGATACGCGAAGATTGCGCCTACGATGAAGAGGATGAGGAGCCGTGCACATGCGGTGAACACGAATTAGTACGTTTGTGCTGTGAGGAGGGTTGCCAGTGTAATTATTCGGCGGCTGTTGCGGCAGCAAGCGTTGGTGTGGGTGCGGGCGGTGTTGTTGGTGCTGTGTCAGGCGATGATACGCGCACGCCACAGGTAAGTCAAACGAAACAGTTATAGTTTACACAAAAAAAAGTATAAAAAAAACGTTTATTAGAGTCGTGAACTCAATAGACGTGGTTGGACTGAATTTGAGGACAGCGGTTGATAAGTTAGTGAAATCGAACGAGGGGGTTGGTCTCCAACAAACCATTAAAGCAGTGAAAAAAATGTTCAGTAAAAGGTAGACAAATTGTTTTTCATTTAAAAGTTAGAAATATTGTAAAAAAGGGTAAAAGGGGTGAACAAAACTGTTCAGTAAAATAACACAAATCGTTTTATTAATGAAAGGGGAGAAATATCGTAAAAAACGATAAAAAATTATTCACACAAAGGTAAACAAATCGTTTTTTCAATTAAAAGTTAGAAATATCGTAAGGAGGGGGAAAAAAAAAAAAAAAAATGTTCTGTAAAAGTACACAAATTGATTTATTAATGAAAGGGTTAAAATATCGTAAAAACATTATTCAGTCAAAGGTAGACAAATCGTCTTTTTCAATTAAAAGCTGGAAATATCGTAAAATGGGGTAAAAGGGGTAAACAAAAATGTTCAGTAAAATTATACAAATCGTTTTATTAATTAAAGGGGAGAAATGTCGTAAAAATTGGATGAAAAAATCATCAGGTAAAAGGTAGAAAAATTGTTTTTTTGGAAATATCGTAAAAGGGGATAAAAAATCATCTAGTACAAGGTGAAAAATTGTTTTTTCTTTTTCTATTTAAAGTGTTTTTTTTTTAATTAAAAGTCAGAAATATCTAAAATATATAAGAGGGGTGAAAAAAATGTTCAGTAAAAGTACACAAATCGTTTTATTAATGAAAGGGGTAAAATATCGTAAAAAGGGGATAAAAATCATCCAGTAAATGCAGAAAATTTGTTTTTTTTTTATCAATTTAAAGTTAGAAATATCGTAAAAAGGGGGTAAAAGTACACAAATAGTTTTATTAATTCAGGGGGAGAAATATCGTAAAAAAGGGATAAAAAATCATCCACTAAAAGGTTGAAAAATTGTTTTTTTCAATCTTAAGGTAGAAATATCATCTATTTTACTTAGGAATGATGGTTCTCCCTTTTTATTGAAAAAAAATAAAGAACGATGCTTTTACTGAAGAATTTCTTTTAAAGATATTTCTTCCCTTTGATTTAAAAAAATAACGATTTGTCTACGTTTTACTGAATAATCTTTTTTACCCCTATAAAACGACATTTTTTGCCTTTTTATTGGAAAAATATGATTTGTCTACTTTTTACTGCACAATTTTTTTACCCCTCAAAATCCGACATTTCTCACTTTTTATTCAAAAAACCATTGTCTATATTTTAATGAACCATTTCTTCAACCCTAAATAAACGATATTTCCCGCTTTTAATTAAAAAAAACGATTTGTCTACCTTTTACTGAACAATTTTTTTTTAACCATGAAAAAACGATATTTCTCCCTTTTTATCGAAAAAATAATTTTTCTGAATTTTACGGAACAATTTTTTTATTCATGAAAAACGACATTTCTTCCTTTTTATTAAAAAAACAAAAAAAAAACCATTTGTCTAGCTTTTACTTAAAATTTTTTTTGTAGTCCTACTTGCTTGAGCAATATTTTTTCTTTTTACTCCCAGCCTTTCAAACCTCCAGATAGGAAGTTATTAATATTAGAAAAAAAAACTAAGTCCTCCTAACACTTTCGCTAACACTGCTCCACGCTCGTCAAATAATGTCCCTCCAATGCTACCGCCATAACGTTTCTTATGAATTACTTGATAGCAAATAATAGTTTGTTATAAAAAATAAACAAAAAATCAATGCATTTTATTATTAGCAAATCCGCAGAGATTTGCTACAAAACAATATTCAAACACACACACACACAGACAGGTCATTAAAGCACACCCACACGCAGATCAATATGCCATTATCGCAGCTTAGCCATTTTATCCTACTTCACTTTAGTTATTACCCACCTTAAACACTTGAACGCCCACAATTTGCCTTGACGCGTCCATAACGAATGTTTTCAATATACTTTTGAGGGAGGTATTAAAGCTAGCCATTGCTTGTTTTATATTATTTCTTTATAGATTTTTTGGTGGTTTCTATTTAATGCTTACAAACGTACAACTGGTATTTAGAGTGGTGTGTGTGTGTGTGTGTGAGTAACGTTTTCTGCCTGCATGTAATGTTTCACGCTGTGTCGTGTGCAAGACTCGTAACGCAAATGAGCTATTAATTTATGATTCCAGATAAAAACGTTCTACATTTCGCGTCACTTGAGTAGGAACTTAATTTTGCTAGTTTTATTTTTGTTAAATAAAGCTTAATAGACCAAAATACGAGGTTTATAAATATATCGATGCGTGCGCCATCTAGTTTATACTAGTATTTTTTGGGGTTTTTGAAATATCGTAAATTTTGAAAGTTCAAACTGCGTATTCGAAAAATTTCTAGAGTGTTTAAAAAATTTATTTTGAAATATCGTATTTTTTTAAATGCATTTAAACATATTTTTTAATATCGTAAAATCCTAAATTCTTTGAAGGCAGTATATTTTAGAATTTTCGAAATGTCGTAAATTTGTATATCACATAAGGACAGTGTTTATACATTTTTTGGGGATTTATGAAATATCGTAAGATTCTACAATATATAAGGACTGTTTATATATTACATTTTTAAGTTAATATCGTAATTTTTTTAAATAAATGGAATAATTGTTTAATATATTTTGCTCTGATATATTGTAAATCTCCAAAATATTAGAGAGTATTTTTTTATAATATACATAATTAATGATTATTGAGCTATTCTTTTGGGGGTTATATTTTGGGATTTTCAAAATATCGTAAATTTTTTAGAATTTATAAAACAGTTTTTTATAGTATATTTTGGGATTTTTGAAATATTGTAAATTTCTAAAAAATAAGTTTTTATAATGTCACTCTGATTTTTGAAATAGAAATATCATAAAACTACAGGAAGTTTTTGCATAATATTTTTTTTAAGTTTTCTAAATAAGTTTAAAATTGCACAGGCGAAAAGTTCTTAAGATGTTTGAAATAAAAGTTGGAAATACTTTTTAGACTTTTTGAAATATCGTAAATTCCTTGAATATTTTTGTAACTTTGGAAATAGCGTAAATTTCTTAAGACTTTTGATATATCGTAAAGTTTTTGAAATATTTGTTTGGGATTTTTCAAATATCGTAATTTTCCAGAAACTTACACAGTTCGTAAATGAAACTTACGAAGTGTCGTTATTTTCTAAAACCACTAAGTACAGTTTATAAAATATTTTTCGGCACTTTTGAAATATCGTAAATGACGATAGTTGAAAATTTCATGCCCAAAAATGGTTCAAAAGTGTTTGAAATATTTTTTTGTATTTTTCGTTATTGCTAAACCTATTCTAGTGATGCGTAGTGTACAATTTTATATCAATATTTCCATTTAATACGCTCTTAAGCGACGCCATATCCATCTTTGCATAGTCTCTTCCCAGAAAGCATTTGACTACTGCAATGAATTGGTAATAG
>CAXKVI010000005.1:105593374-105598374 GCA_964058755.1 Campiglossa producta
AAAATAAAATAAAATAAAATAAAATAAGATAAAATAAAATAACATAAAATAAAATAAAAAAAAAAAAAAAAAAAAAAAAATAAATTTTTAAGAAAGAATGCAAAAATCCGAGAGAGAAAAAATTCGGGTATTTAGTATTTCCCTGAAAATAAAATCTCCTACAAATTTTCTCATTACATGTCAAAATGTTACTCATACGCCATGTCAAACGAATGTGTAATTCGATCAATTCTCACTTATGGGTGAAAACATTGAGTTCAGCATGTTAAAATTGACTTAGTCTGAGAAATGGCCAGCTTGTGCAACGAAAAACTTGTTCGATATTGTACATGGTGAACTGGCACAAGCTTGTAATGTCGATCTAGAAAAGATACGTGCAAAACACGTTTAACTTTTTATGTTGGTAAAAAATAAGATTTCGGTACTATTATCACGAAAGCTCTTCTATATAAGTACATCGACATGAGCATGAACATTTCTATGTATCTATGTTGATATGCATATATGCACATACATAACATAAATGTACTCCTGTGTGACAAGCAAATTGTGAAATATATTTGCAAAGCTCATAGGAAATGTTATTTGTAGGAAATACAATATCATTATCAATGACATTGTGTGCATCGACACATACATACATACCTATAAATGCACCTACATACATAATTTTTTTACATCCCAGTAAGCATTTTGAAGATTGTACGTCCACATTCTTAAGCAAGTTAAGGATATCACTTCTTAAAATATCTATGATACTCCCTTATAATACTCAAGTAGCAGCGGTCGATGTAGACCAGTAGACTACTACGACTAAAAATCGAAGTCTTTCGGTTTTAGATGAGCGCAATCGAGACTCGATTCAAATTCATTTATACCTTGAAATGCTAACTGGCTTAGTAGTGGATAAAAAGCTCTTATGAACTTGAGCTGGATACATAAACCTGTCCTCTGCAACTAAGTTCATTCGATACGTAAAATAAATGAGCAAATCTGCCTTATCACGTTCTGCCTCAACATCTATTGACATTTGAACGATTAGTGTCACATTATCTGATTTGTATTTTTTTTTTTTTTGTTTTTGCTATTTCGTTTTTAGCAGTTGTCGTAATTGGCAGGTTAAAGAAGTGAATTTTCACAGATGTACGCAAATTTGTACTTGGCACTTGAGGATTTGCTAATTGGTCAAGGTTGCATAGATTTTTACTATCTATATATTTGAAAATTTATACTAGGATTTCTTTTGAAGGTAGACAGATACTTTCCTCATATTTTACTGTATTTTATTTAATTTCATTTTTTCATTTTTGTAATTTTGTTTAATTTAATTTTATTTAATTTAATTTTTTTATTTTATTTAATTTTTTATTTAATTTTTTTATTTTATTTTATTTTATTTTATTTTATTTTAGTTTATTTTATTTTATTTTATTTTATTTTATTTTATTTAATTTTATTTAATTTAATTTTTTTATTTCATTTAATTTTTTTTCATATTTTATTTTATTTTATTTTATTTTATTTTATTTTATTTTATTTTATTTTATTTTATTTTATTTTATTTTATTTTATTTTATTTTATTTTATTTTATTTTATTTTATTTTATTTTATTTTATTTTATTTTATTTTATTTTATTTTATTTTATTTTATTTTATTTTATTTTTTTAATTTTATTTTATTTTATTTTATTTTATTTTTTTAATTTTATTTTATTTTATTTTATTTTATATTTTTTTAAATTATTTTATTTTATTTTATTTTATTTTATTTTATTTTATTTTATTTTATTTTATTTTATTTTATTTTATTTTATTTTATTTTATTTTATTTTATTTTATTTTATTTTATTTTATTTTATTTTATTTTATTTTATTTTATTTTATTTTATTTTATTTTATTTTATTTTATTTTATTTTATTTTATTTTATTTTATTTTATTTTATTTTATTTTATTTTATTTTATTTTATTTTATTTTTATTATTTTATTTTATTTTATTTTATTTTATTTTATTTTATTTTATTTTATTTTATTTTATTTTATTTTATTTTATTTTATTTTATTTTATTTTATTTTATTTTATTTTATTTTATTTTATTTTATTTTATTTTATTTTATTTTATTTTAATTTATTTTATTTTATTTTATTTTATTTTATTTTATTTTATTTTATTTTATTTCATTTTATTTTATTTTATTTTATTTTCTTTTATTTTATTTTGTTTTATTTTATTTTATTTTATTTTATTTTATTTTATTTTATTTTATTTTATTTTATTTTATTTTTTTATTTTATTTTATTTTATTTTATTTTATTTTATTTTATTTTTATTTTATTTTATTTTATTTTATTTTATTTTATTTTATTTTATTTTATTTTATTTTATTTTATTTTATTTTATTTTATTTTATTTTATTTTATTTTATTTTATTTTATTTTATTTTATTTTATTTTATTTTATTTTATTTTATTTTATTTTATTTTTTTTCTTTTATTTATTTTTTCTTTTATTTTTATTTTTTTTTTATTTTTTAATAGGACTACGCCATATCGTTGATCTCCTGTGAAGGGGAACGTAAAATGTTGACATTAATCTCTTATCACTAGATTTAATCCCCATCAGGACATTGTGGACGCAGGCAACAGACGTCTTGGCAATTAAGCAATTATTTAATTACCAGCATACCAACACAGCTCACTCCTTCAACCCCATACCGTACATATCCTCGCTCGTATTATGGTTGTTACATAGTGCGAATTTGAGTGATGGTTGTTAGGTTGATGTGACCGGAAAATTAGGATTTCCTGTCAACCAATTATAGTCATATAAATTTTTGATGTTCTTCATTGTTGGTCGTACATAGGTGAGGGGAAAGGCAGAGGGAGGCTTTCCTGCCCTGATGCAGTTTGAAGTTGATGATGATGGTCATTGCAGTGACTTGCCAGCATTGCACGACACTAAGGACACCGTTACATTGGCGACGAACAAGGCGAACAAGACGACAATGGAGCCAAAAACTAGCGACGTCACACCGTAATGTAACTCAACACGCGCAATAAAGTCATTGTACGACATTTCATACAGCAAACGTGCTCCCTTCCGCGCCGTGCATGATTCAGAAAAAGAATGGCGGGTGTACGGAGCTTAGAATGCTATCTGCAAAACTATTGTGTATAGCACATATGAACAGTGTCTGCCTTACAAACCTTACTCGTGTCGAGCTTGTACTCTTACAATGGCTAAAATGTGTTTGCACTAACTTTTCTTTGTCCTCTGCTGCCGCGTTCACATTGTTCCCCAGATGTAGGAGACTCTGTATTTTAAGCTGGCTTTAATGTTGTTTGGTCTATGAGTTTTAGGGAAATTGGCATGGAAGTGCTGAGTTTATTCTACTAGGGGGTCATGAAATAAAATAAAAAAAAAATAAAAAAAAATAAAAACAAACAAAAAAAAATAATAAAAAAAAAAAATAAAAAAATAAAATAAAATGAAAAAAATAAAAAAATTCAATTTAATTAAATAAAATAAAAAATATTAAACTAAAAAAATAAAAAAACATTAAATAAATAAAAAAAAAATAAAAAAAATTTAAAAAAATAACAGAAAAAAAATTAAAAAAGTATTGAAAATAAAATAAAATTAAAAAATAAGAAAAAAAAAACAAATTAAAGTAAAGCTTGAAAAAATGACGCTCGTATACGAACTACTACTGACAAAACAAAAAAAAACAATCCACTTGCTAATGCACATAACAGCAACAATTTTTCATCTTAAAACAGCTCGTTAACATTTTTTTAATTTCATTTTCCTTTCAGAGTCCCAAATTTGCGCCACCAATTGAGTTCGTTGACGAGGCTGCACTAAGCCCACCCGACGGCTACAAGGACAATGGTTTAAAGAACTCATTAGGGGGCGCCTTGAGTGGTCACATTTTTGGCGCACAACACATCCAACAATTGCAGGTCATACAAAGGCTACAACAACAACGTGCCGCTATGTTGGCCTCACGTAATAATAATCAAATTCCGCCACCACCACCGCCAGTTGGAAGTGCAGCCGCACAGCACCAGCATCAACAGCAGCAGCAGCAACAACAACAACAACAAACAGGGCAACCAGCACAGTTACAGTCGCAGCAACAGCCACAGTCACAACAGCAACAACAACAACATTCACCAGATGATGACTCGCTCGGCGTTTGCACTGAATGCGCCGAATGTGCCGAGTGTGCAGCTAAACAACTTCAGGATACAGGTAAATCTGAAATTACTAAAGTACATGCGACATATGCACACACACACACACACATTTGCAGATGCCTATTACACTTTTATCCAATAATTCATGCTTATCGTATTTTGTGGTACTTTTGTTTGTATTGTTGTTGTTGCACGAACACCTGTGAACTCGACAAACGCAAACGTGTCGTCGTGCGGTTGTGTTGTTGAAAATTACCGGATATTGTGCTTGGAAAATGCCAGTAAATAGCTAGGAAGGGCTGAAACTAGTGAGGAAATGCAAAAAGAGAGGGGAATGAGACAAGTTTGGTCGTTACGTATGCACACACACGGTTGCCACTTTGGGTGGTTTAAGCCTAATTTGGTAGTTTTTGTTTGTTTGAAAAAAAAAAAAATCAAATGAGATTAAATATAATAAAATCAAATTAAACAAAATTAAATAAAGTAAAATAAAAAAAATAAAATAAAATAAAGAAAAATAAAATAAAATAAAATAAAATTAAAAAAAAAAAAAAAAAATAAAATAAAATAAAATAAAATAAAATAAAATAAAATAAAATAAAATAAAATAAAATAAAATAAAATAAAATAAATTAAATTAAATTAAATGAAAAAAATTCAATAAAATAAAAAAAAAATAAAATAAAATAAAATGAAATAAAATAAAATAAAATAAAATAAAATAAAATAAAATAAAATAAAATAAAATAAAATAAAATAAAATAAAATAAAATAAATAAAATAAAATAAAATAAAATA
>CAXKVI010000005.1:105605874-105641374 GCA_964058755.1 Campiglossa producta
TCCAACCCTTCCAAGCAGAGTTCCGCTCGTTCTGCTATGCATTCATTACTGAGACATACATACAAATATTTAAAATTTTTTTGTTTGCTTTTTGGTATGATTTATTAAAATCTTTTGTTGTCGTTAGGGGAAAGAGCAAGCGACGCTCGAGCGTACTCACTCGAACACTCATTCATTCAAGCGTTTATTTTCATTTATTAGTGGGGTGATTACCTACTTACCTGGTGCACGTGTGCAACCGCTACTCGTTTGTTTGAAGGTGTGTGTTTGTGCCTCGAAAGGTTAACATTGAAACGCACAATGTTTGTACGCACTCACACACATACATACACATACCTCTGTGACAGTCAATTCATTCACTTGTGCATTTATTTTGGTTCGTAAAAGCTAATGCCTCAGATATGCATCTCTCTCTCAGCTGCATTTACATAACTCGCCTTTGACATTGTTTTCGTTATTGATGTTCCTGTTGCGGTTGTTAAGCGGAAAAGGAAATAAAACATCAACGCTAATTCATAGTTAGCCCAATTTTCCACTTTGAATTAATTTTTAATATACATAAATTTCCATATTTACTATGACTGTAGCACATTTGCTTTGGCACTCTCATAATTTCCATTTTAAACACATCCACACATATTTACCGCAATAGGGTGGGCCAAGAAATATATGATAAACAAGTAAGGTAGTCTAAACTGCGGTATAACTTACCATTCTATACTCAGATTATACTCAGCTGCTGAGCTTATATGTATAAGAGACTAGCTTATACTTTTGGTTTCTATCGAACGCTTTTTTCTTCGAGATGACACTCAGAAAAAAGTTTCCTTATTTTTGGCTCCAAAGACATGGCTTCCTTAAACTAAGTAAAATATTCCTTAATTTAAAGACTTTTTTTCCTCAATTTAAAGATTTTTTCCCTTAAATTGAGGAAAAAAGTCCTGAAATTAAGTAAGCCAAGGAAGGAAAGGAAATTTTCTTGAAATAAGGAAACTCTTTCTTGAGTGTAGCTTCCTATATCTACCTGTGTACCGAATTTCAGTTATTTAGCACACGG
Source organism: Campiglossa producta (assembly GCA_964058755.1). Taxonomy (NCBI): domain Eukaryota; kingdom Metazoa; phylum Arthropoda; class Insecta; order Diptera; family Tephritidae; genus Campiglossa; species Campiglossa producta. Next base: position 105,606,932 of record CAXKVI010000005.1, read on the forward strand.
TGAGCTTAAACAAGTTTTTATCAAAAATTAAAACAACCACGATATTTTTTCATGATTGTATTCTGAGCAAAAACTGAAATCATCCATCTGGCATATTTTGAGATTTGTATGTTTCTTAAAAATTGTTAAATATTTTTTCTTTCGTGGGGGCCCCTGTTCTATGTTTGTTCAAATTTGGCGGGTTTTCCTTGCCGGATTTTTACACATGTATCATAGAACACTACCCTTAAGTCGTATCAGGTATTTTTAGACTTCGTCCGATGACAAAAAGGGAAAGAAAACCATAGAAAAGGAAAGGAAAAGTAAGGAAAGGAATGTAAAGGGATGGAAAATTAAAGGAAAGGAAAGGAAAGGAAAGGAAAGGAAAGGAAAGGAAAGGAAAGGAAAGGAAAGGAAAGGAAAGGAAAGGAAAGGAAAGGAAAGGAAAGGAAAGGAAAGGAAAGGAAAGGAAAGGAAAGGAAAATAAAGGGGGGGAAGGAAAGGAAAGGAAAGGAAAGGAAAGGAAAGGAAAGGAAAGGAAAGGAAAGGAAAGGAAAGGAAAGGAAAGGAAAGGAAAGGAAAGGAAAGGAAAGGAAAGGAAAGGAAAGGAAAGGAAAGGAAAGGAAAGGAAAGGAAAGGAAAGGAAAGGAAAGGAAAGGAAAGGAAAGGAAAGGAAAGGAAAGGAAAGGAAAGGAAAGGAAAGGAAAGGAAAGGAAAGGAAAGGAAAGGAAAGGAAAGGAAAGAAAAGTTGGGGAAAGAAAAGGAATGGAATATAACGAGTAGAAAAGTAGAAAAGGGTTAAAAGGAAAGTAGAAGGAACGAAAAGGGGTAGTTTTGGGATCATTTCAGGGGCTATTTCATATCATATCGGTGTAATTTTAGGGTAAATTTGGTTTCATTTTAGAGTAGTGTTAGGGTAATTTTTTGTTCATATTGGAAGCATTTTAGGATCATATCGGGGGTGATTTTGGGATTATTCCCGAAGGTGTTTGGCAGTGCTGGAAGCATTACATTCTTTGTACGGAGTGAAATCTGCTCACATCCGACTGCCTTGGGGTTAAAAAATTGTTAGGTTTGGAAATGTAGTCAACCAAAAAAATTTTTTTTTGTATAACGAAGTTTGTTTCTAAATTTATTCGGGTTCACGTTTCACCTTATTTCAAAAGATTTTTCAAAAAAAGTGAAATTTTTATATTAAAGCCCTAATTAATTTTTTTTGAAGAACGCCCTATTTCAGAATTATTTTAAAAAATTTCCTCTCTGAAGCAAATTTTCAATACATATTCTGTTGAGATGGGGCGTTTTTGAATCAATTTTTGAGATAAGAGCATTGTTCAAAAATATTTTAAATAGGGTGTTTTTCTGCGTGACAATTCTCAAAAAAAAAAAAAAAAAAAAAAATTGGGAGTTTGGAGGATCACTTTTAAGACTATTTTATACTAGAGATATACATATGTATGTATATAGTCTTTTATATCATCTGTCCTTGTAAAATGCACCTTCTCAGATATTAGCTAAAATACATGCTATCTTTTATGTCACAACTTTTGATTCCATCTATTCATCTTACTTTCTTTCATATCTTCACATAGAATGCACTTCACCACAATGCCAAGAGGAGCTAACACCAATCGGCGTATCGGCCGTTGCACTATTGCCATTGCACACCAGTTCACCAGAACGTCGCATTACACAGAAAGAAATCATTGCAGGCGAAGAGCGTCCCAAATACGTTCTACAATCGCAGTATAAACCATCGCCAGGTATGATATTGATTCATTCGTTCTAGAGATTTAGTAGATAACCAAATTTGTGGAGTTTTGACAAAACAACTTATTTCAGATTTTGACAATTTTTTTAGGAGAGTGAAAAAACTGTTTTACCTACATATGATTGATTTTGTACCAAAAAAAATGAATTATGTTGACCTTTTCGGTACCATAACTGAAGAGCTAAAGATCATAGAAACACGCTATTAGGACACAGTTATGTATACATCGCTTGTGATCGATAATTCGAGCAATAAAATCTTTAGGGGTCGTGGGGTCGCTAGCCCCGCCATCCTTAAATTTCGGGGACGCCTCTGTACCGTCTATACCTCAGTTTTTTTCAATTTCCTTTCCATCGGTGCATATTTCATTCAAATCGGTCAAACGGTTCGCTCACAGGAGGTTCCTAAAGTTAATATATATTAATAGTTCTAAAAAATGTTCTATCTCGAGATAAGTTTTTTTTGTTAAATCTCCACAAAAATGTATATATGTTTGATATTAATTTATGTATAACGCTCGTTTATGAAAAGTACGTAGTAGCTCAAAAACAGTAAATTCTTGCTCTGCATTTTTTGTTTTTAGAATTCAATATTTTTTTGTTTAAGTAAACGAGCGATATGTAGTCTATATGGGTCATTCCATGCCAAATTGACAATTTTTTTATCTGATCCCCTTCGATTTCGCTAAAAATTTGCTATCTTTTTCTACCCCTCGAAAGACATTTTTCAGAATTTTTTTCGAATTTTTTCCACAAATCAAAAAATGTTATGAACTTTAAAAAAAAGCGTTTTTATACATGCTGTAACTTTTTCAAAAATCGACCGTTTGGGATCATTTTTTTTTAAATTTTTGTTTTCAAATGTAGTTTTCGAAAAAAAAATAAAAAAAATTTTTTAAAGCCCAGATATATACATTTTTGTTTTTCGAAAAAAAAGTCAATAAAAAAAAAAAAATAGAAGCGATTGTCGGCACATCCTGTTATTAGCGTTAAAAAAAAAGAAAATAAAAAGAGGATCGACCTTTTTTCTCAAAAAAAAAAATTTTATTTTTTTTCCGAAAACTGCATTTAAAACCAAAAATTAAAAAAAAAATGATCCCAGACGTTCGATTTTTGAAAAAGTTACAGCATTAAAAAAAACGTTTTTTTTGAAAGTTCATAACTTTATTTGATTTGGGGAAAAAAATATGAAAAAATTCTGAAAAATGTCTTTCGGGGGGTAGAAAAAGATAGCAAATTTTTAGCGAAATCGAAGGGGGTCAGATAAAAAATTTGTCGATTTGGCATGGAATGACCCATATATAATAGTTATTTACATGAGAGTGCTTCACGAAATATTCCATTTTTTTCTCGGAATTGCAAAGTTCAAAACCTCAATAAAACAAAAAAAAAAAAAAAATTGGAAAACATTTTTTTTGAAACACCTAAAATTATAGAAGAATCACGAAATTTTTAAATTAACAGATAAAAATGGGGCGTTACAATATTAATTTCCTGAAATTATTTTTTTTTATTAAATTTTAAATTTTGTAACTCCTTTGGAAAAACTAACCTCTTTTTTCATATGGAATCTGATGCACTCTAATGTTCATACATGATTGTTGTATGTAAATATGCTTCATGCGTTTTTTAGTTTAATATGCTTTCATCTAAATTAAATATTTGTCTAACTAAAATTAACAATACATAAATTTAGAAATGCATTTTTTTTTTGTTTTGTTGCTGGTTGAGTTTCAGTCGCAAATTATTTTCTAATCAAGATTTAAAGCTTTTACATGATTCATATATCTACACACCGCAGTGCTTCTATAGGTCAGCAGTGATGGATAACAGAAAACCATACATGTAAATTAATTGTAGGACAAGTAGTAATTGTAACTTTGAAACGTTCATAAAGGTCAATACACTTTGGGTTCCACTTTGATTCGGTTTGTAAATTCATTTTACTGGTTAGCATTAGCAATAATGGGCTGAATTTTAAACCCTTCCTGCAAGGGTTTTATAAATTACAAAACTCGACAAGGCTGCACTCAGAAAAGAGTTTGGCGCAACAAAATTGTTTAAAAGTTGAATTTCTAAATTTTTAAAAATTTTCGTTGCGCCAGAAACACGAATGTGTAGAAAAATTGTTACGTATACGCCATGGTGTCTGTTGTTGAGTGCAGCACATTCATGCTTTTGGCACAACTTTAGTACGAGCCACAAACCCCTACTTTTTTGTTATTAATGAATGTATCCGGGTACCCAGAACCCCTTGTAGGCAAATCTCATTTTCGATAGAAATGTCGAATGTGCGGTTTTGCAGAAGTGCGATGTGCGGTTTTGTACTCTTTCGGATGAAATGCTAAGGCCAAGAAACAATAGATGGGAGTTCGGGGGAACAACCTGCTCGCTTCTATATAATAAACAAGGGTATGCAGATGGCCGCGTAATTTGCATCACAGGGTTACAATAATATCTGAAAGATGAACCGATACTCTTTGTTCGACATCTGCCTCGTGGAAAGTTCCTTTAGGTGGTACCATAAGCAAAGCAACAAAGCTCTCTCTCGACTTTACGGTAGAACATGGGCCAGCGAAGGAGCTCTGGATCATAGAGAAAGTAATAAAATCTCTTCCGGCATACCGAACATAATCTTATGGAGCCCGGTTATAAGATATGGCGGCGAGTGAAAAAAAACTTGTTGAATTGGGTCTATTAGCATTTCGTCGCAACGGGATAGAAATCAGGAAAACTATCGGAACCTGGTAGATAAACTCGATAGATGTCAAAAAATTCATCGGAAATTATGAAATTTATCGGAATTCGGGAAATTCGATAGAAATCCAGAAATTTATTGGAATTCGGTTCATATCTAAACATATAACATTGGATGTATGTATGTAGCTTAAGGACTCCGAAACTACTCGGCCGATTTTCTTCAAATTGTCAGAATAGATTAGTAGGAGCCTGGAGAGTGTTTCTGTAAAGTTTTTTTTAAGGAAGTGGACCAGGGATGGCCATATTCGAAACTATCGTATAAATGGCTGGATTTACTTGAAATTCGGTATGTAGGTAGCGTTATGCTTAGCTTTATGGCTTTTCTTCCGGGAAGTGGACCAGGGACCGATCTGTTCTAAATAATCGTAATTATGGCCCAATTTGCTTTAAACTTGGTGTTTAGGTAGCTATATGCTTAGATAAATATATAGGATAAATTTTCTTCCGGAAAGTGGACCCAGGACTGACTTATTCGAAACTATCGTATAGATGGTTAGATTTACTTGAAATTTGGTATGTAGGTAGCGTTATGCTTAGGTTAAAGTGTGGAAGAATTTTTATTTCAGGAAGTTTACCAGGGCCCGATATAGTCTAAACAATCATATTTATGACTCGATGAGCTTGATATTTAATAATGTTCATATCTTCCGTGAAATGGTAAAAATGGTAAAATTTTATTCAGGTGTTTTTCTTCGGCGTAGCAACGCACGCCGGGTATTACTAGTAGGTACTCTATAAAAATCACGAAATTTATCGACATTCGTTAGATAATTTCGATAAGTTTCATGATTTCTGTTGAGTTTCCTGATCCGGAGGAATTGCTGATAGATCCCAATGTCTCAATTTTTGAAAAGATGTTCGTAGGCTGAAAGCATTTCGGTAGATTTTCAGTTGGCTATTGGTAGCATAAAAATTTCAAAGTGGCAACCCTAGTAGAGATACTTTTTCGAATTTCGAAAATAAGTTTTATGTTGCATACTTTGAGGCGCACTACATGTTGAGTTGGGTATTTTTGGTGATGGAGTTTTAAAAATGAGCAAAACTGAAATCCGGCTATTATAAAATATTTCACAAGTATTTCCTCATGCTGTAAATAAGCGCTTATGCACAAAAAATATTCACAAGTAGTTGTTAATATTTATAAAACATCAATAAAGGCCATTTGTATCATTGCATTTCACCTTTCGCAATAAAAGTGCTTCTCATACAAACTTACATACCTCTAAAGTAGCTAGAACAATAACAATTTAGTTAGACATAATGTTTGCAATTTCCATTATGCTGTCTAACTAATCACATTTGCAATGGGGGCGCTCTACAACAACAAATCAAATGCATTCGTTCAACGTAACATCCAAATGCGCTTTACTCTCCGTTTCCCAACAATGCGACTCGTAATCGTAATCGACCCGTTACTAACAAAAAAAAAAAAAAAAAAATGTCTGATGCAACCAAACTTAACCTCAAATTCATTATTTTACTAACACAACAAAATACTAACAACTTTGAACTTGAAAAACGTAACTAATCGTAACCGTACATATAATTATATGCTGTAATTATGTTGTCGTAATCGTAATCGTTATCGTAAACGTATGTATTTATTGTAATATTGTCTGGTATATCGCTCGCAAATATACATATATGTTTATAATAATGAAGTCAAAGAAAGAAAGGATAAACGTTCGAAAAATAAACGTTTTGTTGTTGAAACTATTACCACTATGACCACAGTTACGGAACGGCGCATTGTACGTGAGGCCAGCGAGGACATTACAGCGAACAGTGGTGGTGGTGATCTATTGCCGCCGGCATTACCGATTAAACCAAGTGGCATTGTGAGCTCAAGCATTGTAGGGCAACAAGGGTCACAGCAACAACAACAACAACAACAACAACAACTGCAATCAGTTCAACAGGTGTCAACTGCAGGTAGTGGTGGTGAGGTTTATGATGAGGAGAAACCACCACCTATACCACCAAAGGAGTCATCGCCAACACAGATAAGCGGCATTTTGAAAGGTGGCAAATTATGGAAACAGGACTCAATATCGCAGGTATGTAAAAGATTTTTAAACTTATTTTTGGTATATTTGTAGTGCAGCTGGTAAGGGCTGCCTACGGCTCTTTCAGCTAGCGTTGGGTATTTAAGTTCAACAAAGTGAGCAGAGATTTCGAACTAGCTTCAGCAAAATGAACTAGTTTATGTAGTTCATTTTACTTCAATTATTTGTATTTGTTTCCCTCCTACACTTTTCAACATGTTTTTGCAGTTGACTCTTAAACAAATACCATATTATGCCCGGAAGTACAAACCCTGCTAATCAGTAGCAGATAAAATCTTGGGGAATTACTGGGTCGTGCTTACCAAAAAGGAGGATAAAAAAGTGGGCAATTTTGTTTTTTTACCCATGTTGGAATTGCCAATTCGTGTCGAAAATTATCGAGTTATGCATTGTTATTTCGATTCCTACTCATACCGACAGTCTTTTTTGGTATTGCACAGCACTAATTTGTGGTTTTGTTTTCACCATGGCTATAGCCTGGTTGGCAAGTTAGCACGAGTTTTGCTTTCTCGGTATTTTCACCTTCTCAATCAATACTTTAAATTTGACGAAAATTTTACATAGTTCAAGTAGTTTATTTGAATTTTGAAACTAGTTCCCGCGATTACTTTCCTGATCTAGTTCAATGAAGTAATTAGTTCGTAAACTACCCAAGTCTACTTTCAGCGAGCTCAATTACGATCCGACGGATACATATTGTCAAGCGTTACGTCGAATACCTAATTATTTTTGCATCGGCCGAAAATGTGCCTCGTGCCTTCAAGCCGAACTCGAAAAAATTTTTGAAAAAAATTTATTTTTTGATCACAAAATGTTTATAATTTCGCTATAAGAAACCTGGAAAGAATTAGACGCAAAGTAATTCAAAATATTCACCAAATTGGTCCCGAGTTGATCCCGAAATGGCACCGAAATAGTGTCAAAGTAGACCAGGCTTGATAACAAAGTTGTGCCAAAACAGCCGCAATTAGTCCCGGAAAAGATTTTATTAGTTCAGTAATGATCCCGAATTGATCCCAGCTTCGAGCTACCACCCTAAAACCTCCCTGATACCTCCCATCCCTACAGTGTTGCCGTTGGGGACCCTAAAGGGTTAATTTGACGTTTTTTGAATGCCAGGACCCCAGACCCTACTTTTCAAAAAAGTACCATTTTTGACCCTTTTTTAAAATTCGTGACCCTTTTCATTTTCAAACTGCAATGAAATGCATTTTTATATTTTTTTTTTCATTAAAAAACAAAAAAATCTCCTTGTTCCTTTTTTACTCTTACTTCGGGAACTCTTGCCAATTTTCAAATGTCATGGCTAACTGAAGTCTTACTACTGGCAACGCTGTATCATGAACGTGGGACGTTCTTGGAAAATTATGGTCCACAGTCAAAGCCCTGTCCAATCCTATAGGTGCGCCTAAGAATGTCGACATCACCTTTGGTGACACGACATTCATACATTTTGATGAGATCCGGCACCTTGCACCAACGCCGTTTGATCCAGAGGTCATAAGCGAGCCTTAAAGCACATCCATGAGACGTATGTTGACCACCAGGTTGCGCTCTGTCCAGTGAATGCCGTTTTGCATACCTCAATACCTCGCATTTCTGTAGAGGAGCGTTATCGTCCTGGTTTTGTAAAAGCATCGACGAATATAAATTTTTTTCCCTCGAGTCTTTTATTGCATTAACATTTTTTTTACCTGAAAAACTTACGCGAATTTCCTACTTTTTTCTTCCCATCTAGTCCGATGATCAAAACAATACAACATCCGAAGATGAAGGTGGTCCCACAAAGCGTTCGGTACGTTTTGTCACCGAAGATTTGGCTGTTGAGGGAGAGGCGGCAGGCGACGCTGATCAAACAGAGAATCAGATCAATGAACTCATACCAATCAAGAAACACTCGACACTATTCAATAATGCATTACGTCCCAACTCTGCAGTGCGTCAGTTGTTCCCAAGCGTCGCACATCAAACCCCGGTACTAACTTCGGAAGCATTGCGAGCATTCGATGAGTCGAAGCGAGCTGGTTGCTTGGTGCCAAATTTGCCCGGATGTGGTGATACGGATACGTTAAGACGTAGCATTGAACGAAATATACTGAGACGTTCGTTGATAAAGTGAGTAGAGCGCTTGAGCTTACGGTATAAAGGTAGTAATTTTTAATCTCTCTCCAATCTTCTTCTTCTTTTTCTGTTTCTTTTTCTCTTCCTTGTAACAGAAAAAAGGCGGTCAAATCGGATATTTCGCTTGAAGAGCGCATCAAACAGTTGACTTGTGACATTGATGAAACCAATGAGGATAGCTCTGCGGAGAATGGCGATGAGGAGAGTTCAAAGTTGGCTGCAGAAGCTAATTGTGAATTAATGCAACGCGGCAGCCCTATGGGTGAAGAGCATCCACAAAAGTTCGGCAATGGTAATAGCGACAAAAGTTTCTCACCCAGTTCGTCTGTTTCGAGCTCGTCCAGCGGTTCCTCGGCTTACAAAAAGATTTCCGACATTTTCAATCGTGACAAAAAACAAGAAAAGATACTCGAAATGGAAGAGAATCCGATAGTTATAATACCTCAGGTAGTTTTCGAGATAAGATCTCTTTATACGAATTCTAAAACACATTTTTCCCCAATAGGAATGCCGTTGCCCAGCCGCACCCGATCTCGGTATGGGCATACAAGTGCCAGTCGTACACACCCAAATACATCGCACACCACCACGTCAAGTGGAGCCGAAACGTCAATTCCTCTCCACTCTAGCACCCCTAACCGCATGTGTGGCTGGCAATAAGGATGATCTCTCATCCTATTACACATTGGCTGCAGCTCATCATGGTGGCCATGGTGGTCATGCGACTAATAATGCCCATTTCGCTGAGTTTCATTTGGGTGGCGGCGCCAATTTGTGTGAACATCAAAGTGTTCAGTCAGGAGGCGGTGGAGGTGGTGGTGGTGGTGGTGGTAGTGGCGGCGTCGGCAGTGCTGCTGACGAGGTACGCAAGGTCGCGCCAGATGTTATTGCTGGTACACCCGGGCAAGAGCAACAAGATGAATTGGCTGCATTTGCACAGCAGGAAGCTAATCGCACGGAAAAGATAAAGAAACGTTATACTAATGAAAATTCCAATAATAGCTCTGATGATGATGAGCAAAATGATTATGGCTTTAATAAGCGTCCATCGGTACGCGGTATCAAACCGAAATTTAGTTCTACAAATGAGATTCTACAACAAATGCAAGAACAGCTGAATCAACAAATGCCAAGTGTTGCCGTGGGACAGGTAAGTTAGCATGGGGGAGAGGGCGCTTAGAAGTTGGGAGTTCTTTAGGAACAATATCGAATGGGGTTCGAATGATATCGCGAGGCTTTTGTCGTTGACCTAACTATCATATGTACATATATTAGCTAACCCAAACCCTACGCACAACCCGTTTCTCGTGGAGTTGGATTTAAGACGCTGCTTTAGAAATCCCATGGCAAGCCCTTAAACCGATTCGGTCGGAGTGACCATGTCAGGTTGTCGCCTTCTCACATCAGTTCACCACCGAACGGATGTTCAGTGGCTATCCAGATGGTACGACGTGGACGTAGTGAGCTGCTTGGACGGCACATAGAATAATCGCTTTGGTCATTCCCAGTTGAATGGCGGTTTCCAACTTCGGGCATATTCCAAACCCCTAAACCGCAGGGAGCCATTTCGAACCTTTTTTGGGGTCACTGTTTTTGGGACCATTTCTTGTTTTTTTCCGTGTCATCTAGGTATGGTTTTCAGAATCATTTCGATCTGATTTTTGACATCCTTTCCAGATCCGAAATGTTTGCGCAAATGATCCTGAAAGGTCAAGAAATGCTCCCGAATGGGATACCAAAAAACACAAAATCATTCGGAAATAATACCAAAAAAGTTAAGAAATAATACCCAAAACCTATTCCCAAAATATTCCAAAAAAACTCAGGAATAATCTCTTAAAAGTCCTCAAATAATGTCAAAAAAGTAGCGAAATAAGTCCCGAAGTGATCCCAAAAAAGTGCAGAAATTGTGCTGCAAATATTAATAGCAAAATAGAACTAATCCCAAAAGAGTTCTTAAAAAGTACCGAAATTATCCCAAAAAAGTCTCCTATCTAGTTCACCTCTTCAAAGACTCTAGTGCTCCATATCTCAGCGTCTAGGACCAGCCTTGCTCTTGCGAAGGTCTAAACGTTTCCTCGCTGATTATTTCTAGACTAAAGATCTTTATAGGTTCCCTTTCGTACTCTGTTGGTCCACCAAGGTTTTTCATCAGCGTACGATAACTGTTGGAAGTCGGAAGACGGCGAAAAAGCCTGCTGAATGTCAAGTATGTCGTGTCACTCTGGTTATCTTCCCTCATGCTTCGTCTGTACTGGAATAACATGACTGTGTATCTCGCGCTGTTAAAAACGTTTATCTAGGGCTGTAAGCTGGACACCTCACCTTCCTATATTTTATCGCCATGGTTTTTTTGGGATATACTTTGCGACTGCCGCGAGAACGAAACCCCCCTTCCAACCTTCACATCTTGGATTTTAGTCACCTCTTAAGACACACCTTTCCGTGGATATATTTTCGAACCCCCAACCAACTAAAGGCCTTCTCTGAGGAATAATTTAACATAGAACAAGCCCATGGATATTATTTTACATTCAATTTCTAATCTCTAATTTTATTTAATTTCCTTAGCCCGGCAACCAAGCCATCAAAAGCTATACGCTGCCAAAGCAAGCTTCAACAAGTTCGATGACAAAACAAATCTCACAAAATCCTTCTCCACAAAATGTGCCACATTCAGTTAATGTTGTACAACAACAAACTGCTCAACAACCACAACCACCATCTCAAATAATGGCCGGCCAGCAGCAGCAACAACAACAACAACAACCACATCAACACCAACACCAACACCAACATCCACAGCAACAACAACAACAAACTCAAACACCACCTCAGGCAATGCAAGTTGCAGCAGCACCCAATAATACCATCGCTCAACAACAAACCGAACAACGCACTTGGAGTTTCTATACAGCCGATGGCGGGAGCGAACAGCAACGCTTACCCATTGAAGGCGCTGGCGGCCTGCAGCAGGCGTACTATCAAACCTTGCCAGGTGGCGCTATGTTCCGCCAAACGATCATGCAACATGGCCAAGACGAGACGGCTGCTATGATGTATGCAGCGCAAAATTGTCAGAGCGTCACTGCCATCGAGCAGCATCAGCAACATTACGGACATTATGCACGCAGTCCGACACGACGCCCCGAATCACCGCCACCATTGCGTAATTATCATCAGACAATGGTTTTGATTCCATACAATGCACAAACCTATTCACAATTTGCTACCGCAACGAATATGGATCAAAAGTTGGCGCATTTGCAGCGACAAAATATTTTGGAATATCAGCAGGTACATTTTATTTTATTCTGTCTTATTTAATTCAATTTTTTCTTTTTATACCCAGCGTACTAGTACTAGTAACGTAACGGCAGAAAATAATCGAGATAGATATAGAGTTCCATATATGAAAGTTCTTAGGATGAAAAGAGGAGTTGATTAAGGCATGTCCGTTCGTCTGTCCGTCCGTCCGTCTGTCCGTCTGTGTACACGATAAATTGAGTAAAAATTGAGATATTTGCATTAAATTTTGTATACAGGTTACTTTCTGGCCAAGGTAGGTTGCTATTGAAAATGGGCAAAATCGGAAGATAACCACGCCCCCTTTTTCGATATCGAAAATCTCGAAAATCACACAAATTGACATATATCGGCAGCTGAAATGGCTAAAATGATATAATTTTATAGGTGAATCCCCCTGGCTATTATCTTATGATTTTTCCATAAATTTTTTAGAGTGGGCGTGGTACCGCCACTTTTAAGGGAGGTATTTTTGAAAATTCGACTGGTCGTAACTTTTAAACTGATTAGGGTAGAACGATGAAATTTGGCACAAAGCATACTAGTATCATTGGGAGTAAACCTGATGATATTGGATAAAATCGCCCTCCAACCACGCCCACTTTCGATATCGAAAATTTCTAAAATCACCTAAATTGACATAATTCGGTAACGGAAATGGGTAAAATCATATAATTTTATAGGTGAATCCCCCTGGTCATTATAAAATGATTTTTTGACAAATTTTCTAAAGTGGGCGTGGTCCCGCCCACTTTTAAGGGAGGTATTTTTGAAAATTCGACTGGTCGTAACTTTTAAACTGATTAGGGTAGAACGATGAAATTTGGCACAAAGCATACTAGTATCGTTGGGAGTATACCTGATGAAACTGGAAAAAAATTGCTCTCCAACCACGCCCACTTTCGATATCGAAAATTTCGAAAATCACATAAATTGACATAATTCGGTAACGGAAATGGGTAAAATGATATAATTTTATAGGTGAATCCCCCTGGTCATTATAAAATGATTTTTTGACAAATTTTCTAAAGTGGGCGTGGTCCCGCCCACTTTTAAGGGAAGTATTTTTGAAAATTCGACTGGTCGTAACTTTTAAACTGATTAGGGTACAACGATGAAATTTGGCGCAAAGCATACTAGTATCGTTGGGAATATACCTGATGAAACTGAAAAAAAAATCGCCCTCCAACCACGCCCACTTTCGATATCGAAAATTTCGAAAATCACATAAATTGACATAATTCGGTAACGGAAATGGGTAAAATGATATAATTTTATAGGTGAATCCCCCTGGTCATTATAAAACGATTTTTTGACAAATTTTCTAAAGTGGGCGTGGTCCCGCCCACTTTTAAGGGAGGTATTTTTGAAAATTCGACTGGTCGTAACTTTTAAACTGATTAGGGTAGAACGATGAAATTTGGCACAAAGCATACTAGTATCGTTGGGAGTATACCTGATGAAACTGGAAAAAAATTGCTCTCCAACCACGCCCACTTTCGATATCGAAAATTTCGAAAATCACCTAAATTGACATAATTCGGTAACGGAAATGGCTAAAATGATATAGTTTGGTAGGATGAACCCCCTAGTCATGCTATTCTGATTATTTGATAAATTTTTAAGAGTAGGCGTGGCACCGCCTATATTTGAAAATTTTACAGGTCATAACTTTTAAACTGATTACGGTAGTAAGATGAAATTGTAACAAGGTATACAACGCATACATATACCTGATGTAATTGGACGAAATCGCTTCCCAACCACGCCCACTTCCGAAATGGAATATTTCGAAAATCATATGAAAACTACAGCTGGGTATTAAATGTTCGCTTTACCCGAACTTAGACTTCCTTACTTGTTTTAATTTGGGTTTTTTATTTTATTTTTTATTTTTGTTTTTTGAGGAGCAAATTTTTTATCATCCAAATAATACATTTTTTTTTCTCCTTCTCCCCCCACCTCTAGGTAACTCAACAGACGATACGCGTTCCCATCGGCTATGCGCTGCCCGGCATGCAACTTCACGTGATGGCTGGCCGCGGACATGCGGCCCATTATGGCCAACACGGTCAAGCAGCGGTGGGGGTTGAGGCTGCCGCCATCACTGCCGCCGGTCATCAGCACCAACATCCGCATGCACAACATCCACCGCATCAGCGAATCATGGCACAGCGCTATCATTTCGCACACGAAGGAAATATACCCGGTTTCAGTGAGCGTGGTGTGCCAGAAGGTGAGGATGCGGTATCGCACACAGATTGTCATAGCATGGTGTCGCCTACTGGTGCTGGTCAGGTTGCAAATGTACAACAACAAATGCAACAACAATTACAACAGCAACAACAGCTGCAGCAGCAACAACAACAACAATTGCAACAGCAGCAGCAACAACAACAGCAAGCATGCATTGCTCAACTACAACAACAACAGGCATGTATGGCTCAACAACAACAACAACAGCAGGAGCAAGGTGGTGGCGGTGGAGGAAGTGGATCCAACGTCGGACAACAAACCGCCGCCGCACAAGGTTCCGTCTATTATGCCATGAATGTATGACCCGCAGTCGATTAGTCAGAGCAAACGGCGGCCGCTGTAATTGTGGAGCGCCGTCAGTGTCAACGCGTCGAAATGTCTTCGGTACAGCTAAGCACACGGTAAACTGCAATGTGGCATACATATATTGAGAGGGAAGTAGATTTGAAGGAGAGCGTGAAGAGATTTTATTAGAAAAGCATTGCAGCTGCAGCATGCGAATAACGTCAAGGCAACGAGGGAATTTAAGTAGAAATTGTTTACAAATACATACACATATAGATACGTACTTAGTAGTCATATGAATGGTTTAATTAATATAAATATGTATGTATGCTTAAGTGTATAATATAAGTATGTAAACTTGATAAGTAAATCCATAACCATAATGTAACTAAGTCCTACTGGGTCAGCTGGCTAAAGTGTCATATTCCATTAGAATGAAAAGAAAGCTTCCAAGATGGCGGCTAGTTTGTTAAGCGTTAAAATATTGTAAAAATTTTAACAATAATTGTTCGGGGAAATTGCAATTGCATAGACATACATACATAAATATAGAATTAATTGTAGAGCTATGTGTGCGTAATGAAAGTAAATGTGATCAAGTACAGCTGGCAGTTTTGTATGAGTTTGGAGTACCTAGTCATGGTTAGTAGTGGGAGGAGTGTAAACGGAAATTTTTATAATCGATAACACAGCCCCACAAAAAAAGTGTCGGGGTTGGGGGATCAGACCGCCTTCGGCCTATGTATTTTGACGCGCTGAACAGGAATCCGATGTCCGTTTTGGTACAGAACTTCTGGATTTTTTTCTAACCTCAAAAAAATTGCATACCACTAAACATTTGACATGTTGTTTGAGGTTAGAAAAAAATCCAGACGTGTTGGACCAAAACTGACACCGGATTCGTGTTCAGCGCGTCAAAATAGTTGGGGAAAATGTGGTCTGTTCCCCCAACCCTGACACTTTTTTTTTTCTGTGGGGCTATGTAAAAATAATGTATCGGGATTGGGGGATCAGACCACCCTTTCCCCATGTATTTTGACGCGCTGAACACGAATCTGGTGTCCGTTTTGGTCCAGCACGTCTGGATTTTTTTCTAACCTAAAAAAAAAAATCGCATACCACTAAACATTTCACATGTTTTTTGAGGTTAGAAAAAAATCCAGGCGTTGTGGACCAAACCGGACACGGGATTCGTGTTCAGCGCGTCGAAATACATAGGAAAGGGGTGGTCTGATCCCCCATCCCCAACACTTTTTTAAAGCTATTGCATAGATTTTATCGCAGGCTTTGGCGGTGGGAGTGAAATGAAAAAAATGTTAATGTTAAAAAATTTCGTATCGGACTTTTTTCAATGTTAAAAGGTTCGGCGTTAGCAACATAACTTGACAAAAATAAATAGAAGCATTGCCTACATTTAGGCGTATGACGTTGTACTAATGTTAGCAGCAGGTCGATTACATAAAATTGGAGCTGTACATTACATTACATTAAAAATGGATCTGTAAGCGTTGCCTACATTTAGGCTATACTACTAACAGTGTGACGTTGTACTGATATTAGCAGCAGGCCGATTACATAAAATTGGAGCTGTATAGGTTATACTGTTAACAGGTTAAGGCTGTAATGCTCTCATGTCATAAATATGCTCATTGAGTTTTCATAAATAAGTTGATAAAAAGTGATATGCAATAGCTTTACTGCGGCAGTCACCGAGTGCCACACGTCGTTTTTTTTTTGTGGGGCTGTGTAATTTTTTCGGATTTCGATTATTTTATTTTCGATTATTTTCTTTTATTTTCGTAATCGATATTTTATTCAGTTTCGATTATTTTAATTTTTTTTCAATATTTTTCGATTGTTTTTATATTTATTCAATATATAAACAGGTGTTTAATTTTTCTTAGTTATCGATATTTGGGTTTCGATAACTTTTCTGTAGGTATTTTTATAATTTTTTGTTTTATCGATAGTTTATTAAGATTTCGTTTTTTGTTTGACTTCCAATTGTAATTTTTTTGAAGTTAAGAATTTTCTTTATACGTTTTTCTATTTCAATTTCTATTTTTTTAGATTTCGATAGTTTTGTTGTATGTATGTATTGCTATAATTATTTCATTTAATCGATAGTGTATTCGATTTACATTTTTTTACTATCGATAATTTTATTTTATTTTCGATTACTTTATTTTCTTAGTAATCTATATATCTGTGGTCATAAGCAATCACAGCCTAAGTTGACTTAAGAAATTAGACCAGTTGAAATTTTGCTGGCGAACTGTTTTATAACTAAAGCGAACGTATTGGATTTAATTGTTTGTAAAGAAAGTAAAAAAAGACCAATGAAAGTCTTGAAAAATGTCTCGAGATGTTGCTTTTCCAAACCACCAGCAAAAATTTCAACTGGTCTAATTTCTTAAGTCGACTTACGCGGTTATTGCTTATGACCACAGATATGTTTTCTTTATACCGTTTTTTAATTCCATTTTTATTATTTAATTTTTCTTAGTATTCGATATTTTCTTTATTTTATCGATATGTATTTTATGAAGATCTTTTTATTTTTCATATTCGACTATTTTATTTCATTTTCGATTGCATAGTTTCCGCGATTTTTTATTCTAGTTTCGATATTTTATTTGGATTTCATTTTTTCTTTTTTATTTTACGATTTATTACAATATTTTTGGATTATTTTTATTTTATGTCTATACAATTCAAGTCTTTTGATTGTTTTACAATTTTTTTTTTTTTTTTTCATTTTATCGATATTTCATTTTCGATTATTTTTTTGGGTTTTCGATTTTTTGTTTGTTTTACTACTTTTTTATCGATATTTCATTTGGATTTCAACAATATTTTAATTGATTTAAATTATTTTGATTTTATTATTAAATTTTGTCGCTATTTTATTTGGTATTGGATTTTTTAATTCCATTTGCGATTATTTGATTTTATTTATTTTTATTTTTATAAATGATTAAAAAAAATTTACGATTAGTTAAATGTAATTTCAGTTACTTTATTTTGTTAGTAATCGATACTTTCTTGGAATATTACTATTCTAAGTAACCGATATTTTGCGATAGTTTTATATTATTTTCGATTATTTTTTTGGATCTCGATAAGTATTTTACTATTTTTTTTTTTATTTTATCGATATTTTAATTGAATTTCTATTTTTTATTACATTTTCGATTATTTGTTTGGTTTTGCGATAATTTTTGTTTAGTAAAAAATATTTTATTTGATTTGAATTATTTTTATTTTTTTCATTAATTTTATCAATATTTTATTTGGCATTGGATTTTTTTAATTACATTTACGATTAGTTACGATTAGTAGTGATCAATACTTTACTTGTTCACATTTCGTTTTAAAAACGATTTTTTAATTTCAATTTCGATTAGTCTTAGTGATCGATATTTTTCGATAGTTTTATATTATTTGATTCGGATTTAAATTCTTTTAATTTCATTTACGATTATTTTAATGTTATTTCGAACTATTTAATTTTTTTAGCTATCGATATTTTTTGTTTATTTCGATTTTTTAGTGTATGTTCGATAATTTTATGTTTTCTGTAATATTTCGGTTTCGCTGCTTTTATTTTAAATCTTTTTTAATTCATTTTTTTAACAATCGATATTAAAATGGCTCCGATTATTTTATTGCACTATTTTCTGTCATCTGCGATAGCTCGATTTCGATAATTTTTATTTTTAAATCGATATTTTTTTATTTCCATTAACTAATTTTGCGTATATGTATTTTTTTTAGCTATTTTCATCTATGCGGAGAAAAAATTATTGTTGTTGTAGAAGAAAAAATTTAGTTAGGTGAAGTTTCCTGAACACACTTCAAATAGCTTTTGGGTGAAATCTTGCAATCGCAGCACTCAAGACCCCTTACAAAACTTTTCAGCAGCTACTCAATCACATTTTCTTTTTAAACTGTTGCATGGCTAAAACATGAATTTAGGACTGTGAAAATTATTTAAACGAAATTGAAATTAATTGGTTGATTCACTACAAAACGCACACATTCAAACTCATTAAATGAGCTAAAACAATAGTAAAAGTGCAATTCCAAAAATAATAAAATGACAACGTTTTTTTGATACCAAAATTTGAATGGTTATAGAAAAAATCAGCACTTATACATATATAAAGTTAGATACAGCTAATTCAAATGTGTGTTTATATGGGCTTTAATCAATATGTATTTACATTATATAAGTAAGGAAAGGAAAAACTATTTAATACTTAGGATGTATGTAGTAGTTCATAGTAATTGTACTTTTGATTTATATATTTTTTTTAAAATATTTTCTTGGTTGCATAACAGGGGACAAATTTAATATATGATTGCAATCAGTTTTATTATCTGTATTTATTTGAAGAAAATACTTATAACACGACACTACGTATTTTCTCTGTTTTTTTCTTGTATTTTTTTTATTTATTGTGCGAAAGAAACGGTCTTATACAACTATCATATTGGTGCAAAAAATAAAGAAAATACAAACTTGACTGTAAAAAAACAAATGAAATAGTTTGTATTTTTTTTATATTTTTCGGCACTTGGACGTTTTTCCTTTATTTTATGTGCCAATTTTTTGTTTACATTCTTATATACAAAGTTTTGTGCGCTCTCTCTTCTTCCTAGACCAAACGACATTGAAGTTTTAGAAAATCCCACCAGGTTTCTCCAAGATTTCTAAAGCTTTTGGGTGTGCTGAATCCGAATTTAAAGTCAGATTTTTCGGGTTACCCTAGGTTTTCTCTCTAGAGGGTACTTTGTAAAGAGATCGGTAGTTGTAAAAAAAAAAATGTTTGGGGCCAAGGAACGATAATTTGATTCTGGTTTTTATATATGGCGGCATATACATGTTTCATTGTGCAAAAAATTAGGATATAGTAAGTTATTAAGAAAAAATATTTTAAAAGATTACAAAAAAAAAAATTCTTTACTACTACCGATCTCTGAACAAACTACCCTCTGGAGAAAAAATCTTGGGTGACCCGAAAAATCTGACTTCATATTCGGATTCAGCACACCCATAAGCTTTAGAAACCGGTGAGAAACCTCTGGGATTTTTTGTCTCTTGTACAGTGTTTTTGTTTTTATTTCGATGGAAATTTCGTGTTTTTGATTTTTATATCTTGAAAATGTTTTTATTAGGTCACTTTGGTGATATCTGTCGCGTCAAATTTTGCATTCGAAAAATCGTATGTATGGTCCGATTTTTCTGAAACTTGGAACATGTTTTACCAACATTGAAATAAATAATTAGAGTTCTGAAAATAGGTCAAAAATGGAACGCCTAAAATTATGCTAACGTAAAATTAATTAAAAAAAAAAAATAAATTTACAAAGTTTTTTGTCGGGCGCCAGATTTGATCTATTTTTCTGATCTCTAGACATAATGTCTTCATAAAATGTCGTTAGGTGGCGCTGGGATCGAGATAAAGAAAAAAATATCCCATAGGTGGCGCAAAATTGCATGCGATATTGAACTAGACACACTACTCAACAAATTTTGATCAACTTTAGTTATCAAGTATAAAATAGACCTTGATTAAAGTAAAATTTTCTCCTGAATCCGAAAATGACTTCCATTTTTCTAGTTCCCGAGATATCGGCGAAAATATAAAAACTCCCATAAACATTTTTTTTGGCTTCATTTCTATAAGTATCTGCAGTAGTCTGGCCACTAAGCCAAAAAAGTTCAAAAAACTTTGAAAAAAAATTATTTTTTTACAAAATTTCAGATTTTATCACTTTAAAATCAGAAATTTTTAAATTGCTCTATTGTAAGTCCTCAATCAAAATTTTCCGAAATTTCCATATCCTCGACATTTGATACATAATTTCTATGTATTTTCTATGTAATTTTCTGCTGACCCTGAATATTTAATCATTTGGTTCCAAATTGGTATAGTTTTCGAGATATTTTGAAATTTCAGTTTTTGAGATAATTTGAAATTCTGTATATTGACAGTGTTTAAAAGTTGAAACTTTCCAAAGATAGCACCAATGATTCTACTTTTTAATATTTAAAAAAAAATAAATATAACCAAAAAAAATAATTTTATATTAAAGTTAAGAAAAAGATTTGTTGCAAAAAAAACTAAACTTTTTACAAAATTTCAGAGTCCTCAATCAAAATTTACCGCGATTTCCATATCCTCGACATTTGATACATATGTAATTTTCTGCTGACCCTAAATATTTAATCATTTGGTTCAAAATTGGTATAGTTTTCGAGATATTTTGAAATTTCAGTTTTTGAGATAATTTTAAATTCTGTATATTGAAAGTGTTTAAAAGTTGAAACTCTCCAAAGATTGCACCAATGATTCTACTTTTTAATATTTTTTACATAAACAAAATAATTATTACCAAATAATTAATTAAAGTTAAGAAAAAAATTAATTAATTAATTTCTCAAACAATTAGCGGTGCTATAATTCTTCAAAGAATATTAGTGCATAATTTATTTGCTCAAAAGTATTAAATTAATTTATTTAGCAATAAATATTTAACGAATAGTTTTTTATAATAATTATAAATAATTATTTATTATTTATATGAAAATTAAAATTAAAATATTTAAAAACTAGTATACTTTGTTGTGGTTATATAGCGGATTGCATGCTTTATAAATGTAATTAGATTAAATAAATTAAGTGCAAAATTTAGCAAAAAAAAAAAAAATTATGAAAAATATTTTAAACAAATAAACACATACTAAGTATTATTAAATATGAAAATTTTAAATTTGAAGCAAATATTGGACAGTTTGTTATGAATTATGTACTTATAATCAAAAAAAATTGTGCTTAGCAAAATTTATAAAAAAAAAAAAAAAAAATTGGAAAAAGAGTTATATATTGGGAAAATTTTTAAACATTTAAATAATTTAAGCACATTTAACAAAATTATTATATTGTGAAAAAAGGCGTAAAAAATTATCTAAATAAATATTTTTGTTTATTTGAAAAAAATTATTTGAGTAAAAAATATATTCGCTTTTGAGCTTGAGTTTATCAAAACTAATTACTTTTAACTTTACAAAGTAATGTAAGCAATTCAAAAAACAAAAAAAAAGGTATAGATTATGATGTAAAAACTTTATATAACTAAGTAAGAAAGTAAGAAAAAATCAAGAAAATTGCAAAAAATTTAAAATGACAGTGCCAAATGTGGGGCTCGACCGTACAAAGCGCGCATAAAAAAACCACAGAGAAAAAACTTAAAAAAAGTTTTTATGAAAAAGGAATTTAAAATGTGCAGCTGTTAGACATAGAAAAGCATAGAAGGAATATTGCGAAAAAAATAATATAATATTTTAAGGAGATTAGTTAGCGTTATATAAAGATAAAGAAGGCAACTGTACTTGTGAAGCGAGTTTTAAAATACTAAGAAATATGAACAAAAAAAAAAAAAAATAGTAAACAATATGGTAAAGATTTGAATAAGAGCCCAATTATGTTAAAAATAAAAATGAATCGAGGTACTTAAATAAGTTTTAGGTAAGTACATTTGAATTTGTGCTTGCATGGAATTTCATAAAAATATATATGCAAAAATTAATCATAATACTCATGTTAAAAGTGGTTAAGTGAACATACAATTTAGTTTATGAATATTTGTAATGTTAATTTATTTATCTTTTATAGCATATTCAGCTCAAATAAAAGCGTTTTAATGCCAACTGAAACGTTTTTTAACTGAAACTTTTTTCAAGATAAACGAAACTAATATCTTTATCAAGCTATCAAACTGAATAAGTCAGCTAAAAAATTTTTAGGTCAGGTGTTACCCATTTCAAGCCAAACAAACCTTTCTATGGCAGCTGAAACGTTTTCAGGTCATATGAAACCTTGATTAAATCATCTTAGACCTTTTTTCAGTCAGCTGAGGATTTTTTTGAGTCGGCTGACAATTTTTTCAAGTCAGATGAGAATTTTTTTAAGTCAGCTTAAACCTTTTTTCAGACAGCTGACAATTTTTTTCATCAGCTGACAATTTGTTTAAGTCCTTAGACCTTTTTTTAGTCAGCCGAGGATTTTTTCAAGTCGGCTAAGAATTTTTTTAAGTCAGTATAAACCTTTTTTCAGACAGCTGACAATTTTTTCAATCAGCTGACAATTTTATTAAGTCAGCTGAGACCTTTTTTTCAGTCAGCTCAGACCGTTTTTCAGTCAGCTGAGGATTTTTTTGAGTCGGCTAAGAATTTTTTGATTCGGCTGAAAATTTTTTAAGTCAGATGAGAATTTTTTTAAGTCAGCTTAAACCTTTTTTCGGACAGCTGAGGATTTTTTTAAGTCGGCTGAGAATTTTTTAAGTCGGCTAAAAATTTTTTTAAGTCAGATTTAACCTTTTTCAAGTGAAATGAAACCTTTTTCAAGTAAAATGAAACCTTTTCAAGTAATATTAAACCTTTTTTAGTAAAATGAAAACTTTTTCAAGTAAAATGAAACCTTTTTCAAGTAAAACGAAACTTTTTTCAAGTAAAATTAAACCTTTTTCAAGTAAAATGAAAGCTATTTCAAGAAAAATTAAATCTTTTTCAAGAAAAATGAAACCTTTTTCAAGTAAAATGAAACCTTTTTCAAGAAAAATTAAACCTTTATCAAGTGAACTTAAACCTTTTTAAGTCAGCTAAAACCTTTTCAAGTTAAATGAGACCTTTTTCAAGTCCAATGAAGTCTGGCTGTCTTATTGGAAACCTTGATCAAGTTAGCTGAAACCTATTTTAAGTAAAACAAAAAGTCTTGATCATTCAGTTAAAACCTTTTCAAGTCAGCTGAAACCTTTTAAGGTCTGGTAAAACCTTTGTCAAATCAGCTAGAAACTGAGAAACTGTTTTAAGTTAGCTGAAACTATGTTAAATGAAAATTTTTGAAGTCAGATGAAACCTTTTTTCAAGTCAAAGCAAACCTTCTTCAAGTCAGCTGAAACCTTTTTCAAGACAAATCAAAGGTTCTTTAACTTAAAAAAGCACTTAAGTCAAATATACTTTTTTTCGAAAAGATAAACTGGGAATGGTTAAATTTACTTGGGAAGATTTTTTTATGTATATAAGTATAGGAAATTTTTGCAACAGTGACTTTTTTTTAGAAACGGTGACTCTTTTGAGAACATCAATTTTTTTGTAATACTCTATATTTTTTATTGAGCCCATGACTTTTTATGTAAAATTAATTTTCTGGGAACGGTGACTTTTTGGGAACCTGCTACTTTTCGGCGAAACTCTTAATATTTTTTAATTGCTGACTTTTTATAGAAAATACTTTTTTTGCAAGCAGTTACTTCTGGAAAAAATAACTCTTTTGAAAACCTGCGATTTTTTTAGGGGATTTGTGACTTTTTTATGAAAAATTTAATTTTTTGGAACTAGTGACTTTTCTGGAAATGTTGTCAGTTTTAAACCTGTCACTTTTTTGTCCAACTCTAAAAGAGCTTCACACACTTAATTTTTATTGAACTGCCGACTTTTTTTAAGAAAATAATTTTTTTTAGGAGCCACTGCCTTTTGAGGAAACAGTGACTTTTTTTTGGAAACCTGTGACTTTTCTATGGAACTCTTTATTTCTTTTTATACGATACCATCGAATTTTCTGGAAACGCTGGCTTCTGGCTTTTTTTTTTATGAAAAATTGAATTTTTTGGAACCTGTGACTTTTATGGAAATGTTGTCATTTTTTTTTTGTGAAACTCGTATTTTTTCAACCGATTTCATTGTTTCATCAACACCCTGTATTGAAATATCGACTACTAGCACATACGAATTGACTGCGAGAGTAACGTAAGTCACAGCGAACTCTGCGATCTGTGAGCAGATAAAGAAAATGAACGTCATAAAATTTTGTCGAAAAAAGGTGACCAGAAACCAAAAAAAAAAAAAAAAACAAATTAACTAAACGGATAATAATGGAACTATGAAAGTAAATACATCCAAACATGCATAAAAACGAATCTTTACCAATACACATACATACATTTGTTATAAACTTTAATGTTGGTCACTGTCAAAGTCACCTAAATAATTAGAGAAATAGTTTATAAAAAAAGGCATTTGTGTAAAAAAGAAAATATCTAACTAGATGCAATAAATTAGTTTATCGCCATGTTAGTAATCTACTTAGCAGAAGTAATCTATGTAACGCATATTTATATGAAATTTACGCAAAAAATGGGTTTTGCAAAGAATTTTCATTGAAGCACTAAGAAAAAAAAAAAAAAAAAAAAAATATATAGAGTGAAAATTTAGAACTTTATTTTTCTGTACTAGCTTAAAGATAATACATATATAGTGGCATGTGAGCAAATTTAGTACTACACAATTGAAGAAAAGAAAAAAAAAAATTTTTGAAAAAGAAAAAAAAATTTTTCGAAAAAAAAAAAAAAAATTTTTTTGAAAAAAGGTTTTTCGACATAAAATGTTTTGAACATTTTCACACAAAATGTAGGTACCAACAAACTTTTAAACGAAAAATTTCCACGAATACTTAAGTACGAGTTGGTTGTGTGAACTCTTCCAGGCGCTTTTTGGCTTGGATTTTCGAATACGAA
The DNA here is from genome assembly GCA_964058755.1 of Campiglossa producta. NCBI lineage: Eukaryota > Metazoa > Arthropoda > Insecta > Diptera > Tephritidae > Campiglossa > Campiglossa producta. Next base: position 105,632,056 of record CAXKVI010000005.1, read on the forward strand.
GCTGTACCGGGAAGGAAATAAATGTATTCTAACGTTTAATATGTATTAGAAAATAGAAAACAAGTATGTAATATACATATATACAGAGTATATATAAAAACAAATAAAAAATAAAACAGCAAGCAAAAAAACAAAAAATTTAAATAGAAAACTGAAAAACAAAAAATAAAATACAAAACAAAATAAAAAATAAAACAAAATAAAAAATATATATAGAAAACAAAAAATAGTATTGAATTATGATATGAGTATTTGAATTAAAATTGTATATTATATTAATAGCTATGTATATGCATATATAGTATATATATAAAAATAAATATATGATACGACTGAGTACGTAACTCTTTGAAAATTTAAAATAATTGTGTGTTTTTTTCGTTAAATGAAAAAGAAAAGTGTTTTTTTGGAAGCAGTTTTTGTAACTGGTGATGTATTTGAAGCATTTCTGAACCAGAGCCTCATTTAGGAACGGGTATTTTTTGCAAACTATTTTATTCTGGAACTACTGATTTTCTAGCAACGGTGACTTTTTGTAACCAGTTTCATTTTTGTGAAAATATTAATTTTTTTACCTGTATTTTTTTTTTTTTGGACTAGTGACTTTTCTGGAATCAGTGGCTTTTTTGACACCAGTAATTTTTTAAGTGACTTTTCTGGAAACGGTGAATTTTTTTGTTGAAATTTTATTATGACAGAAACGTTGACTTGATTTAAAAAAAAAAATATTTGGAATGAGGGATTTTCTGGTTAGGATGACTTTTTTCAGAAGCTAAGACTTTTTTTTTGTGAAACTCTTAATTTTTATTGAACCACGAATATTTTTATGGAAAGTAGAAAAATAACTTTTTCGGAACTAGTGACTTTTCTGGAACCAGTGATTTTTAAGTGACTTTTCTGGAAACGGTGAATTTTTTGTGGTAATTACATTTTTATAGAAACGACTAATGAGTTATTTTTTATGGAAATTTTTTATTCTGGAACTAGTGATTTTCTAGCAACGGTGACTTTTTAAACCAGTTTGATTTTTGTGAAAATTTTTTTTTTTTTTTGGAACCAGTTCCTTTTTTGACACCAGTCATATTTTATTTAACTTTTCTGGTAACGGTGATTTTTTTGGGAGCCTGTGACTTTTTAGTGAAACTCTTAATTTTTATTGAAAATGTCGACTTTTTTATGGAACCTGTGACTTATTTGACAGAAAATTAACTTTTTCGGAACTAGTGACTTTTCTGGAAGCAGTGATTTTTTAAATAACTTTTTTGGAAACGGTGAATTTTTTGTGGTAATTAAATTTTTATAAAAACGCTGATATTTTATATAAAACAAAATGATTTGGAATGACTGATTTTCTGGTAAGGATGACTTTTTTGAGAAGCTGAGACCTTTTTTGTAAAACTCATAATTTTTATTGAATCGCTGATCTTTTTATCAAAAGTCGAATATTTTGAAAACAGTGACTTTTTTGCAAATGTCGACTTTTTTATGGAACCTGTGACTTATTTAACAGAAAATTAACTTTTTCGGAACTAGTGACTTTTCTGGAACCAGCGATTTTTTAAGTAACTTTTTTGGAAACGGTGAATTTTTTGTGGTTATTAAATTTTTATAGAAACACTGACTTTTTTATAAAATAAAATTATTTGGAATCAGTGATTTTCTGGTAACGGTGATTTTTTTTGGGAGCCTGTGACTTTTTTGTGAAACTTAATTTTTATTGAAAATGTCGACTTTTTTATGGAACCTGTGGCTTATTTGACAGAAAATTAACTTTTTCGGAACTAGTGACTCTTCTGGCACCAGTGATTTTTTAAGTAACTTTTTTGGAAACGGTGAATTTTTTGTGGTTATTAAATTTTTATAGAAACGCTGACTTTTTTATAAAATAAAATTATTTGGAATCAGTGATTTTCTGGTAACGGCGATTTTTTTGTGAAACTCATAAATTTTATTGAATCGCTGATCTTTTTATGGAAAGTAGAATATTTTGAAAACAATCACTTTTTTGCAAATGTCGACTTTTTTATGGAGCCTGTGACTTATTTGACAGAAAATTAACTTTTTCGGAACTAGTGACTTTTCTGGAACCAGCGATTTTTTAAGTAACTTTTTTGGAAACGGTGAATTTTTTGTGGTTATTAAATTTTTATAGAAACACTGACTTTTTTATAAAATAAAATTATTTGGAATCAGTGATTTTCTGGTAACGGTGATTTTTTTTGGGAGCCTGTGACTTTTTTGTGAAACTTAATTTTTATTGAAAATGTCGACTTTTTTATGGAACCTGTGGCTTATTTGACAGAAAATTAACTTTTTCGGAACTAGTGACTCTTCTGGAACCAGTGATTAAGTAACTTTTTTGGAAACGGTGAATTTTTTGTGGTTATTCAATTTTTATAGAAACGCTAACTTTTTTTTAAATAAAATTATTTGGAATCAGTGATTTTCTAGTAACGGTGATTTTTTGGGAAACTCATAAATTTTATTGAATCGCTGATCATTTTATGAAAAGTAGAATATTTTGAAAACAGTGACTTTTTTTGAAAATGTTGACAGAAAATTTACTTTTTCGGAACTAGTGACTTTTCTGGAACCAGTGATTTTTAAGAGAATTTTTCTGGAAACGGTGTTATTTTTGAGAGAGTGTAACTTTTTATAGAAACACTCCTTTTACCGATGGGTTTGTAGAAATTAAATTTTTTAAGAAAGTGACTGGAAACAGTGATTTTTTAGGAACCTGTGAATTTTTTTTTTGGAACTTAGTTTTGTTTCAAGAAAATTAAATTATATATAAACAGGGATTCTTTTCTATTAACGGTAAATTTATTTTGAACCTGTGCCTTTTGAAATTATTGACTTTTTTTGAAAACGGTGACGGTGACTTTTTGTTTGAACCGTTGAGGTTTTTGGTAAATAAATTTTGGAACCGGTGACTTTTCCGGAAACAGTGATTTTTTGGAACCTGTAATTTTTTTGTGGAACACGTATTTTTTAATTGACTTATTTATGGAAATATTTTTCTCTGACTTGTTTTAAAACAGTGACCCAACCAGTGACATTTCTGGAAACGGTTACTTCTTTGGGAACCGGTGCCTTTTTGGTGTAACTCCTACTTTTTATTTGGCAACGTGCCAAAGCCACGCTCCACCGCGGCGCTTTATTTCTAAATAAATTAATAATTGACAAATAGTAGTTTAAAATTAATGAATCAACTCCTTTTTCATTGAAGCATCGAGAGGTGGAATAACATGGCGTGGAATAAGAAACGTTGACAAATTGAATAAATCCAAAAACACTTTGTAACGATCGCTGTAAGAGAAAGAAAAACAAAGCAAATGACAATTGACATTGACCGACTCGGTATGGAAAACTAATGATCAAATTACCTCAAAGTGGAGCGCAAATAATGATAACCAGACGAGCCACCTGTACCCAATTGTTGTGAACCGATCATGCGTTGCACCATAATCACGTGATTATCTGAGTTATGAAGAAACAAAATATTCATTAATACCATGTACATATGTAGTTCTCAAGTTCGGTGGTTTTTATGTATGTTCGAATATACTCACATCTCCATTTAGTTATAACCGAATCGATATCCATCAACAAAGTCAACATCTGATGCGGTTGACTGAAGCGTGGCTCATCGCGATAAAAGGTAATCATGATGGCACCCTGTAATGCTTTGTAACTAAAACGTCGTTCACCACGCGACACAAATGCATCGTGCGCCTCACGATCGAATATGCTGCGATAGACCTCGCGTCGTTTCTCTATATCCATGAGGCGATAATTGCGTGCTGATTCATTGGGTTCTTGCTGGAGTAAAAAAATTTTAATGGGTTCAATTTTTTAATCTGGTCGAATTTTGGTCCAAAATCCTAAAATTTGTTTCTGGAAACAGTGACTTTTATGACCTTGTGCCTTTTTTAGGAACTTGCTACTTTTTTTTTATCGAAAACTAAATTTTCTAGACCCTGTGGCTTGTTTGGAACACGTTTGGAACCCGTAATTTTTTAAGGAACTTTTTCGATAACGGTGACTTTTTTTGGAAACCTGTGACTTTTTATGAACCTTTTATTCTAACCGATCACTTTTATATGGAGAATTAAGTTTTTGAAACCATTGACTTCTGGAAACGCTGGCTTTTTTATGGAACTGTGACTTTTTTGTGGAACTTTTTTGAGCCGATGACTTATTTTTATAGAAAATTTAATAATTTTGAGATAACTTGTTCCTTTTTGAAAATGGTGAATTTTTTATAGAAAGCTACCTTTTCTGGAACCTGTGATTTTTTTGCAGCCCGTGATTTTTTAAAGCATTTATCTGGACTTTTTTTGGAACCTGCGACTTTTTATAAAACCTTTGTCTTCGAAAGATTTAATTTTAATTTTTGAAACCATTTGACTGCTGGAAATGGTGGCTTTTTTGTGGAGCTTGAGACCTTTTTTTTTATCGAAAACTAAGTTTTTTGAAACCTCTCATTTTTGAAGGCACTTTTCCGGAAACGTCTTTTGGAAACCTGTGACTTTTTTAAGAACCTTTTTCAGTCGATTACTACGACCTGTGACTTTGTTTTCAAACGGTGATTTTTAGGGATATTTACCAAAAACGGTGACTTTTTCTATGTGAAAATTTTTTTTTGGAAATCAGTGACATTTCTGACAATGGTGGCTTTTTATGAAACTGTGATTTTTTTGTGGGACTTCTGGAAAATTGTTTATTTTGGAACTAGTTACTTTTTAGACAGCGTTGGCTTTTCCTGGAATCAAGGCTTCAATATACTTTTAATCGGGGTCAAAGACCCCTTTGGCCCCCTTACCGTCTAAGCGCATATAAAATAGAACTTAAACATGCTGGACTACAGGTTTTTTCGATAAAAATGATCTCTGCGCTAACCACTTTCAAAAAAAAAGCTTGGTATTTTTCTTAAAAAATAAATCAGGCGCAATCTTTTGTACCTACTCAATAACAAACTCACCATAGCCGTATGTACTTGCTCCGCTAAGAATTTATCAACACCCACTTTGAATTTAGCCCAGAAATTGAAACCATCTTCTTCAAGTCCAGGCGTACGCTCCAACCATTTCTCTATCAGATCAAACATGGATGGCTCATTTTCTGATTTCTCAATAGCTTGCAATGCTGACGGTTGATCACCAAAAACCTCTGTGTAATTTTGATTATATCTGACACGATGTTCTGTTTTTATGCCGAGCTTATTTTCGATTAAACGAAATTGTAAACTTTGAAAACCGGACGCGGGTGCAAGGTAATTGCGAAAATCCATGAAGTCGAGCGGGGTCATTGTCTCTAGGATGGGAACTTGATCGACGAGAAGCTGAAATATCGAGGTGAGGTTGTAACTACATAATAAATAAGTCATAGAAGAATGGCGTTTAGATTTCTTACCCTGAGTATTAGAACGATGCGATTAAGTCGTTTCAGTATTTCCAATGTTTTAGACTCGTCCAAATCCACTTTGTCCAACATTTCTCGTATGGAATCGAGCTCGAAGATAATCTGCTTAAACCATAGCTCGTATGCTGAAAAATTTAATTAAAAAAAAAATTGATAAAAAAAAATAAAAAAAAAATAAAATAAAAAAAAATAAAATAAAAAAAATAAAATTAAATAAAAAAAATTAAATTAAATTTAAAAAAAAAATAAAAAATAAAGACTAGATAAAAAAAAATAAAATGAAATAAAATAAAATAAAATAAAATGAAATGAAATAAAATAAAATAAAATAAAATAAAATAAAATAAAATAAAATAAAATAAAATAAAATAAAATAAAATAAAATAAAATAAAATAAAATAAAATAAAATAAAATAAAATAAAATAAAATAAAATAAAATAAAATAAAATAAAATAAAATAAAATAAAATAAAATAAAATAAAATAAAATAAAATAAAATAAAATAAAATAAAATAAAATAAAATAAAATAAAATAAAATAAAATAAAATAAAATAAAATAAAATAAAATAAAATAAAATAAAATAAAATAAAATAAAATAAAATAAAATAAAATAAAATAAAATAAAATAAAATAAAATAAAATAAAATAAAATAAAATAAAATAAAATAAAATAAAATAAAATAAAATAAAATAAAATAAAATAAAATAAAATAAAATAAAATAAAATAAAATAAAATAAAATAAAATAAAATAAAATAAAATAAAATAAAATAAAATAAAATAAAATAAAATAAAATAAAATAAAATAAAATAAAATAAAATAAAATAAAATAAAATAAAATAAAATAAAATAAAATAAAATAAAATAAAATAAAATAAAATAAAATAAAATAAAATAAAATAAAATAAAATAAAATAAAATAAAATAAAATAAAATAAAATAAAATAAAATAAAATAAAATAAAATAAAATAAAATAAAATAAAATAAAATAAAATAAAATAAAATAAAATAAAATAAAATAAAATAAAATAAAATAAAATAAAATAAAATAAAATAAAATAAAATAAAATAAAATAAAATAAAATAAAATAAAATAAAATAAAATAAAATAAAATAAAATAAAATAAAATAAAATAAAATAAAATAAAATAAAATAAAATAAAATAAAATAAAATAAAATAAAATAAAATAAAATAAAATAAAATAAAATAAAATAAAATAAAATAAAATAAAATAAAATAAAATAAAATAAAATAAAATAAAATAAAATAAAATAAAATAAAATAAAATAAAATAAAATAAAATAAAATAAAATAAAATAAAATAAAATAAAATAAAATAAAATAAAATAAAATAAAATAAAATAAAATAAAATAAAATAAAATAAAATAAAATAAAATAAAATAAAATAAAATAAAATAAAATAAAATAAAATAAAATAAAATAAAATAAAATAAAATAAAATAAAATAAAATAAAATAAAATAAAATAAAATAAAATAAAATAAAATAAAATAAAATAAAATAAAATAAAATAAAATAAAATAAAATAAAATAAAATAAAATAAAATAAAATAAAATAAAATAAAATAAAATAAAATAAAATAAAATAAAATAAAATAAAATAAAATAAAATAAAATAAAATAAAATAAAATAAAATAAAATAAAATAAAATAAAATAAAATAAAATAAAATAAAATAAAATAAAATAAAATAAAATAAAATAAAATAAAATAAAATAAAATAAAATAAAATAAAATAAAATAAAATAAAATAAAATGAAATGAAATGAAATGAAATGAAATGAAATAAAATAAAATAAAATAAAATAAAATAAAATAAAATAAAATAAAATTAAATAAAATTAAATAAAATGAAATGAAATGAAATGAAATGAAATGAAATGAAATAAAATAAATAAAAAATAAAATAAAATAAAATAAAATAAAATAAATAAAAAATAAAATAAAATAAAATAAAATAAAATAAAATAAAATAAAATAAAATAAAATAAAATAAATAAAAAATAAAATAAAATAAAATAAAATAACATAAAATATAATACAAAAAATAAAATAAAATAAAGGAAATAAAATATAAAAATAAATTTTAAATTTCAAAAACCTCAGTGGCAGTTTTAAAAATCAAATATTTTTGGTGCTCTATTATGCACTTAAATCAGATCTCTATTTATTAACTCTAGTAGGAATTGCTATTCTCCAGGCATTTCTGAGTGTTTTTGCAACTCGGGTACAAAAGATTTCTTTCGATTAATTTTTCAACAGAGTAAGGATGGTGTTTTTTTTGTTTGAAAGTGAACAGCACACAGAAACCTTTTCTGAATGAAGTTCATTGGTGTGCGAACTTTAAGGCTGTTACACGACGCATTTGGTTCAGTGTAAATGTATCATAAAAGTGAATCTAGAAAATATTAGCTTTATGAAGCCCCCTCTCTAAGAAATACCATTTTTAGTGGATTGGGTTGTATTTTTTTTTCTAGGCATGCGACTAAAGCTTTTTCTTAGAAAATTTACCTCACATTTTTAGGTGCCACACTCGATTTTAAACAAATCATTAATCAAATGCTATAGCTCTAACACATCTAAGATCATTCTTTTATGCACTTAAATGATAAGGGGTCTTTGAACCCGATGTACAAAATATTGCAGAGTTGAAGCTGGGGTGACCAAACCTTAAAGTGATTCAAACCTGATTTCTTGTTTATTTCAGTTTACGTTGAATATAGCGGAACAAGATTCTGCAGATAAGTCATTTCCGCTTAAAGTTGACTTAGCGAAAGGCTTGAAATCACACAAAAATCATATCAAGTTTTGTATACTTTTTCCAACCTTGATGTGTTACAATGAAGAGATGTTCGTCGTGCACTGGTCGATCATCCACTGCCGATAGCATTCGTTGTGAACTCAGAACCTTATCCAGCATTAAATATTCACCATAAAGCATACCGAAATCACTACCCAAGGGACGAGCGTTATCATCGTGCTCTGATCTGTAAACGCAAAAAAACAAAAAAAAAAAATAAATAGTAACAATTGTTATGTCTCTATGTAATGTAAACATGTGTTATCTAAGTTATTTCATCATTAGGCTGTCACTTCCAAATAAATTGATTTTTTTCATTCGAATAATACAAGTTTGCAATTTTTTTAATATACACTGTGAACAAGTTCATGTAGTTTTTAAATTTTTTGCTTAATTCTTCAGCTACAATCGTAACTGTAACGATAACAGTAGCCGTAACCGTAGTCGTAACCATAACCGTAACTGTAAAAGTAACCCTGACGGCAGCAAGACGGAAAATGTAACCGTAGTCTTAATCATAACCGCAACTGTAACCGTAAACTTAGACATGGCCGGAACATCAATCTTAACCGTAAGCTGTTAGTAACCTTAGGATTAAGCGTAACCGGAACCGTTTCGGAAACGAGATAGAAAATGTTTGTAACTGTGACCGTTAGCTTAGCCATTACCGCAACATTAACATAAACCTTAACCGTAACCGTAACATGTACCAGTAACGCTGTCCGCCTTAGCCGCAACTTCGGCTGCAGCCTCAACATCAAAATTAATCGTAACCGTAACCGTAACCGTAACATATACCAGTAACGCTATCCGCCGTAGCCGTATCAACATCAAAATTAACCGTCATAAGTTTAAGTAAAAAATTTACGAGTGTACTGTTAAATTACCCTGCAGCGAAAGAAACTAGTTTAAAACTACTTTAGAACTAGTTGGTGCACCGGGCCCAACTAGTCAGTGTTCTGTCTTTTTTCCATATAAGCAACTGGTATTTTTTATGTGTTGATGTCCTACGAGATGTCAATTGTCAGATTTCGACCAGAATATACCAGTTATCTAGTAGTCAGGAA
>CAXKVI010000005.1:105649074-105806574 GCA_964058755.1 Campiglossa producta
GAAAACGTAGATGAAAGAAGAAAATTTAAATAAATTTTGAGTAGCAAACCGAAAATCGAAATTATTTCTAAACAACGAAACCGAGATAAATTGAGAGGGGCGAGACGGATAATAATTTGAAAAAATAAACCGAAACTTATTTATAGGAATGAGTCCGAAAAATATTTTGAAAAAATATACCGGAATTAATTTTCAGGAAAAAACCGGCAAAATTTGAGGAACAAAGTCGAAACCGAAATTAATTTTGGCGAAACGAAACCGAAAATTATTTTTAGGAATGAATCCGAAAATTATTTTGAAAAATTTAAACCGGAATTAATTTTGAGGAACGAAACCAAAAATAAACTTAAAAAAAAGAAACCGAAATTAATTTCGAAGAACGAAACCGATAAAATTTGAGGAATAAAGTCGAAACCGATAAAAATTTTGGGGAACGAATCCGACACTTATTTTTAAGAATGAATCCAAAAATTATTTTGAAAAATTTAAACCGGAATTAATTTCGAGGAACGAAAGTGAAAATAAACTGGGAAAAAGAAACCGAAATTAATTTCGGGAAACAAAACCGCCAATATTTTAGGAACAAAGTCGAAACCGAAAGTAATTTTAAGGAACGAAACCGAAACTTTTTTTAGGAATGAGTCTGAAAATAATCTTGAAAGAAGAAACCGAAATTAATTTCGAGGAACGAAACCGGAAAAAATTGAGGAAAAAAGTTGAAACCGAAATTAATTTTGTGGAGCGAAACCGAAACTTATTTTAATCCTTGAGTCCGAAAATTATTTTGAAAAAATTTAAGTGGAACTAATTTTGAGGAACGAAACCGAAAATAAACTTGAAAGAAAGACCGAAGCTAATTTCGATTAACGAAACCAGCCAAATTTGAGCAACAAAGTCGAAACCGATATTAATTTTGGGAAACGAAACCGAAACTTATTTTTAGGAATGAGTCCGAAAATTATTTTGAAAAATTTAAACCGGAATTAATTTTGAGGAACGAAACCGAAAATAAACTTAAACAAAAGAAACCGAAATTAATTTCGAAGAACGAAACCGGTAAAATTGGAGGAACAAAGTCGAAACCGAAATTAATTTTGGCGAAACGAAACTGAAACTTATTTTTAGGAATGAGTACGAAAATTATTTTGAAAAATTTAAACCGGAATTAATTTTGAGGAACGAAAGTGAAAATAAACTGGGAAAAAGAAACCGAAATTAATTTCGGGAAACAAAACCGCCAATATTTTAGGAACAAAGTCGAAACCGAAAGTAATTTTAAGGAACGAAACCGAAAGAAGAAACCGAAATTAATTTCGAGGAACGAAACCGGAAAAATTTGAGGAAAAAAGTTGAAACCGAAATTAATTTTGTGAAGCGAAACCGAAACTTATTTTAATCCTTGAGTCCGAAAATTATTTTGAAAAAATTTAAGTGGAACTAATTTTGAGGAACGAAACCGAAAATAAACTTGAGAGAAAAACCGATTAACGAAACCAGCCAAATTTGAGCAACAAAGTCGAAACCGATATTAATTTGGGGAAACGAAACCGAAACTTATTTTTAGGAATGAGTCCGAAAATAAACTTTAAAGAAGAAACCGAAATTAATTTCGAGGAACGAAACCGGCAAAATTTGAAAAAAGTCGAAACCGAAATTAATTTTGGGGAACGAAACCGGAACTTTTTTTTAGGAATGAGTCCGAAAATTGTTTTGAAAAAATTAAATCGGAATTAATTTTGAGGAACAAAACCGAAAATAACCTTGGAAAAAGAAACGGAAATTAATTTCGAGGAACGAAAGGGGCAAAATTTGAGGAACAAATTCGAAACTAAAATTAATTTTAAGGAATGAAAGCGAAAATAATTTTGAAAACAGAAACCGAAAGTAATTTTAAAAGAAGAAACTGAAATAAAGTAATAGGAACGAAGCTGAAAAAAATTTTATAGAAACGAAACCAAGAAAAAAAATCGAGGAAACGGTTTCGATGGCACCGAGAGACATTAGCTTCGGTCCGTGATTTTCTGCTTGAGTGTTGCCACCCAACGAATACCAACGAATATGTCTTGAGACAGGATTTACACTTAGTGTTGCCACCTAATCGTATTTCATTTATTCTTTCTTGGGAACCGATGACTGTTTCGACGAAAATTTGGTATATCGATACTTAATTCTATGATTTTCTACTTTCGTGCTGTCGCTTTGCGCGGTTTCTAGGGTTGCCACCAATCTAATTTTTTTTAAATATTGAGCAAGATGGGTATTAAATGAAAGTTTTTTTTTGCCACATAACAACAAAGATTTTTTCAAGTAGGGTTGCCACCTAATCAATTTCCATTTGTAGTAAAACAAATAAAACACTTTATTTATTTTTTACGAATTCAGCACATAAATTTTATTTTCTTTCAATGCCATTTATTTTATATTATTGTATGTTTGTAATACGAATATGCTGTATTAGCAAATATCATTAAATCAGTATTCATTTGAATTTACATAACTTACATACTAACATTTAGTACATATTACTTGTAGTTATCAAAAAAAAAAAATAGAGAATAATAAAAAATAACTTCAAATTCACAACTGTAGGTTGCTTGTTTTACTATTTTATTTTAAGAGCGCTTTCAACGCTTAGCAAAATTCAGTACATACATATCTTAAATGCTAATTATATTTATAATATAAAATACTTAGGACAAGGATTTACTAATTTTTAGGAAACGGAAAACAAAAAAAAAAAAAAAACAAAAAAAAAAAAAAACAAAAAACGAAAAAAAACATACAGCAACAGTTTCCTAACAGAGAAAACAAAAAAAGTTTCTAACAATTCAAAAATGTTGTTACAAAATAAAAAAATACTTATACTACACTACATAAATAAATATTTTAATTTAAATACTTTTTATAAAAAAAAAAACAAAAAAAAAAATTAAAAAAAAACAATTTAGATTATGTTCACTAAAAAAAAAAAAATTTCAAATCATATTATAGGACTATAGTGATGGAAAGTGGGAACAGTGAAGTATTTTGCGTTTCGCATGCATTGGTCTTGACTTTTAGATTCAGGCCTATAAGGATTAATACAATTTGACTACATTGTTCTACGTCGAGCATTTTTAGTGTGTTCCTTTGACAGCCCGAAGTATACCGTGATTACCCTAAATTGTTCGAAACATGTTTTTTGAGTGCAAATCTGACACACTTTTTCACAACATCAATATAATTTACTCTTTGACGGCTGAGTGGATGATCACCCTATTTCAAAATATTTAAAAAAAAAAAACCTATTCTCATAATTTGCTTGAACGCTCTGCTTAAACGGGGGTTTTCAAAAACGCCCTATCTCAATGAAAATTCAATCAACTACATATTCTCAAAGCAATCATTTTGAAACAATTAAAACGTAATTTTTTGGAGTAGTTTATGGCAAATTTTTCGGAATAGTTTGAAGTACCTATTTCGGATTAATTCAAATAAATATTTCGAAATGATTTAAAGGAACTTTTGGGAAATACATAGTTCGGAATAATTAGCGGGAACTATTTCGGAAAACTTTAAAGCAAATACATTAGAATAATTAAAAGAAATTATTTCGTAAAAACTTGAAGAGCTTTTCGGAGTAGTTTATATGAATTATTTTGGAATAATTATGTATAAAGACATATTTCGTTATATTATAAGGAAAATGCTTCGCAACAGTTTACACGTTTTTTAGAATACATGGTTTGAAAAAAAGCATTTTGGTATGGTGAAAATGATTTTTTTCGTAATAGCATAAAATAATTTTTCGGTATTGTTTAAAGGAAATATTCCTAAATCATTACTTTAAATGATTATAAAAAATCCTTTAAGCTACTCCAAAATTTTTCTTCAAAACTCTTCCGATAAAGTGGCTTAAACTCTTTCGAAATATTTTCTTTAAAATATTTCTTTTTATGATTTGAAGGAAATATTCAAGTTCTTCCGAAATATTTCCATTGTTTGTTCCGAATTATTAACATTAAACTATTCCGAAATATTCTGTGACCTATACCAAAAGAACTCCTTAAAACTATTTCAAACAAAAAAAAATTATATATGTATTTCGATTATAGCTATAAGACACTACGCATTTTTTCTAATTTTTTCTTGTATTTTTTTATTTATTGTGCGAAAGAAACGGTCTTTCATATTGGTTAAAAAAATAACGATAAAATAAAAAAAATACAAACTTGCCCGAAAAAACAAATAAAAAAGTTTGTATTTTTTTATTTTTTCGTTATTTTTTTTTTTAAATACAAACTTGACTGTAGAACAAAAACAAATAAAAAAGTTTGTATTTTTTTATATTTTTCTAACGTTTCTCCTCTTTTTATGTGAACATTTTTTGTTTACATTTTTATGTTGAAAGTTTTGTGCACGAATTTATATGAAAACCGTTTTGTTTGTTAAATAAATACATAAATCCAATGGACATTTAAACAGTTTTCTGCTCTATTTTCGTGTGTTTCTTGTGAAAAAACAAAAGAGTTCAGAAAAAATAAAAAAATTTCATGTAAACAAAAACATGCCAAACAGACTCCTTTGTGCGTATGCGTATGCACTATTCTTCCTAGACAAAAAATTGGAGGAAAAAACTCTTGAAAAAAATAATAGTATTTTCTCTGTATTTTTCCTGTATTTTTGGCTTGTATTTTTTGTCGCGCTCACCCATAATACGATTTTAATACCGGTGTGAGGGTGAAAGCTTTGTTCCAAAAGCACTATCGAAATACAACCCAGGCTATTAAAACCAAACGAAAAGTTTGTATTTTTTCAGTTTTTTTTTGTCAAACATGTCCACATTTCTCCATTTTCTAATGTGAAAATTGTTTGTTTACATTTTTGAATTGAAAGTTTTGTGCGCAAATTTACATTAAAACCGATTTATTTGTGAAATAAATTCATGGAATTTCAAATAATTTTCTGCTTTATTTTCGTGTGACTCTTGTAAAAAAAAAAAAAAAAAAAAAACAGTGCAGAAAAATAAAAAAAAAATCATATAAACAAAAACACGTCAAATGTGCTTCCCTGTGCGCATGCGGGGTAGTCTTTGTCTGTCTTCTTCATAGACAAAAAGAAAAGGCAAAAATACACGAAAAATACAAAGAAAATACATAGTGTCATACAGCTATTATTGAATGAAATTTCTTGAATGAAATTTCGAAATTGGGCGTTATTTAGACAAATTCTCAGATAGGATGCTTTTGCAAAATATTTTGAAATAGTATCATCCTCTACTCAGCAGTCGTACTACATTGAGTACAAAAATTCTTCAAAATTAAAATTGGTTTTTAATCTTGTATAAACTAAACATTTCCAAGTAATTTCAAATTCATTTTTTATTTTTATAAATCAAGCGCTTAACACCTAATTAAGACTATTCATAGTGGATTTCCATAAGCTTAGTGGTAGTAGTAGTACTAGTACTTAGTTAAAATTGTATGCAACGCTGCTATTACGTTTACATATTAATTCTTTTTATGTACAAAGCCTACCTAACATATTTACGAGATATATTAAATTAAAATGCTTACTTAACACCGCCTAATTATAATTAATTAATATTAAGTTCTTAGTAGATATTTCTGTAACTACCATACTGCCACAAAAACATTTAATATTTACATAGCTTAAAATTATTTTTAATCTACTGTTGCGCCTCCTTTTCTCCGCTAGGCGCTGCTGGTGGCGCTTGCTCTTTCATTGCATCGACGCGTGCAACAATTTTCAACGCTGGTCCCAATTTCATGCCCATCGCATTAACCAAATGATTCTCTTTGAGCAACATCAACGCTTGACCATCGATTTCTTGTTGCTCAAAATCATCCACATAATCATTACAACCCGGTAGATTACGTATAAAGTCACATACTTCCGCGACGCTCCAATCAGCCATAGCAGGACGTTCAGCGCATGTAGCCATTGATGCTGTGCTGGCATTTGTGGTGGATGGCGCACCTGCGGCGACAGCTGCAGCAGCAGCCGCTACAGCATTGGCGGCCGCCACATTTGCTGTTTGTTGTGCATCGGCTGCTAAGTTGGCGGCTACTACGGCAGCATTTTCTAATTTTGCCGCATTATTAGCATTGTATGCACCGATGATGGCTGCTGTCGAAGACTCGGTTTGCATTTTCTCTGGAGTGCTGCCCGCATTTGTGCCATTACTACAAATGTCCGACTTGTTTTGGCTCAATGCGTTCTCATTGCCATTATTTTGTTGGCTTACATTAGCGTTCGAACTTTGTGTTGGCGTCTCGTTTTGTTGTTCGTTCATGGAAGCGGAGGCTTTCGATTGACGCGCACAAATCAATGAACAGAAACGTTTCTTTTTCAATTTTGTTTTGTGTTCTGGCTTGCCACACTGCTCGCAGGCTACCATGTCGGGTGGTAATGTGGTGGGACCATTTGTCTGATTGACTGCATTGTGCAGCTCTTCGTCCAAAGCGGATTTTTTCTCTGTAAAAGTAGAAAAATATTGATTAGAAAATATTTTCGAATTCGAAACTCCTCCAATAAATACTCACTAGGTGGCTCATCATCGGTATCCTTGTCGGTGTAACGTTGTCGCGTCACTGGGAATGGTTCGTTGGCCTCTTGTATGATGAAACCATCAATGACGTGCGTGAGTACATTAGGTTTGATCATTGCCTTTGGCAGATCCTTTTCCACTTTGACACTTGACATGCTCGATGTACTCTTAGGCATGGCATTGTTGGGCATGCTAGTCGTTACAGCATTTGTTGTTGTTGTTTTTACTGGTGAAGCATTATTTTCCTGCTCATTTGTGGAGGTTGCGGCAGCTGCAGTTTTTTCCGTCTCAGCTGCTGCGGCAGCTTTCGTGTTATCCTGAGTACGATTTCCAGGAGAAGCTGGAGAAAAGAAATATATAAAAAATTATAAATATTTCGGAGTAAAAACGAAGAATTTTCGGAGTATTTTTCAGGAATTACTATCACATAAATGAAAATTAAATTTCGGAATAATTTATGGGAGAAATGTTTTGAAGATCTTTTTTGGGATAGCTTCAAGGAGATCTTAAGAAATAGGTCACAGAAATAATTTCGTAACTTTTTCGGAATAAGTAGTACAAAGGAATGTTATGGGGCATATTTCGGAGTAACTTAAGAATATGTTCCGCACAGAAGTATTGTGGATCGCGTGGACAGTGTTGAATCGGCTAAGGGTTAAACTAATTTTTTGGGAACAGTTAAAAAAAATTTGTATAATATTTCGGCGTTAAAAAAGGAGATATTTCGGAGTATTTCAAAGAATTGTTTTCGCATAGTTGAAATTTAAATTTTGAAATAATTGATGGGAGCTGGACTTATTTCGGAGTTATTTAAGAAAATTTCGGAGTAAAAAAGCTTAACTTAAAGGATTTTTCCGAAATAGGTGAAAAGAGTTTTTTTTAAATATTTCGGGATAAAATAACACTGTACAACAGCCAAAAAGTCCCAGAGGGTTTCTCATCGGTTTCTAAAGCTTTTGGGTGTGATGAATTCGAGTCTGAAGTCTGATTTTCGGATCACCCTAGGTTTTCTCTCCAGAGGGCAGTTTGTTCAGATTTCAGTAGTACTAAATTTTTTTTTAAAAATTTTTAAAAATATTTTTCCAATACCAAAACTACTTTATGCTTCCCTGACCCCAGGAAAATTTTTGAATTATCAAAAAAAAAAAACATTTTTTTACAACTACCGATCTATTTACAAATCACCCTCTGGAGAGAATAATTAGGTTGACCCAAAAGTCCTTACTTCAGATTCGGATTCAGCAGAAACCGTTAAGAACCCCGGTGGGATTTTCAAAAACTTCGATTTTGTTGTACAGTGTAATTATTTCGCTTATCTTCGTAATAACTTGAAGGACCTTTTCGGATTAATTAAAAATAAAATTTTCGGAGTTATGTATTTAAAGGAACTGTTTTGGAATGACTCGGAAGGTCTTTGAAATATTAAAAAAAAAAAACATTTTTAAAAAAAAATATCTTTCAATAAATATTTTAGAGTAAAAAAGGACATATTTCATAACAGCTCAAAAAACTTTTCGGAATAGTTCAAATAAATTTTTTTGCAATATTGAACAGAACTATTTCGGAATAATAAAATTATTTCGGAATAGTTTCAAAGACTATTTTGGAACAGTTTATAAATTAAATCTTTCGGAATAATTTAAAGCAACAGTTATGTTACGAAAAAAAATCAGAAATAAATTAAGGGAGCTATTTCGAGATACGTAAGGGGTATTTCTTGGAATAGTTTTAGAGAAAGCCACCTACCTTTAGTGGGCGTAGTCGAGTTCGTCGTTGAAAGTGATGTCACGTTAGCCACGTTTTTCGCTGGTGATGCAGCTGTCGACTGAGTTGTGGTGGTGGGTGTGCTGGGTGTAGCTGGTGCAGGTGTGGTATCCATCGCTTCTATAGTAGCAGACTTTCCAGTTGGAGTAGCAGTCAAACTTGTATTGGTGGTGTTGGCTTGTGATTGTTGTTGTTGTTGTTGCCCAGATGATGATGATGACGAGGAAGGCGATGCTGCTGCAGTAACAGCTGATGGGTGTTGGGGCGTAGTCACCTTTGGTGATTCCATTGTTGACTTACCTGGGGTCGTAGGCTCTTTTAATTCGTTGGCCGTCGTAGTAGCAGCTGCTGTTGCTACAGCGGTTGTGCTTGCTGAGGCGTTAGAGTTGTTAATGTTTAGCATTTGATTGCCAGTGGCTGACGATGTGGCTGAAGAAACTTGTATAGAGCGATTCGCTTCTGAGGCAATGCTACCCATGAGTGACATTTGTGAGGATGTGTTCATTGCGAGAGCATTTTTATATTGTTGTTGCAGCTGCTGTTGCTGCTGGTGAGCTTGTTGTTGTTGTTGCTGCTGTTGTTGTTGCTGTTGTTGTTGTTGCTGCTGTTGTTGCTGTTGTTGTTGCTGTTGTTGTTGCTGTTGTTGTTGTTGTTGAGCATGTGCTTGCTGGTTTTGTTGTTGTTGTGCATTTGCTTGCTGTTGCTGTTGGTGTTCATTAGCCAGACCTTTGAGCGGAGTACCCGGCAGTGACGAGACCGAAGTCACATTGCCACCCGCGCTCATATGCAGTGGCGATGACATGGTAGCTGTAGCATTTGCTGTTGTTGTGCTCGGCGACGCCTGTATGCTGCCACCTATGGAGGCGTTCATCATTGATGTAAGCCCGAGCAGCGGACTTTGTGTGGGCGCTGAGGCAATGCTGGGTTGGGGAATTGGTTGGGGGGGAGGTGGGGCCATTTGCGATTGCTGAGCAGCTTGCTGAGCTTGTTGAGCCTGTTGTACTTGCTGTTGATGTTGTTGCTGAGAAGCGGCTAATGTGGCTGCTAGCAAGCTTTGTTGTTGTTGCTGTTGAGCAGCTTGCTGCTGTAGCTGGGCTGTCTGATTTATGCCAATGGTGCTGGTCACCAGCGGTCCACCTTGATTGGTGATGGTGACCACAGAAGTAGTCGGCAGTGTGGAGGCTTTCGACTGATAAACGGCGTGTTGTTGCAAAGCTGCGTTGGCCGAGGAGGCGATGCTCGAGGGTGTGGAGGAGGAGGAGACCGAAAATGGTACGCCACTGAGTTGTTGAGCTAAATGCGTTTGCTGTTGTTGCTGTTGCTGTGCGTGGGCTTGAGCTTGCTGCGCTTGTTGTTGTCCCTGTGTTTGCTGTTGCTGTTGTTGTTGTTGTTGGTGTTGTTGTTGTACCACAATCTGATGAATAATATTTTGTTGTTGTTGCTGTTGCTCGCGCTGCTGTTGAGCTTGTTGCTGAGCCTGCTGCTGCTGTTGTTGTTGTTGTTGCTGCTGTTGCACCAGCTGTTGTTGTAGCAGTTGTGTCTGCAATTGTTGTTGCTGTGCTTGCGCTTGCTGTTGTTGGGCAATAAAAGTCTGAGGTGTGACTTGCAGCTGGATTTGTTGCGGCTGTTGCTGTTGTTGTTGTTGCGCCTGCTGTTGCTGCTGCTGCAATTGTTGTTGTTGTTGCTGCTGTTGCATTTGTATAGCTGAAGCAAATTGTTGTTGGAATAAATGTTGTTGCAGCAGCGCTTGTTGTTGTTGCTGCTGCTGCTTTTGTATCTGTTGTATTTGTATTTGTTGTTGTTGCACTTGCTGCTGTTGCTGTTGTTGTTGCTTATCCACATGCCCCGCAGCTGCATTGGCCGCCGCCTGCTGCAAACCATTTTGTATGGTGATTTGTGGCCCCGCGCTCATCACAACCATTTTGCCGCCACCCGGGGTCACGACCTGATGCATTGTGGCGCCTTGTTGTTGCAGTCCAGCTGCTGTGGCCACAGTTTGCGCTTTCAATTGTTGCGCTTGGCCATTTTCAGTCTTCATGGTGGGCAATGCTGGACGCACTGGCTGCTGCTTGGTGCGCATTTTCTTCAACAAACTTTGATTTTGTGCAGTTTGTGTGGAGACCGAGCTAGCTGGGCGGATTTGTGTGCCATTCTGTGGCAATATTTGCGGTATCCGCGCTACTTGCTGCTGCAATTGGCTAGCTGTGACCGCCTGTTGTTGGAGTTGTGCGGCTGCGGCGACCACGGCTTGGGCTGTTTGCTGCTGTTGTTGTTGTTGCTGCTGCTGTACTTGCTGTTGGTGAGTTTGTTGTTGTTTGGGGCCGAGTCCCTCGATTTGTTGACGTGGCTTGGCGGCTTGCGGCGGCGCGACATTGCATTGCAAAGTGATGGCTGCAAAATAAAGCAAAAAAAAAAATGATCAAAATATGGAAAATTTACTCCTAACAGGGTTGGGCGAAGTGAGCTTAAATAATGAGTCAACGAATCGACTCGCTTTCACATTCCGATCAGTTAAAAGTCATTTAAGAAGAGTTTCAAGGACTTTAAGTCTTTTCGGAATGCTTTCGGAGCATTTTCGAAGTTATTTCGGACTAATTTAATTTTTTTTTTTTCAGAATAAGTTCTTTAAATAGTTTTTTTAGCACTTTTTTGGAATATTTTTAAGGAATTATACGAAAACATTTTCAGAAAGTATTTTGAAGAGATTTTAATTTGAAAAAAAAAAATCGGTATTCTTTAAAAAAAATCATTTCGAAATGAATTACAGGAATTATTTCGGAAGAATCAAAAAACATGTTTCGGAATAATTTAGACTTTTTAGGAAGAGTTTCAAAGACTTTCAGTATTTTCGGAATGTTTTCGGAGTATTTTCGAAGTAATTTCGGACTAATTTATAAATAGTACTAAAAAATCTTTTTTGGAATATTTTTAAGGAATTATTTCGATAAAGTTTAAAGAAATTAATTAGGAGAGATTTTAAATTAAAAAAAAATCGGAATTCTTTAAAAAAATTATTTCGAAATGCATTACGAGAATCATTTCGCAAGAATCCAAAAACATCTGGGAATATTTTGACTTTTTAGTAACGATTTTAAGGGATTTTTTTAAAATAATTTAATGTAATTTTTTCGGAGTAATTTACAGAAATTTTTGGAATGTTTTGGAGCATTTTTCGGAAAAATTAAAATTTTTTTTTTTTTTCAGAATAAATTATTTAAATAGTACTAAAAAATCATTTTTGGAATATTTTTAAGGAATTATTTCGAAAAAATTTACAGAAAGTAATTTGGGGAGATTTTAAATAAAAAAAAAAAACAGATTCGGAATTCTTTAAAAAAATTATTTTTAAATGAATACAGGAATTATTTCGGAAGAATCAAAAAACATGTTTCGGAATAATTTAGACTTTTTAGGAAGAGTTTCAAGGACTTTCAGTATTTTCGGAGTATTTTCGAAGTAGTTTTGGACTAATTTATAAATAGTACTAAAAAATCTTGTTTTGGAATATTTTTAAGGAATTATTTTAAATAAAAAAAATTCGGAATTCTTTAAAAAATTATTTCGAAATGCATTACGGGAATTATTTCGCAAGAATAAAAAAACATCTCGGAATAATTTTGACTTTTTAGTAACGATTTTAAGGGATTTTTTTAAATAATTTAATGTAATTTTTTCGGAGTAATTTACAGAAATTTTTGTAGGTAGTTAAAAAAAGCGGAAGTATATCTTTCAGAAGAATTTAAAGGATCTTTTTCGGAAGAAAGTATTTCCACATAGTTCAGGATGTATTTACTTCGACACAGTCTTAAACAATTTTCGGAATAGCGTTCGAAAATAGTTTAAAGGGGTTTTTCTTGGAGCTTTTCTTGTATTCGGAATGATTTTTGGCAATATTTGTGTTACTTTTTCGAAATGCTGTCAGAATGATTTCTATAATGTTTCCTGACCTTTCCTGAAAATGGTTTGGGACTTTATGATATGACTTTTGATTATTTAGGGATGGTTTCGCGAGCTTTTCGGAATCAGTAAGTAATAATTAAAAATAGTTTTTATTGATGTTTTTTTTTTGGAATGTTTTCAGTTTGACTGTGTCAATTTTGTATTTGGTTTTCGAAAACCTTTTTAATATGACTTTCTAATATTTATAAATGGTTTCGTGAGCTTTTCGGAATCATTTCGGAATAATTAAAAATCATTTTTCTTTATTCTTTATTTTTGTATAACTTTTTCGAGATTATTTTAAGATCGTTTTTAAAGTAAGTTCAGAACCTTTTCGAAAGTCATTGATCGTTTAGATAATATCAGGAGTTTTTCGGAATTATTTCGCGTAATTTAAAGTAATATTTCTTGGAGCCTTTCAAGAGGATTTCTGAATTGTTTGAGTTACTTATTCGAGTTGCTTTCAAACTGTTTCGACATTTTTTTAAAGCCCTTCAATCATTTTGGAACGGTTTCGAAGTAATTATAAATGCATTTTTTTTTTCTTATTTGGATTTGTTCAGGTAAATTCGGCATACGACCTCTCCGATTTGAGTTTCGATTATTTAGAGAACAACTAATTCGAAAGCTTTTCGGAATTATTTCGAATAAGTTAGAGTGAATTTCTAGGAGCTTTTCGTACCTTTCTAGGATAATTTCGAGATTTTTAGAGTTACCTAATCGGTATGTTTTGAAAATTATTTTGGCCTTTTCCCAAGTGATTTTTAGGAGTTTTTTAAAATCATTTTAGGATGATTTCGGAATTGCTTAACCTATTTGAGATGTTTTTATCATTGCTTTGGATTTATTCTAAAGACTTTTGCGATTAATTCGTGACCTTTCAGAAAATATTTCGGACCCGATTTTACCCTTAACCCTTTAACCCACTGGTGACTATAACGTACTGCTAATAAAAAAAATGCCCAACCCTAAATACCAAATCACTTACGATTCTGTTGTTGCGCCTGTATAGTCTGATGTTGTGTCGGCTGTTGTATGAACATACTTTGCGTACCATCCGCTTGTGTGCCACGTATTATAATCGGATTTTGTAACTGTTGCAAACCATTCGACCAGAATGGCACCCATGGTCCAATTTGCATTTGTTGTGTGCCCGTAGCACCCTGTAACGGACTTATTATTTGTGTTGGCATTGTCGCCTGTGACACCTGCACGCATTGTTGTGTTGACTGTTGTTGTTGCTGTTGTTGCACTGCACCTGCACCACCCGTTGCCGATTGCACTGTATTTGTGGTGGTTGTCACTTTTTGTACAACTTTTTGTTGTAAACTTTTTTGTGCGTCATTGCTTGCTTTGACATTTTGTTGCTGTTGCTGTTGTTGTTGTTGTTGCTGCTGTTGTTGTTGTTGCTGTTGCTGCTGCTGTTGTTGTTGTTGCTGTGCATTAGCCGCAGCCGCAGCCATGGTATTGAATATGTTCTGTTGTTGTTGTGGCGATTGTGCCAGCACCGGTGTGAAAAGTAACGCCTGCGGTGACTGACTGGACGGGATCGCGTACGTATTAGGGAAGCCAGTTTGGCCGCCTATCATTTGTTTGGCATTCTGTGTGGTGGTAGTGATCATTTGGGGTGTGCCGCCTTGAAAGGGTTTGCTGGCGATAACCTGTGAAGGGGAAAAAAATTAAATAAATTATTGAACTTGGTAAGAAATGACACAAATATTTTGTGATGAAGGCGTGATTAGAACTTATACCGAAGGAGAGTTTTTTTTTTTCAAAAGGTGCAAAGGGGGTTAAAATGCGTATCTAATTAAAGAGACTTATTAAGAAATATCTGTGAATTTGTAATACCTTGGTAGTTACTTTAAATTGAAAGGTTAAAAAGGGTAATTTTGCAATTTCTTGTTAAAATTCGGTCGCTAAAGGGTTAAATTTTTTCGGTAAATTTTTTGTGAGTCATAATTCCAGCATTCTACTTCAGATAAAAATTGTTTACAGCACGAAATCCTACAATCCTTACCAGTTTTCTAAGAAAATTTGGGCGTTAGAGGGTTAAATTTTTTAGTAAATTTTTTTTGGAGGCCTTCGAAATACTATGGTTAACACTTCTACGTGTTAGATTTTAAAAAAGGCCGCTTCTTGTGAAGATGTGGTCGCTAGAGGGTTAATTTTTTTCAGTAATTTTTTGTAGTTGATAATTTTAGCTTTCTACTTCAGATAAAAAACTGCTTATGGAAAGAACTTCTACAATCCTGAGCTGTTTTCTTGGAAAATTTAGTCGTTATAGGGTTAATTTTTTTTTCAGTAAATTGGTTAATTTGATAATTTTGGGACGAAATCCCAATTTGACTATCTTATTTTTTTCAGTGAATGTTCTTTTTTTAATTTTCTCATTTTAAATCAGATAAAAACTGTTTCCGCGGCGAAATTCTACAATCCTTAGTAGGTTGGTGTAAAAATGTGGTCGCTAGAGGGTTACATTTTTTTAAATATTTTTTTATCATTTCTCCATTCTAGTTACTTCATATAAAAAAATTTTACGGAGCGAAATCTTACCATCCTTAGCAGTTTGATGGAGAAAAATTTTATTTTGGCAGTAAGAGGGTTAAATATTTTCAGCCAGCGATGTTGCCAAGCGAAAGGTCGGCATTGCCCATTAATTAAAAATTTAAATTGAAAGGTATTTTTGCCGTATACCAGCAAATATATTTTCAAGCATTCTAAGATTTTCTACTTGGGCGTTGCCAGTTAGGGTTGTTTACAGGGTTGCCACCTATCTCAATTTTTTTTAAATATTGAACAAGATATGCCAATATGGGTATCAAATGAAAGGTATTTTGAACGGCATACCTACGAAGATATTTTTAAGTAGGGTTGCCGCCTAGGGTTGCCACCTAACCGCATTTTATTTATTCCTTTGTACATCTCGGAAACCTATCGACAGATTTGGATGAATTTTGGCATACAGATAGTATCTTTCGTTTTAAGACTTTCTACTAGGGTGTTGGCACTCGGGGTAGTTTACAGTGTTGCCAGCTATCTGATTTTTTTTTTTTTTTTTCAATATTTAACTGTTAGAATTTACTCACCTGTATCGGTTGCTGTCCCAAATTCGAATGTATCAAATTACCAGATACCAATTGCGGATACAAGAAACCCGAATTGAGCGCCGTCTGTTGTGGCATCAGCTGCACAGTGCGCCCTTGCGCCCAATCCCCCAACACTTGACCAGTCAGCTGCATCGGTGACATTGTACTTATCGTGGTCGAATGTTGTTGCATTGCGGCAACGGCTGCTGCAGCACTACTCGGCGTTTGCTGATTAGCCGGACTACCCGGTCCACCGCCAGTTGGATCAGCCAGCTGCATTTGCATCTGTTGCAACTGACTCGCTTGCGAGGGATCCAATAAACCGGGATGTTTAAGTTCACCACCCGGACCGCCAGCGCTCAACTGATGTGTAGTGGCAGTGTGTGTGGGAAATTCTTGTTTCACCTGAATGGCAGTGAAGGGTGAGCCATGTTGCAATTGCAATTGTTGCAATTGCTGTAATTGCTCGGGTGAGATTTGTAGTGGCACCGATGAAGGTGCCACCTGTTGTGCTGGACTCTGTGATTTCTCCAGCGTGAAGTTTTTATGCGATGCAAATGCGATTTGGTTTTGTGTTGTAGTTGCTGCTGATACTTTGGCTTGTGTCGAGGAGCTAACAAGTGTCGATGATGTGGACGAGTTGGATGCTGATGATGATGTAGACGAACACGACGAAGAGGACGATAAAGATGATGATACACCGCTACTACTACCAAATGAATGACGATAGCTGAGTTGTATGTTGTTGTTGTTGTTGTTATTATTGCTAGCGCTACTTATGTGCGTCTCCGGATATGGTGGACTGGCGAAATCGTATTTTTCGTCAAATGTGATACCCGCCTTTTGTGCGAGCGTTTCGAGACACTTCAATGGGCGTTCGTTTTTATTTGAATTTGAACCGTTGTTGTTGTTATTGTTGTTATTATTATTATTATTATTATTCAAATGTGTGCTGTTTGTTATTGTATTATTTGTTGTAGTGCTAGCTTGTGACTGTTGTTGTGGTTTTAATGCAGCTGTTGTGCTATCCACCGACTGCAAGTACTCCGAATTGACTCTAATAATTCGTATATTCGAGTTGTCCTTCAGAGGCTGAGTAGGTAAGTAAAGGTTGTTTGGAGTATTTTGATGTGTGACGACGTCGCTTTCAATATCCGTTCTAGAAGGTCAAAAAGAAAAAGAGAGTAAAAGTCAATTTTAATTATTGTGTAAACTCATTAAAGGGGCAGCAGTAATTTGTTGGAACATGTGGTGTGAGTATGTTTGGATATACAAAATAATAATTTTAAAAAATTATTGGTGTGTAGTTAATAGCATGCAAAGAATATCAAAAAATTGGTCTACTTACGAGTATTAGTAAACCGATCGAAGGTTAAGAAAATAAAAAGGCTGATTGCGATCAATAAACAATTAAAGAAGAAATTAAAGATAAAGAATAAATGTAAAGATAATGATGAAGATAAAGTTGATAAAGATAGAAATAACTAAAATTTAAATTGAAAACTAGAATAAATATGAATTTGAAGATAAGATGAGACAAAGATAAAGATAAAGATACAGATAAATATAAAGATAAAGATAAAGATAAAGATAAAGATAAAGATAAAGATAAAGATAAAGATAAAGATAAAGATAAAGATAAAGATAAAGATAAAGATAAAGATAAAGATATAGATAAAGATAAATATAAAGATAAAGATAAATATAAAGATAAAGATAGAGATAAAGATAAAGATACAGATACAGATAAAGATACAGATAAAGATACAGATACAGCTACAGATAAATATACAGAAAAAGATACAGATAAATATACAGAAAAAGATACAGATAAAGATACTGATACAGCTACAGATAAAGATACAGAAAAATATAAAGATAAAGATAAATATATAAATCAAGATAAAGACTAAGATTAAGATAAAGATAAAGACAAGATAAAGATAAAGATAGAGATAAAGATACAGATACAGATAAAGATACAGATACGGCTACAGATAAATATACAGAAAAAGATACAGATACAGCTACAGATAAATATACAGAAAAAGATACAGATAAAGATACTGATACAGCTACAGATAAAGATACAGAAAAATATAAAGATAAAGATAAATATATAAATCAAGATAAAGACTAAGATTAAGATTAAGATAAAGATAAAGACAAGATAAAGATAAAGATACAGATAAAGATAAGCATAAACATAAAGATAAAGATAAAAATAATGATAAAGATACAGATAAAGATAAAGATAGAGATAAAAATAAAGATAAAGTTAAAGTTACAAATAAAGATAAAGATAATGATAAAACTACAGATAAAGAAACAGATAAAGATAAAGATAAATATAAAGATATAAATAAATATAGGGACTAAGATCAACATAAAGAAGAAGATAAAGATAGAGATTAAGATTAAAATACAGATAAAGATAAAGATGCAGATAAAGATAAAGATACAGATAAAGTTAAACATTCAAATAAAAATGTACTAGCTGTATAAAATTAAAAGGTAAATATAGGGAGAAAAGTGTATATAAAAATAAGGAAAATATAGCTTAAGATAAAAAAATAAACAAAAACATGAAGATGAAAATAAATACTACATAGACAGTAATAAAGAAAGATATAAAGATAAAGTAAAAAAAAAAGAATTAAATTAAAGCTAAAGATGATAATATACAAACATATAAAGGTGAATGTAACTGTAAAAATAATGACAGAGGTAAAGATGAATATAAATATATAGATAATGATGAAATTATGTAGATAAAAACGAAAACAGCGAGATGAAGATAGAGATATAAATAGGGATGAAGATGATAGATGAAAATTTATAGGTACATATAAAAATAATCATAATGTCAAGATAAATGTAGAAATAGAAAGATATACTCAAAAAAAGAGTTTCCTTATTGCAAGGAAAAATTTCCTTTATTTGGCTCCAAACACATGGCTTCCTTAACTTTTTCCTCAATTTAAGGTAAAAAGTCTTTAAACTGAGGAATAAAGTTTTTAAATTGAGGAATTGGAGCCGAAATAAGAAAACTTTTTTCTGAGTGTAAAATATAAAAAAATATACATATATATGCAGAAAAAACGCCCAGATATGTTAAAGATAAAGCTTAAGATAAAAAATGAGATAAAAATAATAATATGAAGATCGGAATATAAAAATGTAATTGTACATAAAAAAATGAGACCAAAACACCGGACTAACTCGAATTCCTATACGGCTAAGGACTGGCACCAGGATAAAATGCAAGAAGTATAAGTGTATAAATAACTGAGTGGAAGATCGACCTTTTCTAAATTTTTTTTTTTTCAGAAACGCCCTATTAATTCATTAATCAAAATTTGATTAACTTATTCAGAATTTATTTAATTAAAAAAAAGGAAATTAATATTCATTAAAATAACTGATTAATCAGGCTGTAAGCACTCGATTGATTGACTAATAAGTAAATAATTTACATTATAATTAATGACAATGCGATTAATCGGCGAATTAGTCGTTTTGAAAAATCGATTATTCTCTCACTGTTAAATTAATCAAGATTCGTTTAACTAATTCAGTATCATTATTTTTGGTTATTTTTTTGTCTGATGCTTCTTCTTCTTATTCACTATGATTATTTCAACAAGAATTACAAAAAATAATTAAAAAAGGTATATCTGTAAAATAATGTAATTTACTAATTAATCAGGTCTTGATGACTCTATTCGTTTTTAAGTAAATTAGTTAGTTTATTGTCAATCAAAATGTAATAAATCAGAGCATTTTTTGTTTAGAGAAATCGATTATTTTAACTCTCTCAATGCTTAGTTAATTAAAATTACTAAATGAATTAAGATTGGATTAATTAAACAAAGGCAGCATTAAAATAAAGTTGGTTAACAGTTCTAATTTATTGATTAATAAGATTGCGATGATACAAATTATGGAATAATACATTTTTTGCATAATAAATTAGTGGCATTCCAATTAATCTAAATGTGATTAATCGGAAAATTAGTCGTTTTGAGAATTCCATTATTGTTCTATAATAAATTAGTGACATTCCAATTAATCTAAATGTGATTAATCGGAGAATTAGTCGTTTTGAGATATCCATTATTGTTATACTTTCACTGATTAATTAATCAGGATTCGGTTATAAATTTATGTGATGCTTATTTCTATTGACAATGATTATTTCAACAAGAATTAAAAAAAAAATTTAATTTAAAAAAAAATCAAAAAATTTAAATTAAAAAAAAGTCAAAAAATTTAAAGTAATCAAATACCGATTAATGAGTGATGTGATGACTCAAGTTTTAGAAAAATAAATTAGTTTGATTATAATTTAAAAAAAAAAACGTGATTATTCGAAGAGTTCGGCGAAGAGAAATCGCTTATTATTATGCTCTCACTGTATCTCAATAAATCAAGATTATGATTAATAAAACAAAGGTATCATTCAAATAAATTAATTTGGCTAAGCAGTTAAAATTTTCCGATTAATCGACGAAATAAATATAAAGAATAATAATAACCGAATAATTAAAATTACTAATTCATTGATAATTCACACTTTGATTAATTGTAAACTGACTAAATTCTTTTTAAAAAAATTTAGTCAGATTACAATTTTTCAAAAAATTTAGTCAGATTACATTTAATCAAAGTGTGATTAATCAAAAAATTAGTCGTTTTTCAAAAAATTTGGTTAGATTACAATTTTTGAAAAAAATTTGTCATTTTACAATTTTTCAAAAAATTTAGTCAGATTACAATTAAACAAAATGTGATTAATCATAGAATTAGTCTTTTTAATTATTCGGTTATTATTATTTTTACGTTTATTTTTGTTATATTAGATTTAATATTTTTGTATTGCTATTTCAACTACATATCCTTAGGTGCATTTTCCTTCGTGAAAGAAAAATTGGTATAGATGCTTTCGGTATAGGAAAAAATATATCTAACTGTGTTTCCAGAAGCTCTCACGACGTTTTTAGAAAACACAGAATATGTTCAAGTATATATTCATTAATTAAACACATTTTTTTTTTTTTTTTTTTTTTTTTTTCATTTTGAATTGTAAGACGTAAGGGGCATTTTGACTATCATTTTTTCGACTATAAAAAAAAAACCGAAAATTTTATTAGTTTTCAAGAGCAAAATAAACCATTAAAATGTTCAAGTATATATTCATTAATTTAACACATTTTTTTTTTTTTTTTTTTTCATTTTGAATTGTAAGACGTAAGGGGCATTTTGACTATCATTTTTTCGACTATAAAAAAAAAACCGTAAATTTTATTAGTTTTCAAGAGCAAAATAAACAATTAAAATGTCCTCTTCTTGAGCTCCTTTGGTCATAAATTTTGCTGTTTTTTTATTTTAGCATTTTCTATTAATCTTCCAGAGTTCCACAAGGCTGTCCGCCCTTCGTGCGCATGTCTCATTACTACTGCCACAAATCTACCTACCTACTACATATTTAACAGTTTGTTGCATGCTACTAATTTGATCAACGTACAATTCGGAGTGCACACAATCAACGCCAAAGGACGAGGGGGAGATTTCTTTTAATTTTTTTGCTCTAAGGGATGTTTTTTGTTTGTTATCCTGAAAACACATTGAATAATAGAAGCGCACAGCATAATAAAGTCCCATAAGGGGATGTGAACCCTTTTTTTTTATAACTACAACAATTTATATTATTTTTTTTTTTTTGCTTAGAGCCCTTTTTGAGAGCAAAAAAGGGGACCGGAAGGAATTGATACAGAAGCGCCTAAAAAGGAGGAAGAAACTAAAGTGAGTGCAGTGGCAAAAAAAAAAAAACTATATATGACAGATAAACAAAAATGATAAAAACATGCAATTTGATTCGAATTGACAGGGTATGACGACAAAGAATAATTATTCAAATTGCGTTGAAGTTAAGAGTGAGTTGGAGTTTTGAGGGAAGTCTTGTCGCAAAATTTTATTTATGCAAATTATTATACTGGCTAGGTAATTATGGCGAAATGAATATGCTATAATGATCAAAAATATTGTAGTAAAAATAAAGTAGGAAAAAAATGAAGTAGGAAAAAAAAATAAAATAGAAACAAAAAAATAACAAAAAAAATGTTTAAATTTTGAAGTCAGAAAGCAGCTGTCTTTTATTGAATTTCGTAGTATGAAGAAGCGCTTTAGCTCACGCAAGGTCAAAAATGTTGAAACGATTACCTTTTTTTTGCGGTTTCTCATTCATATATCTAATTTAGTCTTTAGTGAGCTAGTTCCGCCCAGTTAATAACTATATGGAAGCCTGGTATTATTTTTGCTAGCTTTTAATATGATAATTATATTGCTCTATATTTTGATAAATACCGTAGCAGAGGTTATATTAGAATTTTTTGTGGTTATGTATCACTTCCGACGTTTGAATTTGCTACAGTTATGTCAGGGTTTCATATTCTATATTTACTGGAAAAACTTGAGTTAAAATATGATAGACTTTAAGCAGACAGAATCAGAATATGTATTTTTTTTTTTTTTTTTTTATGAGAATATGTATTTCAAAATATCCAGATTCAGCAGAAGGTTTCGACAACTCTGTCCCGATGCAGAGTTGGAAGAAATCAGAACACGATTTAAACACGAAAAAACAGTTTCAGAAGCAACGAAAATCGTTTGCTGGATGGAACTAAGACCAGATTCCAAAAGAAGCTCTAGCGTCCAGAAGAGAAGTATAGAAGAACCAAAAACACTTAAAAACAAGTAAGGAAGTCTAAGTTCGGGTGAAACCGAACATTACATACCCAGCTGTGCACATAAAGTGGGCGTGATCGTTCACCGATTTTTCTTATTTTCTGTGCTAGTACTCTACATAAACATAACATGCCTGGTACCTAGTTTCGTAAATCTATCTCACACCGTTCTGAAGTTGTTAGCAGTCGAATTTAAAAATTGCTTGACTCATAAGTGGGCGGTGCCACGCCCACTTTCCAAAATTTTGAAAAAATTATGTAAAGAATATGAAAGTTGATGTATGTACCAAATTATATTATTATAGCGAAATCAGTTAATTAGATATGGACTTTTCAATATTTCCACCTCCTTTCAATATAACTTTTATGAAAAAGTAGGCGTGGTCGCGAAGCGATTTCGTTTATTTTCTATAGCTGAATTTACCACAACAATAGTATGTCCTCTACGAAATTTCGTTATACTAGCATAAACTGTTCTGAAGTTATTAAGAGTCAAAATTCTAAAATTTCTTCAAAGATACGTGGGCGGTACCACGCCCCCTTTTCAAAAATTTTTAGAAAATCGGCCTTAGAACATCTAAAGCAATACATATTGCAAATTTTATCATTGTAGCTGCTTCTAATATTGAATTAACCCATTTTATACGTTTTTCGAAATTTTCGATATCGAAAAAGGGGCGTGGTTATGGTCCGATTTTACCCATTTTCAATAGCAATCTATTCTGAACCCAAATAAGTACGCATGCCAAATTTGGTGAAGATATCTCATTATTTGCTCAAGTTATCGTGTTAACGGACAGACGGACGGACGGACGGACGGACGGACGGACGGACGGACGGACGGACGGACGGACATGGCTCAATCAAATTTTTTTTCGATCCTGATCATATTGATATATGGAAGTCTATATCTATCTCGATTCCTTTATACCTGTACAACCAACCGTTATCCTAACAAAGTTATAATACCCTGTGTACAAGTACAGCTGGGTATAAAAATATATACAATAGAAATGAGACTAGGTTCAAAGGAAACCCATTCCAAAGACCTAAGAAACACTAGCGGCAGAACCGAATTCCAGCTCGAAAATATTGTAAATAAAGCCTGATCGGCGTGCCAAATTTGAGGGTTTTCTTTATTTTTCTCGATGTGGCCTTTTGCGGTTTTCTTCCTTGGGGTGAACCTAAGCTCTCCCGGACTATATCGAAAGTGGACCGCGTCGGAAAGCAATTTCGTCCAATTCTATGAGGTATACTCCTTATAATGCTAGTATACCTTGAGCCAAATTTCATGGCTCTACCGTAATCAGTTTAAAAGTTATGAGTCAGAACGAAATTAAACACTGAAGATGGCGGATCGCCGAAACCGGTTTGTTACAAAACCAAAATTGACACGGCATGACGAAAAATCGTTCCAATATACATCTAGTATCCACCCTGTCGGAAAAACACAAAATCAAATTAACTCAGTAAGTAATAGCGTTTACTGATTAATAAGTTGATGATGCAGATTTTTTAATAATAAATTAGTTAGATAAGAATTAATCGAAATGTGATCAATCGGCGATTTCGTCGTTTTGTGAAAGAGATTATTATTAGTCTTCAAATGATTAATTAGTTAAAATGTGATTAGTCGGAGAATTAGTAGTTTTGTGTAATCGATTATTATTATTCTCTCACTGATTAGTTAAATGAGATTCGGTTAATTAATCATTCTACTACGGCCAATTATTTTTTGTGATTGCTCTTTTCTTTGACAATGATTGTTTTAACAAGAATTTCAAAATTTAAGAAGTAACATTAAAAAAATAAAATCAATTAAATCTATTGATTAATTAATTAGATTAGAATTAATCAAAATCCGACTAATCGTTTTGAGAGATTGATTTCCTTCAATGACTAATTAATTGCGATTCGGTTTATTAATTCAGAATCATTCTTATCTGACTACCAACAAAAAAATTAAAAAAAAAAAAATTAGAAATAAAATTTAAAAAAAATTTAAAAAAAATTTAAAAAAAATAACAATTAAAAAAAATGTTTAAATAAAAATTTTAAATTAAAAAAAGAATTAAAAAAAAATAAAAAAAAAAATTATTTAACAGATATGGTTCTATAGAAAATTTAGCATAAAACGATTTTCTCGCAGCTGTAATTCCAATACGACGACAGAACTAAATTTCCATCGACTAAAATCTTTATGATTTTTTGACTGTAGTAGAAAAAAATTTAAATATTTTTCATACTTTTTTTTCGTTTCCTCATTTTTTAAACCATCTCAAGGTTTTGATTCTTGAGCAAAAGTGATTCTCTTATTGAACAAATCGAACGGACAACCGAAAAATCCAAAAATAAAAATTACCGTCGGCAAATGAACAAAATTGTTCAGCCTTTGAGGAGGCATTCAAATGGGTTTTGGTTCTAATTAATTAACAAATTTATAAAATTCAAATTCAGTTGTCGTGTTGCAAGAAATTGCAACAATTAAAAAAAAAAAAAAATATTTCAAGGGAAACAGATAATATTTGCTTAAAAGCCGACGGCAAAATGCTAATGCTCTAGACAAAGGAGGGACAGCGCCAGTGCATTGTTTGACCAAGTGTTTGTGGTAAGGAATGGAAGGTGGCAGATAGGCGTACTTGCGGCTTTAGGTAGCTTGAGGTAAGCTGGGGTGGTGGATTTTCTCACCTGCAGCTAAATGTAAATGGACAACAAATTAATTCATGCTTGTGCGTTAAAAGCGAAGAAGTAAAAGGGTAATGAAGGAAAATGTAGTAAGAAAGGTGATATGTTGGTATTTTATAAGAAACTGGCAGAACTTGAGTATACCTATAGGGATAAGAATAGGGATAGGAATAAGGATAGGGATAGGGGTAGGGATAGGGATAGGGATAGGGATAGGGATAGGGATAGGGGTAGGGATAGGGATAGGGATAGGGATAGGGATAGGGATAGGGATAGGGATGGGGATAGGGATAGGGATAGGGATAGGGATAGGGATAGGGATAGGGATAGGGATAGGGATAGGGATAGGGATAGGGATAGGGATAGGGATAGGATAGGGATAGGGATAGGGATAGGGATAGGGATAGGGATAGGGATAGGGATAGGGATAGGGATAGGGATAGGGATAGGGATAGGGATAGGGATAGGGATAGGGATAGGGATAGGGATAGGGATAGGGATAGGGATAGGGATAGGGATAGGGATAGGGATAGGGATAGGGATAGGGATAGGGATAGGAATAGGGATAGGGATAGGGATAGGGATAGGGATAGGGATAGGGATAGGGATAGGGATAGGGATAGGGATAGGGATAGGGATAGGGATAGGGATAGGGATAGGGATAGGGATAGGGATAGGGATAGGGATAGGGATAGGGATAGGGATAGGGATAGGGATAGGGATAGAATTAGGATAGGGATAGGGGTATTTGAAGGGATAGGGATAGGGATAGGGATAGGGATAGGGACTGATAACAATTCAAATTATTTTTCCCCGACTCAGAATATTTCAGAACCCCAATTATTTATCAAAATAAAAAAAATTTAAATCCTACCTTTAGCATCACAATACGCAAATATTGCTTTTAGCAAAATCCATCAAAAATCATGAGTTTCGCAAACAATTTCGAGACATGCACACCATGAAAATTCAGCCATTTGTCAACTAATGCCAGCAACAACAACAGAAAAATATTTGCAAAATAACAACAATAGAAAAGTACACAAAAGAAATCAACATGAGAACTGTAAAAGTACTTATGTAGGTATATATTTAACAATTTCGTTAAACCATTGACCCGGCAGGTCACCTGCCTGCTGTTCCGGCTGTTTTCAATGTATTTTGGGATTCGCAATGCAAAGTAATTTCGAAAATGTGAGTAACAAAAAGGAAAGATATACAATAATAGAAATAGAAATGGATGCCTAAGAATAAAGAAAACAAAATTACAATTAGGGGAAAAAAATTTGCAAGATGCAGCAGCGGAGATTGTAGACGAAAGTGGGCAGGGTTAAACACCCAGTAGGAAAAATTTTGAGGAAGGTATGGAAAAAGTGATGTGTAATGAGTTGGATAGGGGAAAGGGAAATGGGTAAGGAAAATTATAGGAGTAGGGATAGTGATAGGGAAAGGGAAAGGGATATGGATAGGGATAGGGATGGGATAGGGATAGGGATAGGGATAGGGATAGGGATAGGGATAGGGATGGGGATAGGGATAGGGATAGGGATAGGGATATGGATAGGGATAGGGATAGGGATAGGGATAGGGATAGGGATAGGGATAGGGATAGGGATAGGGATAGGGATATGGATAGGGATAGGGATAGGGATAGGGATAGTGATAGGGATAGGGATAGGGATAGGGATAGGGATAGGAATAGGAATAGGAATAGGAATAGGAATAGGAATAGGAATAGGGTTAGGGATAGGGATAGGGATAGGGATAGGGATAGGGATAGGGATAGGGATAGGGATAGGGATAGGGATAGGGATAGGGATAGGGATAGGGATAGGGATAGGGATAGGGATAGGGATAGGGATAGGGATAGGGATAGGGATAGGGATAGGGATAGGGATAGGGATAGGGATAGGGATAGGGATAGGGATAGGGATAGGGATAGGGATAGGGATAGGGATAGGGATAGGGATAGGGATAGGGATAGGGATAGGGATAGGGATAGGGATAGGGATAGGGATAGGGATAGGGATAGGGATAGGGATAGGGATAGGGATAGGGATAGGGATAGGGATAGGGATAGGGATAGGGATATGGATAGGATAGGGATAGGAAATAGGAATAGAGATGGGGCCAGGGATAAGGGTAGACAAAATCGAAAAATTGATTTAAGAAAAAACTCATATTTGGAGAGAATTATTTGGAATAAATTTTTCACAACTTTTCCTACTGGTACCGCAAAAAGACGCTGGCTAAGTGCCACTGTTGTTGTTTTTGTGTAGGACATTACAATAAGTTCGAACATTTAATAGTTTTTGTTGCGCTTAGAGAAGCAAAGTCATGGTCACCCTTCATATTTTATATTTGGCATGAAGATTACCGTATCGCAATCAGCACCAAGCAACCATACTTTTCCCAAATGTTATTAGGTAGAAGGCGAGGAAGAGCGTAAGTAAGAGTGACAACAACAAATGTTTGTGGATGAATGAAATTGCTTATTGCGAAGAGTATTACTTGAAATCCTACGCATGGATAAAGCAAGCAACAAAGCTCTTAACACACTGAGGAAAATAAAGAACGATTAGCAGCAGCACCAACAACAACACAAACTCGAGACCAAAAATCCTACATTGGTTATAATATATATTTCGAGTATGGAGAGCAATAGCTGGCTTAGTATGTGAGTGCGTGTGTGCTGCGCATAGCTGGAGGCAGCATCCGAAAAAAAAATCACCACCACCTTTTTCATTACATTAAAATACCTTCAACGCGTTAAAATACGCTGCATGTACATTGGTTTGAGTGTTTGTATGTGAATGATGTATGGGCGCAAATCTGACTATCAACGCTGTTCGCGTTCATGTTGTACCCAAGCAACCCCCCTGCGATTTTTGCATTACTTTCATGCCTTTTAGCTGTGTTGCAACCTTCACCATACAAAAATTTCAAAACAAAAAAGAAAATAACAACAACAAAAAAAACACTACAAGAAATCACACGAAACAAGGCTCAACAGCACAGCGTAGTCAGGAACAGCCAGCAGCAGCATTTGCAGATGACAGACGCAGCAGACCATAGACCCAAGTTCAGTGAGTGAGTACGTTGCCACGGGAACCCTTTCAACTGCCATTATGCTTTTGTCAAGCGATTAGATGTGTAGTATACATATGTGTGTATATATTTGGGAGTGTGTTTGTGTGCAAAAAAAAGCGTGGCTAACCGATCAGAGTGGGGTGAAACTTCTACAAAAGCTGGCACCAACTAACCAAAAGCCTGAGCTCATAGCACACACAAACTCTTCTTTTCTTCTGTTCTTTGTGCCAATATAGCGTAACCAAGGGCAGCGCACACAAGCAACAACAAAAAGGTAAGTTTCAAGAAAAAAGGCGAAAATACCCAATAAACCAAAAGGGTGGAAATGACTTTTCTGAGTTTGTTTTTAATTTAACTTCGTACTTTCCTTAAAGATATTTTTTCTACTTCCCCTTTGAAAGATATTTAAGACCTCCTTACCCGTAATTATGAAATTTAAATGCAATGTAATTCAATTAATTTTTTATACCTGATAAAGTTTAACTTAATGTAGTTGTTTTAATGATTGGTCATTATATTAAGAACTTTGGTAAATTTTGTGGACTTTTGTTTTGGAACAAGTTAAAATACTACAAAGAATACCAACTATGCAATTTCGACCTTGTTGAAGGATCTTGTCAAACCGCTTTTGCATTGTATTGATTTAATTTATTTTTTTATTCAAATCACTTTAATTGAATTTAATTTAGTAATGTTGAAAAGAAATTAGTTTACATAATTTAATACAATTATAATTTAATTCAACTTTATTTAGTTTACTTTAATTTAATATGAAATAGTTTAGTTAAATTTAACTTTTATTACATATTTTAATTTAATTTGTTTTAATGAAGCTTGATTTAATTTAATTTTGTCAGATTTAGTTCTAACTACATAATTTATTTTATTTTTGTTTCTTTAAAATAAACTTTTATTTACCTAATTGAATTTATTTAAATTGTCTACTTTTTATTTATTTATTTTTTTATTTTATTTCAGTTTTAAGTCACCTATTTTTTTTCTTTTTCTTTTATTTAAAATAATTTTTTTTATTTTTTTTATTTTTTATTTTTTATTTAATTATTCATTTATTTTTTTTTTTTTTTGGTTTATTTTTTATTTTGTTTTATATTAGTTTTCTAGTTTTTTATTTCATAATGTTTTTTTAATTTTATTTTATTTTTTAGTTATTAAATTTTTTCTTATTTTTATAAATTTTTATAAATTTTTTCTTTTTTTTTCATTTTATATTTTTTTTCGATTTTTTGGTATAATTTATTTTATTATCTCATAATTAACCTTATTTGTTTTTTATTTTCATAAATTTTTTTACGTTTTATTTTTATATATTTTTTATTTTTATATTATTTACTTTTTTGTATTATTAATTTTTTATATTTTTTAATTTTTTATTTTTTTTTATATTTTTAATTTTTTTTTAATATTTTATATTTCTAATTTTTTTAAATATTTTTTATTTCTAATTTTGGTTTTAATATTTTATATTTCCAACTTTTTTAATATTTTATATTTCTAACTTTATTTAAAATTTATATTTCTAATTTTATATTTCTAATTTTTTAATATTTTGTTTCTAATTTTTTAATAATTTCTATTTCTATTTTTTTTTTAATAATATATTTTTATATTTTTGTAATATTGTTTCACTTTATATTTTTATTTATTTTTTTTTTTTTGCTTTATTTTGTTTTCTTTTATCATAATTTACTTTCTATTTTAGTTTTTATTTTCATTTTTTTTTTAATATTTTTCATATATTTTTTTATTTTTTATTTTTTTTTTTTTTGTTTCTTTTTTTTTGTTTTTTTATTTTTTTTATTTTTTACATTTTTTTTTTAATTTTTTTGTTAGTTTATTATTTTTTTTTTTTAATGTTTTAAATTTTTTTTTTTAATTTTTTTTATTTTTTTTTTTTAATTTTTTTAATTTTTTTTTTTTTTTTGGTTTATTTTTTATTTTGTTTTATATTAGTTTTCTAGTTTTTTATTTCATAATGTTTTTTTAATTTTATTTTATTTTTTAGTTATTAAATTTTTTCTTATTTTTATAAATTTTTATAAATTTTTTCTTTTTTTTTCATTTTATATTTTTTTTCGATTTTTTGGTATAATTTATTTTATTATCTCATAATTAACCTTATTTGTTTTTTATTTTCATAAATTTTTTTACGTTTTATTTTTATATATTTTTTATTTTTATATTATTTACTTTTTTGTATTATTAATTTTTTATATTTTTTAATTTTTTATTTTTTTTTATATTTTTAATTTTTTTTTAATATTTTATATTTCTAATTTTTTTAAATATTTTTTATTTCTAATTTTGGTTTTAATATTTTATATTTCCAACTTTTTTAATATTTTATATTTCTAACTTTATTTAAAATTTATATTTCTAATTTTATATTTCTAATTTTTTAATATTTTGTTTCTAATTTTTTAATAATTTCTATTTCTATTTTTTTTTTAATAATATATTTTTATATTTTTGTAATATTGTTTCACTTTATATTTTTATTTATTTTTTTTTTTTTGCTTTATTTTGTTTTCTTTTATCATAATTTACTTTCTATTTTAGTTTTTATTTTCATTTTTTTTTTTAATATTTTTCATATATTTTTTTATTTTTTATTTTTTTTTTTTTGTTTCTTTTTTTTTGTTTTTTTGTTTTTTTATTTTTTTTATTTTTTACATTTTTTTTTTAATTTTTTTGTTAGTTTATTATTTTTTTTTTTTTAATGTTTTAAATTTTTTTTTTTAATTTTTTTTATTTTTTTTTTTTAATTTTTTTTGGAATTTTTTTTAAATTTTTTTTTTTAATTTTTTAAATTTTTTTTTTTTTTCATTTTTTTAATTTTTTTTTTTTGCAATTTCTTTCTTTTACTTCAATTCATTTTTTCTCTCATTCTTCCTTTTGTCGGTTTCTTTTAGGTGCCTAGGTACTTTATTTCATTTCATTTTTAGCTCCACCTTTCATTTGGTTTACTGGATAGTCGAACCTAAGCAAAGTTGTACATAGCTTAAGAAAATGTGGAAGAAGCTATAAAAGAGAAATATGTAGACTGGTTTTCGTAGATTTACTACGTAAAGCATAAAAGTAAAGCGAATGCGCTCGCTCGCCTACAGAGTTCAAGCACGTAAATACTCAAGAAACGCTGACAATGTCTACCTTTTTGAGATAT
Source organism: Campiglossa producta (assembly GCA_964058755.1). NCBI lineage: Eukaryota > Metazoa > Arthropoda > Insecta > Diptera > Tephritidae > Campiglossa > Campiglossa producta. The sequence goes on from CAXKVI010000005.1 coordinate 105,680,116, forward strand.
TTATCTTCTTGCGATCTTATCCTGACCATTTTCATTATACCTTACTAGAAAAAGGTATATACATAGTATTCGACAAAGGAAGCAGAGTGGAGGTAGATCCATCAATATGATAGGTAGGTATAAAAATTGGGGAATGGAAGTCCCGGACATTAGTCTGTTTCAAGGCTCGAATCAAGTTAAAGCGGAAAATTGCAAAGATTGATTCCTAGATCGCTCACTTCCAATGGATTTTTTTGTTGGCACAACCTCTCCACTTTATTCATAGAAGGTACATATACATGCATATGTATATACATCGTTCCGAGTATCCGTCGACAATGTTTCCCTCACCTTTCTTTTTTTTATTTTTTATTTATTTTTTTTTTTTCATTTCAATCTTTGTTTTTGTTTTAAAACTGCATTGCATTGCACAATGCTATTAATTCTTTTAGAGATCTCATGTTCAAAATGAACGATCAGCAACATCATCATTAATGAGAGTACACAAAAAAACAAAAAAAAAAAATGTAAAAAAAACAACAACAATAAACCAAAACTCATCGACAGTCTCAACATTAACTTTGTGGTTGGCGACGACGTTTGCGTGCCTGCCTGCCCGGCCCGGACGTTCAATGTCGTTCAACGCTGCACTAATCCCGCGATATGCTAGGTATATTAGTAACACATGTATGGATGTATAATTACTTGCACTCGATGCACCGAACTGCAGTTAATGTGTACTCAGTTTGGTTGTTGTTGTTGGAGAGCTAAACATTTGTCGCCAGGCACGAATGCACAGTGGGCATGGTGTTATACAAATATGTGGAAAGATCGAGATTGCAGTTGGCATAATATGCCAATATATTTTATATCAAGCTTATTTTTTGGCACCTGTAAGTCATACAAGTTTGGCTTAAATTGGCTTCCAATTAGTTTTTTTAACTTGTTGAAAAAAAAAATTCCTTTTTTTCAAAAATTATATTGATTTTCTTTTTAAGAGGTAAAAAAATACTGTAGTTTTATCAGATTTTCAAATTAAAGTCTAGAGGTCTATCATCGCTAGTTTAGATTTTACAGACCTAACCTCATATTTGGTATAAAAACCTGAACATATTTTTGAAGAAAAGTCGCATTGACCAAAATTTTCTCAGACTAGCCGTTTTCTAGTATTCTAGCCTCAAAAATTAGCATGTTTTTCGATTTCCCATTTTTTCTTTCAAAAATTATCAAAAATGCAAATATACATGTACAAAAAAGATAGATATCGATTCTTAAAGGAAATTGAGTAGGCTACAAAATAAATTGGAATTTAAATGTTCTCTGCCCAATATACAAGAAAAGCGATTCCGCTAACCGCACCAACTACCGCGGAATCAGTGCTCTTAATATTGCAAATAAGGTCCTTTCAATCGTATTGTGTGAAAGGCTGAAGCCCACTGATTGGACCTTATCAGTGTGGCTTTAGACCTCATAAGTTGGCCAGATTTTCCTGATAGCAAATGCTGGAGAAGACCCATGATAAAAGAATCGACACATACTATATCTTTGTCGATTTTAAAGTCGCTTTTGGCAGCGCAAAAAGGAGTTGCCTGTATGTCGCCATGTCTGAATTTGACTTCCTGGCAAAGCTTATACGGCTTTGCCAAATGACGTTGAGCAATACCAACAGCTCCGTCGGAATCAGGAAGGACCTCTCTGAGCCATTTGAAACCAAACGAGGCTTCAGCCAGGGCGACTCCCTTTCGTGCGATTTCTTCTACCTGATGGTAGATTCTTTTACAAAAGCTTGCAATTCCTGCCGATGATATTGATATCATTGGCCCTAACAACCGAGCTGCCTTCTTTGGACTGAATAAGTAAGCGAAAAAAGTGGGTCTTGCGGTCAACGAGGACAAGACCAAGTATCTGCTGTCATCCAAGAAAGAATTGGCGCATCTCCGCCTTGGCAGCCAAGTCACCGTTGATAGCTGCAAATTTGAATCGGTGAGGGACTTCGTCTATTTGGAAACCAGCATTAACAAGTGTTGCTTTGGACTAAGAAGGCAAATGAGAAGTAAAGTCCTCTCTCGACAAACAAAGATCACGCTATATAAGTAAGTCTCTCATCATACCAGTCCGGATGTACGGCTCGGAATCATGGACAGTGTCAAGAGAAGATGAGATGGACCTTGGAGTATTTGAGAGAAAAGTTCTCCGGAGGATTTATGGTCCTTCCCGTGATGACAGCGGCGAGTGTCGAAGGAAATTCAACGATGAGCTGTACGAGCTTTATGGAGACCTTTCCATAGTTCAGCGAGTTAACGACCATAGGCTCCGCTGGCTGGGTCATATTATGCGAATGGACAAAGTAGCTCCAGCACAGAAGGTTTTCCTACCGGCACCCGAAATCAGCAGCCGAGGAAGGGGAGGCTTCGACTGAGATGGAAACAACGAGTGGAGGATAACTCGAACTCCCTTGGGGTTTCCAATTGGCTTCAGTTATCGCTAAAAAGGAATGATTGGCGTGCTTTGGAACGAAGCGGCCAAAATCGCCTAGGCGGTTAAGCGTCAATTCGGCCCACAGTGCAAATGGTGTGCGCTCATGTGATGAAGATTGCTGATCGTGGCGCTGTTCAACACAAACAAAAAAAAAAGCTAACCGAGCAATATCAGAAGCAGAAGCAAAAACAAAACGTAACGAGTACAAAAAAAAAACACAACAATCAAAGGCAGTCAAACCAATATGCTTTATACAACAGCAAACAGCAACCGCAAAAAAATGCAAAAGACTTTGAAAGAAACAGCAAACAAAAAAATCGACACAGTCAATAGAAGTAAGCATAAAAGAAAAAAAAGAAAGCATAAATACAACAAAGAAATAATAAAAAAAAAGAACCAAAAAACGCGTGCATAAACAACAACATAGCAGACATACTCGATGTGAATATGTATGAATAGGTAGCAGTAACAACAAAAAAGCAAGCAGACGGCGCGCAATTCACATTGGAATGAAAATTAATCGTGCACTGTGCCGTCAAAATGCTTCACTTCTCGTCGTCGTTTTATGCTCTTCCTCACTTCATAATAAAAAATGCATACAAAAACCCACTGTAGTGCTCTCAACGCACGCCGTGCAATGCTCAGTGCGCATAGTAAGCACACACACTCACACACTGATAATCGCATGCCTCTACTAGAACTGTTGTTGTTGGTATCGTTCGTTAATGAGTATGGCTTTGAGTTTCTTTTGTGTCGCTTCTTCTTCTTACCTATTTATGGCGTCCATTCTTTTAGTACTGATTATAATGGACGTAACAACAACGATGAAGTTAACGACGGCCAACAACAAAAGAAATGAATTCAAGCTAACTTCAAATAAAAAATTTTAGTGTTTCAGTACTTTGGGTGAAGGGAGAATGCAGTGAAGAGGCAGCTGCTTAAGTGGCAACAGTGGTGGCGCGTTTGCTTCATTTCATTGTGTTGACTCGACTCGCATTCAATTAAATTATACGATGGCTAGAAAGAGAGAGATCGTAGCAGCAAACAAAAATTCGCCCTCGCGTTGTCAGATGGGTTTTTTTTTATTGCTTTCATGGTGGTTGGTGAAACAAAAATACAAACAACAAAAAATTCAAGGCGCAAACGTCGTTCACAGTGCTCACAAACGAGCGTACATCGTTATACGACGTGAAATTAAAGCAAGCAACAACAACTTATCGATTATTCTGCTTGTATTTTTTTGTGCTTCTGTACCGTTGTCAAATATGGTGTACTCCGGTGACCGGTCTACTACGCCAGCAGAAAATACACACACACACACAAACAACAACAATGCCAACGCAAGCTTATAAAAACCGGTCCGCCATCGTATAAGCTAACGGTGCCGAAAAGAGATGGCCGCCTTCGCCATTCAATGGCCGCTCGTGTGAAAGAGATAGCAAGCGTATGTACGTGTATGAAGTGCAAGCGCTGTTGAAGCAAATATAGAGAGTATTCGTGGGTAGGGAAAACATTACTGAACTCATTTGAGGGTTGCCAGAGGCAATCAGAAAAATTCAATGTAACACAATGAGCCAGAGCAAAGTTGAAGAGCGCAAAAAACAGTATGTGGTAGACGAGTTTGTATGCATTAGGGTTGTTTTTTTTTAATAGATTTTTTTGTGATTTTTTTTACTAGATTTTTTTTTTTTTAAATATACATATTTAGAACGACCCCAGCCACAATGAAAAAAATTTAAATGCATAATTTTTTTGGGCTTATAAGGCTGATAAATAACTAGCCACGTGTAAAAAGGTCGCACATTGCCACTTATTTTCTATGAGAAAAGTAAATAGCTGAAAATAATATGAAATTTACACCGAATTTTGTAATTTTGTCTCGTCTCAAATCACAAAATTTTAAATTTGCCCTTGAGATTTGATTTGGACGAAAGGGATTGGTGCACAAAATGTCTCTATTAGAGACTATTGTCTCTATTAGTGACTAGAGATAGTTTACAGAATAGAGGGGATAATCAAAATATATGATTTTTTTTTATTTCTCTAATTTTTTAGTTTCGGGTAGCTACTTCCAAATATTTTTTAGAAATAAATTTAAACATTTCATTTGGTGATTTTGCCAATAACCTTTTTTGCTCCAAAATAAAATTTTATGGCTAATATTAAAAAAAATATATATAAATCACTCTGTCAGCATTTTTTTATTTTTATTTTTATTTTCGAAATAAAAAATTCGGTTAATATCTGCCCGAGGAGAAAATACTATAATTTTCATTCTCCAAACTAGTTTTTTTTTATAACTTAGCGAATGTATTAAAAGGTCATATCTCAGTAAAGTTTGTTATTCGCAGTGTCATCCCAACTCCAAAACAGAGGATATTCAATATTTAAAATTCTAAGTAGGTAGTCTTCCGAGGAGATAAAAAAAATCAGAGGGAAAAGGTTACGGAAGAATATTTGGAATTATCCTATAGATTTTTCGTAAAAGATAAAAGGATAGGTATTTATTTAAAAGATTTTTCATATTTGCGGACGCTAAAATTGGGATATTCAGCCTAAAGTCAACGGACTAACAGTTCAAACGGCAAAATACTAGAACCTATTGAATTTTTGTCAGACAAATGAAGCAAAAGGATCTAAGTGACATTATAGTTTAATAAGCTCAATATTTGACTATTTAAATAATGTTTTTTAGATATTTCCAACCAATAACAAAAATTTGTAATGATTTTGGAAATATTCTCTTAACCCTTGGCAATAAGCAAAAGCACATAAAACTTAAAAACAGCCCTGTGGCTATTTTTTTTTTTACAATTTCCGCAAACCTACGATCCCCCTAATAAAAAAACACATATGACAGCCCGTTTTTATTATGCAGCAACAATCAGATTTTTTTTTGTTCCGCGCCCCCTAATGTGCATAACATAATAACCAACATGATTTGAAGTTGTTTGATTGAGTTGAAGTTGGTGTTGGTGGTGGTTTTTTTTTCTCTGCAAAGCAGCAAACCCTCCTCAATAAATATTAAAAACTCATCAAAAAATGCTAATGTATAGCAGTGAACGCATTGAACAAAGTGACAACTTATTATTGCCATTATTTTCCCCCTTTTTTACTGACCCTGCAGTAGCAAAATGATTATATTTTCACATTAAATATGCTTATTTTCTTGTGGTGGCAGTGGTGTATGGTAACCCTCGTGGGACTTGTAATATATTTGCTACCACCAACTCAACAAAAACTCCTTTTTTTTTTCTTATTTTACTTTTCAAAACTCCCGCATACACGTAATCTGATATTTCTTTACCGAAAAATCTGTTTAGAGACTGCTTAATGTTTTGTTGTATTTTTGCTACTTCCTTTGGGCGTTCGAAATGAACCGCCATTGCCAGACAGGCATTGTACGACCACTGCTATACAGACGTATAGACGCATATCTACCAGACCTAACCAACCGTCTTTAATATATCAAGCAAACAAAATAAACCAAACAATTCGAGGTGTATTGCAAAACTCTGCACACCCTCACTCACTATAGCGCAAATAAGGTACTACGGTACAAAGTAACCAGCAGAAACAAGAGCTACTCAGCAAATAAAAACTGGTTTTTTAGATAAATGTTCATGTTGGGTAGACAAATGGTGCACAAAAACTTAAAGTAATCAAAGCTGTCAAGTAGTTAAGGGTCATTTGAGTAACTTTTACGAAAACTTGACCTTAGACAGAGTATAAGTTGTAATAAAATTTTGTTACAGCGTTTCATTTTGTTACATTAAATGAATTGAAGACGAAAATACGCCGAAAATAACCGAAAAATAGCATGCAATGAATAGTTTTCAATCATATTTCAGTTTGGGCCTGGGTAGAAGAGTGGTGGCTTAAGTCTGCCGGCTGCTGCTGTCGTTTTCGAAACATTAAGCATGAGTTCTACCTGGCTGGCTGCATATTTAAGACGGACAAAGCAAATTAAAAAAGAAAAATAGCTATAAAGCAAAAGAAAAGTAAAATGTGCGGCAGATGAAAAAAGGGCGCATAAATTCCTGTAAGAATATTTCATCATGAACATCGGTGTAGGTATAGCGTATGAGCACATAAGAAGACACAGTCTGCGACGTAACATAATACTTGTATGTTTTTGTTGTTTCTTTTCAAATGCGCTTGAGTAGATTAAGCTGTTTAAGTGGTTTTGTTCTCTTAAGTAAAATGTATTTTTTTAATAGTAACTTTTTGGCTTAATTTTTAGTTTTACAACTTTAGAAATCGCACAAAATCACTTTCGGTTCATTTGTTTTCATTAACTGAGAAATAAAAAAAAAAGCAAAGAAATGTCGTGTGGCAACGTTACTCAATGCTTCTTTTGTGCAAAAGAGAGCGTAAAGATTGTGGCGTTTAATGCATTGAACTGCAAGCGTAGAGATTGAAATGTTGCCAGATTTTTCTTTTTTTTTTTGTAGAACAATATAAGCAATTTCGCTGGACTTTTGATACTTTTTACGAAACTTGCTTTGTAAAAATTTTTTTGTTGACATAATTTTCATTATAAAAATACTTTATTCCACTTCTGAAGTACGCCGGACGTATTTTTCATACAAGTACAACCGAAATTTATGGAAACCGAAAGAGAAAAAACGATTTTCAGCTTTTTACTTCAAAACAAATTTGTTAGGCCTTTTTCTACATTTTACACGCTTTGAGGGGTAATATCTCTGAAACAGTGGCTCATACAAAAAAAGTGATTTTATATTATTTATGGATAATTTAATGATCTACAATTTTTCTTTTTAGGATTTTAATGCAATATTTATGATTCCACTGTATCTATCAATTTTTTTAATTGTGTTTCCATTTTCTTTTTTCTATATTAGGTTTCTTAAATATGCAAGAGTCCTTAAAATGGATTCCAATCTTTCAACTATCGCTTCTTAGATATTTTTTAGATAAATAATAATAAAAATTGATTTTTAGTTAACTTTTATACATTTGCAATAAATTAAAGTTTTATAATACCTATCTACCCATTAATTTATTTAATTAATTCATTTTATTTTACTTTTTTTAACCAGTTGCTTAAATTCTATACGAATCCGAATAATTTCTACCAGCCTTTCAGCTATCCTATGTTTTTAGCTACAATCAGATAAAAAAATCTGTCATCTTTTAAGCACTCTGGTAGCACTGCTTTTCTCTCTTGCGCTCAATCACACTTCAGATTTTGTAGGGAATACATTTTACCAACTAGAAAAGTATGAAACAAAGCGCGAGTCTAAAAAAATCAAGTAAGCAAATAGCGTGAGTGTGAAAAAGCACCAAATTTTACCAAAATCAAACTACAAAAATGTGCATGGAGAAAAAATCAAAGAAATACCTTTTCGAAATAAACTTCAATCCACGACGATCCATCGTTCAACGAAAAATTGAATTGAAATAACTTAAAAGTTTGCGTGCAGCATAGCCCATCAGTTTTTTTGTGTATGTGCATTCGACTTTCGTATAATTTTTTAATCTCTTTTCCAATCAAACTTATAAATACTTCACTTCGTAGACACATACACGCACACGAAGAACACACAATTGAGCAACAAATTGAAAAAATCAAACGAGAAAATGTGGGGTTAACAGTGTGTGTGTGTGTCAGAGAGAGCGAGTGTAGTGAGAAACAACAAAAATAACTCAAACTGTACGAAGAACGAACAGAAATGCAAAAATTAACACTGTGATTGAAAGCAATTTTTTTTATGATTTTGATTGTTTCACCAGTTTGTATCTTTTTTTTAGTTTAAAAGTGCAATTTTTTATATATATATTTTTTTTTTTGTAGTGTTGATGTGAAATAAAAATAGGTCAAGCACCTGTAAGTCGCACAGCTTTAAGACCGACGAACGCTGCCCCAAATGCAACACTGTTGTAGATATTTTAATTGACGGCACTGCACAATGGAGTTTTCGAAAAAAAATACTTTTGATGGCTGGTTTTACAAAACGGTGTAGGTTTTTATTAGAAAATTCACACCGTCTACTTTATTCGGTTTATTTATTGCTTTGCTGCATTTTTTATAATTTTTTTTTTACTTTTTTTTGCTTTTACTCAAATAATTCACTTTTTCATCATGTAGACAACACTCCCCCGGCCTTATTCCAGCACTGCATGGGGTTTTTGGCTAAGATTGAGTAAATCATATTGGCTATTTTTTTTAGTGTATGTGTGCGCGCCGCGCTCTTGCTCTCTCAATTTTTCAATAAGCGCACTCTTTTTATAGAGAAAACAAATTTGTTAGCCACTCAGTTATAAAATATTTTTTTTTTACTCCGAAGCTTACTGCAAGCAAATTATTCCGAATAGAACCAAAATTGCGACCAAACTCAACGACGTACACTTTTAAACTAAGCGAAATTTTACACGGCAACTCTGCGCGATACTGCTTGCCAGACAACACACACACTCACTCTACCAACAACAAACACGCAAGCATGCGAAAATTACCAACAACTACCACCGTTGTGCCCAACAACAATTCAATAGCGTGCGCAAAGGCGATGGCAGCCAGACAATAAAGCAACAACAACAATGCCCTTACAAGCATAGCAAACCAAGTAACCGCAAGTACAAGCAGTGTAGCTATATACCCCTTCAAATATACACTCGCCACACTTCTCACTCTAACTTTCGCTATAGGCGTTTGCCTTCATTTTCGTGGTTGATTGTTATCTTTGTGTGTATGCGGCGCGTAAAGCAAACGAAAGAAATAATGCCATAAAATACATCTGGCAAAATTTGTTATGCCTGCCTGCCCAACCCCGCCGCTTGATCACTTTTGTGCTGAGTACTATGGAATATTGCCTACCGTTGAAATCTGCTTTGTTGTTGCTTTACGTTGGATGTTACCCTCGTCTTTGTACAATACTACATATTTTCAATTAAACACAATGACGGCCAAAGCAGGCAAGCAAACAAATAAGTATGAAAGCCAGCAACAACACGAACCCAAACTACGCACAGTGTACCCCTTTGCATTATTAGGATGCTAAAATTTAATGCTTTGTCATCTTATTAACTCAATCAACGAAAATGTAATGATTTCTAAGAAAAAATACATTTTTTACTACATATGAAAATATGCCAAATGTTTTTATACATTTCAAACTCCAAGTACTATTTAATACCCATAGGAATTCCCACTCACAAATGTTCCGGATAAGCTTTACGTGGTGAAGAATCTATGTAGACAGAGGGGAAATTATTTTCCAGTTTTTAGTTCATTTTAAAAACATTTTAAATTAAAAATATTTTTATCCTATTTTTTTATTTTATACTTTTTAGTAGTGAGTCTGTGAAAATTTCTAAGATTGTAATTGGATATTAACGAAAGCGTAAATGTATACATTTAACAGCTCACTTTTAATTTTGAAATTCCCATTAATTTAATTTTTGACCAATTTTTTAGCATATTTTTCTATTTTTGTCTAGTGTGCATTGACTGCTTTGAAAAACTGCATGTCGAACAGCGTCATCGAATTGGGTAAATTTTCGAGGTGTTTACACACTAAACTCCTCGCGGAAGTTTACCGAATTTGTGTAAACTTCGTTCCATAAAAATTTTGACAGTTCATTTACGCATTCGGTAATTTTCTACGTTTACACGCTTTACGCGGTGTTTTTATGGTTACATGAATAAAATTACTCTTTTTTAAGCAATATAAAATACATCATGACTGCGCCTAAATGTATGTAAGTGAAATCCAAATATTTGAAATTTCGATGCTATTTATATACAGATAGCGCTGAAAACGCATTATAGCATGCGCATTATAGCATGTGTACGAAATATTCAGATAGCAATAAGGAAGATAGACCGATAAATGGGACTTTTGCAATTAAAGCAATATTTTGGATTGTTTCTTTTTTCGTATAATGCATTGTCGGCGAAACCTGAACGATGGTGAAAATTTCAAAACCCCAGCTCAACGGGAAGTTAGTACAAAATCCAAAGCAAAATCTCTGGAAATGAAACTTTTCAAATATCTCTACCCGTGCGCCACCTATCGGAATTATTTTTTTTGTTATATTGCGTGGGAGAGAAAACTAAACGATGATGAAAATTTCAAGATTCTACCTCAACGGGAAGTTCGTTGAAAAACGAATTAATCGACACCGAAAACAGACCTTCGCATTTCTTAAATAGAGCGACTCACGCGCCACCTAGCGGGCCCAATTTTTTTTTTGAACATTTGGAAATTGATTAAGTAATACACACGCTAAATATTAGCTAAATCGGTCCATAATTAGGACACTCAGTTTTTATTGCCCGATCTCAGCTCCACCTAGCGGAATTTTTTTTAAGGAAAATATTTATTTTCATAGTAGTAATACATGTTCCGAATTTCAGCCAAATCGGTCCATAAATGCGATTTTCGAAAATATAGCGACCCACGCGTCACCTATCGGAATTTTTTTTTCATAATATTGCATTGTCACCGCGACCTGAACTGTGGTGAAAATTTCAAGACCCTAGCGCAACAGGAAGTTGGTTCAAAATCGAATGCAAAAACCCGGGCACAAGAACGACGAAAGTGACCTAATAAAAACATTTTAAAAAAAATCACTACATGGAGGCGAAAACGTATGAGGTTTGTGTTTATAGCTGTAAAATTTGTTCATTATATAGAAAAGGTAAAGTCCATAGATCTGGCATGATCTGTATTAGCAGCGCCTAAGAACAACGTCCACCGAAGCTCTCCAGGCCGTTCTAGGCATTTTGCCACTAGATCTGGAAGCGTACCGGGCAGCAGAGGCAGCGGCTTTGCGCCTAAGGGAAACGTCTGGCGCAAACACAACTGGACACTCCAGCATTCTATGATCTTATGGTTATCTCCCTCTGTCACAGATCGATGCGCGGCCACAACAGTCGGAGACAGCTGCTCCAAAACGAGCATTTCCACCAGGGAGGAATGGGAGAGGATGGACCGCTGCCCCGCTAATAATGGCGGCATTTCTGTTTACACTGACGGCTTGAAGTTAGACGGCAGAGTTGGAGGATGGGTTTATTCAAGGGTTCTGGAACTTGAGCTCTCCTTCAGACTACCTGATCACTGCAGCGTTTTCCAGGCTGAAGTCTCAGCAATCTTGGATGCCGCGATTTCGATAAGTAAACGCGCTATCGACGAGGACATCGTTATTTTCCCAGGGTGCCGGAAATCCAAACAAACCTGACCAAAATAGGATCATAAAAGATCTAGAGCAAGCATCGGCGCCCCATAGATCTTAAGATCAGTCAAACAAGTTGGATTCATCACACAGACACGTTGCGCTGTTTATTTACCAAATGATTTTGTCGTCGCTGAGCAAGGGGCGCAACTACATCGCCTGGAGGTGTCGCTTGTTTGGTCAGCGAATGTTAAAAATATATTTCGGACGATCACAGCGCGTGTATAAGCGCTCTCACTTATACACCTGCACTTGCAAATCTGCCGACCCATGATCTAGAGGCATTCACGCCCTAAGAAGGAGAGACATCTCCATATTTATAAGTGTTCTAACTGCGCACTGCCTAAGTGTGCCTCTGCGGCAGGCACTTGAACCTAACCTAACCCAGAAAAGTTCGCTATATAGAAATTATAAATTAATTAAATGGAGCCGAAAATACACTGAAAGTAGAACGAAAAGCTGAGTATTCCGAATAAATTAATTATACGGAGTGCTTTATTGTGTAGAAGTTCACTGTAAAGAAGTTAGACTTTATTATTGCAATCCCTTGTTTGGCCGCCGTGGTGTAGCGGTTAAGTGCTCGGCCTACTACACCAAGTCGTGTCATATCAAGGCCCGGCAAAACCAACATCAAAAATTATTTAGAAAAAGAATTTTTCTAAAATAAAAAATTATTTAGAAAAAGAATTTTTCTAAAATAAAAAATTATTTAGAAAAAAAAAATTTAATCGGGGTCGCCCCTCGGCAGTAGTTTGGCAAACTCTCCGGGTGTATTTCTGCCATGAGAAGCTTCTCAGCAAAAAATTCATTTGCTTTGCAAGTGCCGTTCGGAGTCGGCATAAAACTGTAGGTCCCGCCAACTTGTAGGAAAACTCAAAAGCAACACACCACAAGTTGGAAAGAGAAGCTCGGCTAAAAATCTCGTTAGAGGTTATGATAACCTGTTGGTATAATGACGCTTCTGGTCTTAATTCGACTTCACTGACTTATGGCTCGAAATGATGGGCAGTTTTGAAATAAGATGGAATTATCATCTGGAGTATTCGACATAAAAGGTCTTCTTTTTAATGATTATTGAACCTTTCTGTTTCAAATTATAACGAAACAGCTTGGAAATGATTCCGAAAATGGTAACTACTTTGATTTTTTTGGATAACCAATAACCGACTGTTTAAGCGACATAACATGGTTTGCAATTCGCAGATAATTTATGGAATATTCGGAATACATAGCTTATAGTCGCAGTCACAAAACGTGGTTTTTCACAAGCAAAATGGGGTAAGCAAATAGCCGCCAATGCCTCAGAGCCCAAGTGCTCACCACCAACAATTTTGACGGGTTTTCTAAGGAAGTGAGAATAGCCAAATATGCATTCTCAGAGCCAAAGTGCTCGTTCCAATTAATACATACAGAGTGTCAATACCAAAACACAGTCCACTTGACTTGATGGAATATAAAAATAATAAATAAAATAAAATTAAAAAGACTTTGGTTAAGGTGTGATTCTAACCGGCAACCCCGGCCAACTCCCTCAACCATATAATATCACAACAACAATAATAATAAAACTGCTCGCCGCCCACCATTTAACTCCAGCTTAGATACCGACCAGTCATCACTCAAATATTTTTGAATACAGAATACCTTTTTTTTTTCTTTATCGTCACTCGAGTGACATCCCTGAATGAAAAAAAAAGAATAATAGCGGTCGACTTGTTGTAAATTATCTATAAAAATATACAACTCAACAGAATGTCTAAAACCGCCTAAACGGTTAAATACCAAAAAAAAATTGACTAGGTACATGAAAAAAGTACAAACTTCTCCAATTTGGTTGCTTACTCAACACTAACTGCCGGTATCAGGAAGCCCTTCAAATGAAAATAAATTTTTCTCGCTGTCAGTTTTCATATAAAATCAATGACTTAAGCTGGATGTTTAAACTTTTTCAAAAAATCGGTTGTACGTGCAATAAAAAGTGCTTTGAAATCCATAAAAAGTTAGCGAAATTATTCAAAAAGATTAATTTTTATAAAACAATTTTTATCATAACCTAAAATTTTCCTTACAAAAAGCAATTTACGAGCGAAAATCTTGTTTTTTCCCTTTCCTGCTATTTTCAATAAAAAAAAAGCATTGAAGTGATGGTAAAGAAGGCCTATAATTTTTTTCCTATGCAAATTGATCATTATCTCCACTTCTATAATTTTAATATGTACAAATTTTGTCATAGCAAAGCATCGAAAAAGTCACACTGTACGAGACAACCCGCACAGCATTCTTCATTTTTTCCTTCCTCTTTTATACTGCGCCTGCTTGCTTGCTTGCTTCCACACGCTATGCCAACTACCGAGCGTGTGTGTAAAATATTTCGGTATTCGTTAATGTTGATGTGCGTGTGTTTGTGTTGTACCTTGCCACAGCAATTTATTTATGTCTCATTTTTGTTGTTCCCAACAGCGAGCAAAAAACAACCAAACGTACGAATCACTGTGTGTTGTTGTATCATAAAATTATTCCATCCATGCGCAGAGCATTTCAAATGTGAGAATGAAAGCAACAAACAAGAAGAAAAAAAAGTTGAAATGAAAAATGTTTCAAATATGTAGTAAAAACAACAAATAATGAGTTTATAGTCGTTCGACTCCTCTTTTTTCTTGCTTTCGTGTGCTTCTGCTTGCTCATCATCAGCATGAATTTGTGATACACACATCTCGATGTCTTATTTGAAATCAGCGCCATTGTTGTTGTACTTGTTGTGTTGTGCCGATATGAACAACTGGTTTTTATTGAAATACAAAAAATGCTACAAAACTCTTGTGAACGTCGAAAAAAATTTTCTTGTTTCCATTGAGTTGGGTAGGAGATGCTATGGGTGCATACAATTTTGAGAAATGATGATGGCAACAACCCCATTTCCATTTGTGGTTGTTACAGTTCATACCTATGGTTGTTGGTGTTTGTTCTTGTTATTTTTATTCAGCAAAAATGTGTATCTATTAGAGATCCATGAGGCTACTTCATTTTCAATTTTGTTGGAATCGCGCATTGACTTTGACTTTTATACTTGCACATTAGACTGGAAGAGAATATTTTTTTTTTTTTTTTTTTTTTTTTTTGAAATCGTATTGATTATACCAGTTCAATAAGCATTAAGATTAGGAGAATGCCGAGGACAGCTTAAAGACAATTTTAGTCCATTTGACTTGAATAAAAATAAAAATTTAATAAATGTAATTTATTTCGGTTTACTTTAGTTAACTTAATTTTTATTTTATTTTTATTTTTTTTTAAATTATTTTTATTTTTCCGTTTATTTAACTTCACTTAATTTTATTTTGTTTTGTTTTATTTAACTTTTTGGTATTTTATTTCAACCTATTTTATAGATATATTTGTTTACAATGGAATTGACATTGTAATTGCGAGCTTGAGGCCTAGCAAAAGCCCAACACTTACGTAAAATGTGACATAGTGATGTCGCTGCTGCTAAGCAAATAGTTGGCAAGTGAAAATAATAGAAATAGGTGAATTTGGTGTTCACAAAAATAATACGTCGTTGGCCGATTGGCTAGCAACGTGTTGCCTAAATCAAACTGACCATTGGACCTAGCAACTCCCGAAATCGACCTTTGAAGCTAGGGCGTGTAACCCTGCGGGTTAGGGGTTTAGAATATGGATGCATGTATATTGGAACGATTTTTCGTCATCCTTGTCAATTTTGGTTTTGTAACAAACCGGTTTCGGCGATCCGTTTAGAATATGCCCGAGGTAGGTACCTATGCCGGTCTTAAGAGGCGACTAAAATCCACGAAATTTCTCCCAAGACAGTCGGGCAATACCTCAAGGTAGTACCGGAACGTGCCGGATTCATCCGGCAAAGGACTGTCAACACCCGTACAACCCCTGCCTGGTCTGTCACGTAACTTTTTATAAGTGGATCTTCCGACTAGGCAGGGCAAAGTCTGGCTACAACAACAACCCAATAGCCAAATTTTAATCATCAATATAAATTATTAAACATTAAAAGCAAATAATGAAATTATTGCTAGGCCTCAAGCTCGCAATTACAATGTCAACTTATTTTGCTATATTTTTGTTTTTAATAAATAATTTTTGTTAATAGTATGATTATATTTTATTCCGTTAGATTTTTTTAATTAAATTTTTTTTTTCAACCTTATTTGATTATTTTTTAATTTATTTAATTTTAATTTTTATTTTATTAATTTTTTATTTAATTTTGTTATATTTTTTTATATATTTATATTTTTTTATTTTATTTTTTTTTTATTTTTTAAAATTTTATTTTTAATTTTTTTTTTTCATTTTCTGTATTTTAATTTTTATTTTTACTTTTTTATTTATATTTTAAAATTTTTTTTATTTATATTTTTTATTATATTTTATTTCATTTCATTTTATTTCATTTCATTTTAATTCATTATACTTTTATTTATTTATTTTTTTTTTATTCTTTTGTTATTTTAATTTTTTTATTTTCTTTTTTTTTCTACTTTTATATTTTTTTTTTGTATTTATATTTTTTAATTTTTTTAAGGTCAGTTCATTTTTTTATTTAATTTTTTTTAGTTTATTTTTACCGTTCGATTTTTTTAATTTTTTTGTCAACCTTCGTTTTTTTTTTGTTTAAAATAAGGTTATTTGTTTAAATTTTGTTTTATTTTTTTTCAACTCTTTTTCATTTAAATTAATTTTTTTATTTTATTTTATTTCATTTCATTTTACTTCACTTAATTTTTTTTTTTTGTTTTTTTTTTATTTTTATTTTTTTTAATCTTATGCTTTTCATTTTATTTCATTTTTATTTATTTAGTTATATTTTATTTCACTTCATTTTAATACATTTTATTTAATTTTTTTTTAATGTTAGTTCATTTTTTATTTTATGTTATTTATTTTGTTTTATTTTATTTTTAAGTATTTTCTTTTATTTTATTTTTTCATTTTATTTTATAGGGCGTCATCGAAAAAATTATTTTAATTTGTCCTAATTTATTTTATGTTAATTTAATTTATTTTATTTTATTTAAACCTTTGAAAAACTGTACAGTCCTCAAGCTGATATCCTACACAATTCTCCAATTTTTCTCAACCCTTAGAAATTTTGAAAAACTTTGTAGTTCTCAAGTTCATATCCACTTTCATTCTCCAAGTATTCTCCAGCCTTGAGATACTTTTATAGTTTAATAGTTGAAGACATGCTTGGATGAAGGGGGTATGTCGCATTATCACTCAATTTCTGTTTTTGGCATTGGTGAATAGTTTTTATGCATATCTATATTTCTGTCTTATCAGAACTTGGCTATCGTCAAAATTGTAGAAGATAATTCATGGATGAAGGGGGTATGTACCTACCCAACTTTTCAAAATTAATTGTGGAAGAAGGGGGTATGTTCCTTTTTTTTCATATAAAGTACTTTTCTTTTCTTTTGTCAGTTTTCCATAAAGGTTTGAAAAAACCTCAAATGTTTAAGCAAAAGTTTAAAGTCAATTTTTTCGTTTCACTCAAAATGCGACATACCCCCTTCATCCATGCATGTCTTCAGTTATCAAGTTGATACCCAACATCATTCTCAAAGTATTCTTTAACTTTTGAGATATTTTGTTAATTTTGCAGTTCATTTTCTTGATATATATTTTTTTTTTTTTCAAATTTCCAAAGTAAAGTATTGAAATCCTAAAACCATATCAATGCTGCTGATCACTCGGGAATGACTCGCCTAAAGAAATTTTCAATTTTTTTTTGGTAGTTTAAAAAAAAAAAAAATAGTTAAATCATAAAACATCTAATATGATATAACTAGTCCTAAAAAAGTCATATTAAGATCTGCAACATTAAACTTTAAATATTAATCGCTCATTAGACAAACATTTTCTGCACAAAGAATGGTTATAATTTTTAAAGTTTACTTCAGAAAACGTCCTTTAAAGTATTTTTCACCATTTTGGAAAATAATGTTAACACAGTTTTCGAAGCAACAAAAAATATTTTCTCTTCCAGTCTAATGCATACATATTTGCTTTTGTCAGCCCTTTCGACAACTACGAACACGCGCTCTACACGATCCTCCTCCTCGTCGTTGTAAGCGGTCACCGCTACTTTTGGACGCCATATTATTTTTGCTTTTTTTTGTCAACTCTTCATTTAATTGCGTGCTATTTGTTGTTTTTGACACGTTAAAAGAGGTCTACGCGCTGTTGTTGTATTTGCTATTGCGTGTGTAGGCACCGTTAGGATTTCTTCATTTTTATTTTTTAATCTTTCCCACCCTTTTCGTTGAGTGGCTGTTGGCGTTGACGTCGGCGCTTTGCCTAGAATTCTTTATTTTTGTTGTTTTCTTTTTTTTTTTTTAATTACTAACAGTCTTTGCATACATATCGACGCGCATACAATCAAGTACAAATAAGTATGTATATTAGTTAGCAGCAGTTCTAGCTACTATTGCTGTCATTTTCGTTCCTAACTGTAGATTGTTGCTGTTTTTTTTGAAGAATCTATTTAATTGCTATATGAGCGATGGAGATGACAAGTTCGTCTCAGTCAAAGTCTCAACACTTCTCTTGTGCCTCTTTGCATTTGCAGATTTTTCTAGCGCATGCGTTAATTTTACTCAACCTTTGCTACTTCACCGCTCTTGAGAATGTACGCGTCAGTGCCGCTCTCGCATCTTTAACCCTTCTCCAACGGTTTTGGCCTATTTTTGTACATATAAGTAGTACTTTTATGGCATGACTACTTTGCCTTTTTGGAAATCCCAATAGAGTATCGATGATAGTATAATTAGTTTTGTTGTTGCTAAGAGTATAGCACAGTCTATTACGTTATAATTGAGTAAGTTCATATTCAAATACACTGAAAAAAAAATCTACAAGTAACGGCCGTCAAATTAACAGTAAACCCTGTCATTTTTCGTCCAACAGTGGGTAATATCAATTTTGAAAGTGACCTCCTATCATTCTTCGAATATACTATCATATTGACATGAATTACTGTAAATTTGAAAGTGGACACTATCATATTGACATGAATTACTGTAAATTTGAAAGTGGACACTATCATATTTTCGCAGTTTTTCACGCCATTCGTCTCATTTCTTCGTTATTCAATACAACTCCTATGCTTGTGTTTCATTAAATAATTGTAAATATGAAGGGTGGGTCGTTAGATAGGCAGAAAGAGAGAGTGGTGATAAATGGAGGATTCCATTTTAACCTAGCTTAATCTACCCTTATCTCAATGAAACTCCCTACATTGGGTGGCTTAGTCATATGAGTGAGTTTGATTGTCAGTGAAGGCAAGATAAGAACTCAGAAACATTATTTTTATTTCATTGTTTCCCTTGTCCTAAGAACAAAGAATAGGCCAGTAAAATTAGCATAAATTTGGCCAAAATATCGGAATTCGAGATACCCAGCTGTATGTCTGAAATACTTTTATATTGACACCCTAAAAGTTGTCTCAAAACCTACATATGGTGGGGTGGGTGCAAATAGTAAATTTCAAGATCAAAAGTCACAAAAATAGGGGTCGTGCGCTTTTTTTTTGTAAATATATCATTTCCTATGGGTTTTTTGCCATTGTTGTACTTGTTATCAATATTGTAGACCACAAATTTACACTACAAAATTTGTCGTCAAAAATGTTTCATACGGTGAACCGTTTCCAAAATAGAGGGCGGAGAGTGCGCGCATCATTAAAGTAAAAAAAAAATCGTGTTTCTGAGCTTATCTTGTAAATATCTCATTTATTATGGTTTTTTTGCTATTTGTACCCATTATCAATATTGTAGATCACAGACAAAGTTGACTAGAGTTTATCTCATACAAATTGACCGTTTGAACTAAGTTTAAACTCGCACTGAAAAATTTCCCTTATATAGCTCCAAAGACATGGCTTCCTTAATTTAAAGACATTTTTCCTCAATTTAAGGAAAAGTCTTTAAATTGAGGAAAAAATCTTTAAATTAACGAATATTTTACTTAGTTTAAGGAAGCAATGTCTTTGAAGCCAAAGTAAGGAAACTTTTTTCTAAGTGTTCATCCAAACTATCTCGGGAACCGCTTGACCGTTTTCGATAAAATTTTGATTATAGATAGTATGGTTGATTCTAAGACTATCCACTCGGGGGTTGCCAATTGGGGCGGGTTACAGGGTTGCCACCTATCTAATTTTTTTTAAATTATGGAGCAACATATGCCAATATGGGTATCAAATGGAATTTATTTTCAGCGACATGCCAACTAAAATATTTTCAAGTAGTGTAGCCGCCCAGGGTTACCATTTTACCGCATTGTATATTTTTGGGATCACATTTGAATTACTTTAAGATCATTTTGAGACCATTTTGGGTTCAATTTTGGATTAATTTGGGACAATTTTGGGGTAATTTTCGGATCAATTTTGGGTCATTTTGGGAACCTTTGAGGTTCTTTTGGGGGTCGTTTTGGCATTATTTTAGGACTACTTTGGGAACTTCTTTGGATAATTTTGGGATAATTTTAGGGTCCATTTAGGGGTGTTTTCGGGTCATTTGGGAATCATTTTCGGATCATTTTGGAAATATTTTTGGGTAATTTTGGGTAAGTAGAGTTAACGCTAAATTGATAGCACCGAGCACCCAGGTACTTTAAAAAAGAGGGCGAATTCCGAGGTGAAATGCCAATTTGACCTAATGTGTTTTGAATAGCGACCGCAGTGATTGGAAGCGTTGTATGCTTGCGTATAAACGTAGTATATGAAGACATGCATGGATGAAGGGGGTATGTCGCATTCTCACTTAATTTCTGTTTTTGGCACTGGTGAATAGTGTTTATGCAGATCTATATCTCTGTCTTATCAGAATCTGTCTATCGTCAAAATTGTAGAAGATAATTCATGGATGAAGGGGGTATGTACACAACTTTGCAATATGAATTGTGGAAGAAGGGGGTATGTTCCGATTTTTTCATATAAAACACTAAACATAAACTTATGCTTTTTATTGCATATTATGCAACGTATTTTATGGCTTTGCATAATTTTTTTGTCAGTTTTCCATAAAGACTCGAAAAAACCTCAAATGTTTAAGCAAAACTTTAAAGCCGATTTTCTCGTTTCACTCAAAATGCGACATACCTCCTTCATCCATGCATGTCTTCATATGAGTAGATGTATCTTGCAATTGGTTTGCGTTTTTCGCTTACATTATGGGCATCTATCCTTCGCCATATTTTCATGGTGGGGTAACTATCCATAACGTAGGTATCAATCCCTCAAAAAGAAGGTTTCTGGAAAATCTAATTTCTGAAAAAACTGTGTAAGATAGGTAAGCAAAAGTTACAAGAAATAAAGTTAAAATATTGAATTAGCTATATTAAAAAAAAATTATTCAAATAAAACTAATACCTACTTTAAAATCTAGGCGGATTTTCCAAAAAGTGAAGCATCTATCCCGTTTTGACCCTACAATTTTAAGCTTATTATTGCTTCTCTTGTACGCTCCAACTTAGAATATGCGGTAATTATCTGGAGACCCTACGATCAGCAATCGATAAAAAGGATTAAACGGGTTCAAAAAATATTTCTAAAGTATTCTTTGCGTTCCTTACGGTTCGAAGATATAATGCCACCGTACCAGTCTCGACTATTGCTTATTGATCTTTGAAATATTCCAAAAAAAGTTTAAAAAAATCGCTTAAATTTTAGACGGGTTTACAATTTAGGATCATTCTTTTAACCATGTACTTACAGCTCATTGTTTTTTTATATTTATTAGAGTAGTCAAGAAACCTAATTTGGAAGCGGTGATCTTCAAGAAAATTTGCTATATAGATTTTCAATTTTAAACCAGACATTTTTAAACAATTTTATAAAGAAAAAATTATGTTTTTTTCGTTGGCTGGGATTCGAACCAAGACTCTCCGCATCATTCCCGACTGCTCTACCACTTAGCTACATGGCACACATAAATGTTGTGGGCAAAAAAAAAATTGCAGACCAAAAAGCGTTTTATTTTAAACTGAAAAGTTTTAATCTTTAAACCAAAAAGTACCGCTGAGCTATGCCGCACACAACGTTTTTGTGGGTAAATTTCAATGACTTTCAAAGAAAACAAAAAAAAAGGCTAAAAATATTCCAAAATAAATATAGTTTAAAAAAAACTAAAACACACGTTTTTGGAGAGTATTGAACTAAAAAGTTTCAAATATAAAGCGTAGTAAAAAAAAACTAGTATTATGGGGAAAAGCGTCGGGCGCTCGAAAATTATGACACAAAGCGGACCACGCTTTTTCTACAATACTACTATGTAGGGTTTTTACAATTACATATTTTCAACTTGTTAGTTAAGTACTCTTTTTAGTCAAATGTCCTATGAAGCTATCAATAATTATATCGAAATATACCGCAGTCCAAACGAAACCTCTGGACCACCACTTTCGTTTGACACCCATATTTTAGGGAAATTTAAGGTTTTTGGGCAATCACATTTAGACTGATAACTTAGTTATCGATAAATTTATAGAAATATATCGAAGTCGAAATGAAACCTGAGCCTAGCCCTTTCGTTTGACATCCATGTTGCATGGAAATTTAAGGTTTTTGGGCAATCACATTTAGACTGATAACTTAGTTATCGATAAATTTATTGAAATATAAATGAAACATGGGGCTTTCACCTTTTCGTTTGATAACCATATTGTAAGGAAATTTTAAGGTTTATGGGCAATCACATTTTGACCGATTACACAGTTATCGATAAAATTATCGAAATATATTTAAGTCCAAATGAAACCTGGGGCCTTACCCTTTCGTTTGATACCCATATTGTAGGGAAGTTTTAAGGTTTTTGGGCAATCACTTTAGACGGCTTCAAAGTTTAGGCTCATTTTGTTAACCGTGTAGATGAAGGATTTTAACAAGAAGTTTTCTGGAAAGGAGAACTGCGTTTCTGTAACTCAATTCGATCGATCGTCTCGACTGAAATAGTCGATTTGACGTCATATTGACGTCACACTCATTTTTTTTTTGTTTCTGTAAAAAAAAGTTTATTTTGTCGATTTAGTTCTTCACTTGCTTGACGTCATTAAAATCTAGCATTTTGTCGATTTTTTACATAAACCGGGTACTGGTATAGGTAGTGGTACATATCTCTAACACTAAAACAAGTTTCTGGTACTTCCGGATTCAGCCTATCAAGAGTTGACAGAAACTGATTGTCGTAATTCATTAAATTTAGGGAAATTCCGCGAACCTATGACAGCGTTCCACCCTTTATCCTCAGATTTAAACGACCCAGATTAAAGACATCAAGCTAGAACAATGAATATTTCCCCTCACAGCATGCCCCCTTAATAATACCACAGCATCTGCATCCGTTCGCATAGCGTGCTAGATTTTTAAAACAATGCATATTTAAATGAGTAAGAATATGCAAGCGTATGTAGATACTTATGAAGGTAAAAAGCCGCCCTTGTATTCAAGGGTTATTTAAAGATTATGAATCTACCACCCTTAACTTCATTACAACTTCATCGATCACTGCCTGAAATCGAAATCTACCCCATTTATGTAAGTTTTTAATAATAAAATTTTTGAGTAAAAAATAATGTAAATTGGGCAAATGTGAATGACATTTACTGCATTCATACTGGGGATGTTAATTTTGCCACATGTGTGAAGCCAAGTTATGCGGCATCACATAGGTTAATCCTGGATTTTGGGGTATTTTTTCAAACGCCGACTTTTGGCACGTTTCGAAACTAAAATAGTGATTTAAACATTCGGAAAAAGTTCTCTAAAAATACTAAATATGTACCTATTTTTGCGACATAATGCGCAAGAATCTGCGAAAATCGCGAAATATCGGAACTACAATCCAGCACTTAAAGAATAGGATACGGAGATTGAGTACCCTAATGCAAATATGTACATATATTTAAGCACAGTCACGCACGCATCAAATTTAAGAAGTCTATTTAAATGTTTCATCAAAAAAATTAAATAAAAAATCACTGTGCTTATCTCAAAAACGTAAACACGGTGAGCTGGAACAACTTATTATGAAAAATGAAAACAACCAAGATATTATTTCATGGTTGTATTCTTGGGCATTGATATTCTGATTCTTCTCTCCGTGGGTGCCCCTATTCCATGTTTAAATGGGTTTCTCTAATTTTTTCTGTTTTCTTAAGTGATATCGTGCATTTTTAGACTTCGTCCCATGACAAAAACTTCTCCAGACACCTCAAAGCGGGGACTTTTCTTCATTCTTACAGCGATTTCACTTGTTGAATTTTTTGTCATGGGATGAAGTCGAAAAATGGCTAAAACTACTTAAGGGTAATGTTCTACGACACATGTGGAAAGGTCGCCATTTAAAAACAGCCAAAGTGGGACAAACCCGCTGAAGATAGTAAATTCGCAGTAAAAATGAAGGAAAGTCCCCCGTGTTGATGTTTTTGACTAAAAGACGAAGTCTAAGCATGCCTGATGCGTATTGGTAAGGGTATTGTGCTGCTAAGCCACCTAAAAACAGCCAAAGTTGGGCAAACCCGCTAAAGGAGTGAAATAGCAGTAAGAATGAAAGAAAATTCCCGAGCTTTGAGGTGTTTGGCTGACGTTTTTTTCATGGGACGAGGTCTGAACTACTTAGGGAGAGGATTTTTTGGCTCTGTGTGATGTAAAAAAGTTGATTTCAGAATTGAATGAGCGTCGCCATATATATAAGCGTACTTCTGCCATGAATACCTTAACAGCAAAAATTCATTGATGGATCCCACCCCTTCGTCAATTTTTTTTTATGTTTCATAGTGGAATTCTAATTAAGCAAAGGTGGGCAACACTAATCGACAAAAAAATTACCAAAAATCAGATAAAATTGTCTAACAGGTTTGTTTATTGAGCTGCTCAACCTTACGCCAGGTTGAGATATTTCACAAAATTGTGTTTCATGAACACTTTTCTAGCTGTAGGTAAATTAGAGCAGAGAAGCAATTGGACTAAAAATAATTTTTTTTTTTGAAAACTTCAAAAAAAACTAGCTTGCAAGAAAAGCAACGTTTTAGTATTTGTATAAATGAAACTATCGAGATTCAAGTGTTTCATGCCATTTCTGCTCTGAGTTGCTCTAAGTTCCTTTATTTCTATTTTGACAGCTGCCCTTCTCTGCTCTGCTCTAACACACAGAATAATATTTGCCAACATGAGCTATGTTAAACTAACAAGAAAGATCTTGTTAAATTTGCAGGAGATAATGGGGCAGATAGTGTTGTTTTAACAGGAATTCATATTACTTTAACGAGAAGTCAAGTTTTTCAACATGAACTTCATGTTAAAATAACATGACCGATAGTGTTGAAAAATAATAACCTGAAAAAGTGTTAGAAAAGTTTAGATTTTACATGAACATTTTTCTGTGTGAACTTGCTCTCAACTTCTTTTCTTCAGTAAACAGACCTAATGTAAAATTTTCTGAGATATCGGTGAAAATATGAAAATAACCATTTTGATAAACAATGCGGTTTACCGCACGTACATGCACGACTTTTTTCCTTGTAACCGAAATACATAAATGTGAGTGCGTTTGTATCTTTGCATGTGTAAAAACGTCAAATCGTAATGTCGCGCAGAACAAAATTTGGAAATCAAGTTATAGATGAATGATGAAACCAATACTGCTGGATAGTCCTCCCCGAATCTAGGACGAATGTGAAAATTTTAAAGCTGTACGTAGGTCTCGGGCCTAGAAATCGGGGATCAAAGTCGCAAAAAAATGGCCCTAACTTCACTTATTTTCTGATGGATGATTTTCACATATTTGTCGTAGATTACCACCCCGCGTCCGTATTAAGTGTTGTTAGACCCGTACCATGGTCTAGGCTCCAGCCAGACGCCCCAAGCTCGCGGATTTTCCTATGGAAATTAATTCCGTTTTAAGAATTGAAAGGATTTGTCCAACTTTGGCTGGTTTTAACTACCCAATTTTTCCCATTTTTTGTAGAACACTGCCCTTAAGTATTATAAAGCATTTTTAGACATCGTCCCATGGTAAAAACTTCAGACAGACACCTCAAAACTCGGGAATTTTAATAATTTTTACTTCGCTTTCACATGTTTGAGCGGGTTGGTCCCACTTAGGCTGCCTTTAAACAGCGGATCTTTACACACGTGTCACAGAACACTACCCTTAAGTAGAATCAGCCATTTCCAGACATCATCTAATGACAAAAACTTCAGCCAGACACCTCAAAGTTCGGGAACTTTTCTGTTCCTATTACTTTGCTTTCTCTTGTTCAATCAAGTTTGTCCAACTTTTACTGCTTTTAAATGACCGATCTTTACACATGTGTCGTAGGACACTACTCTCAAGTAGTATCATGTATTTTAAGCCTTCGTCCCATGCAAAAAATTCAGCCAGACACCTCAAAACTCGGGAATTCTTGTAATTCTTACAGCGATTTCACTTGTTTAAGCGAGTTTGTTCAACTTTGGTTATGTTTAAATGACGGATCTTTGCAAATGTATCGTAAAACACTATCCCTAAGTAGTATCAGGCATTTCCAGACTTCATCCAATGAAAAAAACTTCATTCAGACACTCCAAAGCATGGGGACTTTTCATAATTTTTAATGCGCTCAGACGGCGGATCGTTACACATGTGTCGTACAACACTACCCTTAATTAGTATCAGCCATGTTTAGACTTCGCCCCATGACAAAAACTTCAGCCAGACACCTCAAAGCTGAGGAATTTTCCTAATTCTTAATGCGCTTTCACATGTTTGAGCGGGTTGGTCCCACTTTGGCTGCTTTTAAATAGCGGATCTTTACACACGTGTCACAGAATACTACCCGCAAGTAGTATCAGGCATTTTTAGCCTTCGACTCATGGAAGAAACTTCAGCCAGACACCCCAAAGCTATGAAATTTTCATAATTCTTACTGCGCTTTCACTTGTTTAAGCGGGTTGGTCCAACTTTGGCTGCTTTAAAGGGTATATCTTTTCACATGTGTCGTAGAAGACTACCCTTAAGTGGTATCGGGTATTTTAAATTTTTTCAATTGATCTCCATAGGACATGATCAAGCAAATTTGGACAACCCGCTTAAACATGTGAAATTCTAAAAATTCCTCAGCTTTGAGGTGTCTAGCTAAAGTTTTTTCTATGGAACGAAGTCTAAGAATGTGTGATACCACTTAAGGGTAGTGTTGTGGGACACATGTGTAACGATCCGCCATTTAAAGGCAGCCAAAGTTGTTTAAACCCGCTTAAACATGACTAAGCGCATTAAAATTGATGAAAGGTCCCCTTGCTTTGGAGTGTCTGGCTGAAGTTTTCTTCATGCGATGATGTCTGGAAATGCCTGATACTACTTAGCGATAGTGTTTTACAATACATGTGCAAAGATCCGCCATTTAAACATAACCAAAGTTGAACAAACTCGCTTAAACAAGTGAAATCGCTGTAAGAATTACAAAAATTCCCGAGTTTTGGGGTGTCTGGCTGAAGTTTTTGCCATGGGACGAAGGCTTAAAATACATGATACTACTTGAGGGTAGTATCCTACGACACATGTGTAAAGATCGGTCCTTTAAAAGCAGTAAAAGTTGGACAAACTTGATTGAACAAGAGAAAGCGAAGTAATAAGAACAGAAAAGTTCCCGAGCTTTGAGGTGTCTGGCTGAAGTTTTTGTCATGGAATGATGTCTGGTAATGCCTGATTCTACTTAAGGGTAGTGTTCTGTGACAAGTGTGTAAAGATCCGCTGTTTAAAGGCAGCCAAAGTGGGACCAACCCGCTCAAACATGTAAAAGCGCAGTAAAAATTATGAAAATTTCCGAGTTTTGAGGTGTCTGGCTGAAGTTTTTTGTAATCGGACGATGTCTAAAAATGCTTGATAATCCTTGAGGGCATTGTTCTACTAAAAATGGGAAAAAATTAAGTAGTTAAAAGCAGCCAAAGTGGACCAAATCCGTTAAATTGTTAAAACGGAATTAATTTCCATAGGAAAATCCGCGAGCTTGTGGCGTCTGGCTGGAGCCTAGACCATGGTACGGGTCTAACAACACTTAATACTGACGCGGGGTGGTAATCTACGACAAATATGTGAAAATCATCCATCAGAAAATAAGTAAAGTTAGGGTCATTTTTTTGCGACTTTGACCCCCGATTTCTAGGCCCGAGACCAAGGTACAGCTTTGAAATTTTCACATTCGTTCTAGATTCGGGGAGGACTATCCAGTAGTATTGGTTTCATCCATCAGAAAATAAGTGATGTCTGGCGGCCCTGCAGATGGGATCTCGCTCTATTAGGTTTTTAGGCCGTGCGATCAAATTCGGTTGCTACCATACAAGTTGTATGTGCATGAGACATTTTTGACAGAAAACGCAGGCCGTGCGTTTATATTAGGTTAAGCTCTTAGAAATTTATACTTCTCATTCTATCGATTTAACCTTTGGACTATATACTATCCTTATCCCCATCAACAAGCTTTACCTTGATCTCTATAAGGATCTTAAGCAGTTTGTCCACTATGCCAAAAAAACATTCAAAAAGGATTGAAAAAATTTAAGTTTTTTACAAAATTTCAAATTTAACTAACTTACAATCAGAAAAAATCTAGAGACTAAAAAGAAGTTCCCTGCAGCGAAAGCAACTAGTTGAAAACTAGTTTACAACTAGTTGGTGCACTGGGCCCAACTAGTCAGTGTTCTGTCTTTTTTCCATATAAGCAACTGGTATTTTTTACGTGTTGATGTCCTACGAAATGTCAATTGTCAGATTTCGACCAGAGCATACCAGTCATCTACTAGTCATGGCATACTAGAATTATACTAGTTGTAAAATACCAGTCCCATTCTAGTTCAATCTGGACTAGTCCCCATACCTGTCCACAAAGGACTAGTATGAAATATAATAGTCCCATACTAGTCCAAAAAGCATTGAACCTGGATTTGTATGATTTCAACCAGAATTTTCATGACTTACCCTTTATTTTATCATTTGCCTTCATTTTCATGTTTATTCTCAAGATAGCAGCTACTATTTGTATTTACCCTATCACGAAAAAGCATCTGTGAATTATAAGAGCAAAAAGAAGCAAACGAAACGAATGAATTTTGTATTTTTGAACTGGTATGAGTTCAGCCAGAAAAATTTAGTTGTATAGTAGTATGAAATGGATATTTCCTGACTAGTATGAATTCAGCCAGAAAATTCTAGTTATATACTAGTATTTTTCTGACTAGTTTGAGGTTTCGCTGCAGGGAAGTTGCAAGTTTGCATGTGGTTGTTGTAACTTTATTAGGCTGTACCTAAAAACGTGCGAAAAAATGCGTACCGGTACGGTTCAGGCAACCACCCGGACTTGGGATGGCGTAGCCCAGGGTTATTTTTTATAAGCGCGACCAAAGGCCACCAACTCAGAAAGGTGTTTCTCCCCAATTTTGGTATCGAACCTGGGTCATTTTTCGTTTTTTTGACCATAACTTTTCACTAAAACAAAAAATTACAAAAGCGCTTCCGGATTCGTGATCCTGAGGCCAAAACCCGTTTTTTGAGCTCGCTTCCATAATTTTAGCTAATTTATTAGTAGTTGGGTGCTAAAGGAAACAAATACCAAATATTTTTGAAATAATATTTTAAAATCATAATAAAAAATGAAAATTTGGAATTAAAAATCGCGCGATTTGTGTCTTACTTGGGATTTTGACTAATTTTTATGCGATTATGACACCCAGCCTATATCGTCATAGCCCCAAGTAAAAAAGTTGGGATTATGACGTCTGCTCTACCACTGAGCTACATCGCACACATAAATGTTGTTGGCAAAATTCAATCTTGAATAAGCTTCCAAAATAAATTTGAATTTTCAAACCCAAAAGTTTAAATTTTAGACCGAAAAGTTTAAATTTTCAAACCAAAAAGTTTTAATTTTAAACCGAAAAGTTTTAAGAATAAAATAAAATTAAAAAAAATGTGGCACAAAAAGTTTGGAAAATTGATTAAACTTTATACGGGTTTAAAATTTAGGTTAAGAAAAAAATGTATGTATGTATGTGTGTAAGTAACGCAAACCTGTAGGTAGATCTATGCAAAATTTAGCAACCACAAAAAATCAATTCCCCTCTATTCAAACAGACAAACAAACTCCATGCATAAATAATTCAATTAAAAACGACTTCCTCCACAGCAAAAAAAAAAAAAAAAAAAAACAAAATGAACGACATTCATTGTTCGCGTTGCTCAAATCGACATCTTGCCACCACCACCATTTTCCACTTATTTTTAGTTTTTTCATTGAGATAATCGTGCGTCACGACCGTTTTCGTGCTAAAGCAACACAATGGACGACATACACACATACATATGTTTGTAAGTTGTTGCAAGTACACTCGTTGTATTAGAGAATGGCGAATGAATGAGTAGCCGATGAGACAAAATATTCGTTTGCAACTGCCTACCCAAACCGCTATCTTACACACTCATGGACATGAATAGGCTATACGAAACAAAACGATGGTCACCCGTCTTGCACAAATGCGACAGCAATATTGTCGGTAGGTGTGGCTTGTGAGCAGAGCGGAACAAATTTTGAGTCTCTCTCATTTTCTCGATTTACTCTCGCTCTTTCGCAAACAAACTGTTGTTTTCTATAGCCTCTCTCCTGTTGGATTGTGACGAAAAAACAAAAAATAAAGAAATAATGAAATGGTGAATTTATTTCAAAGAAATGGTGAATTTGCAGAATATTTTTTTATAGAACAGAGCGAAGAGCAGTATGGAGATTTGAAAAAAAAAAAAAAAAAAAAATTAAAAAGAAAATAATACAGAATAAAATAAAATAAATTAAATAAGAAGGATAACTAAAATAGAATAAAATAAAATCAAGTCATATCAAATAGGAACGACTCAAATAAAATCGAACAAAATTGAATTTGATATGAAAAAAAAAAGAAAATTATAAAATCATAAACTTTGAATATTTATCGATAACAGAGTTATCGGTGGTAAGGTGGTTGCGTATAAACTTTGCAATTTTCCCATAAAAAATTGGTATCAAACGAAAGGGGAAGACCCCAGAAAAAATTTGGACGTTGGTTGATTTCGATATAGGTATTTATCGATAACAGAGTCATCGATCAAAATGTGGTGGCGCATAATCTTTGGAAAATTTGCACAAAATTGGTATCAAACTATAGGGGATCTCGATATATTTATCGTTAACAGAGTTATCGAACAAACATAAACTTTCGTATATTTGCACAAAATTGGTAACAAACGATAAAAGAATGCCACAGCTTCCATTAGGGCTTTGGCTCATTTCGATATATTTATCGATAACAGAGTTATGGGTCGAAATGCGGGGGAAATGAAAGGGGAAGACCACAGCTTCCATTAGGGCTTTGCTTAATTTCGATATATCAATCGAAAACAGGATTATCGGTCGGATATTACCACAAAAGTGAATCGGTAGTAGTCGATTGTACACGGTTAAAAATTTCAACCTAAATTTTAAACTTTTTTGGACTACATACCTATATGACCAAATCAAATTTGGATTCAAATTCAATATAGACCAGTTTTCATGAAAATTGGCTAAATGAATCGGGTTTCAATTATAAACCAGAAATGTTTTAACAATTTTTTAAAGATCAAATAAATTTTTTGTTCGTTGGCGGGAATTCGACTCAAGACTCCACGCATCATGCCCGTCTGCTCTACCACTGAGCTACATCGCACACATGTGTAAATGTTGTTGGCAAAATTCAATCTTGAATAAGCTTTCAAAAATAAATTTAAATTTTCAAACCGAAAAGTTTTAATTTTAGACCGAAATGTTTTAATTTTCAAACCAAAAAGTTTTAATTTTAGACCCAAAAGTTTTAAGAATAAAATAAAACTAAAAAAAAAAAGTGGCAGCTGGCAGGATTCGAACGAAAACGCTCAGGAGTCACAGCCGACTGCTCTACCGCTGAGCCGCACATTAAGTTTTTGGGGGCAAAATTCAATTACATTCAAACAAACCAAAAATAAAAAATTTAGACTGCTTTTTCACTTAGATTTTAGGTATTTGGACGGTTTGAAATATTGTACAAAAAAGTTTGAAAAATTGATTAAACTTAAACGAGTTTAAAATTTATGCTCATTTTTTTAACCGTGTACCTTTAATTATTTTGAGTAATAAATGCCCTGCAGTCATTTATCTGCCACCTTATCAGTTCTGTGTGAATATACTTAGTAGACGTATTACTGATATCAAAGCTTTTTAATAGATAGAGATTTTAGTAGAATTAGTATTCAATTTTTGCTCAAAGCATCGTGATTTGTTTAACCTCAGACGTTTGTGAGGTATCAACTGAACTGAGTATAGTACAATTTATTAAGGCAATTAGCTTAGATATATTATTTATCTATATATGTATGTATGTACATACCGAACTCAAATGTGAAGAATGTGGCAAAACAAAAATGATCAAAACTCAAAATATTTAGTGCTGAAAAGTATAACCAATTTGAAAAAATTTAGTTTTTTGATAGTTGTTTAATTTACAATTACGTCAATGTTCCTTAAGGAGGAGCGATATGTCGTAGCTCAGTAGATGGAGCCATTGGCCGATAAAAAAACCTACCCCGGGAAACTTTTCTAATATTTTTGAGGTCACTTTTTCCTTTTTTTTGCGAACTTCTTACTATATATATATATATTTTTTTTTTGAGTATTTTACTATGTTTTTGCGTAATTTTTACTTCTTTTTTATGTAGTTTTTGCTTTTTTTGCGTAACTTTTACTGTATTTTTCGTGTAGGTAATGTGCACTATATTTTTGGCCAATTTTTACTGTATTTGTTGTGAAAATTTTACTGTCTTTTTGTGTCATTTTTACCATATCATTTGCGTAATTTTAACTATATTTTTTGGATAATTTTTTACTATATTTTTTTTGTAAATTTTACTATATTTTTACTATGGTTTTTACGTTACTTTTACGATATTTTTTAATGTTACTTTATTTTTGGCGTAGCTTTTACTGCATTTTTTGCGTAATTTTATCTTTTTATATAAATTTTACTATATTTTTTGTATAACTTTTACTATTTTTTTGTGCAATTTTGACTATATTTTTCATGTATTTTTTACTGTATTTTTTTGCTTAATTTCTACTATAGTTTTTGTGTAATTTTTACTTTATTTTTTCCTGTTAATTACTGTGAAAAATATGAATTTTTGGATCCCGAAGAGGGGGAGGGTTTTTGAACCTGAAAACCACCCCTGTAGATCCGTCCCTGAAGTGAGTACTAATTTTAGAAAAAAAACCCTTTTTTAAATCACTGTAAGTCAGCGATGCTGAAACGCACACTACCAAACTGTGCGATTGTGTTGAAGTATGAGAGAGCTTCTTGCTACACCAAAAAAAATTCCAAATACCCAATTAACAAGAATTTTGTATAAAAAAAAAGATAAATAAAAATTAAAAGGGTATTAGTGAAGTAGTAAGGCAACAAAATGCATTTTTTTTCAATACAAATTTATAAGTCAAAAAAAAAAAATTATGAAAAAAATTTAGAGAACAACTAGAAAAAAAATTGCAAAAAATCAGGTAATTTTATTAACGGCTTAAGATTAGTATCTTATAGTAAAATTCAACGAGCTACAAAACTGCGTACTCGAGAAAAGTCTAAAAACTCCATGTGAGAAGTTTCAAGTTTTGCCGAAAGCTTGGTGAATTTTCCTAAACTTTGCACAAGCTTTTTAACTTTAATTTATTTCTGTTAGAGATTTGGCCATTTTTGAAATTAAAATTATTAAAAACACGTAAATAAATAAATATTTTAAAAATAAAACTACTTTCATGCATAGCAGTCAACTGTCGTTGGTCAAGTGATTTGCAAACGCACTTTAATTTTCCACAATGTATAACTAGAGAGCGCTTGACTTGTACGTGTGAGCAAATCTATGAGAGCGCAATAAAGTCGGCCGCCCGCGGGCTAGCTAAAGATCGTCACTGCTGTAAAGGCCATCCGACACCGTGAATTTAGAATGATCATGCCTCTGCTGCGTTTTACTAATACATATAGCATTCGGCTGCCCTCGTGTCACATATATGTCCCTTCGGCAGTCGTCGTATCTCTGCCGGTGCTGATTGGCCAAAATCTAAAATTCAATTTGACGCTCGCTCAATTTTACTGTGTAGGGTCATGAATGATTGACCCGCAGGGTGGTAGGTAAAATACATTTTTTTTTATTATAATACAATTTATTTTATACAATGAAATAAAAATAGCTGATTTATGATAACAATTTCATCAACGCAAGTGGAAGTTACTGCCCTAGCGCAATAGCCTAGCGCATAACAACATTACCTACCACCCTGCTGGACAATCAGTCATTCATGACCCGACACAGTAAAATTGAGCGAGCGTCAAATTGAATTTTATGCGTCCGCGCAACCATCCAGCAATGCTTGAGGTAACCATAGAAACCGGTGGCAATCGGCTCACACGTACTTGTTGTCGGCTTTTCGTTGATGAAAATCAAAAATTTTAGATTTTTTCGCTTGACCGCTTGTCTTTTTGATCGTTGCCGGAGTGATTGACAAGCATTAGTGTGTTAGTTTTGTGAGAACGTGAAATGAGCAAGTTCGCGGAAGAAAAAGATTTTACGTTGAAACGCATTATTCAATTACGAATAAAATAAAATAAAATAAAATAAAATAAAATGAAATAAAATAAAGTAAAATAAAATAAAATAAAGTAAAATAAAATAAAATAAAGTAAAATAAAATAAAAAAGCAAAAAAAAAACATTCATCCGATGACTTCCGCACGCTACGAATTTTCAGTAGAAATGGTGATTGATGCTTTCTGATTGTGTGTGGCGTGGCAAGCGACAATCACGCGACACGCACACAAGCACGCGTTGCTATGGTAACCTCAGCCCGATTGCCATGGTAACCTCAAGCAGATTGATCGTTGCGCGGACGCATTAAATTTTGGCCAATCAGCGCCGGCAGAGACACGACGAATTATATAAATTATGGTAATACTGTAAATATTACATATTTACTGTAAAATTGGCAGTAAAAACATGTAATTTTTGAAAAATATCAATTAATGATATGTATGAGTCCACTTTCAAATTTACAGTAATTTATGTCCATATCATAGTATATTCGAAGAATGATAGGGGGGTCACTTTCAAAATTGATATTACCCACTGTTGGGCGAAAAATGACAGGGTTTACTGTTAATTTGACGGCCGTTTCTTGTAGATTTTTTTTTCAGTGTAGGCAAAACGATTATAATGGTAAAATAAAAAAATATGTATCTCTATATTTAATCAAGTGTTAAACTGAAGTTTTGGATTTAGTGAAGTGGAATTAAGATACTTATAAAAAAAATATAATTCACAAAAAATAAAAGTGCGCCAGTTTAGTACAAAAAGTGAAAAAAAGTTGATCGTGTTTTTTCGTGCGTGTTTTTTTTTTTCTTTTGTTTTCGGGCTCAACACGATCACGCACGAAATCGCATTTTCAAACACGAGCACATGGACACACGCGAGAAAAGCTATCTCGCCTACCTTAGCAAAAATTTGCTAAGTGCAATTTGCCGACGGCAAACGATTTTCGTACTTTCTCAAGAATTTACCGGTCACCTAAATTGCTCTTTTTTTTTTAAAGTGAGGGAAAATGTATAGTGAAATTTGAAATTACGTTTAGATAAAAAGGCGGACCTTTGATTTTGATTAACCTTACACAGAGCCAAAAATGCCTAATAAAATTAATAAGATTGTCTTTATGAGTGGTTTTTGGGCTCTGGGGTAGTCGAAACGATGGAAACGAAAAAAAAAACTATTCGCAAATCTATTTGGCTTAATGAGGAAATTCTTATTGATATTATTAAGTGCAATTTATTCTTATTTCTTTGCGATTTCTTTTTATATGTGTTATTAATAAGAAAATCTTTGCAAGATTTCCTTAAAAATATGAAAAAAAAGATGAAAGAGAAAAAACGTCTTATTTTAATAAGATGATCTTAGGGTTCCTAACAAGAAGATTTGATTTTACATTAATAAGGTTTTCAAAGAGAAATCTTGCAGAAAACGAATTGATTTCTTAGGGTTCCTAACAAGAAGATATGACTATAGTTACCAAGAATTAAATAGACCAGACCTAATTTAAAATTTCTCTCCTGGTTCCGAATATCTATTCTATATCTATTGCCTTGTGGCAAATCTAGTTACTGAGATATCGATTTAACGTTTGGATCAAAAAAGATTTAAAAAATTTAAATTTTTTACAAAAAAAAAACCTTGGCCCAAAAAAAATCTTACCAAAGGCGATTCATAAACAAAAATGTTATCTTTTCAAATAAAATGAAATAAAAAAAAATGAAATTAAATAAAAAAATTAAAAATGAAGAAAAAATGGAATAAAATAATAAAAAAACAATAAAAATTAAATTAAAAAAAAATTTAATTAAAAAAAATTAAACGAAATAAAATAATATAACAAAAAATATATAAAATAATAAAACCAAATAAAATTAATTTAACGAAATAAAATTAAATTACATTAAATAAAATTAAAAAAAATAAAATAAAATAAAACAAAATAAAATAAATTAAATGGAATAAAATAATATAACAATAAAATAGAATTAAAATAAAATAAAACAAAATAGAATCAAACAAAACAAAATAAAATAAAATAAAAAAATTAATTAAATTAAATGATATATAAAAAATTTAAACAAAATAATAAAATTAAATTAATTAAATTAAAAAAAATTTAATTTAATTCCTTGGCAAAATCCAATGCTGTTTTAAAAAAATCTTAAATTTTCTAAAATTCTACATTTTTTCATGTGTTCTTTGAAAGTGCCAACGATTCTTTTAATTACAGTAATTTCCGAAATATATACATAGTTACAAATAAACAAAAAAAAATCAAATTTTGAATTTGCATAACTTTTGAAAAAAAAAATAATTAATTCTAATTAGATAGTGCAACAGCCATTTTACACTTTTGAAGCGACCTAGTAAATATTATTCATTTGGTCGAGTTATACACGAAGCGCCCTTTAAAAAGTTTGTAACACCTCCCAAATCTGGTTTTACGGCCAAAAAACCGTTTTTTCAGTTTCTTCGTAAAAAAAAAATTCATTAAAAATCCAATTTTCAACCGATTTCAAAATTCTTAACGGTTTTGGGTAGAGAATTGTTGACACTTTCGTAAAAAGTATGATTTGTTTTTTTCAAGCCAGAAGTTGGAATTTTTGGAAATTTCATCCGGTTTTGACGGAATTTGGCACTAATTGACAATGAATGAACCTCACTGGGCAATCGCCCAAGTGAAAAAGAAAATCGTATTTTAGGGATCAAAATAAGTAACTTTACCAAAGGAAGCATACCTCTAAAACCAATTCTGCGAAAAATTGAGATTTTTTGATTTTTTTTTGTATG
This sequence comes from Campiglossa producta, assembly GCA_964058755.1. Classification (NCBI taxonomy): domain Eukaryota; kingdom Metazoa; phylum Arthropoda; class Insecta; order Diptera; family Tephritidae; genus Campiglossa; species Campiglossa producta. The sequence goes on from CAXKVI010000005.1 coordinate 105,717,239, forward strand.
GGGACCCCCACTGGCATGGCTGGGTCGGCCTTAAAAAGTTAGTGGGGGTCGGTCATACATTTAAACACGATTGGGGCACTCTAAACGGGTCAACTTAGGATTTTTCAAACTTTGGCACTTAAAGTCAAAAGTACAAAGTCGGGACATCAGAATTGGTTTTAGAGGTGTGCTTCCTTCGGCAAAGTATCTTATTTTGATCCCTAAAACACCATTTTCCTTGTCACTTGGGTGAATTTCAAATCGAGCCGCCTAATTGTACATAGTACCCCTGTAGGGCGTTTGAGACTAAAAAATTTGATTTTGGAATATGCTGCATATCTTGAAAACTTGAAGTCCTTTCCAAAAAAATAAAACTAATATGTACATATAATTAAGTAGTGAATGCCTCTCGATGACACATGCCCAATAAGGTTCATTCATTGTCAATTAGTGGCAAAAAAATGGCGTCAAAACCGAAAAAAATTTCAAAAAATTCAACTTCTCGCATGAAAAACATGTCATAACCTTTTCAAATGAACAAAACACTATATATGTATATTTCGAAATTGTCAACAATTCTCTACCCAATACCGTGGAGAATTTCAAAATCGATTGAAAATTTGATTTTTAATGATGTTTTTTCCAACGAAAACTCTGAAAAAACGGTTTTGGCCTTAAAACCAGATTTTGGGGCTGTTACACTACTCAATCTACTTTATTTAAAAAAGAAAAATGGACGCCATCTAGATTATTGTTGAACTGTAAACTGTACTTTCTGTCAGGGATCGCGACTTTTATTCCTTTTAAAATCAAAGTCTAGAGAAAAAAGTTATTTCTGGACTTTTACTTTTATCCGGACAAAAATAATCGGACAACCCGGACTTTTATTTTTTCTCGTCAGCAATAAAAGTTATCTTTGTCCATTTATTTTTTAAGACAGAATAAAAGTCCTATCAAATATCTTCCTCTTTCATACGATATCAAATTTATTTAATTTGGACAAGCGCTTTGGAAGATATTTGCGAGGACTTTTATTCTGTCCTTAAAAAAAAGGACAAAGTTAACTTTTATTGCTGGCGAGAAAAAATTAAAGTCCGGATTTTTAAGTTATTATCGGACTTTTTAAAAAAAAAAAAAGCCATGAAAATTAATTGCGACCAGGATTTTGATCCTGAAAGTCCTGAGATGACAAAAAACTTAATAATTTTCTTCAGGAACAATATCTAACTTTTATTTTCCGTCCCTGCTTTCTGTTATTCTGTTCTGTTTTTTTTTTTTTTTTTAGTTACTTACGAAGCTTATTGACACCAACATGGCGCTTGCAACAAGACAACTTTAAGCCTAACTCCTCACTCCAATTAGTTTCGTGCGGCTTTGATAACTGTTCGCCATTTTTATTTGTTGGTTAAGCATACAAATATTTTATTGTTCTTAATACTTAAATATGTACACACATACAAAGGTATGAAAACTAATTGGTTGTGTCTGGAGGATGGAGGTGCTTGCTTGGCCACAGCGAGGGATGCAATTACATATTTGAATTGGTATTCATCTACATGCATAGGTACATATTTCGTGTATTACCTGCCTTAGTGGTAACGCGGCTCAACGCTAAAAATGCAATGTTTCCAGTGTCCGAACATCCACCGCGCACAATTTTATGAAGAAGTTCTTTCATCAGGGATGATTTGCATATGAAAATTTTGATTTCACTATTCTTTGATTGTTTTTACATCCCTAAATTTACCTATGCATGTGTATTTTATTAGTGATTTCTACAGCTGAGGGGTTGGAAATAAACGTCTGTGGATCGCTCCGGGCTATGAAACTATATTTTTTTTAGAATAAATTTTCTTAATAAATTCGTTAAGATAATGGCTTTTATTATAATAAATATTTTTTGTTTTATTTTCAGAATATGTTTTTGAGTAGAATTATAAAACTGCATTCGGGCCTAACCAAAAATATTTGTAGGGCATATTCGAATGTTGGAACACCAGAATTAACGCAAGTGAGTAAATAATCTAGATTAAATGCAAGTATCCATCAAGTGGCGGATCCAGGGTTCTGGATTTATTTCGAGCACATTTTTTGTGTAATTTTTACTATATTTTTTTGCTTAACTTTTACTATATTTTTTGCGTCATTCTTACTAACTAACTATATTTTTTGTTTAACTTTTACTAGGGGAGACTGGGGTACCTTTGGCACTTTTTTTTTTAACCTCCATATCTCAGAAAATATTCAACGAATCGCAACTTATATAACCTTAAACTAATCTCTCATTATTTAAAAATAAGATGATGTGAAGCCATTTCTTGAAATTTAAGCGGAGACTAATTTATTTTAAGTTATATATAAAAAGTCAAAATTGCTGAATGTGCCCCATGCCGGGGTAGCTCCGGCAATTGCTGGGGTACCTTCGTCGGCCATGTTGTGGGGTATAGTTATCAAGTAAAAAGTCGTTTTTAAATGGTATCAGGTTTTATTTCATATAAACCATTTTTAAATACCTAGATAAATATATAAACAAGAAAAAAGTTTACTTAAGACTATGCGGGGTACATTCGGCGATCCTGTATTTCATTCCGGGGCACATTCGGCATGAATATATGTTCGCCGAATGTGCCCCAACAAAAATTGCTGATTCTACCCCGAAGCATCACTTTTCACTTTTCTCTATTTTTTTTCAACGTAGAATGCTAAAAGAGAGTGGTGAGACATCAAATCGATAATTCGTACTAGTGGTGGGTATGTTTTCGCTACCTAATGGTCATGTCAGAAAATTCTTTCATACGGAAAACGGAATTGCCGAATGTACCCCAAAGCCGGAGGTACCCCAGTCTCCCCTATATTTTTTGAGTTATTTTTACTGCCTTTTTTGTGTAATTTTTATTGTATTTTTTTTTTTGTGTAAATTTTACTGCCTTTTTTTGTGTAAATTTCACTATATTTTTTAGTAATTTTTACACAGAGCCAAAAAGTTCACCTATAATCAAAGAGATCGACGTCTAAAAAAGCTTTTTGGTCGGGGAGAGCGAGTGTGGACAAATTTGAAGAAATTTGTGCTAGGAAATCTTCTAAATTTTAGCTTGAATTTCTTCTCAAATTTATTGAAAAGGAAATCGGCTAAAAACAAGGAGTTAGCTTCTTATTTATGAATTTTTTATGTACTTTGGTCAAAAATTAGAAGAAATCTGCTTGTTTTTATGAGAAAACCTGTTTAAAGTAAATTAATGAGAACATCCTCTTATTTTCTCTACATTTATATTGAATTTATTGAAAAGGAAAACTATATATTTTTAGAAGATCCCTTATTAATTCAAATTCAGGTATGCCTTCTTCAAATGTGTAATTCGACGCTACCAAGCACAAGCACACGATAGCATCATGGTAGAGATCTACGTTCAGCAGTTATGTAATTCTTAGTTCGATTCGCGGTGAAGGCAATAAGGCAAGTGGACATGTGGTGAGGCAAAAAGAACAAAGGTGTAATTAGACGTTGGCAAGTTAAGTTTACGATGGATTAGACTAGACTAGACATCTGGGTTGAGCGTTCATTTTTTTTTTAATTTGAAATATTAAGAAGAAAATCTTCTTAATATTATATGATTATCTACTGAGTTTTATTAAAAAGAGACACCCAGTCATAATAAGACGGGCATCTTATTGGAAAAATATCATAGAGAAATCCTTCTGATTTAGAGGACATTTTATGTGACTTTTTGCTCTGTGTGTTGTTTGTGTAAATTTCACTGTCTTTTTTGATTAATTTTTACTGTATTTTTTGTGTACATTTTACTGTCTTTCTTGTGTAATTTTGACTATATTTTTTGCGTCATTTTTACTATGTTTTTCTGGTAATTTTTTACTATATTTTTGGCCTAATTTTTACTATAATTTTTGTGTAGTTTTTACTTTATTTTTGCTATATTTTTTGTGTAATTTTTACTTTAGTTTTTGCGTAAATTTTACTGTATCTTTTACTATATTTTTTCCGTATGTTTTACTGTATTTTTTGGGTAAATTTTACTTTGTTTTTTTGTGTAATTTTTATTATCAGGCAGGTTCTGAAATTCACTTCCGAATAAAATTTGTGAAAATTTTGTCAAATTACATAGAAATTTCAAAATTTTCACACATTTTATTCGAAAGTGAATTGCCAGAACCTGCCTGTATGTTGTTCTGGAAATTTTTGTGTAATTTTTACTACAGATATTACCTGAAAACCACTCCCGTGGATCCGCCCCTGTATCCATCATACGTTTATGGCCAGAGTGACCAGAAAAAAAGGAATGGCCTTTTCAAGCTCAATATATTTTTAAGAACCTTCCCTTCTCGTGTATGTACAGGGTTAAAAATTTTAACCTACATTTTAAACTTTTTGTATAACCAAACCAATTTTGGATTCAAATTCAATCTAGACCAGTTTTCATGAAAATTGGCTAAATTAATCGGTTTTCAATTATAAACAAGAAATGTTTTAACAATTTTTTAAAGATAAAATAAATTTTTTGTCCGTTGACGGGAATTCGAACCCAGACCCCCCACATCATGCCCGTCTGCTCTACCACTGAGCTACATCGCACACATAAATTCAATCTGGAATAAGATTTCAAAAATAAATTTGAATTTTCAAACCAAAAAGTTTTAATTTTAAACCAAAAAGTTTTAAGAATAAAATAAAACTAAAAAAATGTATCAGTTGGCAGGATTCGAACAAAAACGCTCAGGAGTCACAGCCGACTGCTCTACCGCTGAGCTATGACGCACATGAACTTTTTGTGGGTAAAATTCAATTACATTCAAAAAAACCAAAAATAAAAAATTTCGACTGCTTTTTCATTTAGATTTTAAATCGAAACCAAAAGAAATTGAAAAATCTTTGTAGGTATTTGGACGGTTTGAAATATTGTACAAAAAAGTTTGAAAAATTTATTAAACTTTATACGGGTTTAATATTTAGGTTCATTTTTTTATCCGTGTATTTAACCACTATTTCATGTCTATATTGACCGGACTATTATTTCTTCCAAAGGACCGCCATAAGGTAAAACGTTCTAACTACGCCATTCTCGAAGACAAGGACATAACGTTTTTCGAATCCATTGTAGGCAACCGTTACGCGTTACAAGAAGATCTGCAAGCCTATAACTCGGACTTCTATCGCACAGTAAGGGGTATGAAACTGAAAGAAAAAAATATACATATATACCCTCGTATTTGATATCGCATTTAATATCCTTTCAATGCAGGTAACAGCAAATTAGTACTAAAGCCCGGTTCTACCCAAGAAGTTTCGGCCATATTGAAATATTGCAATGACCGCAATTTGGCTGTTTGCCCGCAAGGTGGCAACACCGGTGTAGTGGGTGCTTCGGTGCCGGTATTCGACGAAATTGTATTGTCCCTGTCGCGATTAAACAAAATAATAAATATCGATGAAATTACTGGCATAGCCACTTGTGAAGCTGGCTGCATTTTAGAGAACTTAGATAATAAAGCGCGTGAATTGGATTTAATAGTTCCATTGGATTTGGGTGGCCGATCAAGCTGTCACATAGGCGGCAATGTTTCGACAAATGCCGGAGGATTGAGGGTGGTGCGTTATGGTAATTTACATGGCAGCGTGTTGGGCTTGGAGGTGGTAAGTTTAGTTATTTATTATCGATCTACGAATGTTGAATTTCTTAGCTAGTTATTAATTATGAGAAAATCCTTCACAGGTGCTCGCTAATGGCAAAGTTTTGGATATAATGTCCGATTTCAAAAAAGACAATACTGGTTACCATTTGAAACATCTTTTCATTGGCGCTGAGGGTACGCTGGGTGTGGTCACAAAGGTCTCGATATTGTGTGCCCCAATGCCACAAGCACAGAATTTGGCTTTTGTAGGTAGGTAATTTTGTATATCGACAATAAGGAGATCTTCCACTCAGCCGTCGAATAGATTTAATGAGCAGTTTTCTTTTATCAGAAAACAAAGTTTTGGATAAGGGAATAATATACTTAGTGCCTGGGTGACCGAGCTAGCTCTGTGCTATAAATTAAGCGCTAACTTTACTAAAACGATTCCAAAAAGACCCTTAAATGTTCCTAAAATGATCCGAAATTGCATCCAAAACGACCAAAAAATGATCCCAAAATTACTCTAAAATGATTCCAAAATGACACCAAAAAGACCCTTAATTGTACCCAAAATGATTTCAAAATGAGCCAAAAATTATCCCAAAATGTTCCAAAAATGATTCCAAAATGACCCCAAAAAAACTTTAAATGTACCCAAAATGATCCGAAAATTATCCCAAAATGACCCTTAAATAATCCCAAAATAACACCAGAAAGGGTCCAAAATGTACCCAAAGTCATCCGAAAATGCCCCTAAAATAATCATTAAATAATCTTACAATAATCCCAAAACGACCCTTAAATAATTCCAAAATTACCTAAAATTTAACCCAAAATGATCTCAAAACAGCCCTAAAATAATCCCCAAAGTGATCCTAAAATAATCCAAATATGATCCCAAAATTACCCAAAAACGTACAAATACAATACTTTAAAATGGTAACCCTGGGCGGCAACCCTACTTGAAAATATTTTAGTCTGTATGTTGGCGAAAATACCTTTCATTTGATACCCATATCTTGCTCCATAAATTAAAAAATTTATAGGTGGCAACCCTGTAAACCCCCAAGTAGCAACCCCAAGTTGATATTCTTATAGTACATTTACACTGCACCAAATTTGACAAATTTTGTGATAAATTGCAAATTTGTTGTTTTTTTTGGGTATTGACACTTGGGGCGCTTTACAGGGTTGCCACTTATCAAAATGTTTTTATACCTTTCATGTTTAATATTAAGCAAGATATACCAATATGGGTATCAAATTGAAGGCATTTCCGGCCGAAGAAAATTATCCTATTTAAGGTACGGTTGCCACCTAGGGTTGCCACTTAACCGTGTTTTATTCAAGTTTTCCATACAAAAAAACCTTTATCGGACAAATAAATTAATAAGTTTAGTTGAGAAATGACCTTAATATTTTTTTAAATGCCAATTTTTTGGAAGTTATTTTTGAAGTTTGGTCAAAAAAAAATTTTTGAAAATAAAATAAAGAACGTTAAATTTTACTATTTTAAATAATTTAATACTATTAAATTTTTTTTTTTTCAAAATATTTTTTTTATCTCGAATCTCGAACAATTTTAAATATTAAATTTTTTTTAAATTTTTGTTACTTCGACGGAACTTTGTTTTATGATAAAGAGAAACTCTTCGCGAAGTCATTCCAATCTGAAGTGAAACATTTGACAATTTGACATGGACTGACTCATTCAAGTTTTCTTCTTTCAGGTTTACCCAGTTTCGAGGCTGTACTAAAAACTTTTAAGAGCGCTCGTAGCAATTTGGGTGAGATACTTTCAGCATGCGAATTGATTGACGCGACGACACTGCAGGCCAGTTTGGATCATTTCCAATTGAGGTAACTATTTTTATTGGATTCTCTGCACATTTTAGTTACATTTAAGTAAATTTTTTCAATTTACAATTTGATTTAATTTTTTAGCTCTCCCATTAATGGTTTTCCATTTTACATGATTCTCGAGACTTCTGGCAGCAACGGCTCACATGATTTGGCTAAAATCAACGATTTTGTAGAGTTGGGCATGAAAAAGGGCGAAATTATTGATGGCACGATAGCCAGTGATGTGGGAAAAATGCGCGAAATCTGGAAGCTGCGCGAATATGCGGCAGTGTCTTTTGGCAAGGATGGTTATTGTTTTTACTATGATCTTTCACTGCCGCTGCGTCAATTCTATGATATAGTGAATGTGGTGAAGGATCGTGTGGGAACGTTGGCAACTCGGGTTGCGGGTTTTGGGCATTTAGGTGAGATGGAATTTATTTATGTAAAAACAAAGTATTTGTTTAATTTTTAAATGTTCAATTTTATCGCACTAAAAAGGACTCAATATGAGACTATAGAGAGAGGTCGGTAATTTATCAAGGAACAAGAAATATTCAAATTTCGAATTTTGTTTTTATTCCTCGATTATTTTAATTCATCCAAGTTTAAACTTTTTGCTTTCTATCTTCTCAGGCGACTCCAATTTACATTTGAACGTCTCCTGTCCAGAATATTCTCAGGAACTCTATCAAAAACTGGAACCCTTTGTCTATGAATTCACTCACAAACTAAAAGGCAGCGTCAGTGCTGAACATGGTATAGGATTTTTGAAGAAGAATTATTTGAAATTCAGCAAATCACATCAAGCTATCATGATGATGCAGGATATCAAGAAGCAGCTCGATCCTAGGGGCATATTAAATCCATACAAAGTGCTGAATATAAATTGAGAAAAATGTGGAGTAGAATTTTTTTATAGAGAAATAAACATTCCTATACCTAAAGTAACAAAGCTATGTTTTGAAATAAAATGTTAATTATTGAAATTATCAAATAAGATTATTTAATGGTTATGCGTTCCAAACTTGGTAGTTTATTTTTTACTTTTTCGAATTTGGTAGTTTTTTCGATTTGATACTTTTTCTTTTACTTGATATCATATCGATTCAATGAAACTCCCAAATATTTTTCTTAATCTTAAATCTTACATCTGTTTAATATTTTTTTGTATTAAAAAAAAATTTTTAATACATTTTTATTTCTTTACAATAAATATCTGAAAATAAAAATTGGTAGTTTTTTTTCATTTGGTAGTTTTTTTCAGATTTTGATAGTTTTTTTTTGCAAGTGGCAACCGTGACCGAACTATTTTTCTCATGCTACTGAAATGGAAAAACAAAAATGTAAAAAGGTATTTTGACCAACCCTTTAAATAAAATTTGGTTAGGTGGCAACCCTGCCGAAAACGCCTTTCATTTGATACCTGTATTGGCATATCTTGATCAATATTAAAAAAAAAAAATGCAGATATGTGGCAACTCTGAAACCCGCTCCATTCCTTTTATTTGATACCCATATTGGAATTACTTTCCCAATATAAAAAATGTCGTCAGATATGTAGGTGGCAGCCCTGTAAAATTCCCCTAGTGGCAACACCTAACACAAATTTTAAACTTCAGTCGTTAATGAGATAGTGGTCGATATACGAAATATAAATGGCAGCTCTACTTGAAAAAATCGTTTTTAGTATACGGCCGCAAATACTTTTCATTTGATACCTATATCGAAATATCTTACTCAATCTTAAAGTACCAGGGTGACCGAGCTTGCTAACTTTACTTACCCAAAACGATCCTCTATAATAATTCTAAAATGATCCCAAAACGACCCCAAAAAGACCCTTAAGTAATTCCAAAATAATCCAAAAATTACCCCAATATGATTCCAAAATGACCGCAAAATTATCCAAAAATGATCCCAAAATTACCATGAAATAATCCCAAAACGACCCCAAAAATACCCTACAATATTCTCAAAATAATTCAAAATTGAACCCAAAATGAATCAAAAATGGTCCAAAAACGATCCCAGAATGACCCTAAAATTATCCCAAAATCATCCAAAAATTACCCCAAAATGAACATGTCGGCATATCTTGCTCAATCTTAAAGCACATGGGTACCCGAGCTTGCTCCCAAAATGGCCCTAAAATAATTCTCAAATGATCCCAAAACGACCCCAAAAAGACCCTTAAATAATCCCAATAGCCCCGAAATGATCCCAAAGTGACCTCTAATGGATCTAGAAATGATCCTAAAATAATCCAAATATGATCCCAAAATGACCCCGGGGCGGCAATCCTACTTGAAAGTATTTTAGTTGGTATGCCGGCGAAAATACCTTTCATTTAATACCCATATTAGTATATTTTGCTCCATAATTTAAAAAAAATTGAGTTAGGTGGCAACCCTGCAAGACCCCCAAGTGGCAGCCCTCAAGTGGATAGCCTTAGAATCAATAATACTATCTTTATGCCAAATTTTATTCCAATCGGTGTAGCGGTTCTCCAGATAGTACCGGATATACAAATATACTGCGGAAAGGTGGCAACCCTATTCGGTTACCTTGCTTGAATTTGTCACATTTGGAATACGTTTGAAAATAGCTTTCGTTTGATAACCACATTGGCATATCTTGCTCCATAATATAACAAAAAATTTAGATAGGTGGCAACCCTGTAAGCCCTCCAAGTGGCAACCCCCAAGTGGACATTCTTTCAATCATACCATCTATATGCCAAATTTCATTCAAATCGGTCAAGCCGTTCCCGAGATAGTACCGGATATACAAATATACATATAAACTTCGGTAAGGTGGCAACTCTAGGTGACAACCCTACTTGAAAATATTTTAGTTGGTATGTCACCGAAAATACCTTTCATTTGATATCCATATTGGCACATCTTGCTACAAAATTAAAAAAAAAATTGAGATAGGTGGCAACCCCCAAGTGGATAGTCTCAGAATCAATCACACCATCTAGGTATATTCAAAATTTCATGCAAATCGGTCAAGCGGTTTCTGAGATAGTCCGGATATACAAATATATAAATGTACAAATATACAAATATACAAGTTTAGCTCGTTTAAAGTTATAAGATACCTAATTTAAAAAAATTGGGAAAGTCGCCAGATAGCATTTACGAATTTCCTCTATCCTCTACCTATATAAGAAAAAAATTGCCCAATCTGGACACGAATATGTACAACTGAAGGTGTATATAAAATCAACACTCCACCGTTAATCCACAATCATTATTGCACAATGACGAATAATATAAAACGATTCGGTACCTAATCTAAAACCAGTTTACTTTTCAGATTGAAGTCTCGAATCCCAGCAAATAAGAAACGCATATTTTCCCCAAGGCAGCAAATGCCAATAGCTGCCAGCTTAAAATAAACATTAAGATTTTCTTGGGTATACAGCCAAATGTTACGCCCCATTGAGAAAACAAGCCCACCCCCATTGGGCGGCCCCTCTTTTCAATAATTTACTAAATGTTGTTTGCTCCATTAGCACAGAGAACAAGCCTTTATGAGTTATTCGCTCTTTATTCTCATGAATACACCATGTTCTCTCTAAACAAAATATTACCAGTTTCTTTGGTGAGATTTGTTCTACCGGTGGTGATTCAACATTCAACGTCATAAAATGACAAGTAGTTTGACGTTGTTCCGCTTGTGCTTGTGTACGAAAAACAGCTGATTGTCAAATGTTTTGGTGTAAGTGTTGCTTGAAACGTTGCCAGATGGCTGATGAAACTCTGTTTGTATTTTAAAACTGGATTTGGAGAAAACTTTTCACAAAAGTATTAACACTTTTATCGCAGTGTTCATTGAGTAAAGTATATCAAGATCATTGTAATAGCTGTCCAGAAATATCAAATTTTGCAAAAAGTTCGGCAAAATTTTATCACACCGAAGGGATTTTGCTATAGGTTTTAAAATAACTATACCCAAAAAATTTTCATGCGAAGTTGCAATATAAACGTTAAAAACTGAAATTTCAAAATATCTCGAAAACTTTTCTACTTTTAAACCAAATGGTCACATTTGAAGGGCTTAGAACCAAAAGCATCTAAGTAACATCGACGTTGAATTGAGATAATTAAGGTTAAAGTAAATTACTTATTGTAATTTCTAGGTAAATGCGTTTGAAATGATTCCTATCTAAATGAATGCAGGTTAGTCAACTAATTCAAAGGATGTTTACTGCAGATGCAAAAATTTCCAAATTTATTGCAATAAAATTGCGAACGTTGATTGCTCGACCAAAAAAACCTGTAGAATTTTTCCGAGTATGCAGTTTTGTAGCCCCTCTAATTTTAGTCTAACAAAGTGCTAAACTTAAGTTCGTAGGAAGTTTCGCTGATTTTTGGCAATTTTTTTCTGGATCCAAGCTGTCCAGAAATATCAAATTTTGCAAAAAGTTCGGCAAAATTATATCACACGGAAGGGATTTTGCATAGGTTTTAAAACAACTACATATACGCAAAAAAATTTCATGAAAAGTTGCAAAATAAAAGTTGAAAACTGAAATTTCAAAATATCCCGAAAACTTTTCAACTTTTAAACCAAATGGTCACATGCTCGGAATCACCAGAAAATTCTAACGTCTACATAGAAATCATGTATCAAATGTCGAAGATATGAAAACAGTGATGCCAAATATTCTCCGCAAAATTTTCGTAAAACAATTCCCTCAGTTTTCCACATCTTTAATAAAAAAAATTCCACAGAATTTAAACCACTTTTTATTGTGGTAATGTATTTCGACTGCTGAGTGAGAGATCAACCTGTTTCAAAATATTTTTCAAAAACGCCCTATCTCACAATTTGTTCGAAGAACGCTCCATTTCAGAATTTTTCCAACGACGCCTACCTCAAAATAAGTTTCAAAAATGCTATCTCAATTAAAATCAAATTTTGAACTAGGCCGTTATTGAAAAAATTCTAAGATATGGCGTTCTTTAGCCGAATTTGAAATAGAGTGTTATTAAAGAAAATTTTTAAATAGCGCGTTTTTGAAAACCATTTTAAAATCCACTCAGCAGTCGATTTGCGATTTTACGCTCAGGCTGGACGATGATTTTTCAGGTTAAAATATCCCCGAAAATATGCCTTTTTTATACGAGAGGCGTAAAAATTCCGCTTTTCAAAATTTTTCGGTAAGATATCCCTCAAATAGGGTAATTTCCCATGATCTGGCAGCACTGTATGAAAATTCGGAAAATTTGTTGGGTAAAAATAGGAAATTTTTGATTGAGGACTTTCTATATAAAAGGGCTTATAAAGTCCCGCGATCTGGCAGTACTCTATGAAAATTTCGGAAAATTTGTTGGGTAAGAACAGTAAACCGCTTCCGGTTTCTTGATCCTGAGGCCAAACCCCGTCTTTTGAGCCCTCTCCCACAATTTTAGCTAATTTATTAGCAGTAAAGTAGACATATGGGTATCAAATGAAAGGTATTTTCAGCGACATGCCAACTAAAATATTTCCAAGTAGGGTTGCCACATAAGGTTGCCACCTTATCGCAGTATATTTGTATATTTTTATATCCTGTACTATCTCGGGAATAGCTTGCACGATTTGCATGAAATTTGGCATATAAGTGGTATGATTGATTACATACCAACTTCACTTGTCACTTGGGGCGGTTTACAGGGTTGCCACCTATCTAAATTTTTTTTTTTTAATTATGGACCGATATAACTATGCCAATATGGGTATCAAATGAAAGGTATTTTTGCCGACATACCAACTAAAATATTTTCAATTGCTGCCCAGGGTTACCATTTTACCATTTTACCGTATTGTATTTGTATTGTATATTTTTGGGATTATATTTGGATTATTTTAGGATCATTTAGGGGTCACTTTGGGATAATTTTTGGGCTATTTTGAGATCATTTGGATTCAATTTTGGATTATTTTGGAGTCATTTTGGGATCATGTTCGGGTCATTTTGGGAACATTTGAGGAAATTTTGGGAACATTTGAGTCTTTTTGGGGTCGTTTTGAGATTATTTTAGGAATATTTCGGTATTATTTTAAGGTCATTTCGGGATCATTTTTGGATCATTTTCGTGTAATTTGGGTACATTTAAGGGTGTGTTTGGGGTCATTTTGGAATCATTACTGGATCATTTTAGGGTCATTTTGGTATCATTTTTAGGTCGCTTTGGGTGCAATTTCGGATTATTTTGGGAACTTTTGAGTCTTTTTGGGGTCGATTTGGGCTAATTTTAGGGTCATTTTGGGATCATTTTGGGTAAGTAAAGTCAGCGCTAAATTGATAGCACCCTTAACGACTCATGAAGAACTACTCTCCTTAGAGCCCAGCCGTACAATTTACTGCTGTTCTTTTCGTTGTTGTTATCACGAGTTTTGAGAGTGTTGAAGATAACTTTTTGTTGTCTTCCATTATCTGGCATTCCATTTGCGATTTCTCGCTTATTAAAATATTCTAATATTCACTTGTTTACTTAGCCAAAGTCTCACACATACAGATTTAGTGCTAGTATTTATTTTATTAGTATTTCAGTGTGCTGCAGTTTGCCCAAAGGAATACCTGGACGCGGTGTGGCTGACTTGTATCCGATTAGAAGATACATAAATTAAACAGTTTTCCTGTGATATTTTTCTTTTGGTGGCAAAGTTGTTAGTAAGTAGAAGTGATGGAAAATTTTAGCGGTTGAAATGGTTTTGAAAATAAAATAATTTGTTAAATGCGTGATAACATTGTTTATCGCAGTTTTTGACATTTTTCTTTCGTGTGTGTATGTATGTATGTCCGCATACATATTTATATTTGCATTAGAGGTGAAAGTGTTAAAACGTTTATCAAACAAATACAAAACTGTGAAATCTATCGATGCTTAACAAAATATTTGAGGACGCTGTATCAAATCCCGGGCTTTCGGGATCCCGTAAAATCTAAAAATAGCGGAATTTGTATGAATATAATCCCACGAAACTGCTGAAACACGACCTGACCTGACTTCGATTTCAAAAAACCGAAAGCGGAAATTAAAGTTTCTGTTTTAGTGTTCAGTTATTCGCAGAACACCTTTTTGAGTAGACATTTCTTTGGACGGAAATCATACATATATCGGGCTTTGGATTATGCATAATGAGGTCAAAACGCGTATGTTCCCTCCTTTCCCGACCTTTTTGGATGGCATCTGAGATTGTCATTTTAAAATCTCGAAATATCGGGATTGTCAAAAAGCTTCGAGACTCGATACCTTATAGTCGAATTCTGTAAACTCCGGTATTATAGCGGGAGCAATTCCAGATTTAATTTATTATTATTTTTGGCTTTTCAAAGACAATTTTCATATTGTTTGACTAAGGTTTGGGGTTATTTGCTTGGGCATTTCTGCGTAGTTTTTAAAGTTATTTCAAAAAAGCAAGCACTGTATACAAAGTTTCTTATCTGAAGGGCAAAGTCATTTTCATATTGCACTTTTAATTTGTTTCTAAGTGCAGATTAGCTTAGTTATGTAAAATCAATTGACGCGACACTTTTGATAACGCATACTCGACCGATATAAGACATTAGGGCACACCCAAAATCTACGTCTGTGTGGAAGATCACAGTATTTCAAAATATTTTTTAAACAAAACTGATTCAAAAACGCACCATCTCAGCTGAAAATGGGATATCCGGCAAAGGACTATCAATTTCGCCATCACTCCCCAAAACCTTCGGGGAGTTCTTTTGCTACTACCAAAAACAAGAACAACAACACCAACAAGTCTAATTCAGTAAAAAATCCAAATAAAATACCAAGAATGACCTACATAGATATTAATCAAAAACTTGCGGGATTAGCAGGTGGTTGGTGTGGTTAGAAGACGACCCGTGTGTAAACCACAGCATCCCAGTAGACAACTGCTTGAACTCATTCCGCCTCCTAGGACCATAAGGTCGCATTTACGTAAACATTTTGATGAGATCCGACACTTTATAACAACGCCGTTTGATGTACAGGTGCATAAACAGGCCTTTGGGGCATATCCATACAACGTCTGTTGGCCATTACTCTGCGCTCTGTCCGCTAAACAATGTCACTCTGGCTCAATTACGCTCTGGAAATTGTAACAGGTTAAACTCCTACATATCTAGACTGAACCCTGATGTGCCGAATGTATGTCCGGCATGCGGCTCGTCCCCCCACAATACCAATCACTTATTTTCTTTCTCTTCTGAGCCCACTCTTCTAACACCCATCTCTCTTTGGTCCAACCCTATCGAAACTACTAGTTTCCTTGGACTCCCGTTAGAAGATATTGATGACAATTTAGGTTAAGGAAAAATACGCGTTGGGCAGGACTACACCTCGTTAAAACAACAACAACAGGACGTTCATGGGTTAGGTTGGAGTTTAAGCTGACATAGTCTACAGAGTGAAATTGGGCTCTTGAATATAGAATACGGCATTCCGGTTAGTTCTAAACATTTCGGAGTGAAATCCGTCATACCAATTACGGCCGAGGTTTTGTGTGCCCAACCATCACGGAAGCGATTTGGTATGACCAGGCGAACATACTGGGTAGGCCATCTCATCCCTCCTGTAAGGAAGAGAGTTGGTAATGAGATTTGAGAGCCATCATACTCGTAGTTCAACCATCAAGTAAAAGATTACTACCCTTGTGGATTTTAGTCGCCTCTTGGCGTTAACTTGCGCCAATTGGAAACATTCGCCGAGCCTTTGAGCTTTAGTTCGCTGCACTATGGTCAAGACAGTTATAGAAAGAGACTTGTAGAGCGTGATCTTCGTTTGTCGAGAGAATTCTTCACTTCTCAGATAGTACCTACCAGTCCTTGTCTGTAGGACATTCAAAAATTATCAACTATGTAGGCAGTTTCCACGGCTTAAGTCTTCAATGATTACTACTTTCAGTAGAATTGGTAGACACCGACGGCACTCCAGCTTCTACTAACCGCCGGAAAGCAGCAAATAGTTGTCTAACCTCTGGCATCGAAATTTACGTTCTCTAAAATAGGGGTAGGTCAGTAAACCCACGGACACACATGAAAACTGTTTCAAGTTCAGAGCTACAAAAATAACAACTTTACAACGTGATTGCACATGTCTAATTAACTTTACAAAATACCTTGTAAGCAAGGACGCACGAACGAACTGATACACCACCACCACTCCACCTCGTCCATCAACTGTTGCTGTTTACCTGCCTGCCATACAATTTAATTGCCCACCACCATGAACCCAAAGAATTTGGTCGGTCATACACCCGAAATGCATACATAAATTAATTCAGACGGCGGTGTGCTGCTGCATTTACGTACCTTTTTGTTGTTGTTCAGTGCCAGTTTGTTTTCATAGAGGCCAGCGAAGAATTTAAAGAATTTTGTGTTTGCGAAACGAACTGCAACAAAAGTAGGTTTGAATTTATGCATTTAAAAGACAAAATATTAAATTTTTAAGGAAAACTCGCTTTGCATTTTGCATTTGAGAAAAAACACACACACGCACGCACCCATACGACAGCGCGTCCCCTTTTCTAGAGGTTAAATTAACTTTATTTCCAACTACACGACACAAATTCCACCGATAAATATTAAGTAATGAGGGTAGCGAACATTTTTTAACACTTTAAAATATGCATTTTTGCTTCCATTCGCTTTTTTCACCGATAATAAAACAAAACTTACAAAAAAAATTACAATTGGACGAAAATGTGTGTGAAAGAAAAACGCAAAATGTCAACAAAACAATTTCCAATACACAAATGAAGTTGGCTGCAGTTGTGCAGTTGTATGTTAGTACTTATGTTGGCAAAAGAATAATGTTATGTTAAACCGGAACGGTGGTGAATTAGGGGAATTGACCATAGCATTTCACCACTTTAATAAGGGAGTACGGAGTGATTTTAGAGACGCGTTGCGAGCATTCTCTTTTAAAATCTGTGAAAATTGGAACATATACATGCCCTATTTCTATCTCTTTCTTTTATTACTGATAAGAACCGTTTTTTGATTGTTAAAGCGGGCGTGTCCAGTGGGCATTGCCCACACTGATTAAATTATTTAATTTTTTTCTAATTGGCTACCTACCTCTAAAAATAAAAATATAATGAAAAAAATTAATTAAATGAAATGAAAGAAAATATGATAAAATGGAAATAAATGAAATGAAGAAAATCTAAATGAAATTGAATTAAATGAAAAGAAAAGAAATAGGTAAAAAAATTAAAAAAAAAAAAATCAAATTAAACAAGATGAAATCAAATCAGATAAAATGAAATTAAATTAAAAAAAAAAATAAAAAAAAATTAAAAAAAATTAAATAAAATTAAATGAAATAAAAAAAATGAAATGAAATGAAAGAAATGATAATTAAAAAAATCAAATTAAACTAAACAAAATGAAAACAAATCAGATAAAACGAAATGAAATAAAAACAAGTAAGGAAAGCTGTCTTCGGCTGTGCTGAAGGCTATATACCTTTCATGAATAACCGTCACGATTTTCACTGTTCGATCCCCAGTACAGCCTGTGCGATTTTAACTTTAGCTCATACAAAATTATCGAAACTATCGATTATATGGGGGCGTTGTGTGTTATTGGTCAAATCTCATTGATTTTTTAACATCGACTTTCCACATTCTAACAGAGCAATGGTTACGAAATTTCACGATCCTACCTATATAATTACAGGAGTTATCTACCAAAATCCGTTTATCGGAACAATCGATTGTATGGGGCTATGTGAAATATTTATCCCATCTCTATGAGTTTCAACATCGATATTTCACATATAAAAATAGCAATACGTCCAAAATTTCACGTTCCTAAGTGTTTAATTACAGGAGTTATAGCCCAAAATCCGTTTATCGGAACAGTCGATTGTATGGGGGCTATATGAAATATTTATCCTATCTCAATGATTTTCAACATCGATATTTCACATATGAAAACAGCAAAACTTACAAAATTTTACGTTCCTATCTGTTAATCTACAGGAGTTATAGCCCAAAATCCGTTTATCGGAACAATCGATTGTATGGGAGCTATGAGTACTATTGGTCCGATCTTCCTGATTTTCAATATCGACGTTTCTCATGTAAAAATAACAAAAGTTGCAAAATTTCACATTACTAGCTCTTTCATTACAGAAGTTATAGCCCAAAATCCGTTTATCGGAACAATCGATTGTATGGGAGCTACGAGTAGTTTTGGTCCGATATTGCTGGTTCCGACAAATGATTATGCTCATATAAAATAACGCCTCCATACCAAATTTCATCGAGATATCTCTAAAATTGAGGGTCTAGTTGGCGTACAAACAGACGGACATGGCTAAATGGAATCAGCTCATCGTCCTGATCATAACGGTATACTTATTAGTGGGTCCATCTCTTCTTCTTCTCATACTTACAAACATCGGATCAAAGTTATAATACCATTTCATGTTCATGAAAGATATACAAAATAAAATGAAATGAAATGGAAAAAAACGGCGGGCAAAAGCAGCACATTGCGCACTTTGATTTCATACTCAAACACCAACGCTAACGATGTGCAGACACGAAGTTGTGCTTTCGGTTGTTCGTCGTTGTTTCACTCATGATGCGAAGTAAGAAAAACAGTGAGTGCAAAATAAAACGTACATAAACGCTACTTTGCGTAATTTATTTAATTTGCGTCTAAAACTTAAATAATTATTCATTTTCTTATTTTTCATGGAAAGACATAAAAGAACCAGTTTTTTGTCATGCGCTGAACCGGCCGATTTTTAAATTGCTGTCGTTATGTGCGTCTTTTTTTTATTCTAAGGCGCCGCGCTGACTATATTCAAATAATACAAAAAAAAACATAAATTATTATTTGAATTTAATGAACTTTTTTTTAAGGTATGTTGAAGAAACGCAATTTTTAATTATCTACTTTTATTTTTCCTTAATTGTTTTTTTTTTTGTGTGGTTAAGATGAAATGCAAAAAAAAAATTTCAATTCACAATTCAACTATTTTTTTTTTTTTAGAAACGAAAAATACAAAAAAAAAGTTAAATTCTTATTTGAATAATAAATATCGGGGGTTTTTTTATGAAACTTGACTTTTTTACAAACCACAATATACATTTTCTTATGAAGTCAGTTCCCGTTAAAACTTTTCCCTCTAAAAAATCATTTCGAAATATATCCACCAAAAATCAACAATTAAACTCTTTTTAAAAACAAAAACAAAATAAATCAACAAGCAAACTCTTTTCCTTTTTTTTCATAACTTCACAGGCTTCTTTTTTTTGGGACTCAATGTATTCAAAAGTCACTAAATTTTTACACACACTTATGCAAATGTTTTAGTATTTGTGTGGCCGCCTCTCAGTTTAAAAGTTACAAACCAGTCGAATTTTCAAAAAATGCCTCCCTTAAAATCATTATATAATGACCAGGGGGATTCACCTATAAAATAATATAATTTTAGTCATTTCCGTTACCGAATAATGTCAATTTAGGTGATTTTCGAAGTTTTCGATATCGAAAGTGGGCGTGGTTGGAGGGCGATTTTATCCAATTTGATCAGGTATACTTCCAACGATACTAGTATGCTTTGTGCCAAATTTCATCGTTCTATCGTAATCAGTTTAAAAGTTACGACCAGTCGAATTTTCAAAAAATGCCCCCTTTAAAAGTGGTCGACCAAGAATGACCAGGGTTATTCACCTATAAAATTATATCAATTTAGCCATTTCAGCTACCGAGATATGTCAATTTATGTGACTTCCGAAATTTTCCATATTGGAAGTGGGCGCGTGGTTATCATCCGATTTCGCCCATTTTCATTCTTCGTTCTACCCTAATCAGTTGAAAAGTTACGACCAGTCAAATTTTCAAAAATGCCCCCCTTAAAAGTGGTCGGTGCTACGCCTACTTTTAAAAATTTAGCAAAAAATCATAATAGAATGACCAGGGGGATTCACCTATGAATATATAACAATTTAGCCATTTTAGCTACCGAGATATGTCAATTTATGTGACTTCCGAAATTTTCGATATCGAAATCATCCTATTTCGCCCATTTTCAATAGCAACCTACCTTGGCCAGAGTGTAACCTGTATATAAAATTTCATGCAAATATATCAATTTTTACTCAAGTTATCGTGTACACGGACGGACAGACGGACGGACGGACATTTGTGGTTTTACTTTCCCAATTCAAAATACAATTTTGTTTGGGTTATTTTATTTTTGAGTTAAATTTTTTTTTTTCAAAAATATTTTTTTTGTTTTTTTGTGAGAAATTAGGGGTATTCCTCTAAATTTGTTTCATAAAAAACACAAGAAATTAACACTAGTCACAATTGCAAAATAATTTTTTAAATTTTTTTCATGCAATACGTGTATTTTTTGTTCTTGCAGGAAATAAATTTGAATAAAAAAAAATCTTGCAATTTTGACTAGTGTTAATTTCTTGTGTTTTTTAGTTTTCAGTCTTTTTATATTCAAAATTTTTTTCTCTTCCAAATTATTTATTTTTTTTTTTTTCATTTGGATTATTGACCCGGTTTTTTCGCAACGATTTTCATTTATTTCTGAGTTTTATTCATTAAAGATTTTTTTTTCATTATTTTAAAATTATTTTCTAGTTAAAAAATATTAGATACTATTTTTTAACGTTATTACGTTACGTTATTGACTTGTTTTGCAAGTTTTACTTTTTAATGCAAACAATATTTTTATTCAAAAAATTTTTTTTTTTTGTTAATCATATAAAAACTACAACTACATATTTTTTTGGTTTTGCGAGTTTTAGTGAGGTACTTTTTAATGTAAAACAAAAATTGTTTTTGAGATTTTTTTTTATTCATAAGTACCTACCATTTTTTCTATTTTTACTATTTATTGGAGTTTCATTTTTTGGGAATATTTTTTGAGTCTTTATTTTTAGATATTTTTTCACAAAAATATTTTTATTTTATTAATTTAAAATTATTTTTAAGTTAAATTTTTTCTAATTCAAAATTTATTTTTTTAATTAACTCATAATTTAAACTCTTTTTTTTTTAGAAAATGTCACTAAATGGGTTTCTCCTGCGTTCAAACGTTGCCAAATCTTTTATAAGAGCGTACAAAGCTTCTGGCATACCGGAATTGACACAGGTATGTAGAACGTGCTAGATCTGAAAAGTTAAAAAATAAAAGCAGGAAAATTGAAAAATCGACAAAAAATCAAGAAAGATTAAAAAGTTGCATACAAAATGAAATTAAAAATAAATATAAAAATAAAATGGCTGATGATGCAACGGAAATTATGCAACGGATATAGAAATTGTAGCCAGCTTTCAGGCGTATCTTGCAGACTTTCAGGCGTAGGCGATTTTCACCACGATGTTTAGCTGTGCAAATCATATAGGAGGTGAAATTCTAGGACCCAGTTAGCATTGCCGAGCAGAATTCATGGGTGTTGCCACTTGTGGCGGTTTACAGGATTGCCACCTATCGCAATTTTTTTTAAATATAGAGCTAGATATACCAATATGGGTATCAAATGAAAGGTATTTTCTCGACCGCATTCCAAATAAGACAATTTCAAGCAGGGTTACCACTTAGGGTTGCCACCTAACCACAATTTATTTACTTGTTCGTATATCTCGGGCACTTCTGGACCGATTTGGATAAAATTCGGCATACAGACAGTTTGACTCTTGCTAAGATTATATAAATGGGTGTTGACACTTTGGGTGGTTTACAGGGTTGCCAGCTATCCTTATCCATATTTCGTTATTTCTGAATTTAAGAAGCTAACACGCGGTTTTTTTGTTAAGTAGGTACCTACAGTCTCAACCAGGAGTTCGAGTTAACGCTTCGCTTTATTTGGAACTCCTTCGTATGAAAATAAGCGCTAGGTCATTCACTTAGCTGGCCACCTGCGCCAATTCATTTTGGGCTTCTGGCATAGGTTATTCACCTAGACCAAAAGTTCGAAGAACTATTCCAACTAAGCGCCAGTAGTAGCTGTGTCTAAAGAACCACCCTTAGTATAGGAATGTTGAATGTCGCTCTGTTGGAATCCTTCAAGTTTTTGCAACAGTTTCACATTAGTTCAAGGACCAGCTACGCCTTTCTAACGCTTCAACTTGTGGTTGATGTTGTCGGCACGAAAGCACCCCTTCTTTACAGTGCAGAAAGAAAAACACGGCTACCACAAAGACGCAGGAACGAGCAAAGAAAAACTCGATAGGGGTGGCTTTGTGCTACCACTTTTTTCTATATGGGTCATTCCATGTCAAATCGTCATAGTGTTAGAAACGAACTCGGTCGATTTAAAGGAATTTCGGGTTGTGACCCTATAAGCCACAAATAAATGAAAAATAATAAAAAATAAAACAACAAAAAATCTACATAAAATAAAGTAAAATTAAATTTAAAAATATATAAACTAAAAAAATTAAATTAAAAAATGAAATTTTAAATAAAATGAAAATAAAAAAAAAAACAATTAAATAAAAATAAATGAAAAATAATAAAACAAAACAAAAAAATTACATAAAATAAAGTAAAATTAAATTAAAAAATATAAACTAAAAAAAATTTAATTAAAAAATTAAATATTAAATAAAATGAAATAAAATAAAAGTAAAAAAAGAAAAATAAAATAAAAAAAAAACCAAAATAAAAGTTGAAATAAAGAAAATTAAAAAATATGTAAAATAAAAAAAAAAACAAAAACAAAAAAAAAAAAACAAAGTAAAATAAAAATTGAAAATTAAATTAAAAAATTAAATATTAATTAAAATAAAATAAAATAAAAATAAAAAAAACAATAAAAAATAATATACAAATAATAAAATAATAAAACAAAACCATAAAATTACATAATATAAAGTAAAACTAAATTTAAAAATATAAACTAAAAAAAAATTAAATTTAAAAATTAAATATTAAATAAAATGAAATAAAATAAAAGTAAAAAAAAAAAAAAAAATAACTAAAAAAAAATAAAAAAAAAATAAAAAAAAATAAAAAAAAAAATAAAAGTAAAATAAAATTGAGTTGAAATAAAAAAAATTAAAAATATGTAAAATAAAATAAAACAAAAAAAATAGAGGAAAAAACAAAGTAAATACAATAAAATTAAAATTAAAATAAAAAATAAAATAAAAAATAAAGTAAAATAAGAAAAAATATAATAAAATAACATAAAATGAAAATAAAGTAAAACAAAACAAAAAAAGTAAAGTAAGCATACAAAAATAAAAATAAATAAAATAAAATGAAACAAATGGTTCGATTCTAACTACCTGGCGATTTGTCATGGAATTGCCCACATACTTAAGTTGAGTAATTTATATCCCTTCTACCCTCCCTTTTTCATTGCAGGTGCGACATAATGTGAAGCGTGGCAATTATGCCACTTTAGACGGCAAAGATGTGGCTTTTTTCGAATCCATTGTTGGCGCGAATCATATGCTACAAGAAGATTTACAGGGCTACAACGTTGACTTCCTACGAAGTGTGCGGGGTGAGTTAATCAAGGCGGATTAAGGGTTGAATTAAAAAAAAAATACGAATTGAAAAAATCTCCTCATCCTCGCAGGTAACAGTCAATTGGTATTGAAGCCCAGTTCATCCGAGCAAGTATCCGCCATATTGAAATATTGCAATGCACGAAAACTGGCCGTTTGTCCACAAGGTGGCAACACTGGTTTGGTGGGTGGCTCGGTGCCAGTTTGTGATGAGATTGTTTTGTCGCTGGCACGTTTAGACAAAATTCTACACATTGATGAGATTACGGGCATAGCGTCGTGTGAAGCTGGCTGCATATTGGAGAATTTAGATTTGAAGGCCAGAGAAATGGGTTTGGTGGTGCCACTCGATTTGGGCGCCAAATCAAGCTGTCACATAGGTGGCAATGTGTCGACAAATGCTGGCGGTTTGCGCGTATTGCGCTATGGTAATTTGCATGGCAGCGTGTTGGGGGTGGAAGCGGTGCGTATTTTGAGTTTCTCTGCGTTTTTGGATAGACCTTTTGTTTGATTTGGTTTTCTTTGTTTTTTGTAGGTTTTAGCCAATGGCGAGATACTCAATCTTATGTCGGACTTTAAAAAGGACAACACTGGCTATCATTTGAAGCATCTCTTTATTGGTTCGGAGGGCACACTGGGCGTGGTGACTAAAGTGTCCATGTTGTGTGCGCCACAGCCGCAAGCTCAGCATGTCGCCTTTTTGGGTAAGTATGATAATAAAGTACCTATTTCTCATATAGCCGAGAGCCATCAATAACTGCCATTTAGGTAGCAAATTTGTTGCGGTGCCTTGACTTGCTATCCTCTACAGAATTTGAAATCTTAGTTTTGTTTTTTGGGATGCTAACCAATCGAGTAGCCTTTAGGTGCAGTCTTGAGGTCCTAAGTTTAAGATGCACTTTGATGGGGAATGATATCTTTGGAACTTTACCGTCGGGCCATGCTTTTGTTCAGAGTAGTTATCCACTTTTTTGCTCTGAATGTAGGCAGGGCCAACTTGAGTAGGGAGCCCAAAACAAATTTTGCTTGATTTTATTTTGATTTTAACTTTTATTTTTTTTTATCTTATTTAATTAAATTATTTTTTTGTTTTGTTTTATTTTATCAACTTAAAATTCTTTTATTTATTTTTTTTTTTTGTAAATTTGTTTATTTTTATAATTTTTTTGTGTTTTTTTATTTATTATATTTCATTTGATTTGCTTTTATTGAACTTTTTTATTTTGTTTTTATTTTATTTTTATTGCATTACTCTTTTTTATTTTATTTTATCTTATTTTTTTATTTTTTTTATTTTTCTTATTTTGTTTTTTATTTTTTTTTATTTTTCTTATTTTTTTTTCTGTTATTTACATATTTAGTTTTTTTATTTTTCTTTTTAATTTTTTTTTTTTCTTAAACAGAGTTACCGAAATTGATTTAATTTTGTTTTATTTTATTTTGATTTGATTTTAAATTAATTATTTTTTTTATTTAATTTGATTTTATTGTTTTATTTTATCAATTTAAAATTTTTTTATTTAATTTTTTTTATAATTTTTTATTTTTATAATTTTTTTTGTGTTTTTTTCTTATTTTTTCTTTTCTGATGGTATTTTATTTTGATTTGCTTTTATTGCACTGTTTTATTTTGTTTTTATTTTATTGTACATTACTCTTTTATATTTTATTTTATCATATTTTTTTTTATTTTGTTTTATTTTATTTTGATTTCATTTTAAATTAATTAATTTTTTTTATTTAATTTAATTTTATTGTTTTTTTTTGTTTTTTTTATCAACTTAAATTTTTTTTATTTAATTTTTTTTTGTATATTTTTTTTTTATTTTTATAATAATTTTTATAATAATTTTTCTTTCTTTTCTTATTGTATTTTATTTTATTATATTTCATTTGATTTGCTTTTATTGAACTTTTTTAATTTGTTTTTATTTTATTGTATATTACTCTATTTTACTTTATTTTATCTTATTTTTCTATTTTTCTTATTTTGTTTTTTTTTATTTACATATTTATTTTTTTTAATTTTTTTTATTTTTCTTTTTAATTTTTTTTCTTAAACAGAGTTACCGAAATTGATTTAATTTTGTTTTGATTTTTAGTTTAATTTAATTTTTTTTTTGTTTTATTTTATCAACTTAAAATTTTTTTATTTAATTTTTTTTGTAAATTTTTTTATTTTTATAATTTGTTTTGTGTTTTTTATTTTTCTTTTCTGATTGTATTTTATTTTATTATATTTCTTTTGATTTGCTTTTATTGAACTTTTTTATTTTGTTTTTATTTTATTGTACATTACTCTTTTTTATTTTATTTTATCTTATTTTTTTATTTATTTTTTTATTTATTATTATTTTTCTTATTTTGTTTTTTATTTGTTTTATTTTTCTTATTTAGTTTTTTTATTTTTTCATTTTTCTTTTTAATTTTTTTTTTTCTTAAACAGAGTTACCGAAATTGATTTAATTTTGTTTTATTTTATTTGATTTTAAATTAATTAATTTTTTTATTTAATTTAATTTTTTTGTCTTTTTTTGTTTTAACTTAAAATTTTTTATTTTTTTTATTTTTCTTTTCTGATTGTATTTTATTTTATTATATTTCATTTGATTTGCTTTTATTGGACTTTTTTAATTTGTTTTTATTTTATTGTATATTTTATTTATTTTATTTTGTCTTATTTTTTTATTTCTTTTTTTTTCTTTATTATTTTTTTATTAAGTTTTTTTTTTATTTTTTTATTCCTTTTTTTATTTATTTATTTAATTTTTTTTAAATTTCGTTTTTTTATTTTTTTATTTTATAATTTTTTTTATTATGATTTTTTTACCTTTTTTGTATAATTTTATTTTCGTTTTAATTTTTTTAATTTTATTTTTATATTTTTTTATTTTAATTAATTTTTATTTAATTTATTTTATTTTAATTTTTTTTTCATATTTTTACGCTCTTCAAATACGCTCTTACGCTCTTCTTTTCACCACTTTCCCTTTTCCAAGGTCTTTCTACCTTTGAGGACGTACTGAAGACTTTCCGTAATGCCCGACAGTTTTTGGGTGAAATTCTCTCTTCCTGCGAACTGGTAGATGCTGGATCTCTGGATTGCAGCGTTAGTCACTTCAAACTCAAGTAAGCTAAAACTAGAGGTCTACGATTAATTGACTGAACTAATTTTTAATTAATCAATTCTTTGATTAATTAAGTATTTACTTTTTATTCACAAAGTTATCTTTCGATTAATGAGAAAGTGATTACTAACTGAAAATAACTTGATAATAATTAAAAAGTGATAAGTCGAGATTAATTGTTAAATTAGTCGTTTTGATTAATCGATGGTGACCTTAAAATTTCGGTTAGTGGTTCGATTGATTATTTTGTTCACATTCTAGCTCACCAATTGAAGGCTACCCCTTCTACATGTTGATAGAGACTTCGGGCAGCAATGCCGAGCACGATATGGAAAAGTTTAATCGCTTCTTGGAAAATGGCATGGAGAAAGGACAAATCTTGGATGGCACTATTACCGGCGAGGTGGGCAAAATGCAAGAGATCTGGAAGTTGCGTGAATTGGTTGCAGTCGCGCTAGCCGAGGATGGCTTTTGCTTCAAATATGACATTTCCTTGCCGTTGCGTGAATTCTATCACATTGTTGACGTAATGAAGGAACGTGTCGGTCATTTGGCTAACCGCGTTTGTGGTTATGGGCACTTGGGTGACTGCGAAGTTCTTATAGAGGTTGAGGCGTAATTTTAATTTTTTATTTGTAGGCGATTCCAATTTGCATTTGAACATCACATGTCCGGAATTTACACCAGAAATCTACAAAAGCATTGAACCCTTCGTCTATGAGTTTACGGCACAGTTAAAGGGTAGCATAAGCGCTGAACATGGCATCGGGTTTTTGAAACGTAACTACTTGAAATATAGTAAAAGCGCTGCAGCTATTGAGAAGATGCGCGAGATGAAACAAATTTTGGATCCCAATGGCATATTGAATCCATATAAGGTGTTGAACTGAGAGGTTGTTCGAGAAGATCACTGTTGTTGGACATTTTTGTGCAAAGTTGATGTTGAAATTATGTAAAAAAGTATTTTGGATATGCTGAAAACTATTTTCGACTTAAATAAACGGTATTTAATGTAGGTAAATATGGGAAAAAATGAATATAATCTGTTTAGGTGGTAACCCTGCCCGTAATATTTTTTTTTTTGCTGAAATTCGGCGTGAAATACTTTTCATTTGATATCTACCCACATTGGCACATGTCACTAAATTTTTAGGATTTTTTAAATAGGTGGCAGCCCTATGGAAACTTCATAGAGTCAACACTTCAGTAGGGAAAAATTTAAATGTAGCATACTATGTACTTATGTTAGAAGGATCATCCAAATCGGTCCAGTTGATCTCGCGGATAGCAGGTAACCTTGCAAACCGCCCAAAGTGACAATATCCAGGTAGAAAGTCTTAAAAATGAGACATACAATTTTATCCAAATCGATTCAGACGTTCTCGAGATACATTAATAAAATACGGCAAGCCTGCCAAAAAATATTTTCGTTGGTATACGGCGGCAAATACCTTCAGTTTGATACTTATGTATATTGTCATATCTTGCTCAATATTTAAAAACATTTTGAGATAGTTGACAACACTGTAAACCACCCAAAGTGGCAACACCAAAGTAAAAAAAACTTAGAATTAAGCACTCAATCTCTACGCCAAATGGCTTCAGCCGTTCCAGATGTATTGGTCGATATTCAAGGGAAAAAATAAACTGGTGGCAACTCTAGGTATCAAGCCTGCCTAAAAAAAGCTTAGTTGGTATACGGACGCAAATACTTTTCATTTGATACCGAGATTGGCATTTATTGCTCAGTATCTATTTAAAAAAGGGATAGGTGGCAACCCTGTAGACCGCCCGAAGTTTCAAAACCCAAGTGAAAAAAACTTAGAATGCAGCATATCGTCTATATGCTTTGATTCAAATCGCTTCAGCCATTATCGAGATGTTGTATGAAGAAATAAATAAAATACGGTTAAATGGCAACCCTGCCTGAAAATATTTTCTTTGCTATATGTGTTGTCAAAAGATCTTTTCGCACTTGTCATTATCCACAATTATATTATGTAACATACGTATGTATGTATCTTGTTCAATGTTTAAAGAAAAGCATCATCAGGGTTGGTTTCTCTTCGTTTCAATAATCTTTGAGATTAGTATACAAGTTCCTAAAAGTAAAATTTTTAAAATCACTCTGTTACAATTTGCTATTTCCGGTTCAAACTAAAAGGTAGACTTGGGTAGTTCATGAACTAATTAGTTCGTTGAACTAAATCATGAAAGTGATCGCGGGAACTAGTTCCAAATTTTGAATTAACTATTTGAACTAACTTTTGGTAAGCGCGAGGCAGTAACTTTCCAAGACTTTATCCGCGCCTGATTAGCAGGGGTTGTACTACCGAACATAAGGTGGTATTTGTGTCCTTTAAGAGCCCAAAAAACATCGAGCACCAAAAACTCAAACGTTTGAGAAAACATCTATTCTCAAATGTTGTTTATATAACAGGATTATTTGTTGAACTATATTAATTAAAATAGTATTAAGTAAAACTTAACTGCAGAAATGGAAACTCGCTTTTTATTGAAATGGGTATTTGTTTTGCATGATTGGCCTCTCTCTGAATAAATATTTCAATGAGACCATGTGGATTCCATTTCGATCCACTCCGCTCAGTTTGAGAAACGTTTGAAAATTCTGCCGTTCTCAATTTGAAAATCAGGGAAAATCCCATATTAAAAATAAGCCTTTTAGGTTGAGAACGCTATCAACGGTTATTTCGACTCAAATTGAAAACGAACGTTTGAGATTTGAGAAGATGACTGGTTCTCAAATGCATCTCAAATTGAGATTAGCTAAAAATGTTTGTTGGGAGTCAACTGCAAAAACATGTTGAAAAGTGTGGGAGAGGTGTCAAAAGACGCGCCCCTGGATTATGAGGCCAAAAGGCGTCTTTTGATACCCCTTCCAACCTTTTTTGGCGTGTTTTAGCAGTTATTTCCTAATGGAAACAGATACAAAAAATCGAAACTAAATGAACTAAACACGAACTACATGAACTAGTTAACTTTGGTGAGCTAGGCGAAATCTCTGATCACTTTAAAGCGGGCTACCCACTACCAAGAAATACCTCAAGAAAAATCGAGCATATATTTCTTGTGCCTGGTCAAGAAATTTTTACGTTTATCAAATTTTCCATTTTTTTGCAAATTACTCTTATAAAAATGTATAAAACATGTTTAGTGAAATATTTACTCACCTTTGCGGTGGAACTGCACGTTTACCTCAAGAAATGTATATACGACCTTATTTATTTCTTGAGGTAAACCGGCGTTGCAACTATCGAAAAGTGCTGTATTTTTTCTTATGAACTGAGTATTGGCTCAAGAAAATTTGACGTGTGAAAACGTTTCTTGACCATTTCTTGAGCGTTTTTTTATATGGAGTTTGACATGTCTTGGCAGGTGAGTAGCCCGCTTAAGGGGTGTCAATTTTTTTTCGCCCTTTTCCATACATTTTGTATGGAGAAAAATGGTATTTTTCAAAGTGAATTTTCTTTCAATTTTTGAAACTTTTTTTAGAAATATTTTTACATACTCTTAAAGTTGTAGCTTTGAAGCTTTCAAAATGGTAAGCCATGTGTAAATATCTTAACTATTAAAATAATTACAGCCATGTAAAATTTACTAAATTTTATACGTGTTACTGTGTATGTGTGTGCAATAGTACAAAACTCAGTCATTTTCAAATAGCTTTAATTATCTTAATAGTTAAGATAATCGCACATGGCATACCATTTTGGAAGCTTCAAAGCTTTAACTTTAAGATTATGTAAAAATATTTTCAAAAAAGTTTCAAAAATTAAAAGAAAATTCACTTTGAAAAAAAAAATGCCATTTTTCCCCATAGAAAATGTATGAGCAAGCGCGAAAAAAATAGCCACCCCTAAGGGTTAAGTTAGAGTGCTAATTTCTTGCAAGGCTTATTAATACCTAACTTTTTAGGGAGTAAGACCAAGTCGACATTTTTTTGAATCACCCTAATGTACATACATACAAATGTACCTACTATGTGAATACACTGCTTAAGTCGAAAAAGCCCAACCTTCTATCAAAAAGCTCAATTTGACAACACATGTTTTACAAAAAGCTCTAAAAAATCAAACTAGTTGCTCCAATCAGCCCCACTATTCGTTTCCATCTTTTTTGACTCTACTTTTGCCGGCTGTTCGCTAATCGCTAGCGGCATAAAACTCGCTCAAATTCCACCACCTTTGAACAGATTCAGTAATCGCGCGATTGCCAACAAGTTCGGTACGTGAACCAAAGTAAAGATTAGCGAAAAACTAAATTTGCCAAAGTAGCGGTGTGAATAAACTTGGCGAAATTCGAAAAAAAAGAACGGTGTAGTGATCGACGGTCAAAAAAAAAGTGTAGGCAAAGCGGCTAAACGAGAGACGGTGGTGAAAATCATTTGGAAAAAGCAACAACTACAAAACAGAAAAAAATCATGTCAGCGTAAGTATATAACCGAGTCTACATAGTTTATTCGTATAAAAGTACTTATGAAATAGCTATATTTTTAATTTTTAATTACGTACCTACATACGTACATAGTTGATAATTAGTGCCCCTCTAAGCACCTCACGCCATAAAACTACACAAACAACTTACTTGTCGATGGCTCGGAGGGCTTTGCGGTATTGCTTGCGCTCGATTTGCTATGTGAGCAACTATGCTCATACATATGCATGTATGTATGTGTGTACATTAGGGTGTGTCCTTTAAAAAAAATTATTTTTTATTTAAGTTTGTAAAAGAAAAGATGCTTCATTTGTTTGAACTTTTTAGACAGTGAGAGTGAGAGTTTCACTAAAAACTGGCCTTAGCTAGACAGTTACTGTCGAATTCACTCATATAACAGTAATTTTTATGGTATAAATTGATTATACTATTTTTTAGATTTTTTATATTTCAATGGGAAAATAAAATTTTAAATTTTATCTTTTCAATTCTAATTGAGCTAATTTTCAAATTTTTAAATTCGATTAGAAAATAAGCCGTTTTTATCCTTTTCATATCGATTGGATTATTTTTGATTACGATTTTTGTTTCAATTTTTAAAATTCTATTGAAAAGTATGGGTCTTCTTTTTAAAGTTTTTTTATAAAAAACCCAAAAAATTAACACTAATGTCAAAATTGCCAACATTTTTTTTATCAAGGAATGGAACCGATTAAAATAACGTTCTGGTTTCGGTTTCGGTACCGGTTTCGTTCTTCAAAATTTATTTAGGTTTCGGTTACGGTTTCGTTACGGTTTCGATTTCCAAATAAAAACACGAAAAAAATAAATTTTACTACTAAAATACTCAAGTACCTATGTAGCTTCGAAACAGGTCTGAATTTTCATAATTTTTTTCCTGCGGCCATGATGGAATTTCTCCAATATAATAATAAATTTTATGGATGAAATTTCTGTAAAACAAATTCATAAAATTAACTCTACTTTTTTATTAAAAAAATATTAGAATGGAAGCTAAATGAAATGTATAAATCGTCAAAAACATTAATATGAGTGGTGCTTTCTGAGACAAGCCTGAACATTTCTTTTTCGGATCTCGTTAATTTTTTTCGATCGCTTCATTCAACTATAGTCAAACTTCCTCTTTCATATATGTATATATAAGGTCAAAACGTGTCTTTTGTAACCTTGCTCGACAATCTTCCATGAATGTTTGTAAATGAAAATACATACCACTAAAAGAAGTGAGACATTAAAAAAATTCAAGACCGGTTCGGTTTCGTTCTTTTTCAGATTAAAATAACGGTTACGGTTTCGGTTTCAGTCCTTGATTTTTATGCAACATAAAGATATGTGTTTTTGTTTCTTGCTGGAAAAACTTTTGACAATAGTCTAGCAAGTTTTTTTTTTCAATTTTTAGATTTTGATCGGATAATAAAAGTTATGTTTAAATTTTTTCATTTCGATTGGAAAATTTATTTTCAGTTTTTTATTTCTATTAAAAAATTATGGTTTATATCAACTTTTTCATTTTGATTTAAAAATTAAACTTATTTTTTTTTTTTTACTTTAATATTTCGATTATAATTTTTGTTTTCTTAATTTTGAATAGGAAAAAAGTTTTTTTTTTTAGTTTTAAATTTCAATTGGAAAATAAATAGGGGTATTCTCTCTAAAATTCTTTCATAAAAAACACAAGAAATTAACACAAGTGTCAAAATTGCAAATTTGTTTTCCATGTAACATCAAGGTTTTTCTTCTTGCTTGAAAAAATTTTGAAACAAAATTTATTTTCAAACTTTTAATTTCAATTTGAAAGTACAATAATTTACATTTGCGAAATTTTTTTATTTCGATTGGAAATTAATTTGGTTTTTAATTTTTTTTTGCTCGTACAACATTTTAGAATTTATTTGTAACGGAATAATATGGGGTTTTCACCAACAGCGATGTAATATTGTATGGGTCGTCACGCTCCTCTTTGTACCGGAGTTTAAGTTATACCCTTGTCAGCTCTTTGTTTTAGTTTGGCTCGTGAGACAATAAATGTATGTATTTTCCCTGTCCAAACTTGTTAGCGTAGTTCATATTCACACTCTTACGTCTCATGTTGTTACTGTAGCAGCTCCTTTACAGGCTTCCCGAATATTGGGGTTCATATTTTGGCCGATATTTTCGATTTCGATGAAATAAACATTTTGTAGCATCATCATGTAACGGGTGTAAGAGTAGGTCGCCTCCCCGTTGGTGCACCCTGGGTAACGCTAAATGGCCAACATGGCCTATACGGCTAGTTTCTTGTATTGCCGGTTTTACGAGAACGGTACAAGTACTTGTGCTGTACCCATCGTGCCGAAACGACCCGGGCCGGTTTCTTATATCGACCCGGCCAAGAGCAATACACTCGGGGTGACCCTGTCTGACATTTGAACAGGGCTACGCCTCGCTACAACAACAACAACATCATATAACGGACAAATGCAAAACCACGTAAAGGACAGTTTGATTAAAAATGAGATTTGCTTAACAGGGCTTCTGGGTACCCGGATAAATTTATCAGTAAAAAAAAATCGGCTTTTGTACAATAGAATGTCAAAACAACGACATTAGAATTTGACCCACCGCATAGGGGATCGTACATAAGTTAAACAGTTTTATATTACCTGAATTTATTCTAATTGAAAAATTTCGTGATTTTTTCGATTTTTTTACAATCTTTAAGGCTGATTTACACGGGTCGATTTTTCTAGACGACTTTTGTCGTTACTCCGTGTACATAGCAATTCGATCGATTCACACCTTGTATTTGAAGGCAGAACGCAGTGGAACGACAAAAATCAACCAGAAAATCGACAGGTGTAAATCAACCTTTATATTAATCGTTAAGTCAAATTGAAAAACTGGGACAATTCTAAGCAAATTTTCACTTTCCGGGTACTCTGAACTTCATATAATTTTTTAACAAAAATATATTAAAATATGACAAAGTTCACAGTAAAAAATTATTCAGAGTTGGATTATTAAAATTTGGAAAGAATGTTAATTAATCCATAAATGACATTTTTAAAATATAATATGCTTAAGGGGTAATGATTAGGATTAATAACCATTATTTAGTGTGTAGGGATGCCTCTAGAATAATTTTGTTCGCACTTAAAGCAAATACTTTTTTTTTTTATTTTAAATCGTTCTCAAGATTTTTTTGTACTTGTATTTTAGAAAAGGCGAAGTGGATTATATAAAGCGTCAAAGAAATGTCAAAAAAGTCCATTGAATTTTTCAAAGCGTCAGCTTGATTTTAAAAGCTTAAACATTTCAATATATGTACCTATAATTTTCAAAATCACATTGACTATAGCTAACATTTTCCAATTCAGAAAGAGTCAATTGGATTTTAGAAAGCATAAATTGATTTTATTTTTAAGTTTTCTAAAATCCAACCAATCCTGTAGAACTAAAAAAATATATTAACTAGAATTGCACACCCTAATGTACACACCTCCATGCATATACATATACTAAGGGTAGTCATGTAACTCATTACATTTGGGTAAGATGAATTTATGCATTTCATCAACTCATTTGCACCCAAGGGCGTACGCAGGGGGGTCGGGGGCCGTTGCTCCAACCTTACCGAATGAAACTGAATGAAAAAACCGAAGAAAATTACAGTTACTTAGGAAATATATAAATGCCCTCCCCCCTTGAAATCTTTTCTGAAGAGCTGGATACGCCCTTGTCTGCACCTCAACTCAGTAAACTGACAAATCTTTTGAAAACTAATTTTAAAATCTTCATAACTATAGGATCAGCTTGATACCAAAAAATCGTCGTCGTAATTTGTGAAGTTTTAACGGCCTTTCATTTAAATTTTGACTTTTAATCTATCGATATGGTAAACTTATCATTGTATCACCTCTCTAAATCCTGTTTCAGGTTAGAGAGTTACTAATTCCGTAAAACATTTTCTTATACCTTAAAATAATTTCAAAATATCTTCCATTCCACAGGAAAGCAGATATTGCATTGATTGGCTTAGCCGTCATGGGTCAAAATCTTACATTGAATATGAATGATAATGGATTTGTTGTTTGCGCCTACAATCGCACTGTTGAGAAGGTGAGCAAGCGATCATTCGATTGCACTAAGATTATGGAACCTCTAAATATTTGACTTTGCTTTCACATTCACTTTTTGTTTTTTTTTTCCAACACGCATGTGTTCGTATGTGTGTGTGTTGTTTAGGTCAATCAATTTTTGAAAAATGAGGCCAAAGGTACAAATGTGATCGGCGCTACATCGCTACAGGATATGGTGAACAAATTGAAAGTCCCGCGCAAAGTTATGATGCTAGTCAAGGGTAAGTTCCGCAGAGAGAGAGAGGCAGCCAATGTCACTGTCAATGTCAATGTTAACACTTATACAAACAGTCATACAGCCGTGCGTGTGCTGATAAAAAGCTCGTACATACCCACATGTGCATAGTATAAACCGGTCGCAAACTCAAGCTCTTTGGAAAATCATTTTACTTTATTCTTATATACTCATGTTCGCGCATTATCAATTTGCTGTTTTAAGCGTCTTTAGTTTATTGCAAATTGACTCAATCGCGGCAAT
Source organism: Campiglossa producta (assembly GCA_964058755.1). Taxonomy (NCBI): domain Eukaryota; kingdom Metazoa; phylum Arthropoda; class Insecta; order Diptera; family Tephritidae; genus Campiglossa; species Campiglossa producta. The sequence continues at coordinate 105,753,395 of CAXKVI010000005.1, forward strand.
AAAATCTACATACTCATGCATACGTCATAATTTCGTCACGAATAGAGAGCATGGCGACAGCAGTGGAGCCCAAGTGAATGTGAGGTGATCGGCACATATTCATACAAGCAAATGTTATGGTACAGTGAAAGCTGGATAAGCTATACAATATGCTTTTTAAAACTTCAGTCTGAATTTTGTAACTCCTACTTATTTTTCTCGACTTTGTCAGCTAAACTTGGTTAGGTTTGCTGCCGCAGAGGCACACCTAGGCCAGTATTAAAAGTCCAGTTGTGATACCACCAACACTAGGAAAGTCAGTTCCGGGACCCTGTCATATGGAAAATCCCTGTATTATCGGGATTCTGCACATAGCACATTTCCTCCTCCTCGTCATCTTTGTAACTCCTACAGTATCGTCGGTAGGGCACACCTAGTCTTTCTGCGTGCCCACCAATATTGAATAAACCCCTCCTCCAACTCTGCGTTTTAATTTCGAGCCATCGGTATAAATGGAAGTGCCGTCATGAGTGGCGGGATTCCGATCCGTCCTCTCCCATTCTTCCCTGGTGGAAATGTTTATTTTAAAACAGCTATCTCCGACTGTTGTGGTCGCACAACGATCTGTGCTCAGCGGAAGTAATCTGTTGGATCCCACAGCTAAACTTACAAGACTTATTTACTTAAAATAGCCTTTGACCGCCTAGGCGTTTTGGCCGTCCAAATATCCGAGGCTCGGTTGCTGGATCTGATTGGAATTGCTGGATCTGATTGGAATTTTGTTTTATGTGGTGGGCCCCAAAACCCAATGCACAGCCCGTTTCTCGAGGAGTGGGATTTAGGTTACACATTTATTTAGCGAGCCGCTTGATCCAAGACAGACACCCGCTTGCAGCCCTACCTCACGATGACAAACGCTGCTGATGAAATCCCCTGGTAAGCCCTTAAACCGATTATGTCGCAGTGGCCTGATGTGTGACCTTGTCACATCAGTTCACCTCCGAACGGATGTTCAGTGGCTATCCAGAGGATACGACGCGGACGTAGTGAGCTGCTTGGTACGCACATAGAGAAATCGCTCTGGCCATTCCCAGTTGAATGGCGGTCAGAAACTTTCCCCGTAACCGCGAACCATAAATACGTTTTTTTTTGTGTATCTCGACCCCAGCGATATCTATCGGGTTTCTTTTTTGTAACACTTTTTACATATCAAACACACGCGCCTAAAACGAACGAGATCCGAGACCGAAAAACTAGAACCCGAGCTCTCGATTCTGCGAGTCTCGAAATTGTCGCTTTCGTTAGAGTAGAAATCGTAAGCTCTAACCAAAACGTGAACATCTATGATTGTATGCATGATCGCTATTCAAGACTCCGAAGCCCAACAACCAGTCTCTAAGAAATTTTCATTGATACATTGATAACTAGTATAGTTCTTGAGTCGATAAAGATACTAGACTACTACACTAAAAAACGACTTGAGAATGATTAGAAAAATGATGCAAAATCCCATTAGAGAATAACAATAGAACTAGATTGGAGAACTATGATTTTCTCGAGTTGAGAATTATGTCCCATTTTGTTGGAGAACACTTTAGTTCTCAAGGGGTTTCTCGAGTCGAGATGTTAAAGGATGTGGCTAGTTATCTAATCGACCTATAATCGACATCTAACTTCTGTGTTTGTTGGGATAGCTCACGGAATTTCACAGCCACTTGTATGTACATAAGTATATATGTTTTAACCAATTTACTGATACCTTACCTTCAATCTCAATAACAGCTGGCGATGCCGTCGATGACTTCATCAACCAATTGGTGCCACTACTTTCGCCTGGCGATCTTATCATCGATGGTGGCAACTCTGAATATCAGGATACTGCACGTCGTTGTGATGAGCTAAAAGCCAAAAAGATACTTTACGTCGGTTCTGGTGTGAGCGGTGGTGAGGAGGGCGCACGTCACGGTCCCTCACTCATGCCTGGTGGCCACCCCGAAGCATGGCCCCTAATTCAACCCATTTTCCAAGCTATTTGCGCCAAATCAGGCAACGACCCATGCTGTGAGTGGGTGGGTGAGGGAGGTGCTGGACACTTTGTTAAAATGGTACACAATGGCATTGAATATGGTGATATGCAGCTGATTTGTGAAGCGTATGATGTTATGAAAGCGTTGGGTTTGACGCAAGAACAAATGGCGGCCGAGTTCGATAAATGGAATAAGGCAGAGCTGGATTCATTCCTCATTGAAATTACACGCGATATACTCAAATATAAAGATGAAAAAGGTTTCTTGTTGGAACGCATACGCGACACGGCTGGACAAAAGGGTACTGGCAAGTGGACTGCTATTGCGGCGCTACAATATGGTGTGCCAGTGACGCTAATTGGTGAGGCGGTGTTCTCGCGTTGTCTTTCGGCGCTGAAGCAGGAACGTGTGGCGGCGAGTAAGCAATTGAAGGGTCCGGGCGTACAACCCAAGCCGGAAGATTTAGCCAAATTCTTGAATCATATCAAATATGCGTTGTATTGCGCGAAAATTGTTTCGTATGCGCAGGGTTTCATGTTGATGCGTGAGGCGGCCAAGGAGAATAATTGGAATTTGAATTATGGTGGTATTGCTTTGATGTGGCGTGGCGGTTGTATTATACGCAGGTATTTATTTGATAAGGATTTAAAAATCTTAATGTTAAGTAAAAAAAAAAAAATTGTTTAAAAAAAATAGAAAAACAGAATAAGTAAAAAACTAAATGAAAAAAATTATAATATAATAAAATAATATAAAGTAAAATTAAAATAAAAAATAAATAAAACGCAAAAAAAATTAAAATAAAAAAAAAAACAAATGAAAAAAATAAAATAAAATTAAATAAAAAATATTAAAATATAATAGAAACGAAATAAAGAAACGAAAAAAATTAAAATAAAAGACAATGAAAATGTTAAGATGAAAAAAAAATAAAAAAAAAATAAAATAAAAAATATTAAAATTTTACTTAGTATATTTGTATATTTTTTTACTTTATTTTGTTTATTTTTATTTATTTTATTTTAATTTACTTACTTTATTTGTTTTTTTTAGTAATAAATATACTTTTCATTATGTTTTTTGGGTGTTTTTTAATTTTATTATTTTTGTTTATTTTATTTTTTGTTATTTTATTTTTTTTTTTTTTCATTTAATTTTCATTTAATTTTTCTAAATTTTAAATTTTTTTATACTTTTTTTCTTTTCTTATTTTTTATTTGCTTTATTTTTATTTTTTATTTAAATTTTTTTTTTTAATTTTTTTTTCTTGATTTTACTTAATTTTTTGTTTTATTTTAATTCTGGATATTTCTGTTATTCTATTTTAATTTTTTTTTTTTTTAATTTTATTTCATCTCATTTAATTTTTTTAATTTTATTTTTATTTACTTTATATTTTTTATGTAAGTTATTTTATTTTAATTAATTTTAAACTTTTAGGGTTAGTTTTTTTATTTTTTTTTTTAATTTATTGCTTTTTTATTTTATTTTTTATTTCTTTTAATTTTATTTTTTATTTTTTATTTCTTTCAATTTTATTTTTTTTATTTGATTTCATTATTTTATTTTATTTTTTTTTATTTTTTTACATAAATTTTTAAGTTTTAATTTTATTATATTTTATTTTATTTCTTTTTTATTTTATTTAATTTTTTTTTTTATTATTTTTATATCTTTTTTTTTGTTTTAATTTATTTTAATTAATTTAAAAATTCTTTGGTACAGTTTTATAAGATTTTTGAGTACTCTGTTTTTTTATTTTTATTTTATATGATTTTACTTTTATTTATTTTCCCTTATCTTATTTTAATTTATTTTATTTTTTCTAAATTTTTTTATTTTTTACTTTAATTAATTTGAAGCTTTTTTAGGTTTTTTTTTATTTTTAAATTTTTTCTTTTTTTAATTTTTTTTTTATTTTAATTCTGAATTTATTTTATTCTATTTTAATTTTTTTGTATTTTATTTCATCTCATTTAATTTTTTATTTATATTAATTTTACTTAATTTTATTTTATATTTTTTATTTTTTATTTTATTTTATTTTAGATCACTTCCAACTTTTAAGGTTTAGCAGGAGTATGTTGAATTTGAATTCCTTAAACCCACATTTCCCTATCTTCTATTTCCAGCGTCTTCTTGGGCAACATCAAGGACGCCTACACACGCAATCCTCAACTCTCAAACTTACTGCTAGATGACTTCTTCAAGAAGGCCATTGAAGTTGGTCAACACTCCTGGCGTCAAGTGGTAGCCAACGCTTTCCTCTGGGGTATTCCGGTGCCAGCGCTCTCCACAGCACTCTCCTTCTATGACGGCTATCGCTCAGAGAAATTGCCAGCAAACTTATTACAAGCGCAACGTGATTACTTTGGTGCACACACCTATGAACTGCTAGGAGCAGAGGGTAAATTTGTGCATACCAATTGGACCGGCACTGGTGGCAATGTTTCTGCCAGTACATATCAAGCGTAAACCCAAACAACAATGCGGCATCTAAATGGCATTCCAATTTTCTTCTTCTAAGCACGAATTAGAACTCAATTTTGTATACAACTTTTTATGTAGTTTAAATGACTTACATAAGTACATACATACAAACATACATTTAATGAACATTCATAGCAATGGTGTAAATAAAAAGAAATACTGGTTTAAGCGAAAACTTACTATCTTTATAGTTTTTGTTTTATTTTATGCTTTTTTGCTTTGCTTCGGAAAAAATTAAAAATTGTATCCTACTAACCTAAATGCAGTAACGTCTTCATATTAACAAATTAATTATCATTATATTGCTAACGATACTAGCGATTTATAACAATGTGCAACAGTAATCAGAGGGCCTCTAAAAAATATTTTATATTTATTTTGTACGGCGCTGCAGTGCCTTTTTGGGCTGTTCGATCACAAGTTTATCGGCTGTGTATAAGTGGCCAATGATCACCTAGAAGATAAATAGAGGTAGTGTAGGTTAGGTGCTGATAAGATTTGATAAGATGGGAAATAATCAGCTATTATTAGATACACATGTATTTGCCATTGTGAAATGAAGTTGGTTTTAGCTCTTTTTTTCCTTTACTTGGTGTCACTCTTAGGCAGTTAGAACCCGCAAGGGCAGACCCTAGGGTAGAACTTTTTTTTTTTTTTTTTTGTTTAGAGCCTGCCTGGATTTTATAGGCCTGTCTAATAAAGCATACGTCTATGCCTGCCAATGAAATAAAAATTGCATTGCTTCTGCGGCCTCATCGAACCCGTGGTCCTCCACATCACAATAGTCTGCTCTATAAATTAAGGTGGAATTAAACGTAAAAACCCTGGCAGGACCTTTAACGGCTCTATGGAATATTGCTCGCAAATTGGGAAATCGTAGAAAAACTAGGCAGGCCTCTTATTATTATTATTATTATAACGCCTTATTACACCGCGACCATTAGTACGATCTATTGTGTGACCTATCAGCTTATTGCTGTATGCGGAGGCTCTTTATAAATTTGAGCACCTCCTCAGGTTTTTTATTCCATATTACGAACTCTGGTCACTCTGGCTCAATTACGCTCTGTATATTGTAGCAGATTAAACTCCTACTTATTCAGATTGAACCCCGACGTGCCGAATGAATGTCCGGCATGCATCTTGTCCCTTCATAACACCAAACACCTAGATCCCACTCTTCTAACTCATCCCCTTTGATCCAACTCTGTAGAAACAGCTAGTTTCCTAGGACTCCCGTTAGAAGACTTTGATGACAATTTAAGCTAAGGATAAGTACAGGTTGGCCAGGGCTACACTCCGTTACAACAACAACAGCAACAACGAGGGCCTAGGCTAATTATAGATTTATCTAGATAATTTTTTACCAGGGCCTAGCCTTCAGGGGTTACAAAAACAACAGTAGAAGCGGTAGCATTCGATATTAAAAAAATGATTTATTAGACGATATAAAGAAAAATTGTTTCTGGTCAGTGCCCTGGTCAATCGTACAGCAGGTGCTACACTATCTCTTCGCTACCTGAAGATTACCGCTACGGTATTAGGTATTGTCTTCCATACCCTTACGTTCCACATGCGATAAAATAGTCAAATCTTACTGAACACCGCAACTAATAGATCCTTTCATTTATCTTGAGAAGGATTGAAGATCATGCTTCACTTTAGGAGTCAAACACTTCTTGACACTACACAGGACTGCAAACGCGTGTTGTTGTTGTTTCTGTAGCATTGCGAGTCCTTGGGCTCCCATGCGGTACTGGCAGACTGTCGTGTTAGCAATTTGGTATGACCAGTTAAACCTCTAGGTCATGTCACCCTTCCATCCGTAAGGAAGGAGAAGGGTTATGGGTAAGCACGTCATTACCTATGTGCATCTTAGTCGCCTCTTACGACCTGTATGCCTAACTAGGGCATATTGTAATCCCCTAAGCCGTAGGGTTTTACTTCGCTATGATGTTGACAGTCCTTTGCCGGATATGAATCCTGTACGTTCCGGCGAATAGCACTTTGTGTTATTAGCTCAACCGTTTTGGAAACGATTTCGTTGATCCCGTATCCGGGGTAAAAGTGGATTTTAATCTCCTCTTACGAAGGGCATAGCTACCTCGGGAATATTCTAAGCCCCTAACACTCACAACGGATATAGTTGTTGGATACAAGGCCAGACAGGCGTTGGTAAACCTTGGAAACGCAACAACATCTAAACCCAGACGTGTTAGACAGGGGGTGTCACAGGGTGGTGTCCTATCCCCGACACTGTTTAACTTCTATCTATCGAAGATGCCCCCACCACCAGAGAGCTTCACCACCGTTTCGTATGCCGACGACTGAACAATAATGGGGAAAGGGGAAGGGCCCCTATACTGATGAACTCAGTGCGAAAAACCACCAACTATTCCGCGACCTTTCCAGGTTTTTCACCGAGCGAGATCTGACAATATCACAGACTAAATATACGGCAGCACTCTTTACGACATCGACTCGCCAAGTCAGAAACGAATTAGACATGTTCGTTGATGGCACCAAGCTACCAACTGTCAGCCACCCAGACATTGGATAATACTTTCTCATTTGCTGGACATGTGTCTGCAGTGCTATCAAAGGGACGAGGTCGCAACAAGATCCTCAAGTCAAGGAAAAGATAAAGAAAAGTGGCTGACTACTTATAAGGTCCTTGGCGGACCAGCCTTTGATTATGCTGCACCCATATATTCGACTAACCTACATAACACCAACTGGACGAAGTTACAAGTCTGCCAAGATAACTACCGCTATCAGAACTGCTACGGGATGTCTCCTGAGTCTCACCTCCATCAAGAGGCAAACCTTCTCAACGTAATAGAGCACGCGAAAATGCTGAGCAGGCAATATCTCCTGAACTGCCACAAGCCAGGACACCCAAACCGTCATCTTTTGGACACTGACCCGCCCCCAAGACACATAAGGAAACATCTCCGTAAGCATTATGACGAGATCCGGCATCATATTACCTTGCTGTTTGATCTGCGGAATCATAATCGGGCTCTAACCGGCATCCACACTGAGTCGGTTGATACCTTTGTCAGATCTCGACCTGTGAATCCCGTTTTAAACAGCCTTCCACCCGATATTGCTGAAGTGGAACGCACCTTACCAAGGGAGACAAGAGTCACCTTGGCACAGCTTAGCTCTGGATACAGTGTAAGGTTAAACCCTTACTTATCCACACTGAATGATACAATTTCAAACACATGCCCTGCATGTGGTAGGACTCCTCATGATACCCTACATCTCTTCAATTGTCCAATTGAACCAACACTTCTAACCCATTTGTCCCTCTGGTCCAACCCTGTTGAAACTGCTCGTTTCCTTGGACTCCAGATAGAAGAGCTTGATGAAGATCTTCGGAATGGCAATGCATTGTTAACAACAACACCAACAACAACAACAACAACAACAACAACAATAGGTATAGGGACAGCCCTCCTGTTGTTGTTGTGAGGAGGTGTAGCTCGACCAAATGTCAGACAGGGTCACCCCGCGTGTATTGCTTTTGCTTGGGTTCTCATAGAACCGGCAATACGTAGAAACTAGCCTGGTAGGCCATGCGTTACCCAGGGCGCACCAACGGGGAGGCGACCTACTTTTACACCCCTCTGTCCCTTGAACCGCATTCTTTTTCTCCCATGTTCCCTATTCATTAAACCTGTCTCAACATGTACATAGATAAGTAACTTGTATTAATAATCCATAGAAATTTTCTAACCTGTCGCCTTATGAGTTCCAAATTTTTATTCGCTTCCACCAGCTTTTCATCGATCACAGCAAAATCACTTATACTCCGATTTTCACGAAATTTATCGCGTATTTTCCGTAGCGCAAACATTCTGCAAAAAAAGGAAAATACCTAATTGGATGACCAGCTCATTGTATAAGGCAAAAAAGTGTAATTCAAAACCTGAAATTGTAGGCTGGTATTTTCTCAGCTTCCCGCAAAAGGTTGCGATAAATCGTAATCACTTGCCGTCTTGTAGACATTTTCAATAAATTTTGTTTTGCTTTTTTTTGCTAATTTATTTAGCCGGCTAATAAAATTGTCGCGTTCTTATGAAATGAAAATAAATATACGAATTGGCGCAAACGCATTAAAAACATATGACCAACAGCTGTTGCCAGTTGAATCTATTACAATCATCAGTCTGTTTCAATAGGTGTGTTCGCGAAGCAAATCAGTGTTACAATTTTTTATCAATGCCTTGCTAACCAAACAGCCATCAAAATTTCCGTTAACGTATCTGAAAATGAAAAAAAATCTGCCAAAATCTCATCAGCACAGCTGTATAGTTTCCGGAACGTTTTCACGATGTAAAAATATACGACCGTTAAAACTGCTGGCTGGGCAGCAGCTGATAAAATCTTGGAAAATTACTGGGTCGCGTTTTCCAAAAAGGCAGATAAAAATCGGGTAATTTTGTTCAACGAGGCGCCTTTTCTAAAATGTTGAAGGTGCTAATTAGTGTTGGAATTGTTCCAATTATCGAGTTACTACTTTTACCCACAGTAATTTTCAACATGGATAAAAAAGGTGCCTCGCTGAACAAACTTAGCCGATTTTTATCCGCGTTTTTGGTAAACGCGACCCGGTAATTTCCCCAGATTTTGTCCGCTGCTGCCCAGCCAGCAGAGCATTGTACGTTTCAACGATCGTATATTCTTCCATAGTTTTTAACAAAATTACCCACTTTTTATCCTCCTTTTTGGGTACAGTGACCCGGTAATTTCCCAAGATTTTATCCACTGCTGGTTAGCAGGGCTGTAGGTATATTGCTAAAAAATTTGTCAGCCTTAAGTCCGGCACTAAAACACTATGTTCCGTTATTAGAACAGGCTTAGAAAATCATTCTCATTTTTATAATTTTAATTAGATTTCTTACTCAATATTTTGGGGATTCCAAATGAAATCTGAAGTCCCGTTTATATTGCTCGATTTTTCGTTCAATTTCATGTTGATTCTGAAAACTGACTCGTGTGACTTTTGTTCAACTTATCATTCAACTTCTGTACAACCCTTTGCTTGGTTATGAATAGAGAGATGTAAATATTTGACAGATTTTTAAAAAAAAATTTGTAAATAAAAAAATTAAAAATAAATTGTTTCTCTTTTAATTGACGTTTCTTTTTCGTTTTCAATTGGCTTGTATTTTGTTGGCTTGGAGTTGTAAGGCATTGCCTAGCCAGGATGACCGATAATTTTTTATCCGCTTTACTAGGTCTCTATTTCCGTTGTTCTTGTTCTAACGAAACATATCCCTGCCCAGACGTAATGCCTATTGGTATAAATTGTCACAAATCTCTTCTAACGGGATTGGGAGGAAACCATACGCTTCATTATGGTTTGACCAAAGTGAGATTGGTTTTAGAAGAGTATGCTCAGAGTAGCAGGTGAATCAATGGTTAGTGTCGTGAGAAAAGCCACATGCCTGGAAAACATTTTGCACTTCGGTAAACAATAATTGTCAAATAGTTTTCAAAGAAATTTATTAATGAAAATGTGTTTTTTGAGAAAAATTTACCCAGGCGCTACAGGAACCAGACAAGCCGGCATATGTCAACAAAATTATCCACTTTTTTATCCCCTTTTTTGGGAAGCGCGAACCAGTAATTTCCCTAGAATTTATCCGAAAATGGTAAGCGGGGATAAAAAACTGGTTCACTTAAGAAATTAGGCCAGTTGAAATTTTTGCTGGTGATTTTGAATAGCAACATCGAAACATTTTTCAAGACTTTCATTGGTCTTTTTTTACTTTCTTTACAAACAATTAATTCCAATACGTTTGCCTTAGTTATAAAACAGTTTTGTTACAAAAATTCGCCAGCAAAATTTTCAACTGGTCTAATTTCTGAAGTCGACTTAGGCTGTTATTGCTTATGACCACAGATATTTCCTTTGAGAAAAATGCTACTGATTGGCACACAGCCTTTGGTGCACACTTTCTGTTAAATTGCCCATAAACTCCTAAAAGTAGGCAACACTGTTTTCATTTCCGCTAATCTATTACAAAGTACCGTAATCTTTGCAACTGAATTCCACCATATGTCCTCCGTTCGCAGTTTTTCACCGAATACTTGTGTGGGATAGTTGTGCTAATTAAATAAAATTGATTTTTTCTTTCTAAAAGTTTTCTATTTATAAAAGTGGCAAAATGCATTCAAATCGAAATAATAATTACTCTAACTGTGAATAATACAACGTGGGTGTAAAAAGCAAGCAAATAAAAAAAAGATGAATACTTTGCAAAGTGAACAGATGGAAGGAAAATTCGATGAGGATTTCAATGCACTTACACACAGCAGCAACAGCAACAACAAAGACAATGCTATATGCGCCATATCACTAGCGGAGGTGGCGAATAAGCTCAAAGACATGGAGAACGATGGCGGGGATGAAGGTCAACAACTTGACGATGACGAAACGATTTTTCTACAAAGTCGTTGCAACAAACAAGCGAACTTAAGCAAAACTGCAGCGCTGACAAAGGTGGATGTGACACAAACACCCACCACATCAACGTCGACACCTTCAGCTGATTCCGCACAAACAACCCCACGCACACAAGAACCCACGACGTATACAAATATGCGAAGTGAAATGGAAAGGGCCGAGCAGGAAAATGAGGATGAAGACAACGCAGAAGAGGAAGAAGAAGAAGAAGAAAAGGAAGGAAAAAATAGTGCATTGCATATTGAAGCTACAGAGCATCATTTCTTTGCGGACCCATGTAAGGAAACTCATGACATTTTTGCCGATGACGAACTAATCACACCAGAGAATTTTGGTGACCACTCATCACCACATCCGCTAAGTGAACGTTGGTCACCGTTGGGCGCGAACTATGATGACGCCATGAGTCCTAATTCTGAGCTATTGAGCCCCGAATCTGAATTGGAGCTTTTGAGTTCCGATAGTCAGGATAAGCAGGAACTAATACGTCAAGATCCTAATGAGTTGGTACGCTTACGAGGTATGGAAGAGGAACAGGAGCTGTTGACCACTTCTTTGATGGCATTGACTTCACATTTCGCCCATGTTCAGCTGAGGGTGCGACAAATTGTTGAAGCTCCATCACATGAACGTGATCAATTACTCAAGGACTTGGAGGAGTTTGCGTTTCGTGGCATACCGGAGGTAAGTATGGAAGTGTTTGGGAGTACGGAAGTTTTCAAACAACTGGAAGGAGATGAGACTAGGACTGAATGAAGACAGATCCACAACAAAGGTCGAGACTTGTTTATGTGAAAGACGGGTTAGGTAAAAAAAGATCTTAGGAAAAAAATCTTAGGAAAAGGAGTTTTAAACCCCGCTTCTCATCTGCGGTCTTAGGTATAGAGAGAACATACCGCAAAAGAGTTGGGTAGGAATTCGTCTGAAAGCTGATAAGTGGGATCATGCAGCGAGTACAGAGCAAGCTGAGTGGGTGAGTGGAGACCGCATGGCTCAACGGAGCTAGTGCTATTGACCACTAGAATGAAAATCAAGAGTTTTAGCCAAGGAGTGAAACCGTCACCGTAAAACCGATTCATTTTTCAAAACCGAAACCGTAATTTTTGTCTGAAAAAGAACGAAACCGAAACCATTTCAAAAGCCGGGACCGGTTTTTGGTGGGCACATCCTTTCACCAAAGGGTACCCTGAATAATGTTCATGCGAGATTGTCGAGCAAGTTATAAAAAATCGAACTATTTCAAAATATTTTTGTGTTAGTTTTTTATTTGGAAAACGAAACCGGAACGAACACGTAACCGAAACCGAAAGTTAAAGAACGAAACCGGAACCGAAACACGTTACAAACCCGAAACCGAAACATTATTTTAATCGGTTTTACATAGCGATAAGTGCCTAGGCACCCTTTAAACTCCTAAGTTGAGCTGGGAGCTTAAAGGGAATTCACACAGAAATATGACATTTCGGGCGGATCAAAATGGCCTGTGTAGTTGGAGACGAAGATGAAAGTGGAGCTGAAGATGGTGATGTGGATGAAAATGGAGGTACAGATTAAAATAGAGATTGAGATTTAGATCTTGATTTAGATTCATATTTAGAATAAGATCTAGATTTGATTTAGGGTGAGATTTGGATTTGAGATGGAAGTGGAAGTGGAGTCGGCAATTGAGGTGGACATGGAGGTAGATATGAAGATGGCGATTGAGATTTAGATTAAGGTTTAGATTCAAATTTGGATATAGACTAAGATCCCGGGTTAGATAAAAATTAAGATTTATATTAAGACTAAGATTTAGATACATATTTAGATTTAGATGCAGATTGAGATTTAGATTTGGATTTAAATTGAGAGATAGACTAGATCTGCTTAAGTCAAGATTTAGATTAAGATTTAAATTCAGTTTTATACTAGATTTAGATTTGGGTTTAGATTCGCATTTAAACTTAGGACTAAATTCAGTTTAAGAATTACATTTAGACTTGTACCGTAAGAAAGGGTGTAGCGAAGAATGAAATATAAGTTGGGAAATAAATTGAGGTGCAGACAAAATAGGAAAGTGTGGAGTAGGATTCGGTCCAGATAAAAATGGGGATCGAAATTGAGGCGAAGAGAGGCTTAGCTGGCCAGTGCAGACAGTGGTTCATGAACCCGACAAACGGAGGTATCGTTTCTTTAATAAGGATGAGGGCATCGTAACAGACCGGAAAACGAGATGGCCGATACGATGACTCAGCTTCAATGTCGCGCAGTAGGTTGTAGCACCGCGGGGACTTGTCAAGTGCGACATCTCTCAGCAATGGTTTAGTAAGGCTTAAAATATGTGAAAGCATTTGTATTCCTGTAGAGGGTCGAGGAATGTATGGCACCTCAATAATAGGGGCCTTTTCAGATTCGTTGCCATGATCACTGTGTTCGAGACTAGGTTGTGAGAAAGCACTGATAACGGAGGTCTTTGGGGGAGGGAGGGAGATTTAACGAAGGAATTAACTTTACCGACTGACAGTATAAAGAGCTATAAATCTAATATCGGATGAACACACAGTACATTTTGGGTCACGCTAGTTAAAATGCATCAAATCTTTCTTACAGCCCATTGTGCCCGGTGCAGCTGGCACTGCCCAATCATCAGCACACTCACAACCTGACGACGAAGCGGTGCGCCAAAGACAATTCGAACTCATCGAACATCTCAAATCTCAGTTGAGTGAACTTGAAAAGCTGGCATACGAATCAGGAGCACCCGTGCTACCACAACACATTTTACTTGAAAAGCAAAAAATCATCATTGACGAGCTTAAAAACAAACTTAATCTGCAAGTTGATGAACGTGATTTACCCGAACTCAGCTCCGAAGAGCTAAAGAATCATGTAGACAATGCTATTGGCGAATTTGTTGGACCGTTGCGCATGAAAGAACAATTGGTGGCACAGTTGAAGACACAAATCACCGATTTGGAACGTTTCATAGCGTTTTTACAATGCGATACAGACGATTCACAAATGAAGGCCCTTAGCAGTAATGAGAAGCTCAATGAGCACTATAACAGTTATGTGGCCAAGAAGAAAGGTGAAAGGGAGCGAAAGAAGCATGCGTTGACTGCACCACAGGAGAGTTCTATGGAAGAGACAATCAATTCATTGCAACCAAATACTAGCCGTGAAGCAGCACAACTACAACAAAATCCTGGAGAGACTTTGAACAGTAAAGCACATGGTTTGTTGGATAAGGCTTCGTTGTTAATGCAAATGTTCGCCACCACACATTTTGGCGCCAAGGCTGATCAATTTCAAAAGAATACCTTGAAGAAGACGTCAAAGGGCAATCATTGGGGGTGAGTAAATAGTGAAACTAAAGCTAAATTAGAAGTAAATTTAATTATTTATCTTTTTTTCAGTGACCTACGCGCCCAACTTGAAGTCGATATTCAAGAGGTCGCCTCTCTCGCAGCTACTTTGAGTTTCGACCGTGAAAAGTTAGCCAACATGAAGCGAGCGTTAAAGAGTTCCAATCGCAATGTGAACATCAGCAGCCAAGCATTGAGTGCACACAATGGCGCCATTACCATCCCACCCAGAACGCGCATTCAAGCTGCGACAACAAGTCACAACAACAAGGAGGTCAAAACCTATACCGTATCATCTGATTCCGATGAGGACACCTACGACTGTTATGCCTGGGAGCGTAATTATAGTCGCAAAGGGCATGGTGCCCGCTTCAAAGGTGGCGATTCAATAGCAACAATCAGTCGTGAGCTAACAGCAGCAGTGCGTAAAAACTTCGCCATGACTCTGCTACGACTCATACAACATGGATTGCGTGTGGAAAACGAATCGGCTGCATCAAGTCTGATTGTACCATTTATGCGCTGCCTCAATCCGTCCCCGATTTTTGCAGCCGAACAGAGTTATCGTGCCAGAGATGCGAATAGCAGTTCGTCATCATTTCTCTCTTCGGCTGCATTCTCTTCCACCTACAATGCCAATTATACGGGTAATAATAACGAGTGCGACGATGAGGAGAGTCCAAGTGGGTTCTTTGGTACTGGCGGTTGTCGTCCAATGCACGCCTGGGAACTGATATTGGAATATTATTATTTGAAGCATGGTGATGAATTTAATAATACACCAGCACGAAAGCTATCACAAAGTTTCAATTTGGATATTGTCGATGCAGAGACGGTGACGGCTAAGCAAAGTTTCTTGAGCGCTGTGGGCATGATCATTGCGATGCATCGTCCGTATAAGCGGAGCTATAATGCACATTTTAAGGCGTTTGTTTGTGCGGGTCTGAAGTGAGTAGATTAAGAAAAAAAAAAAATTATAACTGGAAAAAATATAAACTTAAATAAAGTAATTAAGTTATTGTTATTATTGTCCAGTCGAATAATTTTCATCAAATTATTGTTATGAGTTTTGGCAAAAACAAGTTGAAAAAATGCTACAAACAATAACAATGACAATAACAATGATGGCAATCCTTTTTTTTATTTATTTATATTTCGATCTTGTTGAAGGATCTTGTCAAACCGCTTTTGGAAATGTTTCATCACTTTTACTGGTCATCTGGTGTAATGGTTATACATTGCGGTTTAGAAATTCTTAAATCTTCTTGGATTCGATGACCAGTAAAGATCCTTCAACAAGATCAAAATTGCAATCATCGTAGTTGGCATTTTTTTTTTAGCATTTTTCAACTTTTTTCGTCAAAACTCAAAACAATAATTTGATAAAAATTATTGAACTGGTCAAAAGTCTGCAAAAGTATTAAAATAAAATAAAAAAATTAAAATACATAATAAAAAATATATTTGTAAAAAAATAAAACAATATACAAGTAAATCAATAAAACAACATAAATTATAAATTAATATAAAATAATGAAATTAGTTAAAAAAAAAATAAAATAAGTAAAACACTAAACAAAATTGTTTTCATTTCCAGCTGCCATCAACTAGTGGAATGGTTAAATTTGATATTCAGCTGTAACGATTTGGTGGACACCTACTATAGCGCCAACAGTTATGTCGCACGCACTGGCTTTCGTGATTCGTTGCGCTCCATTGAAACGCTAACAAAATATGATTTTGATTTGCCCGTGGATTTGGCCATAAGACATTTTAGAAATCTTTAATTAGCCATATACCCATTTAATTAGTATGAGCTATTAGTATTAAGTAAAAAAAAACAACTAAGCAAAGTGGTTGCTGAAAAGAAAATGTTTGCGCTAAGCAACGATCCATTGATCAACTATTTTCATATCCTTATTAATAGATATATGTCTGCAAATTTATTAGAACTAAGTCAATAACAAGCCCTAAATGTATAAATTTACTTCGTATGTATAGTGTATGATTATTATGCAAACTAATCGAATTTCTTCCAAATTAGTATGAGCATTTATTGATGTGTTATTGTTGCGCAAGTATTCGACTCGGTGCGGCGAACATTTGTTCATTGTATATCTATTTTATGATTTGATATATGGATATTATATAGAATTTAATGGAAGCAAAAATTTAGTCCATTTTCTATGCTACATACTACATACATTAATATACATATATGTAGTTAAATATTGCTCTAAAAATTGTAACATATGAATATCTAATAAATAACTAATGCCTAAGTAGCAATATTAACCATAATTGAATTGTGGATAAAGGATTAAGTTAATGTATTTATATTTTTTTAATTTTTATAGTTTTTATTTTTTTTACATGTTTTCTTAATTTTTTTTTATTTTCTTTATTTATTTTATGTTATTTTGTTTTGTTTTATTATTATTTTTTTTTCATTTTATTTTATTTTATATTATTTTATTGTATTTTATTTTACTTTCTTTTATTTTATTTATTTTATTTTACTTTCTTTTATTTTATTTTATTTTATTTTATTTTATTTTATTTTATTTTATTTTATTTTATTTTATTTTATTTTATTTTATTTTATTTTATTTTATTTTATTTTATTTTATTTTATTTTGTTTTATTTTATTTCATTATATTTTATTTATTTATTTTTATTTTATTGTATTTTATCTTTATTTTATTTTATTTTATTTTATTTATTTTTTTATTTTATTTATTTTATTTTATTTGGTTTTATTTTTTTTATTTTTTTTTTCATTATATTTTATTTATTTTTTTTATTTTATTGTATTTTATCTTTATTTAATTTTGTTTTATTTTATTTCATTTTATTTATTTTTTCATTTAATTTATTTTTTCATTTAATTTATTTAATTTTTTATTATTTTTTATTAATTTATTTTACTTTTATTTTATTTTATTTTAATTTATTTTATTTTATTTTATTTTATTTTATTTTATTTTATTTTATTTTATTTTAATTTATTTTATTTTATTTTATTTTATTTTATTTTATTTTATTTGGTTTTATTTTTTTATTTTTTTTATTATTTTATTTCATTTTATTTTATTTTATTTTATTTTATTTTCTTTTTTGAATTTAATTAAATTTTATTCTAAAATTAATAATATACATACATACATTATGCATATGTCATAAATAGATATATACAATATTGACATAAAAAATATATTTAAATTAATGCAACTCACACAATTCTCTTCTTATTGCATGGGAATTGCAGACATGAAAAAAATTCAATTACAACTGAAACTTTTACTTCATTGGTTTGCAATAATTAATTAGCAACAAAAAAAAGTAGATAGGTGGAAAAACTTATAGCACTTGTCCTCTCTGACATGCAAATAGTTACCTGTCTGCAACCTAATGAACTTGTTAAATCATATTAACTTGCAATAATTCCACTTCTGACTTGCATATCACAGCAACAATTAACGCTGGTGGAAAACTATCGGCGCTGTTATCGATATGTCGATACTTTTTATTACTAATTTATCGATGTTTATTTGAATTTAATTTATTTTAATTATGTAATTTACTTTAATTAATTTATTAATTATTTTGTTTTACTTTAGATTGTTTTATTTAATTTAACTTTATTTCATTATTTATTTTTTTTTTATTTTAATTTTATTTTATTTTGTGTCATTTTATTTTAGTTTATTTTATTACAATTTATTATTAGTTTTTTTTATTTGATTTATTTTTAATTAATTAAATTTTAAATAATAAATGGTTTTTGCCGGCTCGAGGTCAGAAATTGAACTTAGAAAAATAAAAACAACAAGGTTTCTATTTGGTTTTTTTCGATATATTTCGGTTACACTTCGGTAACCATCATCAGGAAATTTATTTTTACACATCCGTTCTGTTCGACGCGGAGCTTTCTAGTAGAACAGAACGGACGTGTAAAAATAAATTTCCTGATGATGGTTACCGAAGTGTAACCGAAATATATCGAAAAAAACCAAATAGAAACCTTGTTGTTTTTATTTTTCTAAGTTCAATTTCTGACCTCGAGCCGGCAAAAACCATTTATTATTTAAAATTTAATTAATTAAAAATAAATCAAATAAAAAAAACTAATAATAAATTGTAATAAAATAAACTAAAATAAAATGACACAAAATAAAATAAAATTAAAATAAAAAAAAATCTAGTAGAAAGCTCCGCGTCGAACAGAACGGACGTGTAAAAATAAATTTCCTGATGATGGTTACCGAAGTGTAACCGAAATATATCGAAAAAAACCAAATAGAAACCTTGTTGTTTTTATTTTTCTAAGTTCAATTTCTGACCTCGAGCCGGCAAAAACCATTTATTATTTATAAAATACAGGTCGCCAAACAACTATCAAATTAAATTTTAATTAATTTTATTTTTAGTTTTTTTTTGTTTTATTTTTTAATTTAATCAATATTTTATTTTTTTTTCTTTTGTCTTACTTAATTTATTTTTCTTTATTTTATGTAACTTTATTCAATTTTCATTTTTTTTTAATATTACTTACTTTTAATTTATTTGTTTGTTTTATCGATATAAATCGATAGTCAATTATAACGATATTTTTCCATCTCTACTGCAATGAGACCAATTTTAATGCATAAAAGAGTATAAAAGTAGTAAAAGTAGAGATTTAAAATTAGTTTCTTGGAAGCCTTGAAGCCATTAAAAAATGTACTTAGAGCTTAATAAGCTTTTGCTGTTTACAATTTCTGTGGTAAACTTATACAAAAATTCTTAAAATTATTTTATACTAATATCAAATTTAATTATTCAGTCACTACACCACAGCGTAACCTCTAGCGCAGCAGCTACACGTCATAAACGCGCCATCTATGGCTTGGACTCGAATGGCCCCTACCTACCAGCACCATTTGGCCCCGTGCCATTCGCCCCTTTCGGCTTGGGTTCACCATTTGCACAGCCACCCTTCGCTTTACCATACCAACCATATGCGCCACCACCCTATGCTGCACCCAACTCCTACCCACTACCACCCTGGTTTCCTCCACATCCCTATCAAAATCCTATATTTGGGCAACCACCACCAGGTTTTTATCGTCCACCCTATTTTCCACCTGTGGTTGCACCTGCAGCTCCAGCTGGTCCACCGCCTGCACCGATTATTGTGCCAGCCAAAACAGCAGCAGCTTTGAGTATTGCTTCGATTATACATGCGTTTATTGCACGCAAGTTTTATCCGCCTGTGTTGCCAGTGCCGATAGCAAGGCCGGTGCCGGTAGGAGTCCCAGTGGTCGAGAGGGTGAGTATAAGAGATGTTTCTTTAGTTTTGTTTTATTTTTTATTTTTTTTTCGTTTCGTCTTGTCTTATTTAATTTAATTTAATTTAATTTTATTTTTTTTATTTTATTTATTTATTTTCCTTTATTTTCTTTTATTTTATTATTTTTTTTTTATTTCATTTTATTTTATTTTTATTTTAATTTTTTCATTTTATATCATTCTATGTCATTTTATTTTATTATTTTTATTTTATTTTATTTTTTGTTTTTTTTTTTACTTAGATTTTTTCTAACTTTTTTATTTTTTTCTCTTATTTTATTTTATTTATTTGATTTATATAATTTTTTATTTTATTTCATTTAATTTTTTTTTTTTTGTTTTTTATTTTTTTTTTTATTTTTTTCTATTTTTTCATATTTTTTATTTACTTTTACGCTGCTAAAATTGATTCAAATTGGAAAGGTTCTTTTCCACATATCTGACTATTTGACATGGAAAGCCCCTTTTATGTTTTATTACCTTCTAATTTTTCAGGATCTCCTTCCATCATCAAATCAACGAAACAATCCAGTTCGTAGACCAATTCAAGGAAGGTCACCAATGTCACAAAAATCAGCTGTGAGCCAATGCAACCAAAATTTTGCAAACGATTTGCCGAAGATAATCTATGACAATTCATTTACTGAAGAGTTAAGGACTTCAACTGAGAGGCCTTGGCAACCCACTGTTATACCAATACAGGGAACAATGGGTGCGTAACAGCGGTCAGATAAAAAATATTATTTCTATAAATGTAACAAATTTACGACTTTTTTATTATTAAAATACAAAAAAAAAAAAAAACGAAACAAAAATATTGGTTCTCCCACCCTAATTTCGGTACTCAAGCCTCATCTTAACCCTCCTTAAGGCTAACTAAAAATTCTTCACTGAACGAAGGGTTAAAATGTTGCTAACCAAAAAAGGTTCCACGCGGGCACATTAACATATTCATAAAAAAAGGAATCCAAAATGACTCCGAACATAATGAATTTGGGGCGTTTTATGACTCATTTTCGAAGTCTTTTAGGACCCATATTTGAGCTTTTTTTATGCTTTTTCTAAAAATTTGTTGAAGGCTGTTTTTACTTTTTATGAGCACATTTTTTTACCCTGTGCAACAAAGGTGAAGTTTTGAAGAATCCCACCTGGTTTCTCAACGGTTTCTGAAGCTTTTGCGTGTGCTGAATCCTAATCTGAAACCAGATTTTTCGGGTCACCCTATTTTTTCTCTCCTGAGGGTGGTTCGTAAAGAGATCGAGAAAATTCGCACGGTTAAAAATTTGAGCCTAAATTTTAAACTTTTTTGGATTACATATATGACCAAACCAAATTTGGATTCAAATTCTATCTAGACCAGTTTTCATGAAAATTGACTAAATGAATCGGGTTTCAATTATAAACCAGGAATGTTTTAACAATTTTTTAAAGATAAAATAAATTTTTTCTCCGTTGGCGGGAATTCGAACCAAGACTCCCCGCATCATGCCCGTTTGCTCTACCACTGAGCTACATCGCACACATAAATGTTGTTGGCAAAATTCAATCTTGAATAAGCTTTCAAAAATAAATTTGAATTTTCAAACCCAAAAGTTTAAATTTTAGACTGAAAAGTTTTAATTTTCATAACCAAAAAGTTTTAATTTTCAAACCAAAAAGTTTTAATTTAGATTTTAGATAGATTTTAAATCGAAACTAAAAGAAATTGAAAATCTTTGTAGGTATTTGGACGGTTTGAAATATTGTACAAAAAAGTATGAAAAATTTATTAAACTTTTTACGGGTTTAAGTTTAGATTCATTTTACTTAAAATAAAATTTTGAAAAAATTCCTATTTTAGAAAATTTTGAACTCGTTAAAATTAAAGTTCTCCCTATATATTTGGACTCATTTTTTTTTTTTCAAAAACACTAATTTTTATTTTTTTTATAAATTTTTTTCTTTTATTTTTTTTTTTAATTTTTTCAACATAAATTCATCAAATCAAGAAAGCGACCTAAACAAATTTTGAGTTGTGAGGGTTTTTGATTTTAGGGTGCGTTATGTAAAGAAAAGTTTTAATAACATTTTTGTTTTTAGATTTCACTAGCTCGAGAAAAATGTTTCGGTAGATACCCAAAATTGAGCAGTTCTTTAGAAAGTTGGAAATAAATTGACATGCTAGTGTCAAAATCGCAAAAATTTTTCAAATTTTTTTCATGCAACATCAAAATACGCGGTTTTTGTTTTTTTTTATCAAGTAAATTCCACAAAATTAGCTTTCCTAATACATTTCTCTAGGTTAACGTGGACACATTGCATGATAGCCACCATCGACGGGTAAAGTAGCGCCCGTTATAAAACTCGCACTATCACCAGCTAAAAATACAATAGCATCAGCTACTTCCTTCGTTTCGCCAACACGACCCAATGCATGTGTCTCCTTACAATGTTCGAAATATTTTGCAATTTCATCCTCGGACATGCCACTGCGTTTTTGTATACCTGTTATAATCACGCCAGGATTTACCGAATTAACACGCACCTTTTTATCGGCAAGATCGAGTGCTATACAACGTGTCAACTGATCTAAGGCTGCCTTCGATATGCCATAAGTAGAAGCATTAGCGAATGAACGTAACCCGGCTATACTGGAGACATTCACAATATTGCCCTGAGTCTTGATGAGATGTGGTGCAGCTAATTTGGTCAAAATGAATACCGAACGCAAATTAGTATTTAAAACGCGATCTAATTGATCAACGTCAACATCGAGTATATTGCCACATTCCAACACACCAGCATTATTCACTAAGACATCGAGTTGTCCAAATTTCTCGATAGTTGTTTTTATGATACGTTCCGCATCAAGAGTGACGTCAGCAGTGATGGGCAATATTTCAGCTTTGTTGTTGGCTGTTTTACAGTTTGTTTCAGTGTTCTTCAAATTGGCTTCATTTCTGCCTACGATCACCACTTTGGACCCAAGTTTGGCGAAAGCTTCTGCTGTTGTAGCGCCAATTCCAGAACTTGCTCCAGTTACGATAACAACTTTGCCAGCTAAACTCATTTTTTTTATACAGAAGTGTGAAACTTAACGACCAATAATGAACTAAACTATTTTTTCTTAGCATATAAGCTTATAAAACCCGGGTAGATTATACATTGTGTATCGGGGAGTCCCGATTTCAAATACTAAGCCGCTCGCTACAATTTTTCGTCCCGAAATCTCGGGTTTATATTTTTTTTTCAAATCCCTCAAACTCGCTGAAACGAGTCCGAAAATGTCGGCAGAGGTATCAAAGGACATGTTTTGACTTCGATATCATTACTCCGAAATCGGAAATTAAAATTTTTGCAAAAATATCTTTTGATACCTTATTCGACTTTTTTTTGGACGGTATCTGCGATAGTCCCGAAAAATTCCAGAACCGCGAAATTGTCGAAAAGCTTCGGAATTCGTAGCCTTAGTTGTGAGTTAATCTATAATATCATTATCTTTTGTTGATAATCAGTTTATTAAAACAGCATAAAATTTATTAATAAAGATTATGATCACATACATACGTGTAATGTATTAAAAGCAATAATTTGGCGGGAAATATATACATTAACGTGGACACATTGCATGTTTGCCACCATCGATCGGTAAAGTAGCGCCCGTTATAAAACTCGCACTATCACTAGCCAAAAAAATGATAGCATCAGCCACTTCCTTCGTTTCGCCAACACGACCCAAAGCATGCGTTTCCTTACAATGTTCCACGAATTTTGCAATTTGATCCTCGGACATACCACTGCGTTTTTGCATATTTGTTATAATCACGCCAGGATTTACCGAGCTGACACGCACCTTTTTATCAGCAAGATCGAGTGCTATACAACGCGTCAACTGATCGAGTGCAGCTTTCGATATGCAATAAGTAGAGAAATTCCAAAATGAACGTAAACCCGGCTATACTGGAGACATTCACAATATTGCCTTGCGTTTTGATGAGATACGGTGCAGCTAATTTGGTCAAAATGAATACCGAACGCAAATTGGTATTTAAAACGCGATCTAATTGATGAACGTCAACATCGAGTATATTGCCACATTCCAACACACCAGCATTATTCACTAAAACATCCAGTTGTCCAAATTTCTCGATAGTTGTTTTTATAATACGTTCCGCATCAACAGTGACGTCAGCAGTGATGGGTAATATTTCAGCTTTGCTGTTGGCTGCTTTACAGGCTGTTTCAGTGTTCTTCAAATTGACTTCATTTCTGCCTACGATCACCACTTTGGACCCAAGTTTGGCGAAGGCTTCTGCTGTTGTAGCGCCAATTCCAGAACTTGCTCCAGTTACGATAACAACTTTGCCAGCTAAACTCATTTTTTTTATACAGAAGTGTGAAATTTAACGACCAATAATGAACTAAATTACTTTTTAGCATATAAGCTTATAAAACCCGGGTAGATTGTACATTGTGTATCGGGGAGTCCCGATTTCAAATACTAAGCCGCTCGCTACAATTTTTCGTCCCGAAATCTCGGGTTTATATTTTTTTTTCAAATCCCTCAAACTCGCTGAAACGAGTCCGAAAATGTCGGCAGAGGTATCAAAGGACATGTTTTGACTGCGATATCATTACTCCGAAATTACAATTTTTGCAAAAATATCTTTTGATACCTTATTCGACTTTTTTTTGGACGGTATCTGCGATAGTCCCGAAAAATTCCAGAACCGCGAAATTGTCGAAAAGCTTCGGAATTCGTAGCCTTAGTTGTGAGTTAATCTATAATAATATTATCTTTTGTTGATAATCAGTTTATTAAAACAGCATAAAATTTATTAATAAAGATTATAATCACATATGTACATACGTATAATGTATTAAAAGCAATAATTTGGCGGGAAATATATATGTACATTAACGTGGACACATTGCATGTTTTCCACCATCGATCGGTAAAGTAGCGCCCGTTATAAAACTCGCACTATCACTAGCCAAAAAAATTATAGCATCAGCCACTTCCTTCGTTTCGCCAACACGACCCAAAGCATGCGTTTCCTTACAATGTTCCACGAATTTTGCAATTTGATCCTCGGACATACCACTGCGTTTTTGCATATTTGTTATAATCACGCCAGGATTTACAGAGTTGACACGCACCTTTTTATCAGCAAGATCGAGTGCTATACAACGCGTCAACTGATCGAGTGCAGCTTTCGATATGCAATAAGTAGAGAAATTCCAAAATGAACGTAAACCCGCTACACTGGAGACATTCACAATATTGCCTTGCGTTTTGATGAGATACGGTGCAGCTAATTTGGTCAAAATGAATACCGAACGCAAATTAGTATTTAAAATTCGATCTAGTTGATCAACGTCAACATCGAGTATATTGCCAGATTCCAACACACCAGCATTATTCACTAAGACATCGAGTTGTCCAAATTTCTCGATAGTTGTTTTTATGATACGTTCCGCATCAACAGTGACGTCAGCAATGATGGGCAATATTTCAACCTTGCTGTTGGCTGTTTTACAGTTTGTTTCAGTGACCTTCAAATTGGCTTCATTTCTGCCTACGATGGCGACTTTGGACCCAAGTTTGGCGAAAGCTTCTGCTGTTTTAGCGCCAATTCCAGAACTTGCTCCAGTTACGATAACAACTTTGCCGGCTAAACTCATATTTTTTATGCACAAGTGCAAAACTCAACGATTAATAACGAACTAACCTATTTTTGAGCGACGTGGCCCTTAAAATCCGAGTAGTTTGTAGATAATCTATGATATCAATTTTAGTCCGGTCAAATTAGACAATTTTAAAAATATAAATTCCAACAGAGCCAAATTTTTGTAGAGAGCAGTCAGAAAGAAAACTTCAAAAATGCGCATCGATTCCAGTGTGCTAAAAAATTTATTCGGGTTTAAAGATCTATATTTGAGGGTTGTTGACCCCGAATTTATTGAAAAATTTGGTAAACATTTTATTAACAAAAATTTAATAAATTTTTTTGGAATTTGGACATTTTTAATATTTTTTTTTTAATTTTTATTTAAAGCTTGATATTTTTCCTTTTAAAATTATACCTTTCTTTGTAATAGACCTCGCACATTTTTTTATGTTCTTTCAAAAGGCAATTTATTTGTTTTTTTTTGTTTTTCTCTAGGGTTTGATAAATTTGGTTTGCGTCTGCACTAGTAACAAAATTAAACTTTAGCTATGTAAGTCATTTCCATTTTCCAGTCAAAATGGTTATTATGAAAAAAAAAAAAAAATGGACCAGCCCCACCATAAATGTCCATATAAGTAATAGAGTAAATTTTTCAATCGCGATATCTCAGGACTGGTGACTCTTAGAAAAAAATGCTAGGACCACTTTTGCAGAGTTTTTAGGTCTATAATTCGGTCTCAGCGAATTTTTCGAAAAAATTTACCGTTTTCGAGATAAATACAAAAAATATAAAATTTTTGACCTTTGATCCCGAATAACTTTTTAGCATATATGTGATCGATGGGGACTTTTGAAGTTTTCTTTTTGACGGCAAACCTAAGCTCTACGAAAATTTATTTAAAATTTTTATTTGACCGTACTAGAGATACTATTTGCTTATCGATTACGTTTATTCTATCACGCATTCGATCAAGTACTGTGCATTTCAAAGTAAGGTGTTCCTAAATTTTTTTTTAAATGATTGATGTAACCGCAAAACTTACGTTAAATAATTTTTTGCTATCGAGAATTTAGAAAGAACACAGAATCGGATGGAAAATTTCAATTATTTTATTAAAAATGTATCGGAAGGGTAACAACTACTTTAGATAAAATTATTATTTGTGTAGTCATACAAACTACTAATTATTACTTACCTTATCAATTTAATTAGGTTAGGTTGAAGTGGTTGCTCAAGAAGCAAACTTAGGCCAGTTTTAAAAGTTGTTGACAGAGTCATACAAGCAGTTATACATTTTTATTCCTATAATAAGAGATGATACATAGATTTTACAATTTACAAAGCTTTTTAAAGATTAAAAAAAAAAATATATATTTTTTGGACAACCCTAGTAGACGGCCAACATTTTTCAGTTCATCAGTTAACGCGGGCACATTGCATGTCTGCCACCATCGATCGGTAAAGTAGCGCCCGTTATAAAACTCGCACTATCACTAGCCAAAAAAATTATAGCATCAGCCACTTCCTTTGTTTCGCCAACACGACCCAATGCATGTGTCTCCTTACAATGTTCCAAATATTTTCCATATTCATCCTCGGACATGCCACCGCGTCTATGTATATCGGTTATAATTACGCCAGGATTAACCGAATTGACACGCACCTTTTTATCGGCAAGATCGAGTGCTATGCAACGAGTCAGTTGATCGAGTGCAGCTTTCGATACACAATAAGTAGAAAGATTTGGAAATGAACGTAAACCTGCTACACTGGAGACATTCACAATATTGCCTTGCGTTTTGATGAGATGTGGTGCAGCTAATTTGGTCAAAATGAAAACCGAACGCAAATTAGTTTTTAAAACGCGATCTAATTGATCAACGTCTACATCGAGTATATTGCCAGATTCCAACACACCAGCATTATTCACTAAAACATCAAGTTGTCCGAATTTTTCAATGGTTGTTTTTATAATACGTTCCGCATCAACAGTGACGTCAGCAGTGATGGGTAATATTTCAGCTTTGCTGTTGGCTACTTTACAGGCTGTTTCAGTGCCCTTCAAATTAGCTTCATTCCTGCCTACGATCACCACTTTGGATCCATGTTTAGCAAAAGATTCTGCAGTTGTAGCCCCAATGCCTGAACTTGCTCCCGTTACGATTACAACTTTGCCGGCTAAACTCATTTCGATCTGTTCAATTGCAATACGGAAAGAGAACTGAGATAAATTAAGTGACTGCACATTTTTATGTGTATGTGCAAATTTCATGCATCCACAGTGGCCCCGCGTCTAATACAGAGAGCAAACAAATGCTCATTTATCATAGTAGGGGGCACTGCACAAAATTTTGAGTGCAGTAGACTTTTCACTTACGATACAATTAGCCTAGCTATAGCAACATAAGTTACTATTTTTTCCTCTTAGCCAGATTGAATATAATAATAGTTTATATATATGTACATATGTTGTGACTTAAAAGATTTATAATAAATATCACCCCAGCTATTACTTTTAGTAAACTTTTTTCACTCTCTCCGTTCACGTTCTTCTACTCTCCACCTTTCATTTCTTCAGCCGCTTTCCCTTTTTCATACCAATTTTCTTTCTCTTCCTATTTCTTTTTCCATCCCTATCCTAGACCCTTTATTTGTATCTCTCTCTCAATTTTTAATCTCTACCCATATTCATATCTCTAGATAGCCTTGGGTTCTCTGGCCTAAATATTAATGTAACTTGCTCGTTCGTTCAGTGACCTGATTGATTCAATTGAACTAGTTCGTTGGCGAACTACACAGCTCTATTATGCACTACCCACAACTCTGTCATGTATCTGACATGCGCACTTGACATCGGTATATTTTTAAAGTCATCACATCCAATAGATAAAGATGCTACTTTTTAAGAATATATTTTTGGTTGACCACATGAAATAAATCTCTTAAGTATTTTTATGTCCCGTAGAAGGTCTCGAACCTCGTAGTTTGAACTCGAAAATTATCGAATATCTAACATCACTAAGTACCTAATTCTAAGTTACACCACTAACTACAACCAAATTAAACAAACGCAAAAAGAGAAAAATTTGAAGTTGTTCTACGGTTGCAAGACTTGATTAAAGTGAATTATTAGTATACAGTATTAAATCATTTATATTAAACAAAGCAAATTTGGTCAAGTTAATATTTCTTAGCGTGGAGTCAACAAAATTGCTCCGCCATCGACAGATAACCCTTACAACATTCCTGAAATTGCTGCAATTTTTCAACTTAGGGCATAAATGTGTCTTGATCTTTTATGATCCCAATTTAGCCAGGTTTGTTTGGATGTCCGGCAAAAATTAACGAATAATTGCTTCATTCAATTTTTATTTTGTAAGAAAAAAAAACAACTTTTAAATTTAAAGGTGAGTTTAAAATATATTAGGCAAGTTAAAAGAAAGACTAGGTTTAACTTTAAAATCAAATTTGTTTAACAAGAGCATACATTTTGTGCTACAAAGTAAAGTTGCAGCAGGATCTTCAGGTGTTTCTCGCGAAATACTAAAGTTAGCGCGGAGTCATCAAAGTTGCACCACCATCGATGGGTAATGTTACGCCCGTTACAAAGCTAGCGGTATCACTTGCCAAAAATAGAATAGCATCAGCAACTTCCTTGGCTTCTCCAATACGCCCCAAAGCATGTGTTTTCTTGGCATTTTCCCTAAATTGCACTAATTGTTCTCCAGTAACTCCTCGATTTTTTTGAAAATCTGTTTTTATCAAACCAGGGTTCACCGAATTGACACGCACTTTTTTATCTGCCAAATCGAGTGCTACGCAACGAGTTAGCTGATCGAGCGCTGCTTTTGATACACAATAGGTAGATGAATTGGGATATGAACGTAAACCGACAATGCTGGAAACATTTACAATATTGCCTTGACTCTTGATTAGATGTGGTGCAGCCAATTTGATCAAAATGAAAACTGCACGCAAGTTGGTATTCAAAGTCCAATCCAAATTATCCACATCAATATCTAATATATTGCCATATTTAGATACACCAGCATTATTGACCAAAATGTCGAGTTGTCCGAATTTCTCCAGAGTTGTTTTTATAATACGTTCCGCATCTACTGTGACGTCAGCGGCGATCGACAATATCGCAGCTTTACTGTTGGCTGTTTTGCAAGCTTTCTCTGTAGTATTTAACTTGTCTTGAGTTCTTCCGACAATCACCACTTTGGATCCATGTTTAGCAAACTCCTCTGCTGTTGCAGCTCCAATGCCGGAACCTGCTCCCGTTATAATTACAACTTTTCCAGCCAAACTCATTTTAATGTACAAGTTTTAAATTCTACGGTGAAGAAAGAACTGACAATATTTTCTGTAGCCTCTGAATAAAGTATCTCTATCATCCAAGTGGAGATACTAAATATATGCAAACATATTACTTTATCAAGAATTTACTTATCACTCTCTATGATTCAAGCATTTGATCAACAAAGTATAGTGCATTTTAACCCCTTATTGACAGACGGTACTTTTAGGTACCACTTAAAATTTTGTTCTTTCAAACAGAATCGGTGTTCTTTCCTCATACAGACCAACGTTCTCTTAATAACTAAACAAAGAATTTGCAAATTTTTAGCTTTTTATGCTGCTTTTAACATTCGAAATATGAGCACTGCTTGTGCTGCAATGCATGAAAGAACTGTTTCTCGGATTATCATGGCACTAGTTCAAAAAAATTTGATTCCATCAAGGCCTACGGTACGCCACATGAAAAACTTTAGGAACCTCCTGTGAGGGAACCGCTTTACCGATTTGAATTAAATATGCACCAATGGAAAGGAAATTGAAAAAAAACTGAGTTATAGGCGGTATATTTTCAGGGGATGGGGGTACGGGGTTAGCGATCCCACGATCGCCTATTTTATTGGTTGAATTTTCGATCACAGGCGGTACTAGTATAAAAAATGTGTGTTTTGCTGGGAACTTTTAATTTTTTTACAGATATTTTTTTTCTGTAAGCTCTGTTTTATTACAAAAAAATGAGCCCTCATCCAAGAAAATGGATGTCTTATTACAAAAGTTATTAACGGTCAAAAAAATATAGCCAAATAATAAATACCCTACCAGAATTAGTATACATACAGGTTGTCAAGAAATAAATTGATAACCTTTAAACTTGTGAGGGGCCACCTGAGGTATGTAGGTAAAATGTTCACGGTTTTCGAAATTTTTCATCACTAGTTTTCGAGATCTTAAAAAAAACTATTAAAAACTAGGCTGTTAGAAAGAAACAAATCAATTTTTCGTAATCAGCACCGTTAAATTTACTTAAAACGACTATAAGAAAAGTCTGGAAAATTTTTCACTGTTGACCATTGTAATAGATGACTATGAATGAAAATATATGGACAAGTGTATTATTTCTTGGTTTGGGCAACAAGGGGTTAAAATGATGTATTGCTAAATTTTTGTTCAAATGTTTGCTATAATCTGCAATTTAAAGTCAAATAACTTACTTATAACACTTTCAAACTGCATTTCAGGAAAGGTCAAATGTATTTGAGAAAATGGAAAATGTATTTGAGAAATGGGCAATTTTATTTCAGAAAAGCTTGAAAAAATACTAAAAAATTCTGTACTTCAATACCTACATCAAAAATATATGTACATATATTGAATTACGCCGTTTTGCTCATTTCTCAATTACATTTTCCCTTTTCTCAAATACAGTTGGAAAATTTGTAGTCGCCTCTCTACAGTAAACTTGTTCAACTCAGCATGAAATTTACGTTGGAGTTTAAGGAAATGTAGAGTAGAACAAAATTAAAAAAAAAAAACAAATTTTAAATTTCTCATTTTAAAATTTTTTAGTTTTTTAATATAATCCCAGCGGGAAAAGGTAATGTTTGGTAATGTATAAAGTAATGTATATCCCCTATAAAATTTTGTATGTGTAGTGGAATTCACGAATGACTTTTTGTACAGCAATGTCATAGGAAAGTTATGTTTTTGAAAAATAAAACCTTACGAAATACATTACATGGGAAGATTTTTCAAATATTTTTTCATGCGTTACTTTTCTCATGCTTCTTTTCATGGATGAAAAAGGTAATGCATTACCTACTTTCCCACTGGGAATAAGATTGTTAAGAATCAACTGTGTCAAAATTTTTTTTTAATAATTTTTAAAAACCATAAATTTGTGTAGCTTAAGACAGAAAAAAAAAACATTTAGCCTTTTTTCGAAATTCCGCACGGTTTTTAAGATTTTCAATAATATAGAATTTTGCACCATTTTAAAGAAAAATTCATAACTCACGACTCGTTTGACATATATGGATGAAATTTTTTTTTGTATTAGGGGAACGTTATCTTTTCACAATAGATATAATTTTGTTCAAAAAAAAATTATTTTTTATATCAATTATTTAAACAAATTAATTTTTAAATGCCTTCTGTAGCTACTATTGCCATGAAAATTTTACACAATTATCTTCGAACTCTTACTTATCTATTCCAAAAAGAAAAAAATGGTAGTTCCTATTCAGACAGCTGGTATCGAATTTTTTTTCAGGAAGCGCATGCCGTACTTGGCGCGTACGGTGCCAATTTATGGTCGCGTCACTTCGCTGCAATGCGCTGATGTCGCTTAATATGCTACGTGCTTCGTTACGAAAAATTCGTTACCAACTGTCTGAAATTATTACAATTCCTATTATTAACGTTATGTATGGATGAAATTTCTGCAAAATAAATTTTAAAAAATTTACTACTTTTTCTAATAGAAAAATATTAGAATGGGAACTAAATGAAATAAATCGCCACAAAACACTTTTTTTTCGATACCATCATTCAGCTATAGCTAAATTTCCTCTTTAGGAATTTTATACTGAGGTCAAAACGTGTCCTTTGTAACACTGCTCGACAATCTTCCATGAAAGCCTGTCAGGGTACCCTTTGCTAAAAAAAAAAATATGTTGCCACAAAATGAATTTTTTTTAATATATTCGGCAAATGAAAAGAATGTTTAACTTGAAAATCTTATTTTGTACATAGTACATATAATATAAAGAAAATAGTTTGTGTGCTATAACGCAAAGTTACATGCTGCTCCGGTGTTTCGTGCGAAATAATCAAATTAACGTGGAGTCATCAATATCGCTCCACCATCGATGGGCAATGTTACGCCCGTTACAAAGCTAGCGGTATCACTTGCCAAAAATAGAATAGCATCAGCAACTTCCTTGGCTTCTCCAATACGCCCCAAAGCATGTGTTTTCTTGGCATTTTCCCTAAATTGCACTAATTGTTCTCCAATAATTCCGCGATGTTTTTGGAAATCTGTTTTTATCACACCCGGGTTCACCGAATTGACACGCACTTTTTTATCTGCTAGATCGAGTGCTATGCAACGAGTTAGCTGATCGAGCGCTGCTTTTGATACACAATAAGTCGAAGCATTAACGAATGAACGTAGACCCGTCATGCTGGAAACATTCACAATATTGCCTTTGGTCTTGATGAGATGTGGTGCAGCCAATTTGATCAGAATGAAAACTGCACGCAAGTTGGTATTTAAAGTCCAATCCAAATTATCCACATCAATATCTAATATATTGCCATATTTAGATACAGCAGCATTATTGACCAAAATGTCGAGCTGTCCGAATTTCTCAATAGTTGTTATACCCAGCTGTACTTGTACACAGGGTATTATAACTTTGTTAGGATAACGGTTGGTTGTACAGGTATAAAGGAATCGAGATAGATATAGACTTCCATATATCAATATGATCAGGATCGAAAAAAAATTTGATTGAGCCATGTCCGTCCGTCCGTCCGTCCGTCCGTCCGTCCGTCCGTCCGTCCGTCCGTCTGTCCGTTAACACGATAACTTGAGCAAATAATGAGATATCTTCACCAAATTTGGCATGCGTACTTATTTGGGTTCAGAATAGATTGCTATTGAAAATGGGTAAAATCGGACCATAACCACGCCCCTTTTTCGATATCGAAAATTTCGAAAAACGTATAAAATGGGTTAATTCAATATTAGAAGCAGCTACAATGATAAAATTTGCAATATGTATTGATTTAGATGTTCTAAGGCCGATTTTATAAAAATTTTTGAAAAGGGGGCGTGGTACCGCCCACGTATCTTTGAAGAAATTTTAAAATTTTGACTCTTAATAACTTCAGAACAGTTTATGCTAGTATAACGAAATTTCGTAGAGGACATACTATTGTTGTGGTAAATTCAGCTATAGAAAATAAACGAAATCGCTTCGCGACCACGCCTACTTTTTCATAAAAGTTATATTGAAAGGAGGTGGAAATATTGAAAAGTCCATATCTAATTAACTGATTTCGCTATAATAATATAATTTGGTACATACATCAACTTTCATATTCTTTACATAATTTTTTCAAAATTTTGGAAAGTGGGCGTGGCACCGCCCACTTATGAGTCAAGCAATTTTTAAATTCGACTGCTAACAACTTCAGAACGGTGTGAGATAGATTTACGAAACTAGGTACCAGGCATGTTATGTTTATGTAGAGTACTACCACAGAAAATAAGAAAAATCGGTGAACGATCACGCCCACTTTATGTGCACAGCTGGGTATGTAATGTTCGGTTTCACCCGAACTTAGACTTCCTTACTTGTTTTTATAATACGTTCCGCATCTACTGTGACGTCAGCGGCGATCGACAATATCTCAGCTTTGCTGTTGGCTGCCTTACAAGCTTTCTCTGTAGTATTTAACTTGTCTTCAGTTCGTCCAACGATCACCACTTTGGATCCATGTTTAGCGAATTCCTCTGCTGTTGCAGCTCCAATGCCAGAACCTGCTCCCGTTATAATTACAACTTTTCCAGCCAAACTCATTTCAATAAACAAGTTTCTAATTCCACTACGAAGAATGCACTTAGAATATTTCCACCAGCTGGTTATATTTATAATGGTTGAAGTGTTACTATATCGTCCAAGTCAGTATCAAATTACTTTATAAAGAAATAGCTTGCCCGGCAAGCTTCGTTCTGCCCAAAACAGATGTTTTATTGAGTTCAATTTCAAGTGTGCATAGATTTAACCCCCGACTATGTGTAGCATGGTGTAAAAAGATTTAAATTTTTGAGGGAATGCCATGCCTCTTTTCCGATAGCTCAATTTTTTCGTAAAATTGGTATATAAAAATGAAATGGTGTTCAGTCGTCACGCTAAAACTCGAAAACGGCTGAACCAAATTACATATATACCTCCTTTGGGGGGTTTGTTTGCTATTACCACGCGTAGGTCATGTATTAAAATCAAAACAAAATATTAGAGGGCGTGGTACCTCCCATACAATCTTATTAATTTGGCTGTTATTCCACCATATCTGGCATCTCCCATACACACTTTTTTCTTCAAGGTGAATATCTCTAAAAGGGTTTAAGGTAGGGACCTGGAAATTGGTAAAGAGCTATAGGATGACAACACCATTCTCACCCATAAAACAAGGGGGTTAACCAAAATGGGGCGTGGCACCTCCCGTACGAATAAAATACTTCATAGTCCATATCTCTTGAAGTATTTAGGTTAGACCACTGAAATTTGGCAAGGGGTTATATGGGATCGATCCCTACCACCTCCAAAAAAACTGGTTATAACGAAAAAGGGGGCGTAGCACCTCCCATACGAATTAAATACTTCATAGTCCATATCTCGGGAAGTATTTAGGTTAGACCACTGAAATTTCATGAGGAGTTAAATAAGATTAATCCCTATCATCTCCAAAAAAAACTGGTGATAACGAAAAAGTGGGCGTGGCACCTCCCAAACGATGGAAACATTTCATAGTCCATATCCCTGGAAGTATTTAGGTTAGACCACTGAAATTTCGTGAGGAGTTATACAAGATCAATCCCTATCATCTCCAAAAAAACTGGGGATAACGAAAAAGGGGTCGTAGTTCCTCCTATGCGAAGGAGATAGGGATATGGATTAAAATAGATATAGGGGTCGGGTTAGAGAAACATGCAGGAAAATAAATTTGTAGCAGGACAACGTCTGCCGGGTCAGTTAGTTGTGTTATAAACATCTACAAGTTTAAAAAAAAAAAAGTATTTTAAAAAAGGCAAGTGAAAAGTAAAGCTAGAAAATTTAGCAAGTCAAGATAGCTGTCTTTGAAAGTGTTTTATTTATTTGACTGAATTAGGGCCGTTTTTTTTCAATGTCCGGTTAACGCTAACCGGCAGTTAAATTGACAGATGATGTTGGGTTATCTGTCAAAAGAAGCGTCGATTATTGAACATTGAGAAAAATTCAAAATTTTGAGTGCAATTTTTGTAACCTTGGTAAGGCCTACAATTCATGGAAGCCACAAACAAAAAATTCTCAAATTTTACAAATGTGTTACACAGTGTACATATTTCTTTTTAACAAAAATGAAAAACCCCGTTTCACAAATCCTTGCATTTCTTGCCCTCTAGGATATTTTAGCCAAAAAGGGGGGGTTTTGCCCCTACTCAAAAATATGGAGGGGATAAACAATTTGTGGTATGCAGTTTTTATACACTTGAAAGGACATGTAATTCATGGAGGCCACGAAAACCAAATTTCAAATTTCGCACAATTTGTTACATAGTGTAATTTGTGTGAAACAAAAATTAAAAACAAAACGCTTCTATAGAAATCCTTGTATCTCATCAGGTGATTTTGAACCAAAGAGGGCATTTTTGGACCACTGTGCGGCGTTCGGTTAGTCATTTATCACAAAAAAATTTAATTAACGAGAAATGGCATAAAAAGTTAGATTACACAGTGCTACAGCCATTTTAGACTTTTGAAGCGACCTAGTAGAGATTGTTCATCGGGTCGAGTTATACACGAAATGCCCTTTAAAAGATTTGTAATACCCCCAAAATCTGGTTTTAAGGCCAAAAAACCGTTTTTTCAGATTTTTCGTAAAAAAAATTCATTAAAATACCAATTTTTAACCGATTTTAAAATTCTCAACGGTTTTTGGTAGAGAACTGTTCACACTTTCAAAATATATACCTATAGTATTTTATTTATTTGGAAAAAGTATGATATGTTTTTTTAAGCCAGATGTTGAAATTTCAAGATATGCAGCGTAAACCAAAATCTAATATTTTGGACTCAAGCGCCCTACAGGAGCTTATTTTTATTTTATTTTATTTTAATTTGTTTTATTTTACTTTTTTTAATTATTTTTTGTTTTTTTTTTCTCATTTTATTTATTATATTTACTATATCTATTTTATGACGTGTTATTTTTTTAGATTTAATTGGAACTTCAAAATACGATATTTATTTAGTCGAGTAATCGAATATCGATATTCTAACAACACGATATTCAATATCGATATTTTTTCAGCGATACGCATCCCTAATTTTTATTGACTTTATGTTCTCTGAACAAAGCTAAAAGCTTTCACATGACAGCTAATTCTGCACACTTCCGCAGCTGTTTCACAGTGCTGCCATATTTGCGAAGACAGGAAGAGCTTTTTTAATGCACTAGTTAGAATGAACGTAACGTTACGTCGCTGTGAGCGCATCCCACAAACTTTGAGCACGCTTAAAACTGACTATCGGGATGAAGTTCACAAGTTTGTTTAACGGTCGTTTTCAACTATTTTTCTAGACAAGCAGCCTGCCTTTCTTAAAAAATAAGATTCGATTTATTTTCACCAAAAAAAGAAATATTTGTAATTTTTAGTATATGTATATGTATGTGTGAAAAACATATGTGTGTATGTATGTATGTAAATTATTGATGTACGTATGTATGTAAAATCCAGACCCTAGCAAAATTATTAAAGAAAGAGACGACTTAGTCGTTTATGTTGTTGTTGCCTTTGCTTTGGGTTGCCTCGGCTGTAAGCGTACACGGAATCCCTCCTCACGTTTCAATATGATATCGGCTTGCAGTTTAAAGTCGGCCTCAGTCAAATCCGAAAAGACGCGATAATTTCTGAGAATCGTAGACAAGAGTATCTTCAGCTTGAGCATAGCATATTTGCGACCTGAAAAATGGAAAGAAAAAAGTTTTACAAGAAAAGTCGGGCTATCTGTCATCAAACTCCCAACACTTACCAACACAACTTCGCGGACCCGCCGAGAATGGCACAAATGCATAATAATGCCTATTAGCTTGACGTTCGGGCAAAAAGTTGTCTGGATCAAATACATCAGGATTAGCATAAATCTTGGGATTGCGATGCAATTTGACTGTGGCCACAGTAACGGTAGCGCCACGTGGTATAACATATGGACCCGATGCCAACTTTAAATCTTCTTGCAGTGAACGTGCTATCAACGGCACCGGTGGATACATGCGCAAAGTTTCCATCAAACAGCGTTCCATATATTTCATTTCGAGAGTATCTTGAAATGTGCATGGCCTATCTGAGTCACCGAATATTTCATCAAGCTCAGCAATTACACGATCTTGTATTTTTTGATGTATGCCCATAAGTGAGAGAAAGAATGAGGAACCTGCAGCGGTGGTATCGTGTCCCTCGAACATAATTGTATCAACTTGTTCTTTGATTTCGGTATCGTTGAGTAGTGCGCCATTTTGTGCGCTCT
This sequence comes from Campiglossa producta, assembly GCA_964058755.1. Taxonomy (NCBI): domain Eukaryota; kingdom Metazoa; phylum Arthropoda; class Insecta; order Diptera; family Tephritidae; genus Campiglossa; species Campiglossa producta. The sequence goes on from CAXKVI010000005.1 coordinate 105,791,299, forward strand.
CCAGCAGCAAGTCGAGGAAGGCTAAACGTTTCTTCTCACCCACATCATTTTCCTCCACGTCGAGATCATCTTTCAAGCCCTCCGATTGTCCAAAAGATAAACCTTCAACTGATGTTTCTTTTGCCTTTTCGCCGCTCGGTTTTGGTGTGCTTGGTGGTGTAATTTGTTTCGCCACCACTTCGTGTTGCGCCAAAGAACCACGCGCTCCCTTGACAAATGCAGCTTTTTTGTATTTGATCACTTTAGTTGTGAGTCCATGTATGATGCTTAGGAGTTTTCCTTGTTCCTGATAGTATTTGGAGAGTGTGAAGATGAATTCACTGCGTAAGAAGAGACTTCTCGAACGTAAGTGGAGAATATCGCACATCTTCATGACAGCCAAAGCATACTCGTAACCGGACTTATCTTGAGCCGTTTTGGAAACACCCATGGCCGTTTCTGAAATGAGAGTTGAGAAAGTGAGGAAATTATTTTGAGTCTGTGGTATTTTAAAAATAAGTAAAGTTTAGCTCTAAATATAGGCTCTTGGTTTTATCAGCTATTTGGGCGGAGGAAAATATAATAGATCAGGAGAGGATTCAGTCGAATTCATCAAAATTTGGCAGTGGATTTCGATAAAGTCGATGCCGCCGCTTTTGCCTCTATTACAACTTTTTAGGAAACTCCGCCGAAATAGCGGATAGACCTCTCTGCTGTGGCGGTTTTTGCAGACTTATCTCTTAGTTATTCAGATTAAACTCTGAATCCAACTTATCCAACAAAACCTCATTCCATAACATGATCCTGCATGCTGCCTCTTCGTCTTGTTAGATGATCTTGTGCATTGAGCTGCGGTCTTCACGAGATCACACATGCATACATACGCACAGATACGCTTAAACCTCTGATCATTCAACTGGGATATGATTTGCAAAACACATTTTTCGAGATGTGCACCATTCACACAGATTCAGCCTTCTGAGTCAACCCTGAACCTCAATTCATAAATGTTGATTTGTAGTTGTAGATTTTCGTGTACTATTTACTTCCATGTACGACACATATCCGACGTAACTACTTACATACATTTGTATGGCTTTCCGACCTCGTGCACATTAATTATCTTTTAAATGATTCGCGACGTAGACTTTATAAGAATCATAACAATCATATCAAGCTTTTTTCTACATACTTATATATGGATAAGGGTTCATGAGCGTAGTAGAGGCTAGGATGAAGGGTGGGGTAGGATTTTGTAGTTTTTTTTAATAGTCGCGTATTTTTATAAGTACCGAGTACCTAGTTGGGGTAATTTTTTTTTATGCAGCTCTATAATTTATCAAACAATCTGGCAACTCTTTTTTGTTTGCGATCAGCTGATGAATGATTTGTAAATTTAAAATAACGAAACTAAAATAATCGATTCGAGATTATTCCAACAAAAGTGGAGATTTAGCACACCACAGTATTTGTAAAAAAAAATAATTAAAAGTTCACTAACTAATTAACCAGTTACTGAATTACTACCTAGGAGTAGCATTTGAGTTTAGGAGATGGCTTGGCAAATATTTGTTGAGTCTAGGTTGCGGCAGTGACCCTATACCGTCAGTCTACAGCTATGTAAGTGCATATCTGCCCACATCATGCAGCACATTAGCCCTCAATGTTTTGTCAACAAAAGACTCAGCGTCAGCTTATGACGATCGTTTTAAATTTTTAATTGCCACAAAAACATACAAACTTAACATGGAAAAATTTGTCATAGTTGCAATACTAAATTACAACAAGATGTAGGTATGTATAGTCGTACAGTTATAAACAAAGTGAGCTGTACGAAACCGGTCATCAAACCGCAACGTCGATTATTCAATTTACGAAAAGCCAGAAGAAAGCTCTGGAGCTTACAACATCTTAACAGAGAAGTGGCAAACCAAACTGCTACCAGGTGTGTGTCGAATAAATGTTAGTATTTCCGTCTGCCTTAAATGCTTCCGTCCACCTATTTGACCGTTGCTTCATCCACCCATCTGTCGCTCCATTCTTGGGCCACAAGATTGCAATTCGAGCCAAAGCAAATAAATGAAGCGAATAAGTAATTTCACGGCATGCCCCATAAAAGAGACTCCATCTTCATAGTTACACGTGCTGCTTCTAGACTGTCCACTTGCCATGTTGACTCAAGTGAACACAAACAATTTGCCGTCTATTTGCCCAGGAAAATGCAATGAGGTAGAAAATGTTGTAGAGTAAAAACAATTGCACTGCAAATGGTTAGAGGAGCTTCTGCTTACAATCATGCATACTTGAGAAGTAAATCAAGAAGATTGACCAAGTCAAACGTAACATCTTAATTAAGCAGTCAAGGGGATGTCATACTTAATGGAAAGTGAGAAATCGTAAATTTTTTAATTTGCAACTTGAGCTTGTCACTCATTGGAAAAGTTGAAGGTGAGGAGTTTCCAAAGCATTAATGTATGTATATAAAACGTAGCTGAAGTTGATTGCACGTGAAGTTGTCTAGTTTTAGTAAAAATCTTTACAGCGAATCGATTTAAGACTAACAATAACAATTTTAAGGGCTAGCAACTTATTTCGAATGATCGTGACTGGATTGGATAGCTTTTGAACTAATGACCTAAGTAGTTTTAATTGAACTAGTTCTTTCAATGCTGTGAACTAAATATTTTAGTGGCAACTTTGTAAGTTAAAAATTATGTTAGTTATTTTTAAACATCTGGCAACTCACTTAGGTCTCATATACCTACCGTAACAGCTGATCGCACTTTAGCGGTAATTTTGTATTTCATCATATTTTGGAAGAATAGTATTTTAATTGCAAAAAAAGTACTCAAATGCTTTTTTAATTAAACTATTGAAAGTGGTCATCTGTGTTTAATAAACATTTTATCCAAATCCCGAAGGCGAGTGCAATATGAGGCCACTTTAAAGAAAGTTGTGGCGCAAAGAAAATGAAATGCAAATTCAGCGGAATTGTCATAGGTGCGTATTTTTCTACGCACAAAAAGCTTCTCAGTAAAAATTCATCTGCCTTAGAATCTCCGCCAATCCTTATGATTAAACAAGGAGCAGCACACCACAAATCATTGTGCATAAATACCAAGTGAATTCACTTGACGATAAACGTCAACATTCCAAAATGAGTTTAACACCTGTTTGAGATTGTGGTTAATAACAAGTGTGATATCATAGACATTGTCGTGAAAACTTCAAAGTGAGTTTAGTCACCTGTTTTTAATTTCCTTTTTTGTCTCACTTCTTTCCATCTTCCCATCTCTTTCTACCATTAGGTAAAAGATAGGAGACCGCCATGTTGATGTGTGCAGGATGTTAAACAACACGCCATTGCTTTTCTGTTTTTCGGTGCTGGCGACATTTTAATATGTGCAGGATGTAAACAAACCGACATTTTAATGTGTGTTGTCAAAAGAAGAGTTCACACTTGTTATTGATACACAATGCCACAAATTGGAGGGGAAGCTTTGTCTTCTCGGAGGTTTATCATCATTCATCATTTATTGGCGCTTAACCGCCTAAGCGATTTTGGCCGTTTCGTATCAAAGCACGCCATTCGTTTCTTTTAAGCGACAATTGACGCCAGTTGGAAACGCCAAGGGAGTTCAAGTTATCCTTCACTGGTTGCTTCCATCTCAGCCGAGGCCTCCTCCACCTCTGCTGTTGAACTCGGGTGTCGATAGGAAAACCTTCTGTGCTGGAGGCTTCTTTGTCCATTCGCATAACATGACCCAGCCAGCGAAGACTTTGGGCTTTAATTCGGTGAACTATTGTCAGGTCTGTGTAAAGCTCTTATTTTTTTTATTTCATTTTAATTCATTTTATTTTATCATTTTTTTAATATAGATATTTTTTTTAACAAATTGTTATTTTATTATTTTTTTTTATTATTATTTGTGTTTTATTTTTTTTTCTTATATTCCTTTTAATTTTTTTTTAATATCTTTTAATTTAACTTTTTTAATTTAATTTTGTTTTCTTTTATTTTCTTTAATTTATTTATTTTTGTTTCATTTTATTTTTTGTTCTTAGTTTTCGCTGTCTTTTGATCATTCCAAATTAATTTTTCTGCATCAGTCTAATAAATTCAATCAATTTAATATGCGTGTGGTTATTTTGGAAGCCACATATATGTGTGTAAGAAAGTGAATTATATAACAATGCATCAGTTTGCTATTTACCAACGCCGGGTCTGTGATAATTTCTTTTCAAGCGGCAGCGCATGGTTTAACATGCAAACAACCGCCGGTGAGCCGCATGAACGTGTCAACAGCCAAGGAAAAAATTTGCAGCACCACCGACTAGTTTGGATGGATTTCTTAGCACATCTAAATTTCTTTTGTGCTGCACAGTGGGCAGAAATCTATAATTTTTCACTCAAACTGTCATCTTTTGTTCACTCTATAATACTGATCCTTACATCAGTATAGGTATGATGATCCGATAAAAATAGTCACGAGTTCCAAACCAAATCACTTGTTCTCAAAACCGTAATCGGTTCCGAAAAACTTGTAGTTTCCAAAAAAAAAAAATCTCACCGATTCCAAGAAAAGTTGACTGGTTCCAAAAAAGTCTGTACCTATTTAAAAAATGCGTTCCAAAGAGATTCACATTCCAGTTTCAAAATTTCTCCGGTTTCATACATTTCTGGTTCCACAAAAGTCACCGATTTTTCAAAAGAGTCACGGGTTAAAAAAATCACTTCCAAAATATTAGTCAGTTCCAAAAAAAAACAGTTCAAAAGAAATCACTGGTCTTAAAAATTCTCTTGTTTTAGAAGTCATTCGTTCTGCAAAAAATTATCAGTTCGAAAAAAATCGCTCTAAAATAAGTAGCCATCATTAAAATATCCAAAAATAACTCTCTCCCAAAAATTACCGGTTCCGGTTTTTTCTGATATAACCACCGACTCTAAAAAAAATCAAAAGTTTCGAAAAAATTGAGTGCTTCTAAAAATTTTTTAGCTTTGTTTCTCTCCTGCTAATTATGAATAATTGTTCCAAAAAAAGTGTTCTTTGAAAAAATTAGCAGCGAATTCAGCAGCTTTTTGACATTTAATTGAGAGAGAGAGCGCCAATTCGCTGCAAGTTATTGCTGGAGATTTTTCGTCCAGCAGAAACCAGCAAGCAGGAACAGCTGATCGTTGACATAGCAAAACAACAACAAAAAATGTAAATTCAAATTGTTAGCCAATCAGAAACGTAACCGCTGTTTTGTCTGCAAGTTTCTGCTGAACCCTGTTCGACGAAAAATTAGCAGAAATGAGATTTTGACAGCTTTTTACAAGACTCTCTTCTGCTGACAGTTCTTTGCTGGAGATTTCAAGAAACAACACTTTTACTTCACAAAAAATTCTGAGTCAAAAAAATGCAAACTAGCTAGCCAACCTTTGACCACTGTGCACCTCGGCAAAGTAGTTGTTAAGCGTGGCTATAATGATGATAACAACAACAATAGTCTCATCATTCGTGGCGTCATATTGGCGTTGTCAATCAAATTCATCAGCGCAGTCAATGTAATTCTTGCTAATATTCTTGAATTTGTCTTCTTGCAAAAGTTCGCCTTGGATGAGTTGAATTGACTGTTCGGTGCGTGTGCAGGATACAAGTTGAAGCAAAAGGCAAAGTTTTCATAGTCAAATAGGAATATGCACAGAATTTCTATTAACTTTTAAATACTTCTTTTGCATATTGATTAGGTGTTTGGGTGTGTCATGCCGGCATGCAACTTACAAGGAAGTATCAAAATAGAAAATGCCAATTGATAATGTGAGGTTAAAGCAGGCTATTCAACTCGTTCTCGTAGATCAAAGCCAAGCAAAAGTATCGAATAGAAAAGAAAAGTGGTTAAAAATTTAAACGTTGTGATTTCAATTGATTTGTTGCATTTAAAAGTTAGTTACCACTTACTTTTTCTATAACTGAAAACTCTTTTTTGGAATCAATCAGTCATTTGGTATCAGTGAAATGTTTGTAACCAGTCACATTAATAGTAACTGCTGAATTTTTGGTACCGGAGATTGTTTTCAGCTAGTGGTTCGTTTTAGAAGCGGTCCTTTTTTTGGGGATTTCTTCAGAAAAAATCTTTTTGTTGAAGCTGCAGACTTTATTAGAACCGGGATTTTTTATTGCTGGTGTTTTGTTGTAAAACCGGTGACTTTGACTCACCAATTTTTTCGGAAGGAATAACTTTTTTTTGAAAACAGATCTTTTAAAACCAGTGATTTTTTTTAAGCTATTGCATAGATTTTAACGCAGGCCTTGGCAGTGGGAGTGAAATAAAAAAAATGTTACGAAAAAAGTTCGTAACGGACTTTTTTCAATGTTAAAAGGTTCGGCGTTAGCAACATAACTTGACAAAAATAAATAAACATTTAGGCGTATGGTGTTGTACTGATGTTAGCAGCAGGCCGATTACATAAAATTGGAGCTGTACACTACATAAAATAGGTTGTTGACTATTTTTAGGCTATACTGTTAACAGGTTAAGGCTGTACTGCTCTAAAGTCATAAATATGCTCATTGAGTTTTCATAAATATTATAATTTCATAAGTTGATAAAAAGTGATATGCAATAGCTTTACCGCGGCAGTCCCCGAGTGCCAAACGTCCTTTTCTTGAGGATACAAACCGTTATGAGGCTTATGACTGTTTTAAATAGGACAAGTGATTGAGTAAATAATTTTTTGAGCCTGTAGACTTCCATGAAAAATTTAAACTCTTTTTTGGAAGTAGGTATTGAATTTTTTTGGAAAAAAATAAATTTTTTAAGGCATACTTTTTAGGAGAATCACTCTTGCCAACAAGTGTTACTTTGAACTTAACTAGTAGGCAATTGAGAAGTAAAGACCTCTCTCCACAAACAACAGGAGCGTATAAGTCTCTCATCATACCAGTCCTGATGTACGGCTCAGAAGCGTGGCAGTGTCAACGGAAGATGAGATGGCCCTGGAGTATTTAAGGGAAAATTTCTTCGGAAGATTTATGGTCCTTCCCGTGACGCCAAAGGCGTGTATCGAAGGAAATTAAAAAAAAATCAAAATTTGTAAAAAAAAATATCTGTATTATCTATATTAAAAAAAATGCTAAAACCAAATGAATTAAAATGAAATAAAAAAATGAAGAATAAAATAAAAAAAAAATGTTACAACTTTAAATGCAATATAAAAAAAAAAAAAAAAAAAAAATACAATAAAATTTAAATACAATAAATTAAATAATAAAACCGAAAAAAATAAACTAAAAAAATAAAATAAAATAAAATAAAATAAAATAATATAAAATAAAATAAAAAAATAAAAGACATAAAAAAAAATAAATAAAAAAATAAAACAAAAAACACAAATATCTATATTAAAAAAGGAGATAAAATGAAATGAACTAAAATGAAATTAAAAAAAATTAAGAATAAAATAAATAAATAAAATGCAACAACTTTAGAAACAATATAAAAAAATTAAACAAAAAATACAATAAAATTTAAATACAATAAAATAAAATAAAACAAAAAAATAAAAAAAAAATAAAAAATTAAATAAAAAAAAATAAAATTAAATAAAATTAAAAAAAAATAAATTAAATTAAATAATATAAAAAAAAATAAGAAATAAAATAAAACAAAATAAAAAATTGAATAAAATTACGTAATATATGTCAAAATTAAATAGTATAAATTTGTCGGGTTTGACATTAATTAAGAAACTTTGCCATGAAATGAAATTAGAAATGAGTTCTTTATAAGACATTCTGAATCAAAATTTTCGAAATTAACTCTTCAATTCCTTCCCTTTCACCTGTTCTATTTACCTTCAAGACAACGTCACAAAATCAACCAGGGGTTGAGTTAATGTACTTTCCAAGCATTAAAAAATTTCCTATTATTGCATTGTTTATTGTTGTTACAAAACCAAAAAAAAAAAAATATTGTTGATCATTAAAAAATGTGTTAATGACATTGCAATAAACTCGATTGATGTCACTATTGGTCATATAAAATATTGCAATCGCACTTGTACAATTTATAGCATTTGCCTTCAAGTATCTAACTGCAAAATTTTGTCAATGTGCCAATATGACTCAATAATGGGGTGCTCATAACTGAGCCTAAGTAAAACGAAAGTGTTAACTTTTCATTGAATTATGTCAGTCCAATTGTTATAAAATCAATACTTTGCTACAATCATGCCGAACATATCAATACCTATACGTGTTGAAGATTTTTTTTAGTTCCTTTCCTATATTTTTAAGGTTAAGCGTGTAGCGGTTTCAAGATAAACACTTTTTTGTACTACTTATCGATTATATAATTTATTTTATTTTACTTTTACTTTATTTTAAGTTTTATTTAGTTTAATTTAATTTTCGAATCCCGGCGTGAATTTCGATGTCAGCAGCTAGACCCATGCACCCACACACAATTTGTCGCAATATACCCAGCAAACACAGCCTCTAACGTTAGAGAAATTTCGATTCTCGAGTCGAGAAAGATACTAAGTAGATAACTATTCTAGAAATTGCCTCGAGAATGATTTGAGAAATAATTCAAATTCTATGCACATTCGAATTCCATTAGAGAATGACATTAAAACTACGAATTTCTCGATTTGAGAACTTGTTTGAGAACATTCCCCGAGTCATTCTCTAACGTTAAAGCTTACAGAATGCGAGTTGTTATCGAATTTACCTCTAATCGTTATCTAGCTTCAGTGTTTATTGGGTATCGGTATATTTGTAGACACTCTACTAGACCATTTTAATAAGTTTAAAAATAACAATGCGGTTAAATAGCACAAATTCTATTGTGAATAAATTTGTATGTACGTACGAAGGTATATGCAAATATTATATTACATTTATTCATATGAAATCAGATGAATGAGATATCAGTCAGTAATAGGCAATTTTTATGGAAATTTTTCTACAACAAAGTCGTTCTGACGTATCTTGCATACAAATTTTTTCTAGAAAATATTTGTGTTATTTGATTTAAGGTAACATCTGCTTTGACACCACCATTCACTCTTGGAGGTGTTTGATTATTTCAAATTTTCAAATTTTAAAATTTATTGTATAGTTTTTGAAGTTAACTTCTTAGGCGGCGATATGAAGTTTTGATTGAGTGTAAAATTTGAGAAAATGGATGACGATGAAACGGAAGTTATGGCACGGAAATAGAAATTGTAGCCGACTTTCAGGCGTATACTTTCGTATACTTTCAGGCGTAGATGTTTTTCTTATATTTCGGGAGCCGCTCAACCGATTTGGATAAAATTTGGCATTATAGATAGTATGATTCATTCTACGATTATATGCGTGGGTTTTTCCATTTGAGGCTGTTCACAGGGTTGCCACCTATCTAAATTTTTTTTAATATTGAGCAATATATGCCAATATGGGTATCAAATGAAAGGTATTTTCGGTCGCATTTCAAATATGACGATTTCTAGCAGGGTTATCAGCTAGGGTTGCCCCCAAACCATATTTTATTTATTTTTCCTATACTATATACACGGCGATTGCCATTTGGGGCGGTTCAAAGGGTTGCCACCTATCTATTTTTTTTTTAATACTTAGCAAGATATGCCTATATGGGTATCAATTGAAAGGTATTTGCGACCGTGTTCCAAATGTTTAAATTTTAAGCAGGCTTCCCACCTAGTCTTCCTATCTTTCTTCGTACAACTCTCTTTCCTATCTCTCTCCCTTTTGCTCTTCATTGCCCTCTTTCCTTCTACCACGCCCCTCTTCCTCTATATCCCATTGGTATTGGCCCCTGTTAAGTTAGGCCTAATTCTACACATGTAACAAATTTTATGGAAAACGCACCATATATAAGATATATGTAGTCGAAAGTTCAATAAATGACAGTTGACATACACGAGCCTATACAAAGTTCACGAGGTGCGGTGAATAGGTACTGTTAAAAATATAAATATCTTAGTAGGCATATTAACTCTTGAATTTCCAGTGACATCTGTAGTTACATTTTATGATAAGGACACTTCACAAATAAATTCATACAAATTGAAAGGAGCCTATTTTAACTATTGGACGATTTGACATGAAAGGACCTATTAAAAAAGTCACTTTTAAACTTAACCAAAACTTTTTTTAAATGCCTATGTGTAATGCTCGCTTCCATCTATGTTTAACTTACCCAATAATATCTCCACAGTCGCCTCGCTCATATAATCATGACAATCAAATGTTTTACCACCTTCAGAGCGCAATTTGTGCACCACATTTCGCGAGTTCTCGTTAAATAGATCAATAAAACTCTTTAAAACATTTAAATGAAATGTTGGAGCAATTAGTTTACGATGAGCACGCCATTTTGCACCTGTAAGACGATATGGCAAATTAATAATACATCTAAAGCATTGTCTAAATGATTAGACGGAGCAACAACAACATTTTTTTTATTTATGCATTTTATTTATATATTCCCTTAGGAACATGTATTTAGCTTTATTCCCTGTTGATTTTTTCATGTTTGGCAAATTTTCAAACCAAAATCGGGGAATCCAAAAAAAACATGCCAATGTTTGAGGCTAGAATACTAGAAAGAAAATTGGCTAGTCTGAGAAAATTTCAGTTTAGGCAGTTTTTAAACCACAGACAAAGTTGACTATAGTTTATTTCATACAAATTGACCGTTTAAACAAAGTTTAAACTCCCACTGGAGTTTAATCTTGCACTGAAAACCGGGCCTTAGTCTGTAAAATCTAAACTAGCGATGATAGACCTCTAGACTTTAATTTAAAAATCTGGAAAAATTACAACAATGTTTTTTTCACTTTTCTTAAAAAGAAAATCAATATACTTTTGAGTTTTTAGCGAAAACCAGTTGAAAAATGCTACAAACAATACCAACTACGATGATTACAATTACGATCTTGTTGAAGGATCTTGTCAAACCGCTTTGTAATGTTGCTTAGAAAATTTTCATTACCTTTACTGTTCATCGAAACAATGAGAGGAGATTAGGACAATACAAGCAACAATACCAAACGGTTTGACAAGATCCTTCAACAAGATCGAAATTGTTATCATCGTAGTTGGTATTGTTTTTAGCATTTTTCAACTAGTTTTCGCCAAAAACTCAAAAGAATTATTAGATAAAAATTATTCGACTGGTCAAGAGTCCACAAAAATTTCAAAGTTCGTAATGAAAGAAAATCAAAATAGTTTAACCACACTAAACCCAAATAAAAAGAATAGAATTTAATTAGAATTTTTTTCAAACATACATAGATATTTGCGTAAATCCCTCACGTTTAGTATACAAAACACCGAATTAATTTAATTTATTTGTATGCAAGCGATGGCATTTTTATGAATAGAAACTAATACAAGCATGATTTTAAAAGTACATACACATTTTGTATACAGGGGCGGATCCACGGGGGTGGCTTTCAGGTTCAAACCCTCGCCTTCGGGAACCAAAAATTCATATTTTTCTCAGTAATACAGCAAAAAATATAGTAAAAACTACTAAAAAAAATATAGTAAAAATTACGCAAAAATATAGTAAATATTTACAAAAATGTAGTAAAAAATTAACCATAAATAAAGTTAAAATTAGACAAAAAATAAAGTAAAAAATTACAAAAAAAAGATAGTAAAATTACATAAAAAGTAAAAATTACACAAAAAATTTAGTAAAATTAATATTAAAAATATAGTAAAAATTACACAAAAATTATGGTAAAAATATGCAAAAATTTTTAAAAATTACCTAAAAAATACAATAAAACTTACATAAAAAATACAGTAAAAATTAAACAAAAAACGTAGTAAAAGTTACCCAAAAAAAACAAGTAAAAAAAATATGATAAGAGTTGCGCAAAAAAAGAGTAAAAATGACGCTAAAAACATATTAAAAAATTACCCAAAAAATATAGTGAAAATTACACAAAAAATACAGGAAAAACTACACAAAAAAAAAAAAATAGTAAGACTGCCAGCAACTGTCAACGTAATACACATCCAGTAACTTTTTAAACGATTTACAGAATTGGTACCTTGAATTAATAATAATTTGAAGCCCCTCTTCCCGAAATCCTGAATCCGCCACTGGTTGTGCATATTCTCACTTTCTCACATCATTCGAAATGCTGCGCTTTTAATTTATTTACTTTGCCACTTTTGCGCGTTTATTGGGTTTATTATGTTGTCTCATATAGTCCATGTGTACTAGGGTGGGTTCAATTAGGTTTTTTTAATGAGAAACAATTTTTTTTTTTTGTGGAAAATCATGAAAAGGTACAAAAACTGAGAAATATAATTGAGGTATTCCCACTAAATTGTTTTCAAAAATAACACAAAAAGCTATTGTCAAAATTTTTTCCAGCAAGAACAAGAAAAACACACGTATTTTGATGTTGCATGAAACAAATTTTGAAATATTATTTTGCAATTTTGACATTAATGTATTAATCTTTTATGTTTTTTATGAAAAAATTCAGAGAGAATAGCTCAAATATTTTTTAGTTCTCTTTCAGTTTGGTTCAAAATTTTTTGTATACCTTAATAAGGGTATTTTCATGCCTTTCCGATTCGAATGAATTTTTGTAACTATGCAAATTCTAAATTTTATCCTTTTTCCTGTCTTTATTTTTTAATATTTTGGAACCTATTGTACCAAAAAAAAATTCTTTGGTCCTTTTGAAGAAAACTTGGAGAAAAAAAATTCCAAAAAAATTTAAATTTCTAATTTTAGAACATTTTTAATTTTTCAATACCTGAAAAATCAAAAATATTCTGAAATTGGAAAAAATTTATATTTTTTGGCAAAAAAAAAAACACAATTCTGAAAATTTCAGAATATGTATATCGATTTAGATAAAATTTTTTGTCCAAAATAGAGAAAATTAGAAAAATAAAAATTTTTCTCAAATGAATTTTTGAAATTTACAAAACAGTAAAAAGGGATACAAAAAGTAATTTTGAGTCTGCTTACCTTTAATTGAAACAAATTTTTCCCCACCCACCCTAATGTTTATATTTGCATACATGTAAATATGAGTTACCGCCATGCTTCACAAATTTCCCATTAACTATTTGATTTTTGATTTGTTTATTTATCCGTGTAACCATACGAAGTGTAAACAATAAACATTTCAATTTTCAACAAACCTAATAAATGTATAATGGCTTGAAAATAACCAAAATGTTTTGGCACCCAACTAAAGCGTTTAAGTGATTTACGCAGCACCAAGAAGTGTACCCAGTAGGGAAAAGGGAGAAATTTAAGATAGCAGTCGAGCAAGTAGTTTAAGTAGTTGTCCCCTGCTAGATTCCCTTTGTTATAATTACGATCTAGTTAAGACTTCCTTACCTGTACTAATTAGCAATCCTTCGCCTAGCCAAGGTTTGAAGAACTTATATTCCGATGATTTGTCAATATAAACGTGGCTGCTCAGCAATATTTCGACGTCACGTGGATCATAAATGAAAACGACCAATTGTGGTCCGATCCACATTTTGGCTATATTTTCGAATTCTGCGCTCTTTCGGATGACAGTCTTAAAAACCGCTGTAAAAGAGAACAAAACGAAAAATTGTAGTTGAGTAAATTTGGTTTGAAAAGTGTATTTTTCCGGACATATTTCCATGTGTCTCAGTGATATCGTTTTTTTTGATTTCTCAAATTAATTGAAGCATTCTCTTTGGGTCTTTTATCCAATGTTATCAAAGTGGACATTAGCCCGGATCGGTCCCCATACAAAAAAAAAAAAAACAGTTTTTTAAAAAAAAAAAATGTTTAGGATCGCCTTCAAAATATCTTTAATCCTAGGGGTGGACTGGAAAAACTTTTTTTGTCGATCGACCTTAGTATTCTTACATATTTTACTTACTTTTACAAAACAATTTTCTCGTTTCAGCTAAAATGCCGTCAAGAAATTCATATAAATTTATACAGCAAAATGGGTCATTAGGGGCTTTCATCAAACCTTATAAACACCTTATAAAACGTGTATTGTACATTTATCAAGTGTGTAAATGAGCTGCCAAAAATTGTATGGAACAAAGTTTACACAATTTTGATAAACTTCCGCGTCGATTTTGGGGCACGGTTAAAAAAATGTGGCTAGGCGGCTAATGTTTTGGAATATTTTTAACCATCTAAATACCTACAAAGATTTTACTTTTTTTTTTTTCGTTGCGATTTAAGATCTAAATGAAAAAGCAGTCAAACAATTTTTTTTTTTTTTAAAATTAACACTTTTCGGTTTAAAATTGAAACCTTTTCAGTCAAATTATTTTTTTTTCGTTTTCATTTATTTTTGAAAGCTTATTCAAGATTTAATTTTCTCCACAACATTTATGTTTGCGATGTAGCTCAGTGATAGAGCAACCGGGTATGATGCGGAGAGAATTGGTTCAAATCCCAGCCAAGGGCCAAAAAATTCATTTTTTTCTTTAAAAAAGTGTTAAAAAATTGCCGGTTTAAAATTGAAACGCCATTCTGTTAACCAAATTTCTTGAAATTGTTTCATACGATCACGGATCGAAAACCAGACGAGAGAAAACTCCGTGAGAGAAAGCTCCGTGATGCGTCAGTCGTATAATCGAAATGGGATTGTTAGATACGATAGCAAACGAAACGTAATTTATTTTCAATTCACAAAGTTTTGAATACCTTCAGTCACTCGGTCACGTATGTAAAAATCCGAAGCTACGATAGAAGTTGTACGTTCACGAAAGTCATAGTCCGAAATACACAATTTTACGTGACGAGTTATACGATCACGGATGTCACGATTCGGGCCCTGGTCTTGTTTGAATTTGACACCGAATTTGGTTTGGTCATATACGAATGTAGTCCAAAAAAGTTTCAAATTTAGGCTCAAATTTTTGACCGTGTAGGAATTTGCTGTTATTATTTTGATCAGTAAACGATTTTATCTAGAATTTAATTATTCACAAAAGTGTCCATAGGGGCAAAGGTGTACGTAGAATTGGCAGGGTAAGAGGGGTCATGGACCCCCATTTTTCTATTTGATTCCTCTTTTTTTAAACTCGAAAATTAGAACTAGATAATTTTATTGTAAGAGTGGTGCAATTTTTTACCCAGCATACTAGTACTGGTACAAGGGTATTATAATTTTGTCCACACAACGGTACTATGTAACGGCACAAAATAATCGAGATAGATATAGAGTTCCATTTATGAAAGTTCTAAGGTTGAAAAGGGGAATTGATTAAGGCATGTCTGTCCGTCTGTCCGTCCGTGTACACGATAACTCGATAACTTGAGTTT
>CAXKVI010000005.1:105811574-105817852 GCA_964058755.1 Campiglossa producta
GTCGCTGACTTCCTACGAAAAATATCAAAGAAAACAAATATTTTATGCTTAGACAAACAAATTATGTTAAACATTCCAGAATACATTCATCAAATATGTTGGCAGTTTCTACGCAATTTATGCATGCGTCAAAAGTGTGTTTGGTTATTTGGCTGGCGTCATGTGGCAAATGGAGTATTTTATTTGTTTTACATGCCTTTGGTATTTATTTTTATTTTCATCACGCACATTTAACGGCAATATTGTGCGCTAAACAGCTGATGTTTATGCTAAAGTAGAACGCATAATTTGTTTATTAATCAGGGAGTTAGTGACAGTAAAATTTACATATTTATTATACCTTCAAAAGAAAAAAAAAAAAGAAATATTGCGTGTGAAGGCACAACATTTTGAAGCTTCCGAATGGAAATAGCTTAACTTTTTAAAGACATGAAGTTATGAACTATTAAACAATGGAGACATTGTAATATGTACAGCTTACATATTATTCGAGAAGACAGAGATTCATATTTTTTTGGCAGAACTTATTTTTAGTAGTTTTGACTTTGCCTTGCGTTAATTGTTGGGTATATCATTATGTATTTACCATATCATGTGATACGTTTTTCCTACAGAATGGAGGAAAGCTCAGTTTCATGTATCATGTGATATCTTAGATATAATGCAACATATTTTGAAATATCATACATCCCATGTGATATCTTACAATGTGACATATCATGTGATATCATAAAATGTCAGATATCGTGTGATATCTTATAATTTTGCGTAATATAACAAGACACATAATGCGATATCATACAATATATTATAATGTGAAATATTATGTAATATATTATAATAGAAATATCATGAGAAATCATATATGTTGACATATCATGTGGTATCAAGTTACTTATCATGTGATATCATATCTAAAATGTGGCATCTTATAATGTGACATATCTTATATATCTTATAATATGGCATAACATGTGATATCCTATAATGTGACATATCATGAATTATTATTTTAATGATGAAAGTTTTATATAGAGGGGTAAAAATCGAGTTACGCGGTAGTACTAAACGATATATCAAACTTTGCAATCGGATTATAAATAAAAAAAGTTGTGAATAAAAATCGATTTTGGCTGTTTTTAGGACTCTCGTAGGATGAAAATTTTTATCATCCCTAATTCGCCGAAGAGTCATCTTTCATCCTAGGGGGGGTAATTGCAAACTTTTTTTTCGACCCGGTCTAATGTGATATCCCTTAATGTGACATCTCATGAATTATCATATATGTAAGTACATACCATGTGATATCTTATAATGTGACATATCATGGCATAATAGTGATATCATATAATGTGGCTTACGATGTGATATCCTATAATTTGATAGTTTTGAAACTATTAAAATTAAAAAAAAAATTCTATATTTTTTTTAGTTATAAACCCGAAATCATGTGATATTTATTCAAAAATTTTCCAGCTTTCCAATCACCAATGATCTGAATACTTATAGAATCCTAAATTTCAGAAAATCCTGAAATAATACTGATAATATCCCAAAAAAAAAAACTAAATATCGTATCATGTGATATTATGTCTTGTGCTGTCATTTTATTCAAAAATGTATCAGCTTTCCAATCACTATAGTGATCTGAACACTTATAGAATCCTTAAAATAATTTAGAAAATCCTGAATTAATACCCTAAAAAACTAAAACCGTATCATGTGATATTATGTCATGTGATATCATTTTATTCAAAAATGTATCAGCTTTCCAATCACTAGTGATCTGAATACTTATAGAATCCTAAAAATAATTCAGAAACTCCTGAAATAATGCTGATAATATCCCAAAAAAAAAAAACTAAATACCGTATCATGTGATATTATGTCATGTGATATCATTTTATTCAAAAAATGTTCCAGCTTTCAAATCACTTTAGTGATCTGAACACTTATAGAATCCTTAAAATAATTTAGAAAATCCTGAATTAATACCCTAAAAAACTAAAACCGTATCATGTGATATTATGTCATGTGATATCATTTTATTCAAAAATGTATCAGCTTTCCAATCACTAGTGATCTGAATACTTATAGAATCTTAAAAATAATTCAGAAAATCCTGAAATAATACTGATAATATAAAAAAAAAAACAAATATCGTATCATGTGATATTATGTCATGTGATATCATTTTATTCAAAAAATGTTCCAGCTTTCCAATCACTAGTGATCTGAATACTTAGAAACCTTAAAATAATTCAGAAAATCCTGAAATAATACTGATAATATCCAAAAAAAAAAAACTAAATATCGTATCATGTGATATTATGTCATGTGATATCATTTTATTCAAAAATCCAGTAACTAGTGATCTAAATATTTACCTGGCGATGAGCAGATTCTCTTTAATAATTTTGATTAAATTAGTACGACTTTAACTTTGCAACAAAGTCTTTTTATTACTATTAACACTTAAAAAATAAATATAGTTTTACTCTAACTAACAATAAACTAAAATTACTTTGTATAGTTTAATAATAAAAAAGTGAAAAAAAAATATTTAAGCCACCACGGCGTATGAGTGACATTTTAATCAATAAACAAATAAATGATTAATGATCATTTTAACTCTATAATCATCTCATAACTTAAATAAACGCTTACAAAACAACAATTTGGCAAGTAAATATATGTATTAATACAAAAACACTACTTATACTTAATACTCAAGTCAGTTTGGAAAAAACTTTCATTTGAGTAGTAAACTATAAACTAAATTTTTTTCTTAAATATGGAAGCCTTATGCTAAATACTATCTTTTTTGCATGAGTAGTTCATAATTCTATTATGGATATGATTTTTTTTACATTTAACTTCATTTATGTACAGTTGATGGTTTGAGTTCGATCAAATATTTTTGTTAAGTGTTGATGTTTGATTTGATTTAGAGAAATTAGTATATACCTACGAATACAACTAACTACTGTTAGCTTGGCCTAAAAGTATGTTAAGAAATTTTATTTGTTGACGTTTATAGCTACTTAAGTATACATTGGCGAGTATTATTTAACTTTAGTTTTTAATTTATCGTGCGTTTCAAGCATTTACTTTAAACTTATGATAATTCTTAAGAGTTGTTTCTCTTATTCATATTTTCTTATAATATTTGAATATTTTCAGCGCACACATTTCAGCACACAATCTCTTTGTTTAGACCGAAGACTCGTAGATGACGATTTTTAGCACTTTTGGCTGATTCTCTTGCGCCTCTTTGACTTCTCTGAGCAGCGCATTTGTGATGGCTTCTAAAGCAGCAATATCCGCTTTCGGATCCTTTTTCGAGCCTGTATTCCATTTGGGCATTGAAACCTTATTAGTTGAAAATTGAAGAAGTAGAAGAAAAAAACTGTTTAATTGATGGGTAAAAAATTATTTTAATTGCTGCAATGAAATAATTTCGAAATAATTTTTAAAACATGCATTTTACAAATTATTTATGTAATTTTTCATATATAAATATTTAATTTTTTAATTTTTTTTAAACAAATCAGGTGCGCCTAAAAGTATACACAATTTTTTAGTATGGCTTTCAAACTGTCGGAAATAAGTAGCGAATTTTATTAGAGATCTCAAAGAGTAGCAATTTTATTGCAAAAATAAAATTGCAATTACAATTTTTCACTTTTATTATAAGTCAAAAATTTTACAAGCAAATGGATTAGGGTGTGCAGTAAGGTGAATGAAAAATGCTGACGAAAGTGCTGGCAAAATGATATTTTTTCTCATATATTTTAAAATAGATAGATATAAATTTTTTTAAGCTTACGGGTAGTAATTTCTTTAACTTAACATCATCTACAGAAAGCTGAAGTATTTCAGAATCGAAAACAATAAAATTAAAAAAAATATGTGTTAGTAAGAAAATTAAAAAAGTTAAGTTTTTTAAATACATAGTAAATCTTCACATTTTCTTATATACAGCATACGAGGGTAGTTCGCGAATTTCGGTGAATTTTTGCGAAAGAAAATAAATTGTTCGGCAAACAACTATTTAATTCCCAACATTTTTTCAAAGTTCCAAATTTTTTTCTTTTGTCTGTTTTAATTTTTTTTTCAATGGCGCTGTGAAACTTGGCCTAAAAACTTTGACAGTTATGAGGTGAAAATAAGTTAGCATGCTCGCAAACTAGTCTCACAAAATTCTCCTCACCACATCAAATAATATTTCACCAAACGGTAGTAAAGACCTGTGGCAAAGTACAATGCATTGGAAATTTTTGACAGTTATGAGGTGAATATAGTTTGAAATGACCGAAAATTTGTTTTAAAAATTTTTTTTTACCACATGAAAATCATCACCAAAGTAACTTTCTCAACTATAGCATATGCTTCGGTTGCTGAATTATACTCCCGCGATTTTATTACAGAGTTTTCATAGAACCCAAGTAGTAAAAGGGCCTGTGGGGAATAGTAGTATGAAATTTTTGACAGTTGTGAGGTGAATATAATGTCACATACCCACAAACGAATTTTAACAAATTTTCCTAATACAGAAAAAGCTTTTTTCAACTGAGAAATTTTCTATAAAAAAGCTTTATTATTTGACACATGACTAAACATCAATATTTTGACAAAACAAAGTAAAATTTTGACACTTAGCGTAAATTTTTCAAAAGTTTCACTTTTTATCTGTCAAAAACTACAAGTGTGTATTTTTAATAAAAAATGTAATAGGTCGGGATTCCAAATAAATCTTCCAGAAAATCGGAGCATGGTAACTTGGATTGAAATTTTTTGATAATTGTGGTGAATTAAAGCAAAAATTATTTGATTGTTAAGTTAACACTATCCTTCAGACAAAAACTATTCCAGTTAAAATATCCATGCAATTTCATAAACTGCCTTCATCATACCTTAGGTTAGATAAAATTGTTTCAACTATTTACACAATAAAAAAATTCTTAAGAACTTGAGCAGAATCGTTACATGCAAACAAGTTTCAAATAAACATACCGTTAGTACTTTTTGCAACGCCATATAATCCAATCCATAGCCAGCAGTTTCGCCGAGTCGCCGCAAAGTCTCCGCCATTGGACCAGAAAGTTCCTATAAGCAGAAAAAAATGTACACAAATGAAAAGGAGCGCACTCAAACAAAAACAAACTCAAATACACAAAAAGCATAATCGAAATAATTGATGAAAAAGTTTCTTGTAATTGATTTGAGCATAGCAGACGCTAACTCTGCTAATAATATCCGTTGCACAGCATGCAAACACTTTACTACTCACTTGCAATTTCGCCCAACTGCTGGCATATTGTCGACGCACTAACTCAATAATGGTGGAAGTCAGCGCCAGACCGATTAGAATGTACAAAGTGCAAAGTAACATATAATTTGGCTTTTCTGCAAGATAAGAAAAAAGGAAGGAAATTAAAAGATGGAGATGGTTGAAGAAGTCCAAAACCAAAAAAATATAATAAAGAAAAAAAAAAAATAAATAAAATTAAAAAAAATAAAATAAAGTAAAATAAAATAAAATTAAATTAAAAAAAAAAATAAAATAAAAATTTAAATATAAAATAAAACAGAAAAAAAATAAAATAAAATAAAATAAAATAAAATAAAAAAATAGAAAAAAAAAATAAAACGAAAAAAAATTAAAAATAATTTAAAAAATAAAATAAAATGTAAAGAAATAAAATAATATTACATTAAATTAAAAATAAATATAAAATTAAAAAAAATAAAACAAAAAAAATAAATAAAAAATAATTGAAAAAAAAAAAATAAAATTAAATTAAATAAAAAAAAATAAAACATAACAAAAATTAAAAAATAATTGAAAAAACAAAAGAAAATAAAATAAAATTAAATTAAATTTGATGAAATAAAATAAAACAAAGAAAAAAAATAAAATATAATTAAAAAAAAATTTAAAAAAATAATAATAAAAGTAAAAATAAAACCTAACAAAATATAAAAAAAAGTAAAACAAACTTGAACTTAACTTTCTAGAACCAACTGCTAATTGAGAAAATCTTAGATCAAAATGAACTACACAAGCACATGTAGTTAGCCATCTACTTACTTGGCACCAAATCGCCAAAACCAATTGTTGTCATTGTAATGAAACAAAAATAGAAACCATCAAAAAATGACCAGTCATCTTCCCAGAGCAGCAACAACCAGGCGCCAGCAGCTAAATAGACGCCCAAAAAAGCCACCGCCAAAATCGCATAAAACCATGTTTTGCCAACAAAGTTTGAAAAACT
>CAXKVI010000005.1:105825552-105828052 GCA_964058755.1 Campiglossa producta
ATAAAATAAAATAAAATAAAATAAAATAAAATAAAATAAAATAAAATAAAATAAAATAAAATAAAATAAAATAAAATAAAATAAAATAAAATAAAATAAAATAAAATAAAATAAAATAAAATAAAATAAAATAAAATAAAATAAAATAAAATAAAATAAAATAAAATAAAATAAAATAAAATAAAATAAAAAAATAATAATAAAATAAAATAATACAAAATGAAATAAAATAAAATAAAACAAAATTAAATAAAATAAAAAGAAATAAAGTAAAAAAAAAAAATAAATAAATAAATAAAATAAAATAAAACAAAATTAATTAAAATAAAATAAAATAAAATAAAATAAAATAAAATAAAATAAAATAAAATAAAATTAAATTAAATTAAGTTAAAAATAAAATAAAATAAGATAAAGAAATTAAGAAATAAAAATAAAATAAAATAATAAAAAATAAAAAATAAAAAATAAATAAATAAATAAAATAAAAAAATTAAATAAAATAGAATAAAATAAAATTAAATTAAAAAAAATAAAAAATAAGACAAAATGAAATAATAATAAAAAATAAAATAAAATAAAATAAAATAAAATAATAAAAAATAACAAATAAAATAAAATAAAATAAATTGAAATGATTAAAGTAAAAAATATAAGTAAACAGTAAAATGAATGAAAAAAAGAATAAAAACAAACAAGAATAAAAAGAAAAATTAAATAAAATAAAACTAAAAAAATAAAATAAAATAAAGTAATAGAAAAAAGGAAATCATGATAAGTAAAAAAAAATGTAATTTAATAAATAAATAGAAAATTAAAAAATAAAAAATATAAAATTATAAAAAAAGAAAAAATAAATCAAATTTAATCTCTACATATAATAAAATTGTAACAGGCCGATGTCGGTACATGGCAGATATCAACAAAAAATTGATTGGGGGAAGCATTATTAAGCGAGTAGAATCCAAATCAACCATTTTAAACATTTTTGTGTGTCTGTCTGTCTGTCTGTCCGTATGTTTGTGGTCGTATCACTCTGAAAGTAATAAATGGAATTGAATGAAAGTTTTTCCGTTGAATAGCTCGACGCTCAACTTAAAATTTAAGATATTACTTTTTTTCGATATCTCAACCGGTTTTGGAGTTATCGCCCAATATGTGGACCATGTCTGTCTGTATGTTTATGGTCATAACACTCTAAAAGTACTGAATGGAATTGAATTGTTAGATTGCTAGACGCTCAACTTAAAGTTTAAGATATTAATTTTTGTGATATCTCAACTGGTTTTGGGGTTATCGCCCAATATATGGACCAGGGGTGATCAAAAATGTCTTAGTACAATATGGGTGTCAAACGAAAGGTGTCAATGAGTGCTATAATATGTGATGTGATTCATTAAAATATCTGAAATGGCTTGGGAGATATCTTGAAATTTCGATAGCTCGACCGGTTTCGGAGGTATCGACGAATATTTCCACAAAAATGTGTTAGTACATTATGGGTATCAAACAAAAGGTGTTTATGAATGCTGCCATAAACCATTTGATTAATTTCAATACCTAAGCTACGCATACGAAGCCACGGGCACCAGCTAATAGAAAATAAAATAATGAAATCCGAGTTTGAAGTTAGATTTTTCGTGTGACTTAGGATTTTGTTCAGAGATCGGTACTTTAAAAAAAAATTGTTTTTGATTTTTTTTTTTCTTTTTTTTTTTTTTCTTTTGCACTATGCCAAATATAAAAACGAAAATTAAATTATACCCCAGAAAAATTTCTCTCGCTCTCTTTTTAAAAACCACCCTCTGGAGAGAAAACTTAGGGTAACCAGAAAAACTGATTTCAGATTCGGATTAAGCACACCCAAAAGCTTCAGAAAGCGTAAAAAAATCCGGTGGGATTTTTCAAAACTTCTGCTTTGTTGTACCGTGTAATTTTATTATATGTGAGAACAGGAGCATCCCTAATAAAGTTCGTAGTTTTAAACGAATAATATGCCAGCGATTACGGTGAAAAATTTGCTTCAACGCCCTGAATAATAAAAATTGTGATTTGTACTGTATGAAATTGTTATTGCCCCCTTCGCAAGTCAAACAACCAACACCGCTAGACTAACCTCAACATTAAGTGCTGCAGTAGAAGCCAAAACAAACAACTTATTTTTTATCGAGGTAATGGAAATTGTGCGTGTACAAACAATAAAAAGACACAAAAAAAAGTCGAAAAACCTTTGGTTGGCAGCAACACTCAAAACTGGAGCAACAAACTAAAAAAAGCAAAAAGAATTACCAACGGAACAAATAAACCAAAAATTAAAATCGTCTTAGCAAATAAGTAACGGTTAATGTCATTGCCACAGCCACACCTTCAACCTACCTCTAAAAGGACAACAGAAAGGCTGAGCGTAAAAAGGAAGTGACGCTAAAAAAAGGAAGTCAACTTAAATAGCGCTCGCTCAGATGTTTATTTTTTTAATAAGGTCAATATGTACAAATGGCAC
>CAXKVI010000005.1:105833052-105835552 GCA_964058755.1 Campiglossa producta
TTCTTTCGCCACAAGGCTTGTTTATCATACTTAATAACATGAATATGAATTATACCGCAGTGGCTTTGAAAGTTTTGCTTAGCAAATTAGTAATTTTCACGTACTATTTTATATATGTACATGCTTTGAGCACAATTGAAGTTTTGCAGCCACGGGCAAATATTGTTGTACAAGTATAAAGTTTCTAGTTTAATATACAAGAAAACATTTAGAGTTCTTTCATGGCCATCTTCATTTATCATCATCTTTAATGATTGTCCTCCTTGTATCCCCTTTCAAGAGAACTTCCGTCATCCGAAATCCAAATATCAAGCTCATCGAGTCATAAATAAAATTGTTTAGAATAGATCAGTCTCTGGTCCACTTCCCGGAAGTAAAATTATCCCACACTTCAACCTAAGCATAACGCTTCCTACATAACAAAATTTCAAGTAAATCCAGCTATTTGTACGATAGTTTCGAATAGGGCGGCCCCGGGTCCACTTTCCGGAAGAAAATTTATTCTTTATTTTAATCTAAGCATATAGCTACCGACACACCAAGTTTCAAGCAAATCGAGCCATAAATACAATTGTTCAGAATAGATCAGTCCCTGGTCCACTTCCGGGAAGAAAAATCTTAATCTAAAATCATACATACCTACATACCAAAATTTAAGTAAATCCAGCCATTTATACGATAGTTTAGAATAGGGTGGTCCCAGGTCCACTTCTCTAAAAAAAACGGTACAGGAACACTCTTCAGGCTCCTACTAAACTATCTCGAAAATTTGAAAAAAAAAAATCGGCCGAAAAGTTTTAGAGTCATACATACATCCAATTTTATATATAAAGACGAGGAAGAAGATGAAGAATTCCATTTGTAAGGGAAGTCCTAGCCCCCTTCTACCCTCCACCTAGTTCTTCTTAAGGTATTAGATTAATCTCTTTCAACCCTTTACTAACTTTGAATATCATGAAAACTTCCAGAAATATACAGTAAGAAGTGCTACATTTGTATGGCAGGCGCCACGCCCCTCTCCCCTCTTTTTTTTGAGGTATTAGATATTAATTTCATTCAACACCTTTTAAAAAATTGAGATATATTTATGCGGTACGAAAATCCCATTTTAATGCCCCTTCTCCCTGATACCACTTTCGGTCCAGGAGTTTAGCATAAGTTCAATCAGAATCGCTGAAACTTGCTCTTTTTACCTTACTACACGTCTATCTTAAAACTTATGATAGTCCTTATTTCGATAACCCGACAGCTAACGAAGCTATCGACGGATTTCGGAGCTATCGCCCAATATTTGGACCAGTCCTCCTCTACGCTTGGGATGGATAACATCTGCCGAGTCAACTAGTTTATTATAAAAAAGAACAAAAGAAATCGTTTCATAAGAGCATATGTTGCAAGTATATTGACTCCAGCGCCATCTAGAGAGGAGAAATATAGGCAGAAAGACATTTTCTGAAATTTGCCAAAAAATCGTTCAGTAGTTTCTGTAAATGTGCAGGCCTCAGTTATAGTTTCGTGCTCACTCTTATTATGATAAGCCTTAGTCCCAGTACTAGTAACATCTTATTTGCCTATCTACTCTTCTATCGAAACTCCAAAGCAAATGCACTTAACTTCTGCTGTATATATGGTGGGGACTACTGTGCGTATACGCAACTTTTTTCGAAAAATAGTTATTCTTTTTATGTGCTCTCCATGCTGAGCCTGCATTTTGCATTTTAGCATTTAGCCCAAAATGCAGCATTTTTTCCATACAATTTTGAAAGCTAAACGCAACTAAATGCTAGTTTATATCTGCATTAGTTTTAGCATCTTCGAAGATACAGTACGAACAAAACTTTCCTTGTATGAAGAAAAAGTGAAATACTACAAAATATATATTTGAAAACCAAACAAAATTCGTGATTTGAGTCTGACATTCGAAATAAAGCTGATTTATTAATCATGTTTCATGTCTACTTTATATCCATTTACTTGAAAACAAACATTGATATGCTAATCCTTTGCATTTTGACATTGTCATTCACATAGAAGCAATGATTTCGTAAGGAAATTAATAGGGAGTGCCACTACACTACTGATTTACGGGTCTATACTTTTCCTGATTCGCTATTTTCTTCATGACAATTATTTGCCGTCCAATAAATAGCCAAGTCAATGACAAGTACAAGTGCAACTGTCAACGATGAGTCTATTT
Source organism: Campiglossa producta (assembly GCA_964058755.1). NCBI lineage: Eukaryota > Metazoa > Arthropoda > Insecta > Diptera > Tephritidae > Campiglossa > Campiglossa producta. Next base: position 105,835,250 of record CAXKVI010000005.1, read on the forward strand.
CAAAAATTATATCACTTGAGTTGACATTTTTTTATTACAGTGACATGTTGGATGATACTCTTTTGGATGTTTGTATTTTGTCGTGGTGTAAATGTCAAATGGAAAGTTAGTTGTTGGAATTAGTTGACAAATTTTGTAGCTTAGTCTACTTTCATGAGTTGAGGATGATTGATAAGTTTTGACTTTCAACCTGAAATCACACCTTACATGCTCTTTGCGCACAGATGTGATTATTTTGGAATGTCTCTCATTTTGACCCTAGGCTCATATTCACACACATACGCACACTGCGTAAGCATTAAA
>CAXKVI010000005.1:105838052-105848052 GCA_964058755.1 Campiglossa producta
GTTCTTGTTTACGTTCTGAAAACTCATTCTTTGAACTCACGAAAATTTGCCTGTAAAATGTTAAAACGAAATTCAACTTTAATGGGAATTCAAAAAACTTAAACTCGCTTAAAACTTTGACAAACTAAATTTAAACACTTTTGCGTGAACGTGAAAAATTTAATCGTTGACAGCCATGGGCGAAAAGTTAGCACGACAAACTGACGAATGGGGGAAGTGATTGCTTTGAAAAGTAGGTCATAGCTGCTTAACTTTATTGTACGATTATACAAATAAGGAAGCGTACACGAAAGAAAGAAGAAGATAGGTGTAATTTTTAATAATAGGTAGTTGAGCGGAATAATTATTTAATTATAGCTTGTTGGCGGAGCTATTAAATAATAATTAAAATTTTTAACCACTACATAGAGTTTTTCGTAGGTCAGATATTACTGTATTATTTTATTTTATTTGTTTTTTATTTTATTTCTTTTCATTTTTTCTTATTTTTTGATTTTGGTTCATTTTTTTTAATTAATTTCATTTTTTATAATTTTTCATAATTTTTTTTTATTTTCTTATAGTTTTTATTTAATTTTTTATTTTTATTAAATTTTATTATTTTTAATTGCTTTTTCTTGTTAATTTTTTTTAATTCTATTTCATTATTTTATTTATTTTACTTTATTTTTATTTTATTTTATTTTTTTATTTTTTTTTTATTTTTTTTTTGTTTTATTTTTTTTTATATTTTTTTTATTTTACTTATTTTATTTTAATTTATTTTGTTTGTTGTTTGTTAGTTGAAATGTCAAAATTAAAACATATAATATTATAATTAAAAACATATCTACACAGATTTAATCACAAATTCATAATAATAATAATTCATAAATAATTGTCTAACACTAATGACTTATTAAAAAAAAAGTAATTATCACCTTCCATCAACATGTTCATATGACATTAACACGCAACAATGACAGCTTCAACCACAAATGAGCACCTCTCTGATTGACAGTTGACAAGACGTGTGAAAAAATGTGTCCGTGAGCGTGGGCATAAATATTTAAATACGTGCGAGGTGTGCAACGACACGTTAACATGATTGTAGAACGAGATCAGCATTTTGGATATCTAGATAGGCGCCAACACAAATTAGCGGACATAAATTGCGACGACAGTATAGATTAAAAATCTATTTTGTGTTTTTTAAATATGTACATATATTATGTGAATTTAGAAATGTCAAATAATATAAAATCAAATAGCCAAAGTAAACAAAATTTAGAGTTTTCATTTTAGACGTGTTTTTAAATATTTGTTTTATATGAGAATAATTTCCTACCACAAACGTATTGACAATACAAAAGTAAAAGAAGTTTCACTTCTGCTGCGCACCTAGTAGAAGATGCTTAATGACAAGACATTTATTTTAAGTTATTATTTTTGGCTGCATTTGTAAATATGTCAACATGGGCACACATCTGCATTTTTCTTTTATTTTATTTTATCCAAGCGCTTGAGGAATGCGGAAGAATTTTTCCATTATAGCAATAATTTATTGAGTTAATGCAGAAAAATGAAATGTTTAAGAGGCTGGTATTCTTTATTGACTATATTTACTTCTTTTTTATTCTATTCTATCTTTTTATATTTTTTTTTTTTATTTTTTACTTTATTTTATTTTATTTTATTTTATTTTATTTTATTTTATTTTATTTTATTTTTTTTTTTATTTTATTTTGTTTTATGTTACGTAATAATTTTTGTTGAGCTATAGGCCAGGATTTGAATAAAACTTCTTTTTTTAGTATTATTCAAATTTTTATTTAATCGATATTTCGATTTCAATCTGAAATCATCATCAGGAATCTACGAAACAGACATAATTAACATTTTTAAAACATATTCCTACAAGCAGTTAAAACATAACTTACACATATGGATATGTATTATCGACTGATAAGAAATATGACAAGATATTTTGGATTTTATGTTATTTTATTTTATTTTCCTTTTTTTATTTTACTTTGTTATTTTTTATTTTTTTTACGTTTTTTTTTTATTTTTTTATTTTTTTAGTTTTTTTTATTTTTTTATTTTTTTAGTTTTTTTTATTTAGTTTTATTTTATTTTACTTTTTATTTATTTTATGTTATTTTATTTTATTTTTATTTATTTTATTTTATTTTTATTTTTTTTTTATTTTTTTAGTTTTTTTCTTTTATTTTAATTTATTTTTTTTTATTTTTTTATTATTTTATTTTATTTTAATTTATTTTATTTTATATATTTTATTTTCTTTTATTTAATTTAATTTTTTTATTTTAATTTATTTTCTTTTATATATTTTATTTTTTTTCTTTTTTATTTTATTTTATTTTAATTTATTTTATTTTCCTTTTTTATATTATTTTTTTTTTAATTTAATTTTTTTTTTGTTTTATATATTTTATGTTTTTTTTTATTTTTTTTTTTAATTTTATGTTTTTTATTTTTTTTTTTTTTAATTTTATGTTTTTTTTTTTTTAATTTTATTTTTTTTTTTTAATTTTTTTTTTAATTTAGTTTTATTTTATTTTATTCTATTTTTTTTTTCTTTTTTTATTTCCTTTTTTTATATTTATTTTATGTTTTTTTCTTTTATTTTATTTTATTTTATTTTTGTATTTTCTTATTTTATTGTATTTTATTTTTTTTCTTTTATTTTATTTTTTTTTTTTATTTTATTTTATTTTATTTTATTTTATTTTATTTTATTTTATTTTATTTTATTTTATTTTATTTTATTTTATTTTATTTTATTTTATTTTATTTTATTTTATTTTATTTTATTTTATTTTATTTTATTTTATTTTATTTTATTTTATTTTATTTTATTTTATTTTATTTTATTTTATTTTATTTTATTTTATTTTATTTTATTTTATTTTATTTTATTTTATTTTATTTTATTTTATTTTATTTTATTTTATTTTATTTTATTTTATTTTATTTTATTTTTTTATTTTAATTTATTTTCTTTTATATATTTTATTTATTTTTTTTTTTTCTTTTTTATTTTTTTTTCCTTTATATTTTTTTTTTTTTTTCATTTTATTTTTTTTTTTTTATTTGTTTTATATATTTTATGTTATTATTTTTTTTTTTTTTTTAATTTTATGTTTTTTATTTATTTTTTTTATTTTATTTTTTTTTTAATTTAGTTTTATTTTATTTTATTCGATTTAATTTTTTTTCTTTTTTTTTTCTTTCATTTTTTATTTTATTTTATTTTTATTTTTTTTTAATCTTTTTAAAAAAATAAGATTATTTTTTTTATTATTTTTATTTTATGTTATTTTTTATTTTGTGTTATTTTTTATTTATTTATTTTATTTTTTTTTATTTATATTACTTTATTTTATTTAATTTCTTTCTTTTTTCCTTTTTTTATTTTCTTTGATTTTATTTTAATTTATTTCATTTTATTTATTTTATGTTATATTATTCTATTTTATTTTTTTATTTTATTTTTTTTTACTTTTTTTCATTTTATTTTTTTTATTTATTTTTTTTATTTTTTTATTATTTTATTCTGCTTAATTTGGTTTTATTTTATTTTATTTTAATTTATTTTATTTTACTTAATTTTATTCCATTTTTCTATTTAAAAATATTTTTCTCCTAACAATTTTCTTACCCAAAATTCTCTTAATTATTGAAACGAAAATATCACATATACCAACAATACATGTATACATTTTTACATACATATCCCTGGCTTTACACCAAGCAATACACCAACTCAGCGCATAATTGATATGAATTACCTCAAATTTTTCAAAATTTCTTTCCTTTTCTATTTTTTCACACGTCAATGTTATTACGAAGGTGGCAATTAAGTGTTTTTTTTTGTTATTGTTATTGTTTAATATGAAACAACAAACACATAAAACATTTATACTAGCAACACTTTAGCGTTTATTCGCCATTTGAAAATAAACTAACAAATTTTACAAGGAAAACAGCAATAAAAAATCTACATAAAAAAATTGGCTTTGGATTTTAATAAATTTGTGTGTTAATTTAAAATTTGTTTGTTTGTATTTGTACATAGGTTTAAGTACACTTTGCATATTTATGCCAATAAATAATAGTAATGAGTACAATTTATATTATTTACTCAACTCTGTGTTGCCAGTAATTATCGGCATGCTTGATTGAGTAGCACTTTTGCATGGTATTAAAATGGTGCTTGGAAAAAAATCGAAGCAAAGAAAAAGTTTAAAATAAATATGGTAGCTTTTTAAATGAGTTTAAAGAGGGAAAAGGATGCATGATTGATGAGTGTGATTTTTCACGGATTAGCGTGTGTGAATTATTTTTTAAGATTTGTTAAAAGTACACGGTTAAAAAAGTGTGCCTAAATTTTAAACCCCTCTAAAGTTTAAGCGATTTCTTAAACTTTCTTGTGGAATATTTTATACCTTCCAATCACCTAAAAATTGAACTTTGCTCACAACATTTATGGGTGCGGTGTAGCTCAGTGGTAGGGCAGTCGGGCATGATGGTTCTAATACCAGCCAAAGAACAAACAAATTATTTTTTCTTTAAAAAATTGTTAAAATATTTCAAGTTCAAAAATTTAAACCCCATTCATTTTAACAATTTTCTTGAAAACTGTTCTAGTTTAAATTTCAAACCAAATTTAGTTAAGTCATATATATACATCGTTACAAAAAAGTTTAAAACCTAAGCACAAATTTTTAGCAGTGTAGTTACATTTATCAGTGGAGGGCAAAATTTTATTATCCTATTTTAGTTTCAGTATATTTGTTATTTATTTTATTTTATTTTTTATTTTTTTTTGCTTTATTTTATTACACCTAAATTTTAAACTTTTTTGGACTACATATATGACCAACCATAACTTCGATCCAAATGCTGGTCTAGATTGAAAATTGGCTAAATGAATTGGGTTTCAATTATAAACAAGAAATGTATTAACAATTTTTTAAAGATAAAATAAATTTTTTGTCCGTTGGCGGGAATTCGAAACAAGACTCCTCGCATCATGCCCGTCTGCTCAACCACAGAATTCAATCTTGAATAAGCTTTAAAAAATAAATTTGAATTTTCAAACCCAAAAGTTCGAATTTTAAACCGAAAAGTTTTCACTTTCAAACAAAAAGTCTTAATTTTAAACCGAAAAGTTTAAAAAAAAAAGTGGCAGCTGGCAGGATTCGAACGAAAACGCTCAGGAGTCACAGCCGACTGCTCTACCGCTGAGCTATGACGCACATGAAGTTTTTGTTGGCAAAATTCAATTACACTCAAACAAACCAAAAATAAAAAATTTAGACTGCTTTTTCATATAGATTTTAAATCGAAACCAAAAGAAATTGAAAATCTTTGTAGGTATTTGAACGGTTTGAAATAATGTACAAAAATTTATTAAACTTTATACTCGTTTAAAATTTAGGTTAATTTTTTAGCCGTGTAATTTTTTTTTTTTTTTTAATTTTTTATATTTTTTTTTTTATTTATTTTTTTTTTTATTCTATTTTTTTTTTTTTATTTATTTTTTTTTTTTTTAATTTTATTTTATTTTTATACCTTTCATGAACATGACATGGTATTATAACTTTGGTCCGATGTTTGTAAATATGAGAAGAAGAAGAGATAGACCCATCAATAAGTATACCAAAATGATCAGGATGACGAGATAAGTTGATTTAGCCATGTCCGTCTATCTGTCTGTCTGTTTGAACGCAAACTAGTTCCTCAGTTTTTGAGATATTTGGCTGAAATTTGGTATGCAGCCACCATTTTCCAATATAGGAATCATTTCTCGGAACCAGCAAGATCGGACCGATATTACATATAGCTCCCATACAACCGATTATTCCGATAAGCGGATTTTGGGCTATAACTCCTGTAATTAAACACGTAGGAACGTGAAATTTTGTAAGCATCGCTATTTTTATATGTATGTAAAATATCGATGTTGAAAATCATTGCGATGGGATAAATATTTCACACAGCCCCCATACAATCGATTGTTCCGATAAACCGATTTTGGGCTATAACTCCTATAATTATATAGGTAGGGTCGTGAAATTTCGTAACTGTTGCTATTTTGGAATGTGGAATGTGTTAAAAATCAATGAGATTGGACCAATATAACACATCGCCCCCATATAATCGATAGTTCCGATAATTTCGGTATGAGCTAAAGTTAAATTCACACAGGCTGTACTGGGATTAAACAGTGAAAATCGTGGCGCTTATTCATGAAAGGTATTTAGCCTTCGGCACAGCCGAAGACAGCTTCCCTTACTTGTTTTTTATTTAATTTTTTTATTCTATTTTAATTTTTTTTTATATATCATTTTATTTTTTTATGTGGTTTTTCATTTTTTTTTTTATTCTTTTGTTTTATTTTATTTTATTTATTTTTTGTTTTTTTTTTTTTTTATATTTCATTTTGTTTTTTTATTCTGTTGTTTTATTTTATTAAATTTTTTTTTATTTTTTTTTATTCTATTTTATTTATTTTATTTTTTTTATTCTTTATTTTGTCTTATTTTATATTATTTTACTTTATTTTATGTTTTTTTTTGTTTTTATTTTATTATGTTTTATTTTATTTTATTTGGTTTTATTGCTTTATTTAATTTAATTTTTTATTATTTTTATTTTTTTATTTTATTCATTTTATTTTATTTTATTTTTTTATTTTTTGTTTTTTATTCTATTATGTTTTATTTTAGTTTTTTATTTAATTTTATTGATTTATGATACATAAATTTTATTTTCTATCTGTATTTTTTCATTGTTTTTTTATTCTGTTTTTTTTTTTCAATTTTGTTCATTTTACTTAATTTTTTTATTATTTTATTTAATTTTTTAATATTTTTATTTTGTTTTGTTTTATTCATTTTATTTTATTTTATTAATTATAATTATTATACTTTTTATTTTTATTTTTTTTTTTTTCTATTTTATTTTATTTTTTTATTTTCTTTTGTTTTTTTTTTTTAATTGTTTTCTTTTCTAGTTTTTTTATTTTATTTGCTTTATTTTATTTTATTTTATCTCATTTCATTTAATTTTATTTCGTTTAATTTTATTTCATTTTTATTTTTTTTTATTGTTTTATCTCTTTTCCGCCTTAAAATTTGAAAAATCACCCTATAGTGCTAGTATTGCATCCATATTCACAAATATAAAATGCACTTTAACCACAACGACTAAAGCGCACAACAAAAATAGCCCAAAGCCATTCAATAAATTATTTTCCATGCAATTTCTCAGTACAAGCAATTAATTTTTAAACTTTTCCGCTTTTCATTTTATAATAATAAAAATATATATTTATTTTCCTTCACTTCACACTCACCAGTCCACCCACACCGCAGTAGATTGACAGCGATACCAAGAGACCAATGTGATTTAATGCTGATTTCCATTTCATCGACTTCCAACCGCCCTTACACAGAAGACCATTTTTGCTTTCCTCATTGGCTCGCACATCTAAATGTTTTAACTTTTCCAAAAGTTCTGTATTGGCCTCATCCGATGAATCGAAGCCGGCCATATTTTATAACTTTTTATTGAGCAGCTAAAAAAAATTGTGTGTTTTTGCTTTTTTTTTGTTGGAATTTCAACACTTTACCAGCATTTTAAAATAATTCACCGCTTACAGCATTTGAAAGCACTCACACACACACATACCTAGCAATGTTGAGTATGTTTCTCGATATTCATTTTCAAATTTATATTATTACTTAAACATATGGAAGTAATTTTAGTAGTCCTCTAATTTCATTCAAATCATTTGGCTTGTTATTTACTGTTGCTGTAGACTGTTGGCTGATGGCTGTTGTCGGTTGACGGTTGTCGGCTGACGGTTGCTCGTTGAAAGCCTTTGATGCGTTTTTATGTACTCAGCACAATTCACACTTTGTATCGTTTGTAATGTGTTGCAGTTTGTTGAGAACACTAGCGCTTGTACTCAACGACACTAATTTTTAATTTCAATTTTAACTTCTGGGTTTTTGCACAGATAATTTTTAAGGCTTGACATATATATTTTAATTTTTTTTCGATATTCTTTCATTTAATTTATATGTTTTATGATTTTTCATGTTAGATTTTTTTTACACTTCATACACAATTTTTTAAGTCTTTGTTCTTATTTTGCAGGCTTTGGATGGTATGACGGGTCGTATGAGTAACATTTTTATTTGAGTTTAACGGTTTATCACACTTAAGGGTCAATTACAGAAAACTTTGTTAAGCTCGCCTGACATTTGAAACTTCAAAACTCTGCGCGCAACTTCAGAGGTATGCTACAATAGAATTTCGAAAAACTTATCTCTGTGATCAGTCACTTCGTGTTTATCATGAAAATAAAATGAGCAAAAGGTAAAATTTTGTTGGATAGGGTGGTATATAAAACACAATGAAAATAAGTGAAGTATTATCAAAGAAGGTTGCCACCCGTTCGAAAAATTAAGTTTGGAAATTTATTCAAACATTTTGAATCGAAAAACCGAAAACGTAATTTTGTGTCCCCTCAAATTTTAGTCCCACAAAGTGTACTTTTTATGTGACCTAAAAATATTGTTTAATTTTTGGAAAAAAAACCGGGGGCTGTTGGTCAACTATTACTTACAATTTTTTTAGGGCTACTTTTGCTTTATCGGTTACTTTTACTTTATCGACTACCTTTTTTTGTACCGGTTACTTTTTCCTTTATCGATTAATTCTTCAGAGCCGGTGAGATTTTCGGTACCGACGTATTTTCTGGAACCAGTTACTTTTTCTGTACCGGCTACCTTTCGGAACCGGTTACTTTTTCTGTACCGGCTACCTTTCGGCACCAGTTACTTTTTCTGTACCAGCTACCTTACCGATTACTTTTTCTGTGTCGGCTACCTTTCGGAAGCGGTACTTTTTCTGTACCGGCTACGTTTCTGAACCAGTTACTTTTTCGGTACCGGCTACCTTTCGGTAGCGGTTACTTTTTCTGTACCGGCTACCTTTCGGAAGCGGTTACTTTTTCTGTACCGGTTACTTTTCGGTACCGGTTATTTTTTCTGTAGCGGCAACCTTTCGGAACCGATTACTTTTTCTGTACCGGCTACCTTTCGGAACCAGTTACTTTTTCTCTACCGGCTACCTTTCGGTAGCGGTTAATTTTTCTGTACCGGCTACCTTTCGGAAGCGGTTACTTTTTCTGTACCGGCTACCTTTCGGTACCGGATACCTTTCGGTACCGGTAACTTTTTCTGTCTCGGCTAACTTTCGGTACCGGTTACTTGTTCTGCGCTGGTTACTTTTTCTTTATAGGTTACATTTTCTTAACGCAAACTTTACCTATATTTTATTTCTTTATCAATGCTTTTTTGTGCAATACTTTTTCAGCGCTCTTAAATCCAATTTTGAGAAAGTTGATCAAGATGATCGAGATTTGTTTAAGTTTGGATCCTGGTTTTTGATAGGGTTTCCAATCTGGTCGAAACTTCTGGCATATCGGATGAGCACTGCGGGTTAGGGGTTTAAAATATGCCCGAGGTGGGTATGCCTGTCGTTAGAGGCGACTAAAATCCAACGAAACCGTTCCCAAGACAGTGGGGCTAGTACCACAAGGTCTTATGCACCGGAACGTACCGGATTCATATTCGGCAAAGGACTGTCAACATCAGTACAACCCTGTCTGGTTAGTAATGTCACTTTTTATAAGTGGATCTTCCGACTAGGCAGGCCGAAGTACTGCTTCAACAACAATAACTCTGGACTTCGCTAAAAAACTGGTTTAAAACATTTCAAAATACATACTTCCGAAGATGGTTTTATTTAGAAATTAAATTTTTAAATTGTTCACTGAAATTTTTTTTTCTTTTAAATGTTTTTTATATTAGTTTTGTGCTTTTAATCAAAGGAGTATTTAAAAAAAAATAATTATATTTTATTTTAGTTTTTTTTTTGTGGAGGCGTGCTTTAATTTGCTCCGCTTGTTTCTTTCACT
>CAXKVI010000005.1:105853052-105860552 GCA_964058755.1 Campiglossa producta
GAATTAATAAAGTACAATAACACTGCTCTACACACATTCTGTCCTATGAACCAAATAGACTTTTTCGGAAAGTGGACAAAAAATAAAAATACACGTGTATCGGCGATTTTCATGTACACGTCAGATTTTTTTTTTTTTATGTACTTTATGTACATACGTTATGTATGCAAAAAATTTTCAAATTTTTTGGAAAAATTTTCAGAAAATTTTTGAGTATGCAGTTTTGTAGCCCATACAATTTTACTCTAAGAATGTGCAAGTTAGAACTACCCTGAATTATCCGAATTTTTCTTTAAAATGTGTTGAGTGTTTTCCTCCATACAAAAGTAAATTTAGTTTGTGACTTGTATAGAAAAAAACTGCATACTCAAAAATTTTCTGAAAATTCTGGCAAAAAAGTTCAAAATTTATGTACACGTCAGAATTTTTTTATGCACATACACACATAAAAAAAAAAATTCTGACGTGTACATGAAAATCGCCGATACACGTGTATTTTTATTTTTTGTCCACTTTCCGAAAAAGTCTATTTGGTTCATAGGACAGAAAAAAAGTTCGTTTTTGTACCGCAGTGTAATAAATACGAAAACTGGAGTATACCAGCAATTTCTATGATATACCTCAGGAATTTCACCAGAACACTACCTGTAAACTAACAGGTAATTTTTTGGTAGTTTTAATGAAAATTTACCAACATTTCTATAATTTTTCGGGACCATTTTGGAATTGTTTTCGGGACCATTTCGGGATTATTTTCAGGAATTTTTGTTATTGTCTTCGGGACTTTTTCGGGGTTGTTTTCGGGATTATTCCGGGAATTTTTTGGGATTGGGTTTTCAATCATTTCGTGATAATTTTGGGATTGCTTTCGGATCATTGCAGGATTGTTTTTGGGACTTTTTCTAAACATTTCGGGATGATTTTTGGGCCATTTCATTTTCATAGAATTCTTAACCATTTCAAGAAAATATTTCGGGATGCAGTCTTGTGCAAGCACACTACCTTAAATTATCATCATCTGCATGCTTACATATGCACATGTTCAAAAATTGTTTAAGCGTTTAGCAGAATCAGTACGTCAGTACGTTGAAACAACTGACAGCAAAGTATACTGCGGGTGTTTGTATGCGTAACGCCAGATACGACGAATACGTCAAAGTAGAATTTGCTCTAAAATTGACGTACGTCACGCAACTGACGTATTGGCGGAGTGATTCTGTTTAACTAAATATTAAGCAAAATAAAATATTAACATATTTTCTTGCCTAAAATAATTCTCGATCTTTTTTTTTCAAACTAACTCAAAGGTTCAAAACGCATGAAGAGAAAGTTAACGGATTATTATTTTATGTATTGTTTTTCCTTTGTAGGGAATTATCTTCTATTAACGAGTCTTAAAAGATGTTTTTTACTACCTGCATTGTATTTCGCGTGTGCAGTGGTTAACTAGCCTTGACAAATAATCCGCTCGTTTATGTTTAGTTTATATTGAGTGGATATTTTTTTTCCGCGAATTATGATTAGCAGCATCTCCTAAAAATCAACCCTTCATTGTTTGATCGTTAACGGATTATAATTTTCTAGTTTGTTTTTCCTTTGTAAGGAATTGTCTACTTTTTGCATTTTTGTGCCGATGGTTTGAGGATGCCGGCGTCATCAGCAATGCAGCCATTCAGTTTAAGGTTTTTCCCACAGCTAATGGCCTTCAGGATTGTAGTAAAAAAAACAACAATGTTTAAGATAAATGAGACACATATTTTAAAGACTCGATTATCGTGGAAAAACCCCATCTAAAACATAATACAGGCCGTTGCAAACTACTCATAATTCGCGGAAGAAAAACAATGTACCCAATTTAAACTAAGCTAAAAGAGCTGCTTATTTTTTGAGGCTAGTTAAACACTGCCTTCGCGAAATACAATACAGGTAGTAACAAACATACTTTAAGACTCGTTAATAGTAGACAATTCCTAACCTAACCTACCTAAACCATCAACGACCAAACGATTAAGGGTGGATTTTTAGGAGATGCTGCTAAACATAATTCGCGGAAAAAAACTATGCACTCAATATAAACTAAGCATAAACGAGCGGATTATTTGTCAAGGCTAGTTAACCACTGCACACGCGAAATACAATGCAGGTAGTAAAAAACATCTTTTAAGACTCGTTAATAGAAGATAATTCCCTACAAAGGAAAAACAATACAGAAAATTATAATCCGTTAACGACCAAACAATGAAAGGTTGATTCTTTTCATGCGTTTTGAACCTTTGAGTTAGTTTGAAAAAAAAAAGATCGAGAATTATTTTAGGCAAGAAAATATGTTAATATTTTATTTTGCTTAATATTTAGTTAAACATATTTTATTTGCTTATAAAAAAATTGTATATTATAATACAATTTATTTTATACAATGAAATAATAATACCGAAAATTCCTGAAAATAATCCCGAAATGGTCCCGAAAACAATTCCAAAATGGTCCCGAAAAATTATAGAAATGGCCCCTAAGAAGGCCCTTCATATCCCTGAATAAAACCTAGAAATACCGTCAAAAGTTTTTTTTTTGGTTCACTTTCGGTATACTCGCAATAGCATTTTTCAAATTTTCTACTACAACCCTCTGCGAATATGCCATACAAAATATGCATTCAATGCACTTCTTAAATGCCTACGTGAATCATTCACGCCACGTATGCATACATATATGTATGAAGATGAACGGCAAGAAGTACGTGCATATATAGATTCGAGAAGGCATTTATGAATGATGCACGAACGCATTCATGAACGTGAATGGTGTGGATTTTTTTATGTTCTTATTCACGAACGCGAATGCAAATTTCTTTTTTTAATGTTCATGTTCGTGAATGTGAGTGAAGGAGAGTGAATGTTTCCGAACCCTGAAATATACTGATGATTTCCTTTGCTATTCCCTGTAATATACGGATATTTTTTCAGGCAGATTTCTATATTTTACCAGATTATTGTCTTACGATTATGCGGAAATATGGCTTCAAATTGGCGGCCGCCGTGGTGTAGCGGTTAAGTGTTCGGCCCTTTACACCAAGTCGTGGCGGTTCGATGCCCGGCAAAAGTAACATCAAAAATTATTTAGAAAAAGAATTTTTCTAAGCGTGGTCGCCACTCGGTAGTAGTTTGGAAAACTCTGCGGGTGTATTTCTGCCATGAGAAGCTTCTCAGCAAAAAAAAATCATTTGCTTTGCAAGTGCCGTTCGGAGTCGGCAAAAAACTGTAGGTACCGCCAACTTGTAGGAAAACTCAAAAACAACACACCACAAGTTGTAAAGAGAAGCTCGGCTAAAAATCTTGTTAGAGGTTATGATAACCTGTTGGTTTTTTTTATGGCTTCAAATTTCAATAGTTTTCCAGTATTCTCCTCAGTAGGTTAAATAAAAACTACCAATATTTTGCTTGAGAAATACTTTCTTTTCGATAATTCCATATTCTAAATTAAGTACGAGTTTATTTAGGTTTTTCAGAAATAATCTTTTCATTTATTAAAATGGTAAAGTTTTTAAAATATATTTAAAATGAACGTAATTAACATTAAATGTGAATAATAATATATAATGTATATAAAATAATATTTCAATTGAACATAACGAATGTTTAACGAACAGGTTTAATTTAAAAATGTGTTTTGTTGCTAAAAATTGAAATACTCCGTTCTGCTCGCTACTTGCGCTTGTATTTGCTGAGCTCGTGGCCTGTTTAATATGTTTTAATCTGTTGTTGGCCAGATCGATCGATTTTCGCATCATTTTTTCAAACGTTTTTCGTCCTAAAGTTGAAAATGCAGCTGTGAAGAAGTAAATTTTTTTAATGATTATTTTTGCTCACATATTCGAGTGTTTCAAAAAAGAATGTATCCTTTCGGAATCATGCTCCACAGTTTTGTTAAGATCCTAAAATGTGCCGGGCTCATATTTTCAGAGCCTCATTTTCGCATCTAAACAAAACATTTGAGCATGCACCATTTTTAACGCTCGAATATATTTACATTAGGGTGATTGAAACCGGAAATGTAATGACAATGATTTAGCAAGACGATACACAGCTTGATGATGACAATGATGATGATATTGCCTATTTAAAAATAAATTTCAAAATTTATTTTACTTATTTACCTACTAAAGGGTCGAATACATAAAGCTTTGTTAACCTCGCCTGACATTTGCTACCTCAAAACTTTGCGTCCAACTTCAGAGGTATGCTACAATGAACGCCTTGACGCTTCTCTTTTATACATTTGTTTTCGTCATTTTTTTCTTTGCATTCGTAGTGTTTTAGTTAATTTATTAGTTTAATAGAGAAAAAATGAATTAATTATTATTTTCTCCAACATTTTATTCTTTAATTGAAGCAAAGTCATCAACATCTGATTGTCAAAGCAAGCAAAGCAAGCAAAATTTGAGAGTTTGCCAAATTTCAACCTCGCTTCAACTTTGAGGTCTCCAATTTGCTATGCTTGGTTTAAATACGTATACTGAACTTTTCTGTCAAAGTCAAAGTTTGAGGTAAAGCCAAAATAAAGTTTTATGTAACTGACCCATAATTTCTTTTACTTACTTATTTTGCAAAATTATGAACCACGACTCGTCTTCGTTGATGGATGATGTTGACCTATCTCAATTGTGTTTTGGAATGAAGTGAACATTTTTGAGTAATCAATTGATATTTTTGTAACTTGCTACTTGTACTTACTCATATTTTCAAATATTGTGGTAAATATTGAGTATTTCACTTGAAAAATACCGGAAGTATGATATTGTTTTGAATTTCGTATTTATTGTGGAAATATACCGAAACTTTACTGAAAGTTTTTTTTTTCGCAAGAAGTCGTATTATTAAAGTAAAAACAAAGTGTATTACGTGGAAAATACCCAAAAGCTACTCAAAAAATACCTGGAACATACCTTATTTCTAAATTGGTAGTTTTAAAGGAGCGCTACCGAAATTTCACCGACAACTTTTTTTTTCGCTTCATTGGTATTGGTGAGTTGGAATTTTTATGATTTTGTTAGTGAGTTTAGGTATTCGATGTATGCAGGGTACACATTTTAAAGACATAAAAAAAAACTACCTGCTTTTCCAGACCTTTTTTGCGACAAACTTGTGGCAGGTAGCAGCTGTGTATCTGCCCAGGAACTCGTTTATGCATATGGCTGGGCTACAAAAGTGTGAGTATAAAAGAGTCGCTCATCAGTTGATCGATGTACTTCATTTAATAAACAACTTTTTGACAGTTCCTTTGACAATTTCTTGCTGTGTAGCTGTGCAACAATTTCGCGTTAATTTCTACAATTTTACATTAAAAAAAAAGCCTACCTATGGAAAATATAGTGTGTTGGTATTACGATAAAGAGGATTTACGCGACACACCATCCATACAAGATGGCATATCATTTGAGACGGAGCGCCGCTATCGTAAAGAAGGTGCGCGTTTCATCATTAATTGTGGCACACAAATGGGATTAGGTCACAACACAATGGCCACTGGCGTTGTGTACTTTCATCGATTTTATATGTTTCATTCATTTAAAAGTTTTCCACGTTATGTGACCGCATGCTGTTGCCTATTTCTTGCTGGTAAAGTGGAAGAAACGCCAAAGAGATGTCGCGATATAATAAAAATTGCGAGGACAATGCTGAGCGATGCCTATTTCTATTCATTTGGCGATGATCCGAAGCAGGTAAGATTTGAAATAAATATTTTAAAATTTATAAATAAATTCGTAGTAGGGACCTGGGTAAAGGGTATGGAGGCACAAGCTTTCAATACCTTACGCAGAGAAAAATATGAAATTATTTAAAAGTTAATTTGTTTAATTAAAAAATAAGCGTGAATATTTGAAATATAAAACATTTTCTTTTTTCGTGACTACTTTCAGGCGGTTATGACATTGGAGAGTATCTTGCTGCATACCATCAAATTCGACCTGCAAGTGGAGCATCCATACACGTTCCTGCTGAAATATGCGAAATGCTTTCGTGGCGATCACGCAAAATTACAAAAAATGGTACAAATGGCTTGGAATTTTGTGAATGACTCACTAAGTACGGTTATATGTTTGGAATGGGAACCCGAGATCATTGCCGTGGCGCTAATTCATCTCGCTAGTAAACTGAGTAAATTCACAATCGTCGATTGGATAGGCAGAGAACCGAGTCATACACGTTGGTGGGATATGTTTGTATCGGATATAACAATGGAAATACTCGAAGATATATGCCATCAGGTGTTGGACTTGTATCAGCCTAGTGAAAACGATACACCCGAGGCGAATAGTCCACCACAAGAGCCACCCAGTCACGCTGATAGTCATACACCAGCATCTTCATCTGTTGCGCATCAAATACATTCACAGTATAACACCTCAGCGCCTGCACCACCACAACCGCCTTCATCTCATAACTACATCGATCCACCGGGCGGCCCATCAAATATCGGACCTTCACGCATACCCTCGATGATGAGTGGTTCATATGGCATGTCAGCTGGTGGCAGAGGAGGACCCTGGGGTGGATCAAACTCGAATACACGTTATTCCTCAAATGTGCCTCAGTCTATGGCTCCAGGTGGTGGCCCACCTCCGCATGGTTACCAGGGTTCGTCGCAATATTCAAGACGTAGTTATATGTGATTATAAAATAATTACTTAAGTCATTAGAAAAAAATATTGTTTTTAATATTTCATTTAGCATTTACAATTAAGCCAACAATTCGCATAAGATTATACCAAAATACAAAAAAAAAAATCGTAAGAAAAAAAAAAAAGAAAAAAAAAATTATGTTTTTAATATTTCATTTAGCATTTACAATTAAGCCAACAATTCGCATCAGATTATACCAAAATACAAAAAAAAAAAAAGAAAAAAAATAATGTTTTTATGTTTTTAATATTTCATTTAGCATTTACAATTTACAATACAAAAAAAAAATCGTAAGAAAAAAAAATCGTATGTATGTATATTTAATAATATGGGAATAAAACGGTGTTGAAATCTGATGATCCGCTACTTCTTTCACCTTTTCCAAGTGTACTTCAGAAAGCATTAAATGCTCTTCAGAAATCCGGAACCCATATAACATTTACTTTTATCGGGTAAATTGGTAGTTTTTTTTTGGTACAGCGAAATAACGCCCGCCGACAAAAGGAAATAGCGCCCGCCAAAGAATGGAAACAGTACCCGGGGGCGTTTGGAAAATACAAGTTTTTTTCAATTTTTATTTTTTATTTTTTTACATATCGATTTACAAAAAAATTTTTTTTTTTTTTTTTTTTTCAATTTTCTATTTGAAAAAATTTTTTCAATTTTTTTTTATTTCGATTGGAAAATAATTTTTTTTTTTTCAAAAAAATGTTCTCTTTCAATTTCTAAATTTTGATTGAAAAATTATTATTTATTAAGTTTTTAAATTCGATTTGCAAAATAAATGTTTTATGCCTAATTTTTAAACTTTCCTAAATTA
>CAXKVI010000005.1:105868052-105875552 GCA_964058755.1 Campiglossa producta
TATTTTATTTTATTTTTTTTTATTTTATTTTATTTTATAAGATTTTTTTTGGGGTTTTTTTTTTGTCACCCCAATTTAATTCTGTTAGTTGTTGAAAAGTTTTTTTTTATTTGTTTCTTTTTACAAATTGTTTTCTTAATAGTCCCATACTTTTATTCATTTACTTTCCGCCAGATTCGAATTTCGCTTTTACTAATGACGAAATCGTGCTGAAAATGATGCGAATCAATTTTTCATATTCTTTTTTCACAAACAGTACTCATGTTATTTTAATCTATTTTAGTGCAGCATAGCATTACGTAGCATCACAAAGTGTCCCATAAATATTTGCATTTTGTATAAATAATTCTTTTTCTGCTCGCTTGTTAATTTTAGTTGTTTCCATATCTTGTTTTTGTACGTCGACATTTGCATCTGAGTCAGGTATGAGTGATAGTACACAGAAAAAAATTACACTGGTAAAATCAACAATCTCGTACTGTTATCCTAAAGTTGACCAAATTCTCTTAAATTTATCAAATTTTGGTTATTCGAACGGAATTTTTTGTTGAAGTAACTGCATTCAATTGTTGATTGAACAGTCATAGATTTGTAAATTTTTAATTAACAAAATTTTGTGAAACTGACAGAATTTTTGTTGATCAAATTAAATTTCGTGTTGAAACAACAACTTGCTCTAGTTAATTCAACAGCGAAGGAACTGTCATTTTAAATTTATTGCTTCATCCAATTCAATTTAGTAGAACTTACTGAGATTTTTTGTGAAAAAATTTTGTGTTGAAACAACAAACTCCGACAGCGAAACTGCTGCCATTACGACCATAGAACAAAACTGCTCTTGGTACACGATGGCATCATGGTAGACACCTGCGTTCAGCGTTCAAATATTGTAACCTTGATTCTCAGTGAAGGCAACAAATCAGCGCGAGAAAGTGTGGTGTCATTTAAAACAAAGCTGTTATTATACGCTGACAAGCATAAGTATAAGATGGCATCATGGTAGAAACCTGGATTTAGCGTCCAAGACACCTGAAAACTCTGAAAAATAATTTTATTTTTTAATTTTTTTTTTTACTCTTTTTGGTGTAGAAATAGCACTTTTTTTTAGTTTATTCGAGTATATAGAGCAACACCTGAAACAGCAATATTTTCTGTTAAGACAAGTGTTAAATTAAGGTAAACTGTTTCAATGCAGTTGAACCAACAGCATTGAAAATTGGATAATAATTGGCCGCGATTTTGGTTAAATCAACTCATATTTTGGTTGATGTGACCAGCTCATTTTGCTCTGTGTATTTATGTCTGCAGGCTGTCAAAAAAAAGCTCAACATTTGGTCATATTAAATTAAGTTGTTCATGTGAAGTGGATCACAATACAACTTAATTACGGCGATGTATTTAAAGCATAAGAATTTGTGCTCAAAATAAATGTATCAGACTGCAGCGTGGGTGGTGTCCCGATTTTTGCTGTGTGTAAAATGCAAACATTTGACTTTTGATGTGGTGTCAACATGAAATAAAAGACGCTTTTTTGAATCAAGAATATAACAGCAGTTTCATTTTTTAATATTTAATTTAAATTATTTACTTCTGTGTCATTTTTTGTTACATTTTTTATCTTATTTATTTTGTTTCATTTAATTTTATTTTATTTTATTTTATTTTATTTTATTTTATTTTATTTTATTTATTTTTATTTTATTTTATTTTATTTTATATTATTTTATTTTATTTTATTTTATTTTATTTTATTTTATTTTATTTTATTTTATTTTATTTTATTTTATTTTATTTTATTTTATTTTATTTTATTTTATTTTATTTTATTTTATTTTATTTTATTTATTTTTTTTTTTTATTTTTTTTATTTTTTTTTTGGTTTTTTTTTTATTTTAATTTTCTTTATTTTATTTTATTTAACTTTATTTTGTTTTATTTTATTTTATTAATTTTTAATTTTTTATTTTTTTTTCTTGTTTTTTTATTTTTTTTTATTTGATTTTAATTTTCTTTATTTTATTTTATTTAACTTTATTTTAATTTATGTTTTTTTTATTAAATTAAATTTTTTTTTTATTTTTTTTTACTCTATTTTATTTCATTTTATTTTTTTTTTTTTTATTAAATTTAATTTTTTTTTTTTTATTTTACTCTATTTTATTTCATTTTATTTATTTTATTTTACTTAATTTTTTTGTTCTATTTTATCTTATTTTATTTTTTTTTTATATTTTCTTTTTTTTTTATTTAATTTAAAATTAATCATGAAATGGAAATTTTTTGGACTTTTGATCAGTTGAATAGTTTCTTTTTTTGTATACATATTTCATCTGCACCCACATACATTTTCATTTCAGGCAAGTTCATTCACTTTTTCTAATTTACATTTTTATAATTTTATTAATAAATGCATTCGAATACACACAAATACAAAACAAAAACACGCACACTTTCACAAGCACCTGCATCGTCACAAAATTAAATATTTTGGCGTCCGGCGCCAAGTCAAACAGCTAATCCATGTTTTCTCGTCATGCATGTGTCACATGTAGGTCTGTCTATGTGTGCGTGTGAGTCTATTGCTCTTGCTATTCAATATCAATCAAAACATAATTGTGTTGAATGTTAACAATGTGTGTCAGTGACATTGTCAAATGGACAAGAAAAATGCCAATTTATGGAGTCATCATTAACAAATTTCACAATCTGTTTTATCTTCAAATGAAGTTATGACATAAAACATTTTACTGCTGAGAAGCGAAAGATAGAAATTGTAGGCCAAACTATTTCCATGAATAAAACATTAATCCAAATATTTAATGATATTTGGGTATGAAGTCCCCAGTAACGCTCTCTCTACATTCTCTTTTTGCTCATATTACTACAATTCACATGCAGTAGGAACTTGGAAACAATATTTATATAGCTAATTTTATCATCGTTAGAAATTTAACAACCTATTATGTGGCTCTCTTATCACCTCTTAAGATCATAACTTTAATAAAAAGCGACTTTAAACAAAGCAACAGCGCGCTCGTTAAGCTCGCCACGGTATCACCATAAAAATTCTAATCCCTGTAGCTAAAGTTGTATTAAATGAGAAATGGTGTATAAATCACGTAGCTAAAAGCAAATCCAGTTGCTTTAACAGTACATACATTTGTACACATTTATGTACTTACATCAAAGCTTAAGCATACATTTATGGCAGTAAAGCAGGATTTATGGCACACAGTCGGAGAGTCGAATCGAGTGAACAGCTTTATGTTGAAGTACTTAGCTATAAAATAAGGGAGTGAGAATGCTTGAATGAAATTTTAAGAAACTCTTCAAAATCGATTAGTGAGTATAAAATTGTAAGTAAATTTAATAGTAGAAAATTAAAAATTCAGTAAATATGTTCTGTCTCTGTCTTTGTTTTCATTTTAGTCTCGGCTTCCTTTTATTTTCGTTTGCCTACAAAAATTCAGACATGCCCCCATTAACTTTAAAGTATCTGCTACAAGATGTGTAAAATCCTTTCACTTAATCCTCTTTTACACCTGGAAATTCTTCAATTCAACTCTGTTGACGTTATCTTTTGTGTTTTCTATTCGTGTCTACATTCGTGTCATTTTTTCTAAAAAATCAATTATAAAACAAAATAGGGGCGTTCAAGGAGAAGTGAAAAAGATAGCAAGAAAAACTGGAACGAATTAACGATACGCATTCAAATATACTCTTCTCCTCTCTTCTCACCTCCATCGCCGATGTTGCTATCGATAATATCGATAGTTTTATTGTGGAGCACTAACGATGTTTTTTCTACGATGGCGATATATCGATCCTTTCGTGTTTTGTTGTTTTATGCAAGGAATAAAAACTTAATTAATCTTCCGTAACGTTCACCGCAACATAACTATGTATATAAATCAGCTGATCCAACACCTTAATGGAATCAATAGGGCGTAATGAAGGTCTAAAGAACATAGGTACCTAAAGTTAGAGGCAGCTTTTTGACAGATGGATCGTCGGAAATTATGTCCAAAAGTCAGCTCTAACTTTAAGTACTTACTTAATTTTGACTATGAATAAGTTTTGTGTTGCTAAAAATTGTATGTTGTACTAATTTTTTGAAAATTATAAAATTCTTCGACATTTACTTAAATTTTTCGATAATATCGATACTATCGATAGTCAATTTTCGATAGTTTTGCAGCTCTACGACAAACTTGAATTGAAAAATTGCTTATTGTAAAAGGGGACTTAGCATTTGCTTGTACCTGGTAAATTTTGTTATTTATTAGTCATGTCTCTTTGCATGAGCATACTGCAAACGTGAACATACATATGTATGTGTAGGTAGCAGTGAGTACGCATAATATGTATCCTCGCTTAATATCAGCGGCGCACAGTAGCTTAGCCGCGAAACAATTTTATTTTGTTGTTTGAATACCTAATTGTCGGATTTCAGTGATGCAGTCTTATAAAGAAATATTAAAATATCGTCGCTCGCTTGCCAGAGGCATGAATGTGAAAATTTTCTAGATTTGAGTTAATAGGCTCATGTGACTACTTTGGATAGACAAAAATTCTATGTGTCACAGCGTTGCTACACCTTCTACCTATAATCAAATGAATGTTGGGATTTTTTTCTATCGATTCCAGAAAAAAATGTTTGCTCACATTTGCCCTCCTTGATTTGATGATAAAAAATCACTTAAAATTTTCATAAAGTTGGCATGGCGTATACGTAATATTTTTTGATAAGAATGTGTAGGAATAGAAAAATAAATAAATGATGATGCAATACGACATATTACCGCATTATATTTGTATATTTTGGTATTATATTTGGATTATTTTAGGATCATTTTGGGATTATTTTAGGGGTAATTTTGGTATAATTTTGGGGTTATTTTGGGATCAATTTGAGTTCAATTTTGGATCATTTTGAGATCATTGAAGAGGCTTTTTGGGGTCATTAAGGCATCATTTTCGGATCACTTTAGGGTAATTTGGGATCATTTCGGGGTAATTTTGGATCATTTTTCGGGATCATTTTACGGTCACTTTGGTATAATTTGGGTGGTCATTTTGGGGTTATTTTGTTGTCATTTTGGGATCGATTGATTTCTTAAAAATGTGTCGGATAGTATATATGTATACTTCTTTCTAAGACTCTTTACATGGATTTGCCACTTAGTCGGTTTATAAATAAAGTTTATGTTGGTAAGTAAGAATACCTATAAAAGAAACAGAGTTCCATTGAGAACTGAAGCCTACTATCGAAAAACAAATCGTAAACTGTTTTTTTGTTTTTTTTTTGTTTTTAATTAACCCACTGTACAATGCTGGTATCTTTTGACTCAGAAAAAATTGTAACTAGAAAATTTAAAATATCCTTCCTTTCCGAAATCCTAGCTACGCCACTGCTTGTCACACGCCTTTTTTTGCGAATAACGATAGACAAATCTGTTTTTAAACAAATACAAGTTACATACTAAAATGTTTCAATCAAAGCAAAGGAAAGTAGCTTACGGCTTGTAAAATAGGCGTATTTCCATATTCGTATATAGAACAAACGCAAAGCGTAAACTAGGCTAATAGAGAATTACAAATGTGCTGAGTGGGATTAAAATGCCATAAATTTACGCTTAAAGTGACAAAAAGAAAATTATGTTTAATAGAGGTATGAAAATATGTTTGTTTGTTTTGGGTTGTTGAATTTTGTTTTTCACCGCTTAAAATGTGAAAAGTTTTAAATTGTTGAAATATTTATTGCCTTTAAGATAAAGTGGTAGATCTTTGACGTTTACCATTGGAAACAATTTATGTAAACAGATGTTGAACAAAAAGGTTTCGCGAATATTTAAATCGATTTATTGAAATGTCAGTAAGATGTCTTGCTACACAGTACACAGAGTTTGGTCCGTTCTTCTTTTTTTCATAATAAAATAAAATTATTCAAAATAAAAAAAGGAAAAATTGAAATAAAATTACAAAAAAAAAATAAAAAAATAAAAAATTAAATAATTTAACGTAAAATAAAATAAAATAGAATAAAATAAAATAAAATAATATAAAATAAAATAAAATAAAATAAAATAAAATAAAATAAAATAAAATAAAATAAAATAAAATAAAATAAAATAAAATAAAATAAAATAAAATAAAATAAAATAAAATAAAATAAAATAAAATAAAATAAAATAAAATAAAATAAAATAAAATAAAATAAAATAAAATAAATTAAAATAAAACACAAAATATAATATAATATAATAAAATAAAATAAAATAAAATAACATAAAATAACATAAAATAAAATAAAATAAAAAAAATAAAATAAAATGAAATAAAATAAAATAAAATAAAATAAAATAAAACCAAATAAAATAAAATAAAATAAAATAAAATAAAATAAAATAAAATAAAATAAAATAAATTAAAATAAAACAAAATAAAATAAAATAAAATATAAAATAAAATAAAATATAAAATAAAATAAAATGAAATAAAATAAAATAAATTAAAATAAAACAAAATAAAATAAAATAAAACAAAATAAAATAAAATAAAATAAAATAAAATAAAATAAATTAAAATAAAACAAAATAAAATAAAACAAAATAAAATAAAATAAAATGAAATAAAATAAAATAAAATAAAATAAAATAAAATAAAATAAAATAAAATAAAATAAAATAAAATAAAATAAAATAAAATAAAATAAAATAAATTAAAATAAAACAAAATAAAATAAAATAAAATATAAAATAAAATAAAATGAAATAAAATAAAATAAATTAAAATAAAACAAAATAAAATAAAATAAAACAAAATAAAATAAAACAAAATAAAATAAAACATAAAATAAAATATTGTTTAAGCGACGTAACATGGTTTCGTTTATTTCATCTGCATTACATTTTATTGTAATTCGCAGATAATTTATGGAATATTCGGAATACATAGCTTATAGTCGCAGTCACAAAATGTGGTTTTTCACAAGCAAAATGGGGTAAGCCAATAGTCGCCAATGCCTCAGAGCCCAAGTGCTCACCACCAACAATTTTGAGGGGTCTTCTAAGGAAGTGAGAATAGCCAACAATGCATTCTCAGAGCCAAAGTGCTCGCCCCAATTAATACATACAGAGTGTAATTACCAAAACACAGTCCGCTAGACTTGATGGTACATACCAATAATTAAAAAGAACCAAACACAGTCCATGAGACTTGATGGAATATAAAAATAATAAATTAAATAAAATTAAAAAGACTTTGGTTGAGGTGGGATTCGAACCGGCAACCCCGGCCAACTCCCTCAACCATATAATATAACAACAACAATAATAATAAACTGCTCGCCGCCCACCATTTAACTCCAGCTTAGATAAATATAATAAAATAGAATAAAATAAAATAAAACAAAATAAAAAAATAAAATAAAATAAAATAAAATAAAATAAAATAAAGCAATTTAAATTAAAATATAAAAAAGTAAAATAAAATGAAATA
>CAXKVI010000005.1:105880552-105902068 GCA_964058755.1 Campiglossa producta
GATATGAAATGCTTCAAGTGGCCATACTTTACGATGTTTTATTATTTATGATAATGGTTGTACTAATATCACGGTAGCCACTCTGGTTCATTTGAACCAAAAATGGTCCTTTTAACTACTTACATTTATGTTAAGTCCCTTTTCTTGTTTGTACCCCCATTTCCATATAAAATTCCGGAGTCTTCCAAAGTCTTTTTTAGGTATAACTTCCCGTTGTGTCAGACAATTGAAACTTGAAACATAGTTCAAAGCTTCGTGACAAAGCAATGCGAACGAAAAAAATGCGATAGGTGGCGCACGGATTTGGCTAGTTTGAAAATGAGTTTGAAGTTCTGAATCTTAAGTTCGAATTTTATATTATATCCAAGCGACCTAGGAATTTGAAAATAAGCACACAGTTCGGGGACAGAATACCGATACAATTTGTAGAAATCAAAATTCCGATAGGTGGCGCGCTGTTCGAGATAACTGAAAATCGCTGAAACGATTTCCTTCTTTGAAATTTTACGCAATTTTCAGAACCCGATGACAATGCAATATTTGATCAAAACATTCTCGCTAGAGGGCGCATGGATCGAGCTATTTCGAAAATTCGTTTCAAAATTGGGAGTCTTGTGATCGACTTTTAACTAGCTTTCTGACGACATAGGGTCTCAAAACTTAGCATTTAGTTCAGGACAAGATGACAGTACAATCTATAGAAATCAAAATTCCGATAGGTGGCGCGCTGTTCGAGATAACTGAAAGTTTTGAGTAACTTCTCGGTAAGTTAGAAACTTGAAAATTGTCACAATTTTCAGAACCCTGTAACAGTACAAAATTCTATCAATACAAATTTCACGAGGTGGCAAACAGATCGAGCTACTTCGAAAAACTCGTTTGAAATTGGGAATCTTGTGATCGACTTTTAACTAGCTTCCTGACAACATAGGGTCTCAAAACTTAGCATTTAGTTCAGGACAAGATGACAGTACAATCTATAGAAATCAAAATTCCGATAGGTGGCGCGCTGTTCGAGATAACTGAAAGTTTTGAGTAACTTTTCGCTAAGTTAGAAACTTGAAAATTGTCACAATTGTCAGAACCCTGTGACAGTACAAAATTTTTTAAAACATCTTGCGATCGATTTTTGACGACCAGTTTGTAGAAATCCAAATTCCACAAGGTGGCGCTGATCGAGATAATTTAAAATCTTTGAATAATGAAGGGGATATTGCAATCGATTTTTATGCTACTTTCACGCAAAAGCTAAAGATTTTAAACTTGACACATGCAAAACCCATTGACAGTTCAATATTTGATCAAAAAAAATTCTGCAAGTTGGCATGGACCTTTTAGAAAAGTAAGGGGTGTTTTTGAAAATGGACAAAAACGATTGGTGGCCACCCCCAACAGATTTTATTGGTCGAATTTTCGATCACAGGCGATACTAGTCTCTATAACTATGCAAGATTTGGCACACAAAATGAGCTTTTAAAAAGTTTGTCTAATTTTTGGAAATTTTTCATAAAAAAATTTGGCCCCAATTAAAGTGCGGTGCGGCAACATTAATAAATGGTAATGGTTATTGAAAAGCATATACATATTTATTTTTATTGTTTTTTGACAATAACTTTTTGCTTCTGGCTTTGGTTGGACCATTTCTGCCTAGTATTCAAGCGTAAGGGCTGTGAGAATAATAATACTGTACAACAAAATTTAAGTTTTTGAAAACCCCACCGGCTTTCTCAGCGGTTTTTGAAGCTTTTGGGTGTGCTGAATCAGATTCTGAAGTCAGTTGCTTCGGATCACCCT
This sequence comes from Campiglossa producta, assembly GCA_964058755.1. Classification (NCBI taxonomy): domain Eukaryota; kingdom Metazoa; phylum Arthropoda; class Insecta; order Diptera; family Tephritidae; genus Campiglossa; species Campiglossa producta. Next base: position 105,882,347 of record CAXKVI010000005.1, read on the forward strand.
GGGTTTTCTCTCCAGGGGGTGGTTTGTACAATTTTTTTTTTTTTTTTTTGATTAATTTAACAATTTTTTTTTTTTTTTTAGTCAAGAATTTATATTTTGCGGCATATAGATGTTCTATAGTGAGAAAAACTGTGGTATAGTAAGTTATCGAGAAAAAAAAAAGATTTAAAAAAGTTAAAAAAAAAAAATTTACTACTACCGATCTCTGATGAACAAACTATCCTTTCAGAGATCGGTAGTAGGAGAGAAAACCTAGGGTGATCCGAAAAATTTGATTCCAGATTCGCCATCCCTAAAAGCTTTAGAAACCGATAAGAAACCCTCTGGAATTTTTGGCTCCAGCGCCACCTAGCGGGTTAATGTTTCGCAACAAAGTTGTCCTTTATATATCGAACATATGTACGTGCCAAATATGAATAAAATCCTACCATAAACGCGGACTTTGTAAATATAGCAATTCCAGCGCCATCTAGCGGGTAAAATATACGCTATGACGAGACAAAATATCCAAGGAACAAACTGTCGAAATCTGACAAAAATTCATTAAATAGTTTTTAATTTTGGTAGGGTCTGGATTTAGTTTACATGAATCATGTCTTAGACTTGTCAGTGAAGCAAAACTTTTCTAACCGACCAAGCTATTCGAACTCCTATTACAACAACAATAAAGCTAACCAATATCATTGCCCTTTCTTAAATTACTAGAATAATTTACGACTAGTACTGTCACACCATTGAATTATGGAACTTTAAATTACCCAACATATTCTCGTATCTTTGTAATTAAACGCTATAAAAATGGATTTTAAAAAAAGCATCTAAAAACAAGGAAACGTCACGGAAATTACAAAAGCCACCTAACGGAAATCTTAAGTTGATGTTGACGTTGCATGTAACGGTTTAATACCAGCGATACTAACAACCGTTATATTCACTTACAACGTATAGCGAAACGACGTAATGTCTAATGCACTTGAGTTCTCACACTCTCAGGCGTAGCAAACAAATGTGAGCTGTCCTTCTCAGCTGTGGTAGCTGTAACCTAACCTAACCTAACAAATGCACTGTGATTGTAGATATCAAAAGTCCAATAAAAAGTGTATGTATGCACAATGGCGTGACAGAAAAATCCATAAAATGCGAGGTAATTATTTAATAAAAAGGCTACTGACGGTGTGATTATTCTACTGCTACTGAAATAAGCAAATTAATGGTTTTGAATATATTTTTGAATTCATAATACGAGTAGGCTATATAACTCAGATCAAATCTATATTCGCTATTAGTAATTGACGCTTAGCGGTCTAGGCGTTTGGGCATTTATATAACAAAGTACGTCATTCTCATCTCACAGGAGGTGAAGTTATTATACAACTTTTTTCCACCTTCCTCTGATTCCAAAATATTTATGTTCCAATGGGCAAATTATTTTATGAAATTAATTTAATTTTTATTTTTTTTTAATTTTTTTTTAATTTGCTTTTTCTTTTGTAATTTTGTATATTTTTTAGTTTATTTTATTTCATTTTATTTTTCTGTAATTTACTTTGTTTCTTTTTTAATTGGTTTTTCCCCTTTGTTATTTTGTAAATAGTTTTATTTTTTTACTTTATTTTTTATATCATTTTATATAATGCGTTATTTTATTTTAGTATATTTTATGTCATATCACTTTTTTTTTGTTTTATTTTAGTTTATTGTTTTTTTTATTTTATTTTATCTTCTTTAATTTAATTTTTTTCTTTTTTAAATTATTATATTTCTTTATTTTTATTTATTTTATTTTTTTTAGTTTATTTAATGAAATATTTCTTTATTTTATTTTATTTTTTTATTTTATTTTATTTTCTTTAATTTTTTATTTTTTTTATTTTATTTCATTTTATTTTAGTATTTTTAATATTTTCTTATTTTTTTAATTGTTTTACCTTTGGTTTTTTATTTTATTTTATTTATTTGATTTTTTTATTTTTTTATTATATTTTATTTTATTTTAAATAATTTTTTTTTTCTATTTTTTATCTTTTTTACTTAATTTTATATTATTTTATGTTATTTATTTTTTAAATTATTACATTTCTTTATTTTTATTTATTTAATTTTTTATTGTTTTCTGTTTCGATTATTTTAGTTCATTTAGTTTTTTTATTTTTTTTTTTCTCTATGTTATTTTATTTTATTTATTTTTTTATTTATTTTTTTTTTGTTTTATTTATTTTATTTAACTCTTTTTTTATATATTTTATTTATTTTATTTATTTATTTTATTTAATTCATTTTTTTATTTATTTTATTTATTTTTATTTATTTTATTTATTTTTAATTATTTTATTTTATTTTGTATATTTTATTTTATTTAAATTAAACTATTTTTATTTTGTTTTATTTTATTTTATTTTTTTTTTTCTTATTTCATTTGAAATAATTTTAAATTTTTTAATTTTTTGTTTTTTCTTTTATTTTTTAATTAATTTTATTTTAATTTATTTTATATTATTTTATTTTATATTTGTTTGTCTTTATAATTTATTATTAATTTATTTTATTTTTATATTTTGTTTCATTTTATTTTAATTTATTTTTTTTTTCCTTTAATTTTTTAATTTTATATTTTTGTTTATTAATTTTATTTAAATATTTTATATTATTTTATTTTATTACATTTTATTTCATTTTACTTCATTTATATTTTATAACTTTTGTAAGGCTCACCCTAATGTACTACACATGTTACCACTTAAATATTTACATACCAAATTGAGCGTGCGTTTTTTATCGTGTTATGATTTCTTCATTTTATATGTAGATGGATATGTTTCAGTGGCAACTTGTCGGTCGCGAAATTTACTGTTTAATGACTTGGTGACATGCACTCAAATGTCACATCAGAAACGTCATAAACTTTTTATAGGCTTCACTTGGATTGACAAAAAGTGGTATGTAATTGGTGTAGATATGCAAATGTTTAAGTTTAAGTTTTTAACCACCGGTTATTAAATCAGAAAGTTCAAATCTTAAAAAATATGAATATTCATAAATGCAAAAATTCATTCAATAATAACAATTTAATTGGAACTTTCAATTAATTTGTTGTATAGCCTTAATATCGAAAATCCTGTGAAAAACTTAGCCAAGGTCAACAAATTGTAATAAATACGAGTGCAATAATTACATCAAGCTCGTTGACTCATTTCACTTACATATTGTTTATTTATTTCATTTCATTGATGTTCTTAAATGATCAGCTGATGTCTGAAATTGCTGTCATGCTGTCAAAAATTTGCGCAGAAAATGATACTTTGTATGGAATTTCACTTAAACGAACGCACCTATTTCCACCTCGAACTTCCGCTACTTTTGAATGGTTGACCAGTGTTGTTTACTTAGTCAAGTGCTAAATATAACAATACTACGATTAAAATATTTCTATCAACACTAAATTTAAAAAAATTTTACAACCAATTTTTATGTTTGTTTTTTTTCTTACGTTGTTTTTATAACAAATGCTTGTGTTTATTTTCAAGTGGCCATAAAACTATTAAGTGCATGTAGACGATTTTGAAAATTTTTGAGTGGGATTAAAAGAGGAGGTAATCTGAAGAAAAAATATTAAAAAAAAATACTTGAGTGAGTTTTTAAATGAAAATATAGTGGTGCAGCACTAGATATGTTTCATGATGAATATTTGGAAAGTGGAGTAGGCTTCAGTAGTTTTTAAACTACTCAACTAAGTTTTCGATTTGAACTAGTTCGTTCAGTAAAGAAAACTAAGCTTTTCTGTGTCAACTTTTCAGGTGAACATTTTTGCAAGTTGTTTAAAAAAAGCATGGCAACTCTTTTCGTTGTCATATATTGAAACAGCTGATCGAATTTCTTTGTAATTTCAAAATGCTACATTTTATAATATTCCGCAAGATAAGTAATTTACATGCAATATTAATTAAGCTATTGATTGAACATTGATTTCTTTCAGATGCTGAAGCGAAGTATTATATGGGAGCACCTTAGAAAAAGTGGTGATGCAAAGAAAATGAAATGCAAATATTGTGGAGCTTCCAGATGTAGTTATGGCGGCTTTCTTGCTAATTTAAAGCCTATACAATGTTTATAAACTTTGTGGATAAAAATAGGTGGTTTAGTAACATAATTCGCAGTAAACAGCCCACATAGAACTCGCATCCTTTTATAGTGCATGGCAAATGAATCCCTTCACTTTTTTTTATTTTACTACTAACAAGCTGTGGTAAGAATAAATAATGATACTGGATTAGTACTACGAAAATAAACCAATATTTTACAATTTATACAACCTTGTAAACAAGATAATACAAAGTCAAATAAACGAGGCTATTCAATTGAGGGGGAATGAGTTGACAGCTTGCAATCTTATTACCTGTTGCTTGTTGATATTGTGGTGGGATTAGTTACATACATATTAGTGGGGATGTGCATAAAATTGTGGGGTGCTGCCCTGCAAGACAGCTGACCATCGTATGAGCCGTCATCTAATAGGAAGTGCTGCACGGTCATCAGGGTGTAGAGCAGAACCCTCAGATTTTTACTAGCAATATGAAAAATCTTCTGCATACTCTGCATTGGCGAGTATATCGTCCAAGCAGGTTCTTCGGGATAAAGAGCGCTTAGGTATGCCGTTTGCCACATGCAAGTTAATACTGAAGGAGTAAACACTTCGTCAAGCCAACGAAAGATGACAACAATTCCCAGATGTCGGATATCCAAACAAACTTGGACAAAATGGGATCATAAAAGATCTAGAGCATGGGTCGGCAAATTGGTAAATGCAGGTGTACAAGTGAGAGCGCTTATACACGCGCTGTGATCGTCCGAACTATATTTTTAACATTCGCTGACCAAACAAGCGACACCCCCACGCGATGTGGTTTCGTCCCTTGCTCAGCGAGTGTTGGTGGTAGCAGAACGGGCCTTTCAAACTGGACTAAGTGTATCTCTGCGGCAGCCACTTGAACCTAACCTATATCTACACCGGAGCTCCCATGAGATAACTTATCGCCGGCGCTTATCCGCCTTTAGCCTTACCTCTACCAGTACATTTGCCCTGACTTTAACCTTTACGTAATTCTACCATTAGCCAGCCTGATTTTGTAAAAATTTAGTAACGTATATCTTTCTTTACAAAGTCAAACTTTCTTTGCGACAAATTTCCTGTACGGTCATTATAGGAAAACTCATCCAGAAACGCTCCTCGAACTTAATAAGCAACGCATTTTCTTGTTTGTCAGATTTTTACGATGTTTATTAGAAAACAATGAAAATGAGCAAATTTACGCAACAGGTTGATCCCAAAACGACTTGTAAATATAACTGGTCATCTACACAAGAATATACCCATAAATGCAAAGTTGATACATATTTGCTCAAGTTCCCATATATTTGCAAGGATAAACTCATAGGAAGGACAATAAAATAGAATCAAGAGTGTTAAATTTAACACTTCATAGCAACAACATGCCTCTGCCAAGGTCGTAATTTCAAAATTAGTAGGCACTCCCACTTATTCTAATACCAACGGCAGATTTGTTAAAACCAATGCAACCTGCGCATTGGCTGCACTCATAGACAATCAGTTTCCGTTTCGTCGTTGACTTGTCCAGTCGCGTTTTTCCAAAGCCTAGTCACCAGTCGCTCAGCTATGATACCAACTCAAAATCTCTTCAATAGCAGTCTAGTGTTTTGTTGTATAATTTTCTATATTGTACAAGTGGAGTCCATACATACCGAGGATGGGCTGGAGCTCTTATTTCGTGAGAGGTAAGCGTGAAAAGTGAATGGTATAAAGATTTAGGGGGAACCTTGCGATTTTTTTCAAGACTTAGCGCGAAGAATGCCATGAAAACTCGGGATCCGACCCTCTCATCCATCTCTCAAGACAAAAGATTTTTCTTGTAAGTCTTTTTATTGCAGAAAAATTTATTCGGGGGTGTTTTGAAAAAGTAAAGAAAGCTCCCGACTAAAGTAAACTTGATCTATTAAGAAAGCCCAATTTCGAAGAATCGGCAGCGCGTTAGAGGCCCACTCATCTCGCCTACTAAGTAGTGACTAGTCCTAAGGTTTGACACGAATTACTGTACAAATAATACAAAAAATAAAACTAAATCAAATACATAAAATAAAACACAATAAAATAAAATAAATTAAAATAAAATGAGAAAAAAAAATAATTAAACTTACTAAAATAAAATTTAATAAATTTAAAAAAATAAAAGAGAATAAAATTAAATTTAATAAAATAAAAAAAATTTAAAATAAAATAAGATAAAAAAAATTAAATAAATTATATAAAATAAAATTAAAATAAAATAATTTATTTAGAAACAAATAAAATAAAATCAAACAAAATAAAATAAAATTAAAAAAATTAATATAAAATGAGAAAAAAGAAATTAAATAAACTAAAATAAAATTAAATAAATTGAAAAAAAAAAAATAAAATAGATTAAAAAAAAATTCAATTAAATAAAACAATACAAAATAAAATAATTTAAAATTAAAAAAAAAAAAAATAAAAAAATTAACTAAGCAAAATAAAATAAATAAATAAAACAAAATAAAATAGAACAAAATTAAATTAAATTAGAATAAAATTAAAATAAAAAAAATCAAGTAAAATAAAATAAAATAAAATTAAAATAAAATTAATTAAATTAAATTAAATTAAAATAAAATAAAATAAAATAAAGGAAAATAAAATAAAATTAAAAATTAAAATTAAAGTTAAATTAAAAATTAAATAATTTATTAAAAAAAAAATAAATTAAATAAATAAAACAAAACAAAAAGAATAAAATAAAATAAAACAGAAATAAAAAAAAAAAAAAAAAAAAAAAAAAACAAAACAAAATAAAATTAAACAAAAAATTAAAAAAATTAAATAAATAAAATAAAATTAAATTAAATCAAGAAAAATAAATCAAAACAAAATAAAATAAAGTAAATAAAAATAAAATAAAATTAATGAAATGAAATAATAAAATTTAAAATAAAATAAATTAAATTTAAAAAATAAATATTAAAAATTAAAAAAGGAATTTTTTATCTTGTAGATCCCAATCGGACTGGGAGAATGTTTGGCATCAGGAGACACATTCGCGCTGTCGTGACAAATTGATACGTCAACTCTATTGGGCATGTGAAAAGGATATTTATCGATTAACCAGACGTAATCGCAAGCGTTTAGATGAAAATGATGACGAAATGCATAAAAGAAGCAAACGTAAGGCAGAACATAAGGGTCCTAATTACAAAAAGGGACTTGAAAAAAACATGAACTTTTTTTTGCATTTTAATTAAATTGGCTTTTCCTTTCAGCCATCACCCGCACTTGGCTTAATTTGAACTATGTAAATACCATGTTGCGCACGCGTCGCACCGATGCGCCCTCCATCACAAATGAATGTTGCACTAAAGTTGGCTGCACTTGGGAGGAATATGCTGAGTATTGTCCATCAAATAAACGCCGTAATCATTACTGAGATAAGGAGCAGGCCAAAGGGTTTGGCGCAAATGGTTGACGGATCGGGGTTAAAGAGTTTTTTGAAAGAAAATGAATGAGGGAGACGGATTCATGGAAGGAAGAGAAATTTATGTATAAAATAAACGAAGTGATGGAGTTAACAGTATTTAGGAGCGGAAAATTTTATTTTACCAATGGAAATAAATTCATATATATTAGGGATGTGAGATTGAACAATTCTTCAAAAATGAGAACTAACTTGAACTGGATTAACACTACAGAATCATTTTAACAACTTTTAATCGATTAATCGCCCATCCCTAATATATATGGGAGTGCGGATATAATGAAGGTTTTGAAAATCTGTTTAATAGTTGGTACGAGTAAAAAACAAGATGAATTGTATATTTAACAAATTAATAATAAAACTTTATTGTGTGTTGTTTTATCCCTACAAGATATTTATTCCAAAAGGGAAATCTGTAAGGAAGCTGTCTCTCTTAAAATTTGGGTCCGAAAAGATATCCGGCAACAATTTTGCGACTAGTTCCTATCCCTTAGGACCATATTTTGCACAAGTCAATTTTAATATCCATTGGGGGATGTCTTGGACCTGTCCCTATTCCTATCCCTATCCCTATTCCTATCCCTATCCCTATCCCTATCCCTATCCCTATCCCTATCCCTATCCCTATCCCTATCCCTATCCCTATCCCTATCCCTATCCCTATCCCTATCCCTATCCCTATCCCTATCCCTATCCCTATCCCTATCCCTATCCCTATCCCTATCCCTATCCCTATCCCTATCCCTATCCCTATCCCTATCCCTATCCCTATCCCTACCACTATCACTATTCCTGTTCCTTTTCTTATCCTTATCTCTCCTTTTTCTCTCTTTCGCTCTTTTCTATTTATCTCTCTCTTTCTCTCTCTCTCTCTCTCTTCCCTTCTCTGTCTCCCTCTCTCAATCTTTTCGCTCTCCTTCTATTTATTTCTATCTCTTCAGTGAAAGTTTTATAAAAACTCATGTGGAGGTTTTGAGTTTAACATGTCTAGATAGCAAAAACCTCCTTCGCAATCCAGAGCCTTGTGCAGTACATCCAAATATCGGGAAAGTTTTCGAGTGCCTTTAGTACGATTTGAGCCCACAGTGCCTTCAAGCTTTTCTGTATCTTTGTCTCCAAAAGTCTGCTTTCACTCAGCTCTTTAATTGCTTGCAGAGCAGCATACCAACTGAGCTCGACTTGAACGCGACCACACACACAAGCAAAGTCTTTAACGCATTGTTGATAAGACCCGGCACTAAAGAAAAATCTGAAACCCTCTGCCCAATTGCTTGATGACACATTAAAATCAGTTGCGAAGATCTGCTCTCGCTGAGTGGAACAGTTTGGCGCGTGGTTCGGACATCTACTGGGCTTTGTTTGTGTTGAACCTCGGAATTTCACAAAAATGACATCACAACGCTTCTGCCTTATCTTTTTGCTAGCATCCGCGTGGGAGGCGTCCTCAGCACCCATAGACTCAACGTCTTTGCTGGCAACAACAAATAGCAGTGACGCAAAAATTACTCATCATGAGGATGGGCGCACAAAACGGAACCTTGAGGTGCCGCCACCGGAAATTGTAGGCAGAGCATGAAACAACACCAACAATTACTATAAAGATAACTTATGGTTTTTCTTCTTCTTCTTCTTCCTAGTTGCGTTTCATGCGTCGCTTTGGCTATTTAGAACCTAATCCAAGCGATTCTGAATCACTTTATCACGAATCTGCGATTGTGGAGGCTATTAAAAATATACAAAAATATGGTGCTCTTAATCAGACCGGCAAATTGGACAATGAAACATTGGAGGTAAGAATAAACAAAAATTTGAAGCAACAATTATACAAAAACTATTGATAAGCCCATTCAAAGCGGCACATTGAACTTGAGCTTCTAATTTTAGTTTTTTTTTTTATTTATTTTTGTTTTGGATTTTTTTAGCTCTTCGCCAAACCACGATGTGGTGTTCCAGACATTGAGGGTATTCCCTATTATCTCAGCAGCAGTACGCAGCGTTCATTTTTCAGTAGCACCAGTCGCGAAAGAAGCGACTCAGAAGCTGATGGAAGCGGTTTTGCAGTGCGCGATAAACGTTACGTGGTTGGGGCGCCAACGTGGAAGAAACGTCGCATACGTTACGTGTAAGTATTTCAATTACTTAGCGCATCTTAGGTCTTTGTATGTATGCTACTTCCTGAAGTAGATTTAATCCCACCATCCCACCGGATTACTAGTAGAGCTCAATCGAAACCCCTCCTTTCCCAATAGTAATTACACTAGGGAATATACCACTTGAAAGCCTTTTATCCAGTCAAATTTTCAGAGCTTCTTAATGTCATCGGAGGGTCGAATCTCTTGCCTTTTATACAACAGAGAAGTGAGTAGAGAGCCTGAGGACCTGTAACCTCTTAACCCGAGAGGGAGCTCAGCGAGGTGTCTAGCCCAACCTCAGGAACAGAATGACGTTACATGCACGTTATTTTTAGGATGTCTTGGGTAGACCGAAGCCTCCACGGGCACCAACCATATCCACGCTGATTTTAAAGTACTTACTACGTCATTTTAAGCCACCGGAACATCACATTCAAAGCGAGCCAAAGCTAATAAATTTTTCTAAGAAGCTTTAGCATATCCCCGGGGTAAGGTCGGCTTGTAGTAACAAGCAATTTAAAGCCACCACCCGAGGATCGGCGGATCAAAACGTTCCCGTTGCTGATGGGGTGTACCAGAAGGCGCTAAGCCGGAGAATACTGGACCCAATGCTGGCAAAGAGATATTCCGCACGGCTGTTACAATCGTTTACAAATCATAACAGTCCATCTGGAAGTGAAGCCATTTATGATATATGATATTCCTGTTGGATATTTCCTGTTGTAAGTTCTCGTCCGAAGAGTGTAAACAGTGAGAGTAAATACTTTTATCTATCACTTATTTTCCTGAGTTTCGATACCCAGGCGTCAAAACCTAGCTTCCTCTAACGGAACCTATCCCACCTAATATTTTAAATATTTATCTTTCTCAGCATTGCCAACTGGTCGCTAAAAATACCAAAGCCACAAGTAGAGCGTGACATGGCACGTGCCTTCCAGTTGTGGGCTCAGTATAGTGGACTACGCTTTGAACGCACTAACGATACCAACGCCGATATAATCGTAGGATTCGGAGCACGCTATCATGGGGACAAGTAAGTAAAAGGCCGCTTTCATCACAGTTGCGGTGATCTATCAACGTTATTTGTTCTCCTATACAGTTTCCCTTTTGATGGTCCTGGCAATATACTCGCACATGCCTATTATCCTTATGAGATGGGGTCTTGGGGTGGTGATGTACATTTTGATGAGGATGAAAACTGGAAAGAAAACTCAATAGACCACGCAACGGGTGTGGATTTTTATGCAGTTGCTGCTCATGAACTGGGACATAGTTTGGGTTTAGCTCATTCGCCGCACTATAGTTCTATAATGTTTCCGTATTATAAAGGTCCGGTCGTAGGTACAATACTGGATTATGACGATACGTTGGCGATGTATTCGATATACTGTGAGTTGATTGCGCCAAATAGATAATACAAAACAGCGTCTTTACCAGTTTTTTTTCAGTGACCAAAGTTTTAGAAGATGATGAGCTGACAACAACGCAAGAACCAGAAATCACTGAGAGCACAGCTTGGATGGAAGGAGGCGAGTCTTCAGTTGCAACTAAAACCACAACGTCTTCTTTCTTTGGTGATAATGGAACAGAAACACATACGACAGTAAGTTTGGGGTTTTAAACTCGGTTGACATGGATAGACCCGAAATGTTGAGATAATTTTAGAAAACTTTGAAAGGTACTGGAGTCGGCTAGCGACCGTGGTAAAAGTTAAGTCTGGGAGGGAAGCCTGTGCTAGATTTTTTCACTTATAGAAAACAGACTTCTGCAGTTGTGTTTAAAACAATGCCTTGCCCCGACCTGAAAAGTTCGGAGAAACACTACTGTAGAGCTTGCGACAAAGATTGTATAACAAATTAAGAGTGTTGAAATTTGTATTATTTTAGTTGTAGCTACACAATACATCTTCTTGGGGACATCATCGCGACAATTTATCCACTGCATTTACCACAGCTATACATTTTTTTAATATTCCACTTCTAAATTACTTTTTCTTACCTGTAGCCACAGCACACTTATCCTACTTGGGGACATCACATTCCAGGATTTTTGTTGAATGCATAAGGCCTGCTTGAGCTCAAATTTTTTTTTTTTTTAATATTCCGCTTCTTTATTTATTATTAACTCACTTTTCGCAGTCCTCACATATTAAGCACAGCTGACTAAGTTATCCATGGAACCTGCAATTGGTTGTTACAAATTCAAGTATTTCAACAAACTTTCTTTTTAAATTGCAGAATGGTTATACCTCAATTACTTTCGATCACCCAGATACTGCAACAAGCACTACTACTTCACGAACCACGATAACAGTCAAACCTTCAGTTTCGAAGATACCAAACATTTGCCAAGGTAAATTTGATGCGGTGAGCCTTTTGAATGGCACAATACATATTTTCAAAAATGAATATGTCTACAAGTTAACAACACGATATACAATTATGAGTGGGTAAATAAAGTAGACAGAGTATTTTTTTACCTTAAATTTAATATTTATACCTTCTTCAGCTATCCTGTGAGCATTTACGAAATGTTCCCCTTTTTACCGGCAAGCGTTAAACGCATTGATGCAGCTTATCAACGTTATGATGGCGCGGGAATATTTTTTACAGGTAGGTGGCTATCCGTCCTAATCTCGGTTTAGTTTTACACTCACTTTACTTTCCTTCAAAAGGTGATCTCTACTGGGTTTTCAGCTATGCGCAGAGTATGCTACCAACTCTTATCGAAGGTAGTCCGCTACCGTTGTCAAATTTGATTGGTACTAGTTCCAGCATAGATGCAGCTATGTTGTGGCGTAAGTTGAAACTTTACTGCGTTCTCGTATACAATTCCATATAACATTTCTTTTTCCCAGCCAAAAACAATTTGACCTACATATTTGCTGGTTCACAATTTTGGCGTTTCAATGACCGTCTCAATAGGCTAGACAATGGCTATCCAAAGTCAATGCGTCGTTGGCCAGGCATACCAAACAATATCGATGCAGTTGCAACGCTGAGCAATGGCAAAACTTATTTCTTCAAAGATAATTTATATTCGCTCTATGACAACAGGAATATACGCCCTATGCGTGGTTATCCTAGGCGTGCATCGACCGCTTGGTTAGGTTGTGTTACAGCAACAAAGAAGCCATTACGTAATACTAATACAACAGTTACTTTTATTGCACCTTCGACTTTGGGTTCATTTTAGACTTTGACTTATTTTTAGTTTTCGTTTTAGTGCTAGACTTAGTTAATAAATTATTACTACGTTTAAATAGTAAACTAGGTATTAAACCTAAGGTATTTAAATAATAGGAAATAAAAAAATAAGTAACACCTAAACTGCAATAAAGTGAAGTAAGCAGTAATGGCATGAATGGCAGTTTCTCTTGTAAACCGAATAGGGGACTGATGATGTGTTCATAAATTGGCAGCAATGTGAAGCCATATAAGTACATATCTTCTACTATAGACATTTTCAAATCAGGCATTCTAGGATATATGCGCACTAGTTGACCATACATAAAAGCAATATAAGCCAAATACAGCGCATAACGCAGTAGTATCAAATTTGGTTGAAATAGTAAGGGAAACAGCGAAAAGTAGCCAACTATGCTGAGCCAAAATGTGTATTTGGCATCCATCGCATCGATTAAACAAAGTAAGCTAGAAAGTGAGAGATACTAGATTGAGATATTTAAGTAAAATAATGCACTTCATGGATACTCACCAGAGTGGTATGAGGCACATGAGTATTGCCTTCTCGTGTACATGCCAACCAAACATGAAGGAAGCGCATGAGCAGATGACGACAGAGCGTAAAAAGTTGATTTTGGATTTGCTGTGGAATAAGAGTAAATGGAATTGGTTTACTCATTTCTATATATACAGTAAAGTCACAGGAGAGAAGAAATATTCCTAAACTTCTTTCAGAGGAAAAAAGTACCTTCTCGTTGTAGCAAAGAAGAGTTGTAATAACACAGGCAACATGAACAGAAACGTCAGCACAAACGTGATACGCGGTGTGATGTTAGGTAGCACCATAGGCTCAAATTCCTGCACCAAACCCGAACTGGTTGAGGGACCCGAAGCATTTGGAATGCGTAATAATTTCGCAGCGATTTTATCAGCCGTGTTGTAAAGAGCCCAGAAATTGGGGGCCCAATAGGCGTGCGTCAAACCACGCTTAAAAGGAAATAGGCGACTTAAAACCTGAAAAGATATTTATTTTTAAAAACATGTTTCAATTTTTGAGAAAAAAATAAAATTATCACCTGCGGCAGATCCTTGTAGAATGGAGCAAATGAAGCTATAAAAGGCGTCAAGCCAACAAACGCCAATTTTCCAATACAAGCAATTGGATTACGTTCTCCATCGAAGCAGTAAAACTTGAGCAAGTAAACAACGAAAGCTGGAGCCATATACAAAAAGATGTGCTTAAAATTTAGCAGCACCGCAAATGTGAATGCTGCAAGCAGATGACGTTCCTCCAGCAAGTAGCTAATGCTCAGCAACAATATACCGAAGAGGAAACCATTGTACTGAAAATGTATATGATCGACAACCAGCAAACCCACATTGAAAAGCAGAAAGATTACGGCCGCAAAGTGACGCTGCGTTTGCTTTGGCACGCTTAAAACGCGCAAACAACGCCAGATACCAAAAGCATACACCAAATCGGTAGCTATTACTGTGCCGCGTTGAAAATATATTGTAGTCGTGGATGCATAATTCAGATTTTGAACAATCAGCATTTGTGGATCAACGTAATGCGCCAGCTGCGATAGTACATATTCGAAATATGCAAAGAATGGCGGATAGTCAAGCGTCCATTCGCTTGTCGCATCATAATACCATTGCCTGAGTGGTAGCGAATGTGTTATGGCCAACCAGTTGCGATGTACTTCGAAATCTGTGGAATGGCTAAAAGACACGTCAATTTCCACAACGAATGATAACACCAATACTTGGTTGAATTTGGCTTTTACTTACGGTGCTGGTGCGAGCAGTAGTTTGAGGCAGCTGGATATAGCGTTTAACTTCCAGAAGTTGCTCTCCATCGTCAAGGCTGGGAGCTATTCCCAAGGAAAAGATTGGGAATATATTTCACTTGGGCGCAATTGAAGATGAAAGAAAAGTGAATTTTTGAATCGAATCTGAAAGAAACACGCGTGCGACAATTTTTGTTTTTATTTTTTATCCAATGTTGTGTGAAACGAAAATATATCTCAAAATTTTGTTTTACCCCAATGTCAGAAAAACGGAGTAGAAAACGCAGTAGAAATAAAAAACGGAGTAGAAAACGCAGTAGAAATAAAAAAAGGAGTAGAAAACGTCTATTCACAATAGTTTTGAATATTAACCCTCGTTTAGAGAACTGTCGAAATTTTATATTTTGTTTGGGGTACAATTGACCTAGTTGAGGCACTTGCCTTTTTTAAAACAGGGGTGTAAAAGTAGGTCGCCTCCCAGTTGGTGCACCCTGGGTAACGCTAAATGACCTACATAGCCTACACGGCTAGTTTCTAGTATTGCCGGTTCTACGAGAACGGTACCAGTACTTGTGCTGTACCCATCGTGCCGAAACGACCCGGGTCGTTTTCTTATATCGACCCGGCCAAGAGCAATACACTCGGGGTGACCCTGTCTGACATTTAGGCAGGGCTACACCTCGCTACAACAACAACAACAAAACTCTCATATATCAAATGCATGTATATCTATCTATACTTCTATACACCATACTATATATAAAATTCTAGCTGGAAATTTTGTAAAAGCTAAACAGCCGATCCACTGGCCCGAGGACACCAGACATTTTTTTTTAATTAAACCCTGCTATACATGCATCACAGTACCCATCAGGTTTTTTATATTGCCTTTGCGAACCTGGTTGTAGGGATAGGGATGGGGATACAGATAGATATAGGAATCGGGCTAGAGAAACATGCAGGAAAAAAAATTTGTGGCAGGACAACGCCTGCCGGGTCAGTTGATTTTTATAATAAAAATAATAAAGGCTAATGTAGGTATAAAACAAGGTTAATGTAGATATCTCATGTCAACTCGAACATGGGAGCCCCTGGAACTACGGCCGTGTGAAGCCTGCTTTTCAACAATTTTTAAGAATCCCGAGTTGTGTGTTTTTGTATTTTGTCCGGGTTTTCAACCAACTTTTCGGTAATTTTTCCCAACCAACTTCTCACAGAAAAACACTATCTTATTATTGATACTGGGGTCAATACGTGTCTCTTGTTTTGTTTTTGTAGCCGTACTTCGTCCTGCCTAGTCGGAATATCCACTTATAAAAAGTTACCTGACGGACTAGACAGGGTTGGAGGAATGTTCACATCCTTTTCCGAATATGAATCCGGTAAGTTCCGGTGAATAGCACTTTGTAGTACTAGCGCGACTACCTTGGTAACGATTCCGTTGATCCCGCCCTGCAAAAATCGATAGTACTCTATTTCCTATACAAAGAGTACTCCAATTGGAGCATCAGAGTACTCCAAATGTAATCCTTTTTCATATAAAAATTGTGCTCCAATTAACATTGCGATGTCCTAAGACTGGGCCACCTACTCCAACTTTCGCTTTGTTTCTGCTACTCCATGGAGTACCTACATTCAAGGTACTTTGCAGTGTACTCCAATGTTGTTACTCCATGGAGTACATACTGCCAGAGCGATAGAGTCGTGATTTTCGTCGATAAGGCACGAGCAATGATCGACTTTCAAAAAGCTGATGGTGGTCCGATGAGGTATACTAAGGATTACTATTGGAGTACTCCAATATTAAAAAATTGCAACACATAATCCAACGATTTTTGCAGGGCGTAGTTGGCCTCGAAGTGGCTTTTAGTCGCATCTTACTACCGACATACCTACTTTGGGCATATTCTAACCCCCTAACCCGCTGGAGCAGTCTGTAGTGTTGTTGGTGTTGTTGTTGTTGTTGTTGTTGTTGTTGTTGGTGTTGTTGTTGTTGTCGTTAACAGCAAACCACTCCCGAAGGTTTTGTGGAGTGATGCCGAAATTGACAGTCCTTGGCCGGATAAGAACCCGGTACGCTGCGGTACTTCCTTGTGGTACTGCCCGACTATAGTGGTAACGATTTGGTATGACCAGTGGAACCTTCTATGTCATGTCATCCCTCTATCCGTGAGGAAGTAGAAGATTGGTAATGAGAGGCATCATTTCACTTGTTCTTATATTTTTATGACAATTATCGTCTCCTCGTTTCCCTACCGGACAGCTATTTGGTCAGTACCACTCATTGTATACTCCGGTCTGAGGTTATAAAGCTTCAGAATTTTGATAAGACTACGAAGACGATGCAAACATTTGTGTATGTATGGGGTTGCATTTTAATGTGTGAGTGTTCAGCTTAGGGTATTTGTTTCCTTTAGCATTCAATTCCCAATTGGGATCGGACCCGGGTAATTTTTCGTGACCATTACTGTTAACTGAACAAAAAATTAAAAATGCGCTTCCGGATACGTGATCCTGTTGCCAAAACGCGTCTTTTGAGCCCTATCCCATGATTTTAGTTAATTTCTTAGCAGTTTAGTTAATTTCTTGTTGACAGACGATAAAATTCTTTTCTTGCTCGCTACATACAAACCCTAAAGGGTCGAATACAAAAAGCTTTGTTAACCTCGCCTGACATTTTCTACCTCAAAACTTTGCGTCCAACTTCAGAGGTATGCTACAATGAACGCCTTGACGCTTCTCTTTTATACATTTATTTTCGTTATTTATTTCTTTGCATTCAGAGTATTTTGGTTAATTTATTAATTTAATAGAGAAAAAATGAATTAATTATTATTTCCTCCAACTTTTTATTCTTTAATTAAAGCAAAGTCATCAACGTCTGATTGTCAAAGCAAGCAAAGCAAACAAAATTTGAGAGTTTGCCAAATTTTAACCTTGCTTCAACTTTGAGGTCTACAATTTGCCATGCTTCGTTTAAATACGTATACTGAAGTTTTCTGTCAAAGTCAAAGTTTGAGGTAAAGTCAAAATAAAGCTTTATGTAACTGACCCTTAACCCTCCATCTACGCATCTTTCATGATTGTGAATATCAAAACCTATAATCTGTCATTCGAAGACGAAGAAGCATTTGGTGAAACTAATTAAAAATTGGAACAAAACAGTGACGATAGTTAGACGCCAAAAATTTATATTTTTGCTAATTATTTCACACATTTATTACTCAAAGCTACAAAATATAGTGCAAAGTACATTTATTGCAGAGCAAAATATTTTTTGTTACTCACAAAAATGTCGCACTCATACGTCACCACGCCGAGCAGTAGTGGCATTAACTGCGTGCAAGTGATGACGACCCCCAACGATGCGCCGCCCAGCATTCCCGTGAATCCAAACCAAATTATCTCGAGTGGAACATTTAATGTACAAACAGGTGATATTGTTGTAACCAGCACAAGTACGCCGCCGGCAGATGCCAAAGCATCAAAGAAATCGAAAAAAAATGCAATTCCACGCAAACCACCACCCACCATTGACAACTTTTGGCAAGGGATTATGGCCGATGTGCGCGGAATACAAGTAGTGGATGCCAAACATCAAGCACTACCGCTGGCGCGTATAAAAAAAATAATGAAATTAGATGAAAATGCAAAAATGATTGCTGCGGAAGCGCCTTTACTTTTCGCCAAGGCGTGCGAATATTTTATACAAGAGCTAACAATGCGCGCATGGGTACATACCGAAGAGAACAAGCGACGCACCTTGCAACGTTCAGATATAGCACAAGCCATTGCTGGTTATGATCAATTTGATTTTTTGATTGATATTGTGCCACGTGAAGATATTAAGCCCAGTACGAGTAAAAAGGAATCACAACAACATCATCATTATAGTAATGCAGCGCACGCATCATCATCATCACCTGCTGCTGTAGTTACAGCTGGCACTATAACTTTACCTGTGAAGATGGAAGGTGTGGGCGGTGAAGTATTAACGTTTGGCACTCTCACGACAGATGCTTTAGCACAAGCCGCCGCAGCAGCACAAGCAGCCAATCAACATCATCATGTTCAAGCAG
Source organism: Campiglossa producta (assembly GCA_964058755.1). Lineage (NCBI taxonomy): Eukaryota > Metazoa > Arthropoda > Insecta > Diptera > Tephritidae > Campiglossa > Campiglossa producta. The sequence continues at coordinate 105,901,095 of CAXKVI010000005.1, forward strand.
CAGCACAGCAGCAAGCCTCAATAGTCAATCATCATCCGCAACAATTCCAAATTATACAACAACCATCTTCCACGCATCCAAATCAGATGAATTATTTCATTGCTGCTCAACCACAAGATGCTTTAGGCAACGCAGCGCATGGACAAAATGCAGGGCAACCGCAACAATTGCAGATCATACAGCAAACGGCACAACCACAGTACTACATAACGCATGTAAGTACGACGAAATGTAAAATTCTTTTATCATTTCAGATTTTCATTTAAAGTTAGGATTCGAGACTGGTTTCGTGGTTCCGCCAGTCTTTCCTCTAGGCGAAAGCCAATTTGTATGATACCTACAAGTCAACCGCAGAGCAGTCAGCAGTTAAGAATATAGCCGCCGTAGGAACGTCTGCTGTTAAATGCGACTTAAATCTACGACACGAAGACTCATCGGGGCCAAAAAAAAATGGCATCAGTGGCAGTCGCGCTACTATCAGAATGTTTTAGTACCGGATCCATATCCCCCAAAGGAGCGTATCCACCTATGTATATTACTCCCTTTAATCTTGTTGGAGTGCTTTTGCAGTTAGTCTAACTAACTATCCATTTAAGTCAACAAGGAGGACCGATGGCATAGTTCCTGTGCAACTTCAAAGGCTTCCCGGGATTTCGTGTAGTTGGGGCTCCTATTTGTGTCCTCAAATCTTACCATTCTTGCAAAGGCGAAAAATGCTTTCCGATATCTCTCCAGGACTTTCGACCAATCAGTCTCTCTTCGTTCTTTTTGTGCACATAAGTAATAGGACTGTAGGGAGCTGTTTTCGGCAACGCAACATGATAACTTCAAAGGCAAATGTTCAGAAACTGCTTTCTATTCGGTTGTAAAATGTTAACTAAGGTTATTTGAGCACAAAGAATTTGTGTTCAGTGGCTTTCTTGATATCGAAGAAGTTTTTTGGAGTCTATTCGACTTTCATAAGGAAGTGGGAC
>CAXKVI010000005.1:105902268-106102658 GCA_964058755.1 Campiglossa producta
CTAATATTTTAAGTATTTATCTTTCTCAGCATTGCCAACTGGTCGCTAAAAATACCAAAGCCACAAGTAGAGCGTGACATGGCACGTGCCTTCCAGTTGTGGGCTCAGTATAGTGGACTACGCTTTGAACGCACTAACGATACCAACGCCGATATAATCGTAGGATTCGGAGCACGCTATCATGGGGACAAGTAAGTAAAAGGCCGCTTTCATCACAGTTGCGGTGATCTATCAACATTATTTGTTCTCCTATACAGTTTCCCTTTTGATGGTCCTGGCAATATACTCGCACATGCCTATTATCCTTATGAGATGGGGTCTTGGGGTGGTGATGTACATTTTGATGAGGATGAAAACTGGAAAGAAAACTCAATAGACCACGCAAGGGGTGTGGATTTTTATGCAGTTGCTGCTCATGAACTGGGACATAGTTTGGGTTTAGCTCACTCGCCGCACTATAGTTCTATAATGTTTCCGTATTATAAAGGTCCGGGCGCAGGTACAATACTGGATTATGACGATACGTTGGCGATGTATTCGATATACTGTGAGTTGATTGCGCCAAATAGATAATACAAAACAGCTTCTTTACCAGTTTTTTTTTCAGTGACCAAAGTTTTAGAAGATGATGAGCTGACAACGACGCAAGAACCAGAAATCACTGAGAGCACAGATTGGATGGAAGGAGGCGAGTCTTCAGTTGCAACTAAAACCACAACGTCTTCTTTCTTTGGTGATAACGGAACAGAAACACATACGACAGTAAGTTTGGGGTTTTAAACTCCGTTGACATGGATAGACCCGAAATGTTGAGATAATTTTAGAAAACTTTGAAAGGTACTGGGTCGGCTAGCGACCGTGGTAAAAGTTAAGTCTGGGAGGGAAGCCTGTGCTAGATTTTTTCACTTATAGAAAACAGACTTGTGCAGTTGTGTTTAAAACAATGCCTTGCCCCGACCTGAAAAGTTCGGAGAAGCACTACTGTAGAGCTTGCAACAAAGATTGTATAACAAATTAAGAGTGTTGAAATTTGTATTATTTTAGTTGTAGCTACAGAATACATCTTCTTGGGGACATCATCGCGACAATTTATCCATTGCATTTACCTCAGCTATACATTTTTTTAATATTCCACTTCTAAATTACTTTTTCTTACCTGTAGCCACAGCACACTTATCCTTCTTGGGGACATCACATTCCAGGATTTTTGTTGAATGCATAAGGCCTGCTTGAGATCAATTTTTTTTTTTTTTTTTTGTTTTTTTTTTGAATATTCCGCTCCTGTATTTATTATTAACTCACTTTACGCAGTCCTCACATATTAAGCACAGCTGACTAAGTTATCCATGGAGCCTGCAATTGGTTGTTACAAATTAAAGTATTTTAACAAACTTTCTTTTTAAATTGCAGAATGGTTATACCTCAAATACTTTTGATCACCCAGATACTGCAACAAGCACTACTACTTCACGAACCACGATAACAGTCAAACCTTCAGTTTCGAAGATACCAAACATTTGCCAAGGTAAATTTGATGCGGTGAGCCTTTTGAATGGCACAATACATATTTTCAAAAATGAATATGTCTACAAGTTAACAACACGATATACAATTATGAGTGGGTAAATAAAGTAGACAGAGTATTTTTTTACCTTAAATTTAATATTTATACCTTCTTCAGCTATCCTGTGAGCATTTACGAAATGTTCCCCTTTTTACCAGCTAACGTTAAACGCATTGATGCAGCTTATCAACGTTATGATGGCGCGGGAATATTTTTTACAGGTAGGTGGTTGTCCGTCCTAATCTCTGTTTAGTTTTACACTCACTTTATTTTCCTTCAAAAGGTGATCTCTACTGGGTTTTCAGCTATGCGCAGAGTATGCTACCAACTCTTATCGAAGGTAGTCCGCTACCGTTGTCAAATTTGATTGGTACTAGTTCCAGCATAGATGCAGCTATGTTGTGGCGTAAGTTAAAACTTTACTGCGTTCTCGTATACATTTTCATATAACATTTATTTTTCCCAGCCAAAAACAATTTGACCTACATATTTGCTGGTTCACAATTTTGGCGTTTCAATGACCGTCTCAATAGGCTAGACGATGGCTATCCAAAGTCAATGCGTCGTTGGCCAGGCATACCAAACAATATCGATGCAGTTGCAACGCTGAGCAATGGCAAAACTTATTTCTTCAAAGATAATTTATATTCGCTCTATGACAACAGGAATATACGCCCTATGCGTGGTTATCCTAGGCGTGCATCGACCGCTTGGTTAGGTTGTGTTACAGCAACAAAGAAGCCATTACGTAATACTAATACAACAGTTACTTTTATTGCACCTTCGACTTTGGGTTCATTTTAGACTTTGACTTATTTTTAGTTTTCGTTTTAGTGCTAGACTTAGTTAATAAATTATTACTACGTTTAAATAGTAAACTAGGTATTAAACCTAAGGTATTTAAATAGTAGGAAATAAAAAAATAAGTAACACCTAAACTGCAATAAAGTGAAGTAAGCAGTAATGGCATGAATGGCAGTTTCTCTTGTAACCCGAATAGGGGACTGATGATGTGTTCATAAATTGGCAGCAATGTGAAGCCATATAAGTACATATCTTCTACTATAGACATTTTCAAATCAGGCATTCTAGGATATATGCGCACTAGTTGACCATACATAAAAGCAATATAAGCCAAATACAGCGCATAACGCAGTAGTATCAAATTTGGTTGAAATAGTAAGGGAAACAGCGAAAAGTAGCCAACTATGCTGAGCCAAAATGTGTATTTGGCATCCATCGCATCGATTAAACAAAGTAAGCTAGAAAGTGAGAGATACTAGATTGAGATATTTAAGTAAAATAATGCACTGCATGGGTACTCACCAGAGTGGTATGAGGCACATGAGTATCGCCTTCTCGTGTACATGCCAACCAAACATGAAGGAAGCGCATGAGCAGATGACGACAGAGCGTAAAAAGTTGATTTTGGATTTGCTGTGGAATAAGAGTAAATGGAATTGGTTTACTCATTTCTATATATACAGTAAAGTCACAGGAGAGAATAAATATTCCTAAACTTCTTTCAGAGGAAAAAAGTACCTTCTCGTTGTAGCAAAGAAGAGTTGTAATAACACTGGCAACATGAACAGAAACGTCAGCACAAACGTGATACGCGGTGTGATGTTAGGTAGCACCATAGGCTCAAATTCCTGCACCAAACCCGAACTGGTTGAGGGACCCGAAGCATTTGGAATGCGTAATAATTTCGCAGCGATTTTATCAGCCGTGTTGTAAAGAGCCCAGAAATTGGGGGCCCAATAGGCGTGCGTCAAACCACGCTTAAAAGGAAATAGGCGACTTAAAACCTGAAAAGATATTTACTTATAATAACATGTTTCAATTTTTGAGAAAAAAATAAAATTATCACCTGCGGCAGATCCTTGTAGAATGGACCAAATGAAGCTATAAAAGGCGTCAAGCCAACAAACGCCAATTTTCCAATACAAGCAATTGGATTATGTTCTCCATCGAAGCAGTAAAACTTGAGCAAGTAAACAGCGAAAGCTGGAGCCATATACAAAAAGATGTGCTTAAAATTGAGCAGCACCGCAAATGTGAATGCTGCAAGCAGATGACGTTCCTCCAGCAAGTAGCTAATGCTCAGCAACAATATACCGAAGAGGAAACCATTGTACTGAAAATGTATATGATCGACAAACAGCAAACCCACATTAAATAGCAGAAAGATCACGGCCGCAAAGTGACGCTGCGTTTGCTTTGGCACGCTTAAAACGCGCAAACAACGCCAGATACCAAAAGCATACACCAAATCGGTAGCTATCACTGTGCCGCGTTGAAAATATATTGTAGTCGTGGATGCATAATTCAGATTTTGAACAATCAGCATTTGTGGATCAACGTAACGCGCCAGCTGTGATAGTAGCCATTCGAAATATGCAAAGAATGGCGGATAGTCAAGCGTCCATTCGCTTGTCGCATCATAATACCATTGCCTGAGTGGTAGCGAATGTGTTATGGCCAACCAGTTGCGATGTACTTCGAAATCTGTGGAATGGCTAAAAGACACGTCAATTTCCAATACTTGGTTGAATTTGGCTTTTACTTACGGTGCTGGTGCGAGGAGTAGTTTGAGGCAGCTGGATATCGCGTATAACTTCCAGAAGTTGCTCTCCATTGAAGATGAAAGAAAAGTGAATTTTTGAATCGAATCTGAAAGACAATTTTTGTTTTTATTTGTTTGTCAAAATTTTGTTTTACCCCAATGTCAGAAAAACGGAGTAGAAAACGCAGTAGAAATAAAAAACGGAGTAGAAAACGCAGTAGAAATAAAAAAAGGAGTAGAAAACGTCTATTCACAATAATTTTGAATATTAACCCTCGTTTAGAGAACTGTCGAAATTTTATATTTTGTTTGGGGTACAATTGACCTAGTTGAGGCACTTGCCTTTTTTAAAACTCTCATATATCAAATGCATGTATATCTATCTATACTTCTATACTCCATACTATATATAAAATTCTAGCTGGAAATTTTGTAAAAGCTAAACAGCCGATCCACTGGCCCGAGGACACCAGACATTTTTTTTTAATTAAACCCTGCTATAAATGCATCACAGCACCCATCAGGTTTTTGATATTGCCTTTGAGAACCTGGTTGTAGAGATGGGATGGGGATACAGATAGATATAGGAATCGGGCTAGAGAAACATGCAGGAAAATAAATTTGTGGCAGGACAACGCCTGCCGGGTCAGTTAATTTTTATAATAGAAATAATAAAGGCTAATGTAGGTATAAAACAAGGTTAATGTAGATATCTCATTGTCAACTCGAACATGGGAGCCCCTGGAACTACGGCCGTGTGAAGCCTGCTTTTCAACAATTTTTAAGAATCCAGAGTTGTGGGTTTTTGTATTTTGTCCGGGTTTTCAACCAACTTTTCGGTAATTTTTTCCAACCAACTTCTCACTTATTATTGATACTGGGGTCAATACGTGTCTCTTGTTTTGCTGTTGTAGCCATACTTCGTCCAGCCTAGTCGGAATATCCACTTATAAAAAGTTACCTGATGGACTAGACAGGGTTGGACGGATGTTGACATCCTTTTCCGAATGTGAATCCGGCAAGTTCCGGTGAATAGTACTTTGTAGTACTAGCCCGATTACCTTGGTAACGATTCCGTTGATCCCGCCCTGCAAAAATACTAATATTTCCTATACAAAGAGTACTCCAATTGGAGCATCAGAGTACTCCAAATGTAATCCTTTTTCATATAAAAATTGTGCTCCAATTAACATTGCGATGTCCTAAGACTGGACCACCTACTCCAACTTTCGCTTTGTTTCTGCTACTCCATGGAGTACCTACATTCAAGGTACTTTGCAGTGTACTCCAATGTTGTTACTCCTTGGAGTACATACTGCCAGAGCGATATAGTCGTGATTTTCGTCGATAAGGCACGAGCAATGATCGACTTTCAAAAAGCTGATGGTGGTCCGATGAGGTATACTAAGGATTACTATTGGAGTACTCCAATATTAAAAAATTGCAACACATAATCCAACGATTTTTGCAGGGTGTAGTTGGCCTCGAAGTGGCTTTTAGTCGCATCTTACGACCGACATACCTACTTTGGGCATATTCTAACCCCCTAACCCGCTGGAGCAGTCTGTAGTGTTGTTGTTGTTGTTGTTGTCGTTAACAGAAAACCACTCCCGAAGGTTTTGTGGAGTGATGCCGAAATTGACAGTCCTTGGCCGGATATGAACCCGGTATGCTGCGGTACTTCCTTGTGGTACTGCCCGACTATAGTGGTAACGATTTGGTATGACCAGTGGAACCTTCTATGTCATGTCATCCCTCTATCCGTGAGGAAGCAGAAGATTGGTAATGAGAGGTGAGAGGCATCATTTCACTTGTTCTTATATTTTTATGACAATTATCGTCTCCTCTTTCCCTACCGGACAGTTATTTGGTCAGTACCACTCATTGTATACTCCGGTCTGAGGTTATAAAGCTTCAGAATTTTGATAAGACTACGAAGACGATGCAAACATTTGTGTATGTATAGGGTTGCATTTTAATGTGTGAGTTTTCAGCTTAGGGTATTTTTTTCCTTTAGCATTCAATTCCAAATTGGGATCGAACCCTGGTAATTTTTCGTGACTATTACTTTTAACTGAACAAAAAATTAAATTCCGGATACGTGATCCTGTTGCCAAAACGCGTCTTTTGAGCCCTCGCCCATGATTTTAGTTAATTTCTTAGCAGTTCACCCCTAAAGCTGATGACCCAATGTACGCTTGCTTTGCTTGCCTTGCTTACCTAGGCTTACCTTGTTTTCCTTTTAAAGCTTCTATGGCCCAATAGAAGCTACAAAAGTTGTCAAAAATACAGGATGAGACAAACAAGACAACAACAAGGCAAACGCGTCTAAAGCGCTGTCAAATAGAGATTTGGGCTAATCGACGCTTTGAAGCGTTTCAAGCAAGCAAGGCTGCCACTGGGCCAACTTTAATACATTTCAGTAGAGTTCAAAAGAATTTTGACATTTCTCAAGCCAAGCCAGCGTGTATTGGGCCATCACCTTTAAGGAAACAAATAGCAAGGAAAGAAATACCTTTTTTTACATCGCGGGAGTTTATTTAAAACACACGTGTGTTTGTTGACAGACGATAAAATTCTTTTCTTGCTCGCTACATACAAACCCTAAAGGGTCGAATACATAAAGCTTTGTTAACCTCGCCTGACATTTGCTACCTCAAAACTTTGCGTCCAACTTCAGAGGTATGCTACAATGAACGCCGTGACGTTCTCTTTTATACATTTATTTTCGTTATTTATTTCTTTGCATTCAGAGTGTTTTGGTTAATTTATTAATTTAATAGAGAAAAAATGAATTAATTATTTTTTCCTCCAACTTTTTATTCTTTAATTAAAGCAAAGTCATCAGCGTCTGATTGTCAAAGCAAGCAAAGCAAACAAAATTTGAGAGTTTCCCAAATTTTAACCTTGCTTCAACTTTGAGGTCTCCAATTTGCCATGCTTCGTTTAAATACGTATACTGAAGTTTTCTGTCAAAGTCAAAGTTTGAGGTAAAGTCAAAATAAAGCTTTATGTAACTGACCCTCCATCTACGCATCTTTCATGATTGTGAATATCAAAAACTGTGATCTGTCATTCGAAGCGAAGAAGCATTTGGTGAAACTAATTAAAAATTGGAACAAAACAGTGACGATAGTTAGACGCCAAAAATATATATTTTTGCTAATTATTTCACACATTTATCACTCAAAGCTACAAAATATAGTGCAAAGTACATTTATTGCAGAGCAAATATTTTTTGTTACTCATAAAAATGTCGCACTCATACGTCACCACGCCGAGCAGTAGTGGCATTAACTGCGTGCAAGTGATGACGACCCCCAACGATGCGCCGCCCAGCATTCCCGTGAATCCAAACCAAATTATCTCGAGTGGAACATTTAATGTACAAACAGGTGATATTGTTGTAACCAGCACAAGTACGCCGCCGGCAGATGCCAAAGCATCAAAGAAATCGAAAAAAAGTGCAATTCCACGCAAACCACCACCCACCATTGACAACTTTTGGCAAGGGATTATGGCCGATGTGCGCGGAATACAAGTAGTGGATGCCAAACATCAAGCACTACCGCTGGCGCGTATAAAAAAAATAATGAAATTAGATGAAAATGCAAAAATGATTGCTGCGGAAGCGCCTTTACTTTTCGCCAAGGCATGCGAATATTTTATACAAGAGCTAACAATGCGCGCATGGGTACATACCGAAGAGAACAAGCGACGCACCTTGCAACGTTCAGATATAGCACAAGCCATTGCTGGTTATGATCAATTTGATTTTTTGATTGATATTGTGCCACGTGAAGATATTAAGCCCAGTACGAGTAAAAAGGAATCACAACATCATCATTATAGTAATGCAGCGCACGCATCGTCATCATCACCTGCTGCTGTAGTTACAGCTGGCACTATAACTTTACCTGTGAAGATGGAAGGTGTGGGCGGTGAAGTATTAACGTTTGGCACTCTCACGACAGATGCTTTAGCACAAGCCGCCGCAGCAGCACAAGCAGCTAATCAACATCATCATGTTCAAGCAGCAGCACAGCAGCAAGCGTCAATAGTCAATCATCATCCGCAACAATTCCAAATTATACAACAACCATCTTCCACGCATCCAAATCAGATGAATTACTTCATTGCTGCTCAACCACAAGATGCTTTAGGCAACGCAGCGCATGGACAAAATGCAGGGCAACCGCAACAATTGCAGATCATACAGCAAACGGCACAACCACAGTACTACATAACGCATGTAAGTACGACGAAATGTAAAATTCTTTTATCATTTCAGATTTTCATTTAAAGTTAGGATTCGAGACTGGTTTCGTGGTTCCGCCAGTCTTTCCTCTTGGCGAAAGCCAATTTGTATGATACCTACAAGTCAACCGCAGAGCAGTCAGCAGTTAAGAATATAGCCGCGGTAGGAACGTCTGCTGTTAAATGCGACTTAAATCTACGACCCGAAGATTCACCGGGGCCAAAAAAAATGGCATCAGTGGCAGTCGCGCTACTATCAGAATGTTTTAGTACCGGATCCATATCCCCCAAAGGAGCGTATCCACCTATGTATATTACTCCCTTTAATCTTGTTGGAGTGCTTTTGCAGTTAGTCTAACTAACTATCCATTTAAGTCAACAAGGACCGATGGCATAGTTCCTGTGCAACTTCAAAGGCTTCCCGGGATTTCGTGTTGTTGTTGTTGTTGTTGTAACGAGGTGTAGCCCTGCCTAAATGTCAGACAGGGTCACCTCGAGTGTATTGCTCTTGGCCGGGTCGATATAAGAAAACGGCCCGGGTCGTTTCGGCACGATGGGTACAGCACAAGTACTGGTACCGTTCTCGTAGATCCGGCAATACAAGAAACTAAACTAGCCGTGCAGGCTATGTAGGTCATTTAGCGTTACCCAGGGTGCACCAACTGGAGGCGACCTATTTGTGTCCTCAAATCTTACCATTCTTGCAAAGGCGAAAAATGCTTTCCCATATCTCTCCAGGACTTTCGACCAATCAGTCTCTCTTCGTTCTTTTTGTGCACATAGGTAATAGGACTGTAGGGAGCTGTTTTCGGCAACGCAACATGATAACTTCAAAGGCCAATGTTCAGAAACTGCTTTCTATTCGGTTGTAAAATGTTAACTAGGGTTATTTGAACACAAAGAATTTGTGTTCAGTGGCTTTCTTGATGTCGAAGAAGTTTTTTGGAGTCTATTCGACTTTCATAAGGAAGTGGGACGGATCTAGGACCCAGACTGCTCTTTTCATCTTCTATGGGGTAAACGAATTGCTCTAGGACCTTGAAAGTAAAGTCTGGCGAATGGTGGATTTTTCTGACCATCAGGGGAAAGTAATGCCAAATCTTTTCCCGGTTGGAAAAATTGTCGTGGTTCGAACTACAATGAAGACGGGGAGGCTTGAAAATCCTTTCATGTGGAGTTTTGGTTTAGACACTTCTTGTCTAAATATAAACGGGATACCTAAGTCGTGTCAAAGACCAAGCTGCTTACCCCGAAAGTCCTATTAAACATAAATACCTAGCCTCTTCAAAAATACTCACAACAATTGTAATTAACTCTTTACTTATTTCTGTAGCAACCACAACAACTTATCTTAACGGCTGGACCCAATGGACAATTAACTGCTACGCCAGCACCATCCAATGTAACACATCAACAACAGGCAACCATTTTACAAAACTTGGCACAACATCAGCAGCACCAACAACCACATATACAAGTGTTGCAGCAAGTCGTAACACCAACAGGCGAGGTGACCAACGTACCAGTAAGTATTTTAAATATCTATCAACCGCGCAAAAACACATAACTTTTCTTAACTTTTTATAGATCGCAATTAACGCAAATCAATTAAATTTGTTACGCTTACAAATGCAACCTGGTGGCGCGCAACAGTTGCTACACTTAAACACCAATACGAATGCACCTGTCACCACAGCACACGCTGTTACCGCTGCTCAACTACAACAAGCTCAGCCTCATCTTGTACAACAGCAACAACACGCAAATACAGGAAACATATTTATAAGCGCAGCACAGTTACAGCAACACCAGCAACAACAGCAGCAACAACATCAACAGCAGCAGCAACAGCAACAACAACAACAACAGCAGCAACAACATCAACAGCAGCAACAACAACAACAACAGCCACAACTTATCAATTTGGGAAACGCCTCAATTGTCGCTACTGATCGTACCTTTCGTCCGAATTGCTAGCCTTCGGAGCAACTACTCTATCATCAGCAAGAACAAGAAGAAGCTTCACCACCAACTTATCACAATTTATATCCTGTACAAGAACACAGATCCACGCAGTATAATGGTAGCGATCATATATGAGACGCGCCTTAGCGCCAGTAATCTCAAGCATTTCATTCTAATTTATTTTTAAAGTTATTAAAGTTTTAATATACGTATTATGGTTAGAATCTAAAACGTTTTTACATATAAAATTAGTTTGTATAAAATTCATATACAATTATGCGTCTAGATGTGCGTATAAAATGTGTACAAATACATTAATTCATTTATATTTAAAACAAAATAGTATATAAAAGTCGAAAGCCGACAAAGGGACAACCTTCGCCCCTCTATTAAGTGAATGAAATACACAATAGATGCTATTTCGCATGATTCAAAGTATTTTGTCTAAAGTTAATATATTGTACATCAGGGTATAGCGAATTTTATTGCGAACTAGGGGGTTGCCTTCAAAAAACAACAGTAAATAAATAAAACCAAATTAAATATCATCAAAAATTATCAAAACAGGGTTTTTTAAGGCACCACCACATCATCGCATTCGCAATATATTTAATAACATGCAAAATTGCATGTAATGAGTATTTCATTCACTTAACAGCTGGGTGAGGGTAGTACCTCTGTCGGATTTTCGACTAATAGTTTGTAAGTGTAAATAACAAAAACGTAAATGGCCAAATTGAGTTTATTTAGCTTGTAAGTTTTAAAACAAAACAGTCAACAAACTGATACAAACGGCAGCAATACAGGTTTAAACGAAATTATGTAATTCAAGTTTGTGATTAATAAACGTAGTGTTGTAATGAGTATATAGCATTGTATAATATTCTGTTAAAATAATATACACATTAACCCCTTATTCATACAAAATATAAAGGGTTTAATAAGCTCTTATTAATCAAAATTTGTATGGAAATGTTATTTTAAATAGCTTTATAAACAAATTTTATTTTTTTGAATATGGGGACAAGAATTTATATATATAATTCTGGTTTTATGATATCTTATATGTATATGTATTTGTACATACACATGCATCTATATGAAATCTTTTACGATATACATAGATATATTTAATAAACATGAATTTGAAAATGTATACCAATAAAAAAAAAAATATTGTAATACTTACATGTTAATTATATAAGTAAAAATGTGTGCAGAAATTTAATACAAATATATAATGTAGTAATTAAAAACAAACAGTAGCCATTGTTAATTAATAACACTTGCTGTGATGATTCGACCTGCAAATATTAAATCGGCCACACAGCGAGCGAACGAATACTTTATCGTCTTAGACAACAGTCAGCTAAACCTGCGAGAAGTGATTTTCTCGCTTTTCAAAGAAATGCACAGAGCTACCTAGATCACAAAGGATATGAAAGAGTATTTCGTTACACGTATATAGAATGGCCCTAGCTTATTTTTTTTTATGGATTTTTATTAATAACTTCGAAAGGAAGCTTCACTAAAATCTTAGTACATACTATACTATATCGTAGTTAAATATTAGAGGCATTGATATTTGTCTTTTCGAACAAGCCATCGTTGCTGTGGTTTACTTTACATTCAGTTTTTTCGAAGAATTTTTCGCGCTAAAAAATTATGAGTTAGGGCCTTTCTATATTAGAGTAAAGCTTTGAGGGATGCAAACAGGCGTGAGACGTTCACACGACACAGATTCATCGTTTAAACTACAACCAGTGATATCAACCAAAATATTTAGCATCCTTTGAGCTTGCTGCAGCAACATCATAGATTCAGGTAAAGAAATTAATTCAGAAGTGGAATAGACTTGAATAGAAGCAATCCATTTGGAGCTCCTTAAAAAATTTACTGTTCGCGGACTGGCACTTGAACCTGCGACCCCACGCGTGATAGGTCGGGCGCTTACTGCCTGGCCTGCATCGACATCTAAAGAGCGAGTGTCAAATGCGTTACATAAAATTTATGCAATTTTTGTATTCACCACACCTTAAAATGAGCGAGAGAGAGACTATGGTAGATTTCTTGTGACTTTCTCTTATAGAATACCGGAATCATCTCAAGTCACAAAAATTGTATCTAATGAAATATCTTAAATTTAGTGACTTGGTTATTAGACAAAATTGCAGAATACTGGTATTAGCTTCAATATTCCAATATATGAATTAAAACACCTCTAATTTTTTGGAATATATAAATATATTTATTTTATTATTACTTAGTACTCAAAATATTAATATCGATATATTATAAAATATTGTTATTATTAGTTTATTATATGCTTAAATAAGGTTTGCATTTATTGTTTTTAAAATATTTTTTTTTGTGATGAATGTTCGACTTTTGCTTTTTTTTCAAAGTTGAAAAAAAAAAAATAAAAAATGGAATGCATTTAAAGAATGCAAAAGAAAAGAGAACGTTTAAAGTTGCCGGAAAAAAATTTTTAAAATAATTGTTTTTCTTTTTTAATTATAGTTTCAAAATCATGCATTTTTGTGTTACAAAACTTTGGCTGAATTTCTCTCGCAGTGTTATTGTTTAGATTTTTTCTTAAACAAAATCAATATTTTAAGCATGTTCGTCATTATCCTTACAAATGGTTATATTTGCAGTATAAATTTATATTGTTGGTGTTGCTTGATTGTTATTGGTGTATTTATATGTCAATGTCGTTGTTAAACATTTCGACGTTTTTTTTTTTTTTTGTGTGTTTAAGAAATATTGCGTATCTACGCTCAGCACCGACAATGAGTATCGAGTAGTTATTGTTGCGTGTTTAAAAGTTTATGGTGGTGTTATATTGCATTTAATATTTTGTTGTGTGGTTGTTAATGTTATATTTTTAATACATATTTGAAAAATTTTATATTTTTTTCGCATTAAAAATTTGTTTATTATTTTTTTTTTTTTTAACTTTCTTGTATCAAAATTTTTGTTTTCTTGTGTAAACATTATGGCATTTTTTACTGTAGTCTTTTCGTTATTGCAGTGATTTGTAATTAGTTATCAAGTTATCTTTTTTTCATGGCGACGAAATGTAATTGAAAAATTGTATTTAACCCTTGAGTGATGCAATTTTTTTTAGTTTAAATTGAAATGCTAACTATTTTTTTAGTTATGAAAGCTTAATAAAAATAAGATTCGAATATTATAGAGAAGCTAGTCCGCGACTTAGTTTGCAAAACATGAAAAGAAAGACCATAAACACTTTTTTTCAATTTCTCGACTCCAGCGCCATCTAGGTGGTTTCATTTTATATCAGTTCTGGATTACATATCAAACGTACGAGTCAAAATCAATGCAAATATAGCGACTCCAGCGCTATCTAGCGCGAAAAAATACAGCCTAGGTCGAGAGAACTTATTCAAAGGATAAACTAGCAAAATTTGGCAAAAATCCATTCAGTACCATTTCGTCAGTAAAATTTTTATTACTTGGCAAAAAAATCCACATTTTCTTTAATCCGTTTCATGACGATAAAATGTAATTGAAATACAAAATTTATATAAAATACTTTTTAACCCTTGAGTGGTGTTACTTTTTTCAGTTTCAATCAAATGGTCATAAATACGGTTGTTTTGAATATCTCGAATCCAGCGCCACCTAGTGGGGTCTTTTTAAAACATTTTTTGATTACATATCAAGTACATACATGGTAAAAAACGAATAGATTTTTTTACTGAAAAATCTTAAATTTTTCCCATCCAAATGGTTATGATCTTCTGATTAATTTCGTTTAAAATTTTATTTTTCCGAGCCCGGATAATGATTTCTAGATCCAAAGAGCGTGTTTGGGTACTCATTTCTTTTATATTTTATTATTTACCCATCACTTTGCATGCAAAACCTTTAAAAATGACACCAGCGCCACCTAGCGGGGGTTTGTAACGGTTTTGAAAATCGGATTAAAAATACGGATTTTGCAAACATAGCGAGTGGAGCGCTATCTAGCGGAAGAAGTACAACCGAGAGGACTTATTTAAAGAATGCGCTGAGAAAATTCGGTAAAAATCCGCTCAGTAGTTTTCGAGCCATTTCGTTAACAAAAATAATAAAAATAATTCTTTTACTTAGCAAGCGATTTAAAAACTGAATCTCATCCGGGGTTTGAGCCTATTATTAAAAGATTTTTCGTCAAAGCCGAAGTTCGAGGAACAATTTTTAGAAGTTCGAAGATTTCGGAGGGTAAGACAATTTTTAAAGAATCTTTTAAAATTTTGAAAAAAAAGTTTGATTGTTAAATTGAATGCCGTAATTATACGCACATATGTTTTAACCAAAGATTGCAGATGTTTTTTTTTTTTAATTTCTAAAATTTCCTCATTCGAAGACTAGAGAGCAAGGTTTTCTTTCTTAGCTTGTATTTTTTTTTGTTTCGTTAGTTAATATCGTTTATAAATTTAAAATTTACAGATAATTATATAAATCTTAATAATCATAAATATATTAAAGAGAAGAAAAAAAAAAATGGTCACATCAGCTTTATCATATAATAATAACACTGTACAACAGCCAAAAAACCACAAAGGTTTTTTCATCGGTTTCTCAAGCTTTTAGGTGTGCTGAATCCGAATCTGAAGTAAGAATTTTCGGGTCACCCTAGGTTTTAACTCCAGAGGGTAGTTTGTTCAGATTTCGGTAGTAGTAAACATATTTTTTTTTTTTTTAGTTTTTTAAATTATTGTTTCCTGTTAAGTTAATATATGCCGCCGAATATAAAAACCAAAATTAAATTATGGTTCCTTGGCCCAGGAAAAATTGTTAGTTATTAAAATTTTTTTTTACAAAGAGATCACAAACCACCCTCTGGAGAGAAAATTTAGGGTGACTCGCAAAATCTGATTTCAGATTCGGATTCAGCACACGCAAAAGCTTTAGAAACCGTCGATAAACCTGGTGGGACTTTTAAAAACTTCAATTTTGTTGTACAGTGTAATTAGAATCATTATCATCACTAAAGCTACTCACAGTTCGCTGATACAAATGAAATAAAATAAGAAAATTTCTTTAAAAATTACATAGTTTAGACGAGTAACTGTGAGTACGTTAGCGCATATTAATTTATCAGTTTACATAAATATTTTATGTAGTATGTCTCAATCAAATTTTTGCGTATTTTGTTAAGCAAATATTTTTTGGAAAAAATGCATGACTACAACTACTACACATACACGCACATATACAGCATTATATGTATATATACATATTAAGCAATATATAAATTTAAATATATAATGTTGTTAATTAAATATTTGTAAATAATCAAAAATATTTTTTTTTTTGTATTTTTTATGGCAACAGTTGAGAGTTATTTCTGAGTACCAAAAATTCTACAGAGAAAGAAAAAAAAGTTATATAAAATACATTTTTAACGTTTTTCGAAATTTACAAAAACAGTTTTACATAAATACAAACAATGATAGTCGTAAATTTAATATTAATACATTTTGTAGTTTTTTTATAAAAAAAAAATTGGAATTAGCATGAAAAGTATCGTTTTTTAATTATTTTTATAAATTTTGTATTTTTTTTTTTGGCAAATCTTGAGTATTAATAATTATAAAAAATAGTGTTATCTCAACTTCAAATCAATCAAAAACGGAAGTAAACATTTTCGATTTATATGAATTTGGTCAAAACAAAAAACATCGAGTAAAGCGGGACCAAAAATTAGATTTTCCTCTACATAATGGGTATGGCTTTCTGAAGATACCCGCACCACCAGAGGGCGCCACCGTCGTTTCATATGGCGACGACTGTACAATAATGACGGGGAAGGGCCCCTATACTGATGAACTCTGTGTGTTACCTCTGCGACCTTTCCAGGTTTTTCAGTGAGCGAGATCTGACTAAATCCACGGCGACACTTTCCACGACATGGACGTACCAGGTGAGAAATTAATTAGACATATACGTTGATGGCATTAAGCCACCAACTGTCAGCCACCCGAAGTTATTGGGGGTGACACTGGATAATACTATCCCATTTGCTGGTCATGTGTCTGCAATGGTCTCAAAGGTACGAGGTCGCAACAAGATCCTCAAGTCACTTGCCGGCAGTACTTGGGGAAAAGACATAGAAATGTTGGTGACTACATATAAGGCCATTGGCCGACCAGTCTTTGACTATGCCGCACCCATATGGTCGCCTAATGTGCATAACACCAACAGGACGAAGTTACAAGTCTGCCAAAATACCGCTATCAGAACTGCTACGGGATGTCTCCTCATGTCTCCCGAGTCTCACCACCATCAAGATGCAAAACTGCTCAATATAAAAGAGCACGCGAAAATGCTTAGCAGGCAATTCCTTCTGAACTGCCACAAGCAAGCACATCCAAACCGTAATCTTTTGGACACAGATTCGCCCCCGAGAGACATAAGGGGACATCTCCGTAAGCATTATGACGAGATCCGGCATCATATTACCTTGCCGTTTGATCTGCGGAACCATAAGCCGACTCTAAACGACATCCACACCGAGTCGGTTGACACTTTTCTCAGATAAGAAGGAGTTTAACCTCACACTGTATCCAGACCGAAGCTATGCCATGATAACTCTTGTCTCCCATGGTAAGGTGCGTTCTTCTTCAGCAATATCGGGTGGAGGACTGTTTAGAACGAAATTCACAGGTACCTTACCATGGGAGACAAGAGTTATCATGGCATAGCTTCGGTCTGGATACAGTGTGAGGTTAAACTCCTACTTATCCAGACTGAATGATACAATTTCAAACACATGCCCTGCATGTGGTAGGACCCCCCATGCTACCCTACATCTCTTCAATTGTCCAAATGAACCTACTCTTCTAACGCCTCTGTTCCAACCCTGTTGAAACTGCACGTTTTCTTGGACTCCCGTTAGAAGAGCTTGATGAAGATCTTCGAAATGATCATACACTCTAGGTAGGGTAATGCATTGTTAACAAAAACAACAACAACATGGCCACTCCTGCGTCCAAAGTGCGTCTTTGGGCCAATTTTTTTCAATACCAAAAAATCTTATTGAAAGAATATCCAAATGTGGACCGTTTTCTGGTTAATTTCTTTAAAATGTTTTAAAATATGACCGGATAACGATTCCTGAGTCCAAACCCACGTCTTTGGGTGCTCATTTCTTTTAATTTCATTACATTTGTATTATCTAGCCGCGACCTTGGCTGCGAAACCTTCAAAAAGGAAGCATAAATATTTTTTCTATATCACGACTATAGCGCTACCTGGCGGGGTTTTTGTAACAGTTTTTGATTACATAGCAAACGTATGTATGTGACAAAACAGGACCATAAATACAGATTTTGCAAAAATACAGCGACTGCAACGCCATCTAGCGGGAAAAATATGCCTATAAACTGTCAAAATTAGGCAAATATCGGTTCATAAGTTTTTGAGCCATCTCTTCACACAAAACCCCTACACTTTTAGAAGAGAATAGAGAAATCCGATTTTCAAATAGCACGAAGAAAAAAAAGTTCACCTCAAAATGAAACACTCTAGGTGATGATAAAAAGAATTGTTTCAACCAAAATCCATAAAAATCGAAAATTATCACTTCCCAAATTTTCTTCGATTTAAGTCGAAAGCAGCACAAATAATAGCGTTACATTAGTTATATATGTATGTAAAATATAGTTTATAAGTCACAAAAGAAAAATTATAATATGTAATAATATTATTCTCAAACTAACTAAAATACATTTTTATGCAGTCTTTATGTTGTATACCTTTTTTGTTGTGGTTTTTTTTTTTGCTCTCAATATATGTATTTCGAAAAATGTTTTCCCTGGAAATGTTTCTTTTTCATTAAATTAATATTAAAACTATTGCTATTGCTGGTTATTTCTATTGTATAATTGTTACTTATATAAATATGTATGAATGTTGTTTGTGTGACTATGCTGTTAATGTAAAAAAATTTTAATTGTATATATTTAATTGTAGCAAAAAAGTGTTTTTTCTTGTTTTCTTTTTTATATCTATGCATGTATGTATGCATGTGTAAAAATATTATCAATTGTCGACCTGACCTAGTACACGCACTACACTTAAAAGTTACATGCTGCTGATGAGCTAGTACTAAACTACTAACTGACGGCGGCTGCTTTTTGCACCATGAAGTTTCTTAATTTATTATTTTAATTTTTCCAAAAAACACAGGCGCATTTAATCTTCTTGCCATTCGTTTTCGTCTACACCTTCCATATCGTCTTGCTCCAATTTGGTATTATATTCGAGGCGGGCGCTCACTGACTTTTGAATCTGAAATAAGAGCAGGTTGTCAAATATAGTTTCACTGCATGAAAGTCCAGTTCGACCGTATTATTAAAAAAATATATTTCAAAAGTAGGAGATTGCATGTCCTATTTGGGGTCAACAAAAAACAGACCATCCTTAACATTGTTGAAATACCCTAAAAAGGGCAGACTACAAGTAATTGTTAGGTTAAATTTAAGGTCCACCTACTGTGAATCATATCCTAAATATTTATAAAAATGGTGCGTTTTTCACTAACGCTTTTAAAAAGAGGACTCCTAATTCATCCTTAGATACCCGAAATCGTTTTAGGATTGTTTTTTTTTTATAACAAATTAACAAACCCGACAGCCGTTCATTGGCCCAAAAAAAATGGATTTGTAGCTCTTCAGCTCCGTTTTTCCTAATCCCTTTACGTACCAGCTTACGTTTTTCTTTATCCTTGCCCGTACCCCTTCCTCTTATACTATATCCATTACCATTTTCCGCCTTCCTCCTTCGTCTTCCGCTTTCTCTTTCTCTGACTTTCCAAAATCTCATTTTTGCTTTCTCCCCAAATAACCCCGTCATCTGAATCTCACTTTTTCTTCTTCCTTTATTCGTCTTATTCACATTTTTAACAATATTACTATTTGGATTATCTCAACGTCCCTCTATTCTTAACGCTCTAGCTTTAGCTCTACCACCTCTACCTTCATATTGGTCTCTACCTCCAATTCTATTCTGAAATCTATCTACTTTTGCCTCGTATTCTTCTCTCTGAGCTCTCGCTGACTTTTTTGACTTTACGCCAATGAAAATTTCTTATTTTTCCTTTTGTAAGAACCTTGTGACAATATCAACAACAAAAAGAATTAGCGAAATCGGTCTAGCCGTTTACGAGTGATGCCGTGACCAAGGGAAAGAAGGGTTCAGCAGAATCAGTCCGTCAATACGCTGAAACAACTGACAGCTAAGTAGACTGAGGGTGTTTCTATGCGTAAAACAGATACGGCAAAATAGAATTTGCTCTAAAGCGTTCAGCAGAATCAAGCTTTCGGCAGAATCAGTCCGTCACGTACTTACCGGAAAAGGAAGAAACTGACAGCCGAGTAGGATGTGTGTATTTTGCATGTAAAACGCTAGATTGACAAAGTATCAGTCAACGGATCCGGCATCCTTTGCCAATTTTCTATTTTGACGGAACGGCAGTTGCGTGACAAATGTCAAAATCAATTTGACAACGCGTTTGTGAAAATTGTGAAAAAGCCTATTTAACCAAAGTAATTTTTTAATATTTTCCATGTTTTTAACCGAAATTTTGCATTTGTTATGTTTTTTTTTAATAATTTTCGTTTTGCGCTAATTACTTTGTTGACATATCTGTGTACTTCAACATGACGTACGTCAATCGCTATCTGCCATCCCTGTGCGGCACGTACGTTTTGTCATGACGTACGTCACGTACAGAAGTATTGTCGGACTGATTCTGCCGAAAGCTTCAGTCCGTCAATACGTCATGCACGTGACGTACGTCGATTTTAGAGCAAATTCTATATTGCCTTATCCGTCGTATCTGTTGTTACGCATACAAACACCCTCAGTCTACTTAGCTGTCAGTTCTTTCAACATATTGACGGACTGACTCTGCTGAACGCTTAAAATCTACGTACGTTTTTATAAATATAGATTAGAATTATAATAAATTTTTTGTCTTAACACCAGTTTTCGTACTTGATTGGATGGGCAGGATTTTATAGATAAAAACTAAAAAAAAAAAATTATTAAACAAAAGGTAGGTAACATATGATATAAGTTATATCGAAAGGGAAATATAAGAATATTTGGGCAATTGACAATAGTTTCGCATTCGTCTATCGTTGTAAAGAAATAGTAGTCATTGTGAATTGCGTAATTATGTCTTGTTGCTGTCGTAGCTTTTTTATAGTACTGTATTCAAGTTGAGTACCGCAAGCATTGAATCGGACACTCTTATGCCAGGGCACTCATATTCCACTTCTGAGTTATTTTACTACAATACATTTACAATAAATCTACGTACCTCTTGTTCCTTTTTTTTCTCATATTCTGCACGCGTCATCGCGTTGCCGCTACCATTGCCCGCATGCTCAATCTTTTTGGCGGGCGCAACTTGTTGAATGGAGGATACTTAAAAAAAAAAAACATGTTAATGTTAATGCATAAATGTTCACATTCCGAAACTCTTATAATACTTACAAGCTTCCATACCGTCGGGCTGCAGACTAAATTTGGCTGGTTTTCTATCATTACAAGCAAACCATTCATCAGCTGACAATGTGGGCTTCCATGTGACGCGTGTTGGTGGAAAGAGATCATCTTGAAACAATTCGCTCTACAGAAATACATATATTTCAATAGTTGAGTAAAAAAAAAGTTAATAGTACTTAGCATTAAACACACCTTAATACGTGGCACAGTGAAGCTTAATGGCTCGATAGTCGTATTTGTCAATCTATATGCTTTGGAGAATTCAACGCTTGCTACATCGCAATGATTTTTGGTGAGAAAACTCAAACCCTGATGCAGTGATGTGCAACGATGATGTGATAACGGGCAAATATATGGTTCTTCATCGGTTATTTCATAACAATATATGGTAGAATCACCTTTGCCCGTCACAAACAAAGTCGAACTATCCTCATCATAATAGGGTATCAGTATAGATGGTGAAACATCGAGACTTGCGGTATTTAAGGGTGCATTCAATTTTTGTGCATTGTAAACGCTTATTTGACGTTCAGAGACTCTGCAATGGAAATAAAAATTTTATTAAAAAATATACATAAATATGTAAATGAAAGTCTGTCGTCTAGACACTAGAACTCTTGATATTCGAAAATTCTTATTATTCTAAAAGGCCTTTTTCGAATAGGTACCAATATTCGAATAGTAAAATGTTTATAAATACGAATATCAATATTCGAAATCGTAAAATTAAAAAACCAACATACGAACAGGAAAATTGGAATAGTAAAATTAAACACCAATATTCAAATTAGTGCGAAGCACTGCTACAGTTCCACTATTCGAACACCAACATTCAAATACCATTAGTCCAATTTAAAATAAGAATACCAATACTCGAATAATAAAATTCGAATACCAATACTCGAATAGTAAAATTCGAATACCAATATTCGAATACCAAAACTCGAGGACCAATAGAAATATGCGAGTAGTGAAATTTGAATACAAATATTCGAAAAAGAAATTCGAATTCGGAATAGTCAAATTTGAATACCAATATTCGAATAGTAAAATTTTAATACTACAATTCGAACACCAATATACTAATACTAAAATTAGAAAACCAACATACGAATAGGAAATTCGAATAGAAAAATTTTAATACCAATATTTGAAAAAAAACTGAAATTAGTGCGAAGCACTGCTAACAACCAAAAATTCGAAATAGTAAAATTTTGATACCAATATTCAAAAAGTAAAATTCGAGTTCCACTATTCGAACACCAACATTTCTATTTAAAATTAGAATACCAATACTCGAATAATAAAATTCGAATACCAATACTCGAATAGTAAAATTCGAAATCCAATATTCGAACAGCAAAACTCGAGTACCAATACTCAAATAGTAAAATTAGAATAACAACATTCGAATAGTAAAATTTGAATACATACCCATATTCGAAAAAAAATTTTGAATACCGATACATGTTCAGATAGTAAAATTCGAATACCATTGTTTCAATATAACTTAATCGAATACCAATATTCTATTAGTAAAATTCGAATACCAATATTCGAGTAGTAAAATTCGAATAGTAATACACGAATGCCAATATCCGAATAGTAAAATTCGAATACCAATATTCGAAGAGTAAAACTCGAACAGCAATACTCGAATAGTAATATTCGAATAGTAAAATTCGAATACCAATATTCAAGTATTAAAATTCAAATATGTACCAATATTCGAATATAAAAAATAGTACATCTTCGAATATTCGATGGTTATTGCAAATTCGTTTCTGTTCAATTATTCGAATATTTACCAGATACATTTTTTAAATAGAAAATCACTTGTCCTTTTTTCAGCTCATTTTGACATATAAAAATTATCATTACGTTATATTTTTAACAAGGATTCGAAAAATCGTAGCTTTTCGAATACCCAAATAGTAACATTCGAATTCAACATACCGACTACGAATATTCGAACTATTTGAATAATTTTTATAGCCCTACTAGATATCTACCTTAGCTATTACTTACTTATCAAAACCAGTGCAGACTATGTATTGACCCTCCAATGCCCAGGTGATACGCGCACCACGCGTCCCAATCGGTCCATTACCTTCGCGTATTGGTGTCTCTGATTTGCGTGGATTGTAGACACGCAATTTACCATCCTTGCACACTGTAGCCGCAAACTTGCCACATGGACTCCAAGCTAAATCGAATATTTGATCAGTATGTCCGGTGAGTAATATTTTCTCTTCTAAAGTACGTAGATCCCACAATTTCACTGTCATATCATAACTTGCGGTCAATAGCACATCTTCAGCCAATGGATGAAAACGTATGAAATAAATTTTATCCAAATGTGCGATAAGTTCACGTTCTGGCGTATTTGTTGGCTCTTTGAGTCCACCCTCTGGAATGCGCCATAACTTAACAATGCCATCATCACAAGCAACCGCTAAACGTGTGGAATCGAAAGGATCCCAATGGAAGTCCATAATATTACTACCATTTACCAGCGAGGGTATAACACCATCGGGTAGACGACCTGGGCGGCTCAAGTCGAAAATGGCGATTTTGCCCCCAGGACCAGAGAGTGGCACAGCAACACGTTCGTGATTGGCATGAAAACCATTACATTCACCCGGTATTTGACGACTTAGATTACGTAAATTTTCAATATGTGTAGACTTGTGTCCAGTAGTGCCCTTTAGATGACGAAATTTCGATACCTTGCCGAAAACAGTAGAGGTGCGCTTGTGTGTAGTAGTAATGGCGGCCTCTGTGGCTGACTTCTTAATAGCAGCACCATCGACTGCAGTGACATTGCGACGACGTTCCTCTAAAAGTTTACCCTCAGGTGCTGAGATGCGTTTGACGTCGGCAGTGGGCGTGGCTAAAGTGGCCTGCTGTTGTGGTTTCAGTGGTTCGATTTTAGAAAGCTCGCGGCGCCTAAAATTGCAAATTTTTGTTTATAAAAGAAGAGCTACGCGTTAAAACTGATTAAAAGCCTGGGAGTAAAAAGAAAAAATTTTTTTATGCAAGTAAAAGGGAAACTTATAAAATGTTTATTAAAAAATGGTAGATACATAAAAATTGTTCAGTAAAATATAGACACAAAATGTTTCCTTTTTAATGAAAAAAAAAAAACGATTTGTCTATCATTTGTCTATCTTTTACTGTACATTTTTTTTTCAAGTATTCTTTCTCTTAGTTGAAACCTTGTCTACCTTTTATTCAACAGTTTACAGAACAACTTCTTTTGTTTACCCCTTTTCACCAAACACTTAACAAGTTTCCCTTTTACTTGCATAAAAAATAAGTTTCCTTTTTACTCCCAGCCTGCCAGTTTCAATTCTTACAATGGCACCGGTGACTGTGATTTTTCTTCTACTTGACTCTTCGAGCGCGACTCATATAAGCGGCGCCTCTCAGCAATACTACTTCTTGCGGCAGAGAAACGACGCAGTTCAGCATCTGGTTTGTCATCACCTTCAGTAGAGTTTTCTGAAGATTCGGAGTGCGTTTGTTCAAATATCTAAATTAAATGCGAGCAAGTAGATGAAGAAATTAAGTAAGAGATCTCTGTATACAGTATTGTACAATACAACCCGTAAGAACATTAGACTTAGCCAAAAAAAATTGTTTGGGAATTATATTGATTTTATTCGCAAACAATTTCCGAATCTATCCCAAAAAGTCTCTATGATCCCGAAAAAGTACAGAAATTATTTAAAGCATGGAAATGATTCAGATATGATAGAAAAAAAGTCCTGAAATGATTCTGGAAAAATTTCAAAGAAGTCTTGAAATGATCCCGAATATATTCCGAAAATAACGAAAAAAAAGTCCCGAAATAATTCTAAAAACACCCGAAATGATCCCAAAAATGTCCAAAAAAATGACTAAATAAAAGTACCAAAATGATTCCGATATGACCTCAAAAAAGCCCTGTGGTAATCCCGAAAATATCCCAAAGAAGTCCTAAAACTATCCAGAAAGTATTTAAAATAAAACAAACAATTCCTAAAACGATCACCGAAGTATTTCAAGCCCCGATATTATTCCGAAAATGTGGCAAAAAAAGTCCCGAAATCACCCCAAAAGTCCAAAAATGATCCCTTAAGTAATCCCGAAAATATCCCAAATCATCCAGTAAATATCTAAAAGAAAAGTCTGGAAATAATTTCGGTGAAATCTTGAAATGATCCCGGAAATATCTCAAAAAAATCTTGAAACGATCACGAAAATATTCCAGGGACGCCCCGATATGATTCCGAAAATGACGCCAAATAGTCCCGAAATCACCCCAAAAAATGCCGAATTGATCCCCAGGGAGTACGGATATATGTAGTCCCGAAAAAGTTCAGAAATGATCTTAAAAAAATCTGGAAAAGATTCCGATAGGGTTTCGAAAATATCTCGAAGAAGTTCAGAAATGATCTCAAAAGCAATGCCGTAGTGAACTCCAAATGGTCCGAAAAAGTCTCGAAAACAATGCCAACAGTAAGGTCTTAAAAACCATTCCGAAATGGTTTCGAAACGATTTCCAAAATGTGGCAAAAAAGTACCGAAATCACCCAAAAAAAAAAAGAGTTCATCCCCAGGGAGTGCCGATACACTCCCGAAAAAGTTGGGAAAAGATTCCCAAAATATCTCGAAGAAGTTCAAAAATGATCCCAAAAGCAATGCCGTAGTGAACTCTAAATGATCCGAAAAGTCTCGAAAATAATGTCAAGGTGTCGAAAAAGTTCCCAATAGTAACAGCAAGGTCTCAAAAACCATTCCGAAATGGTTTCGAAACGATTACCAAAATGTGGCAAAAAAGGACCGAAATAACCCAAAAAAATTACGAGTTCATCCCCAGGGAGTACCGATACACTCCCTAAAAAGTTCAGAAATGATTTGGAAAAATGTGGAAATGATTCCGATATGATTCCGAATATATCTCGAAGAAGTTCCGAAATGAACCCAAACGCAATGCCGAAATAATGTCGAAATTAACTCTAAATGATCTCGAAAACAATGAGGTGTCGAAGTAGTCCCCAATAGTACCAGCAAGGTCTCAAAAACCATTCCGAAATGGTTCCGAAACGATCCCCCAAATGTGACCTAGAAAAATCTGGAAATGATTTCGAAAAAGTTCCCAATAGTACCAACAAGGCCCCAAAAACGATTCCAAAAATGTCCCAAAATGATCTCCAAAAAGACCCGAAAAGATCCCGACACTTTCCCAAAAAGTGCTCAAATAATCTCAATTCGGACCTGTTTTGATCCCAAAAAACAATGAAATGATCACGAAAATGTGCGAGTCCCAAAATTATCGCAAAAACAATACCGAAATGATGTCGAAATAATCCAAACAAAGTCCTGCAAGGATCCCGAAAACAATACCGAAATGATAGAGAAAAAATCACTAAATGCTTCCTAAATATCCTAAAAATCATACCCAACTAATCTAAAACGTGCCAAAATAATCTCAAAAAAGGCCCAAAATTGTCCCAAAAAAGCCCAATCAGGAAATTAACATTCATTATTCATTTATTGACAATATTTACACAATAAGAATCTGATTGGGCAACATAATTTTAAAGAAAAACAATTTTTTTGGCCCAGTCTAACATACTTGTATGGCGCAACACTGTATTTACAAATTTGTTAAATATTCAAAAAAAGGTTTGAAAAATAACCTTGTCAGGCGAATCATCAGCATCGGCCGAGGACTGTTGTGTTGTGTTTGTGAGTGAGTTTGTTGCCGAAATATATGGTTAGCAATTGGAGGGAAGAATTAATTAAGTAAGAGAGCGAAAAGTTGTTGTGTTACTTAGTTAAAAGTTGTTAGTATTAGATAATATTTATTTTGAAAAGAAATATGCAGAGGCTAAGGAATTTAGTTTTTGTATAATGTGTTAATATTTTTTCTTACCTTACGGCGTTCAGATGTGGACAAAGTTTTTTGTAAATTAGTCTCGCTGACATTATCAGCATTTGGTTCTGCAATAAAATAAAATATTATATATTATATTATTATAAAAGTAATGAAGTAACGTTAAACCAATAAAAAAAGTTTAAATAAAAAATTAAAAAAAAAAAATTTTTAAAAAATTAAAAAAAAAATTAATTAAAAAAAAAAATTTAAAAAAAAAAAAAATTTTAAAAAAATATTAAAAAAAGTAAAAAAAAAAAATCACATTGAATACTCACTTTTAATTTCAATTTCCACAATCAAATCTGGTTTTGGTTGCGTTGATGCAGCTGCAGCGATGGGCGCAACTGGTGTGGGCGCCACAAAACCATCGCCACCATTATCAACCGAGCCACCCACTGTAGAGATGTGGTGAATATTTTCTTGTGAACCAGGCGCTACTGGCACAGCAAAGACTTTATCAAATGAAACATCACCTGAATTGCTCGAAAATGGTTTTGGTCCCAGACGTGGCTAAACAGGAATGAAAAAATTATTGGTATTGTATACAAATATTGAGAATATTTTGCCTTAAAAATGTGTAATGTTTAAATGAGAAAGTTAAGAAAAATAGGGGGGGAAAGAAGACGCAGAAAAATACAACAAAACTGAAGAAATCAAGGAAAACGTGTAAGTAGACAAATTAAGAAGACAAAATTCAACGCTGGTGCATATAAAACGACGAAAACAAGAACAACAACAACAAAGGATTTGCTATAAATACGACATAATTGCACAACTTAAAATGCACGAAACAAAAGAAAGTTACACAGAATGTGGGGGGAAAATTAAATAATGGGTTGTAAGCTAAACTTTTTTTCTCGATACAGATTGAAGTACGGAATAGAGTTGAGTTGAGGCAGAGAAGGTGGAGAACGACAAAAAGTGGGAAATATTTAACCATCGATTTGCGAATAAATAATTCACCACGGATGACTCCAAAATGATACTAAATTGATTCCAAAATAATCCCAATACGACCCCAAAATTGTCCCAAATTGATGCCAAAATGATCCTATAATGACCACATCATGATCCTAATATTGCCCCAAAATGAACCCAAAATTATCCTAAAATGACCCCAAAATGATCCCAAAATTATACTAAAATGACTCCAATATGACCCCAATATGACACCAAAATTATCCTAAAATCACACCAATATGACCCCAAAATTATCCTAAAATGACTCCAATATGACCCCAAAATGATTTTTAAATGACCACAATATGATTCCAATATTACCCTAAATTGATCCCAAAATTATCATAAAATTACCCCAAATTTATTTAAAAATGACCCCAAAATTATCCTAAAATGACCTCAAATCAACCTCAAAATTATCCCAAAATAACCTCAAAATGATCCTAAAACGACCATAAGATGATCCCAATATTACCCTGATGTCATCCAAAATTATCGTAAAATGACCCCAAAATGATCCCAAAATTTATCTCAAAATGACTCCAATATGACCCCAAAATGACACCAAAATGATTTTTAAATGACTCCAAATAAACCCAAAAATTATGGAAAATTGACCTCAAAATGATCCTAAAATGACCACAATATGATACCAATATTACCCTAAAATGATCCCAAAATTATCCTAGAATTACCCCAAAATTATCCCAAATTTATTTTAAAATTACCCCAATATGACCCCAAAATGACAATATGACCCCAAAAATATCCTAAAATGACAACAAAATGTCCCCAATATGACCCCAAAATGATTTTCAAATGACCTCAAATCAACCTCAAAATTATCCCAAAATAATCTCAAAATGATCTTAAAACGACCACAATATGATCCCAATATTACTCTAAAGTCATCCCAAAATTATCCTAAAATGACCCCAATATGACCCCAAAATGATCCCAAATTTATCCTAAAATGACTCCAAAATGACACCAAAATTATCCTAAAACGACACCAATATGACCCCAAAATTATCCTAAAATGGCAACAAAATGTCCCCAAAATGATTTTCATTTGACCCCAAAATTATCGCAAATTGACCTCAAAATAGTCCTAGAATGACCACAACGTAATCCCAATATTATCCTAAAATGATCCCAAAATTATCCTAAAATTATCCCAAAATTTTTCCGAAAATTACTTCAATATGACACAAAAATTATCCTAAACTGACACCAAAATGTTCCCAATATGACCCTAAATTGACTTTCAAATGACCCCAATATAACCCCAAATGTATCTTAAAATGACGCCAAAAATATCCAAAATGAAAATACCTGCTAAATAGGCCATAAGAATAAAATAACAAGTTATAAAAAGAGCTTTCGAATTACTATTGAGAGGAATTTTGTTATGATTCAAGATAGAGCTCTAATATAAAATAAAATAAAAAAAGTAATATTCCAAATCGACTTTGCCACCTTTCCTACTTCATCAACTCTTTTTGTCCCCACTTCAATCCGGCAAATCTAATATTTTGACACATTTATATTCAACTAAAAAAACGGAGCGCCAAATCCTCCACTAGCACACCTTATAAGCTGAAGTTGCAGTAGTGCGCGGACGTGGACGTGGCATAACCTCTTCTCCACCAACAACACTTGCTGCTTGTGGCGCAACTGCATCACCCAATGAATTGTTACGCGATGTACGCGGCATGGGACGTGGTGGTGAGGTTATGCCACTACCAACACTACCGCTACTGCCTTCACGTTCACGCTGTCCCTGCTGCGGTGATGATAAATCAGTTGTTGTTGCATTCGAAGCATCCTCGCTACTACCAGTTGAATCATCTGCGGGCGATTCACGACTAAAGCGACGCGTTAAATCTATGTCTTTGGTATCCTTTTCCGAATCGGTTTTATATTTATTATCAAATTTTCGTATTAAATCGGATTTTGTTAAGCCAGTCCCGCCACCTACAACGTGATCTGTTTTATCGCTTAATTCACGTGCGTCAGCCGCGTCACCACCACCAACAACTTTTTTGTCAATTTCTTTATTTGTTTTCATTGAGAAATGATTATTGCCATTGCTGTTGTTGCGTTGTTGTAAAACATTTGTGGACGCCATAGCATTATTACTTGGCGATTTAAGGGGTGTTATTTGGTTCTTTGATAATTTTTTATTTTCAATGTTTTTAATTAAATCATTCAAATTACCACGATGTACCTATTTTGGGTGGTGTGTCCATTCAAGGTTGTTTAGTATTGTGTGTGGTGGTTGAATATATTTTGAATCAAGGTTAATATTTGTTTTGAGAAAGAAATAGAGATTGGAAAATGAGACAATAAAATGAAATGAGTACGAATAGCGGGTACACAAAGAACAGTTGTATGGATGTATGTATAGTGGACATTAGACTGGGCCAAAAAGTTTAGTTTTTGTTATTTGGTATGGTTATTGATTGTACAAGTTTCAGAACTTAAGATTAATTTTTAGAGGTCTATTACTTTTAAAAAGTTAAAATCCTTCCAAATAAGTTGCTTTAGGCAGGTCTCCGAGCAAAGAAATATTTTCATTTCCATTTTTTTTGCAGATTTTGAAATGCTGAACTTGAAATAGTTCTAAAAACCAAAAAGTATTTCAAAACTTTTTTTCAATATTTGAAAAGCTTTTTCAAAAATATTTCTGACTTGTTTTTAGGGGGTCAGAAAAACAAAAATTATTTCAAGCATATAAAATAAATAAATGATAAGTCATTCAAATCTGCAGCATTTCCAAAAATCATTAAAAAAAAATGTGTCAAATATATCAAACCTTTTTTCAAAAGTATTTGAAAGCTTGTTTAAAAAAATTAAAAAACTTTTTTCCAAAGTAATACAACAATTATTTTCAGAGGTATTCTAAAACTTAATTAAAAAATTTTCTGAAATTTTCCAAAGTCAAAATTGCAAACCTGAGTACTAGGAAAAGTTTTTCAGAAATAATTTTTCTTAATTTAAGCAAACTTTATTCCAATTTGAAAACCGTTTTTACCGATTTTGAATACTAAAATAAGTTTTGAAAAATTTCCAAAAATATTTCAAAACTTTATTCAAAAATGAGCCTTTATTCCAATCATAATCCAAAAGTAAAATAACTTTTTCCTAACATTTTTCAAATCAAAATTTACAAAAAAAAATTCAAAACTTTTTAAAAAGCTTTTCCAAACTTTTGTAACAAAATTAAAAAATGTTTCCAAACATTTCTTTTTAATAGTTCTAATTTTTTTTTAAACTGTACTTTTTTGTTTTGAGCTAAGAAATCTTACAGATTTTGAGATGCTAAATCTGAGAACTTTCTAAAACCACAAAAAATATTTCAATACTTTTTTGAAAACTACTTCCATTTTGAATTTGACCTTTAAGAATTGGTATTTATCTTTCATTAGAATTTTGTTAACGGGTCATCGTTCGGACCTAACCTCAAATACCGAAAACAATACATTGCCGAATATTTGGGGGGGTGGTCGAGCTCTTATTGAATTGTAATATGGATTCGAATTAAGCATTTTATTCTCTCTCAGATTATACATTTATCTTCGTTCTTAGGCCCTAATCTAAAAAAAAAAAAATTGTATAAAAATTATCCATTTTTTTTAGGTTAAAGGCCGAACTTTGACACCTAATTAAATCTTAAGAGTGAATTCGAACTAAGTATTCAAATACCCTAAATAATATGTATCTACCTTCCATCAGAATTTTCTTAACGGCTCATCGTTCATCTGTAATCTCAAAAATCAAAACAAAAACAATCTTTAAATTCGAATAGTGAGTTCGAATTAAGCATTTGATTCCCTTCAAGAATCTGTATTTGTCATCCAGAACTTTCCGAACGGCTCTGTGTTCGGCCTTATCCTCAAAAAGGGGAAAGCAAAGCTTGTCGCATTATTTTGGGCGCTGAGCGTTTGAGAGATCTTCCGCTCATCCGTCGCATTGTGCCTCTTAAAACTAATAGTTATCAAAATCTGAAACTTGTTTTTTTTTCTTTATTGACATCCTGATAAATAAAGTAATTTTGATGGGCCCAGTCTAATGTGGAAATTTAAGCTGATAAATGACATTCCAACAAATGCTAGCATTTCCCATTGACTTACAATAATTGGTGTATCGCCCAACTCACGCTTAGCAGGATCTAAGCTCATTTTTGGTACTGGCAAGTTAACGCCATTGAACCATTCACTTGCGCTTAGTTCAGTTTTATAACCAACAGTTTCAGGATATAGATCGCTGTGGAAGTCGCGATAAGTCTGCAAAAAAAAAAAACAAAGAAAAAAAGATAGAAAGAAATTTAATAACATGTTTATTCTCTCTATTCGTAGCACCACCTACCTTACGTGGCACCTGATACATAATAGGTATAACCATATTAGAGGTTAGTTGCAGCACCCGATTCACTTCACCTTCCATTACTTTGAGCGCACGTTTTGGCACCAAGCAAGCACCTTTCGTTTGTTCGCCTGTATGACGTAGTCCCTCAGTCAAATAGGGATCCTTGTCGCTTACTTCTAAATAATTTATGGTCGTGTCACCTTTTCCAGCAAGGAATAACATATTTGTATCGGCATCGAAGAGTGGCATTAATATGCCTGTCGAGCAATCAAGTTCTAAAGTCTTTTCTGGCACCGCAAAGTTACGTAAATCGCGTATGATTACTTGACGTAAACGTGCCGCATCAAAACCAGTTGTGAGGATACGCGACTGATTGCCCAGCCATACAACACGCGAATCTTTAATGCTCTGATGTGATTCGCCAACCATTTGTATAGGTGCATCACCGGCGCGTGGATCGAGTATGCGCACGTTTTTGTCTTTGCAGCTTGTAGCCAAAATTGTGCCATCCTGTTTCCAACTGACTGACTGTATGACCTCGGGATGTTCGTTATTAGCTAGATGAGGGTATAATTAAAAACTAATTAGTTAATCCATAATGTCAATAAAATGTTTGGATGAGGGACGAAATTATTTTAATATAAGTAATATTTTAATATTTTTTTATTTTTATTTTTTTTATTTATTTTTTTTTTTATTTCTTTAAAACTTTTTTTTTATAATTAATAAAATTTGTTTTCTTTTTAATTTTTAATTTTAAATTATCTCATTTTTTCTATTTATTTATTAACTCTGTTATAATTTTTTTTTTCAGTTGTCTTTTTATTTTTGATTTTTCCAATATTTTTTTTTCTTATTTTTTTTCCTTTTTTCAAACAATTTGAACACAAACACTTTTCTGATGCTGGTGGAATGTAAAATCAAGAATATATTTAAACTTTTTTAACGGCATGATACGAATAAAAATTTAAATACATTTTTTTTTTTAATTTTTGGCTTAAGTTTTTTTTTCAGGGATTTTTTTATTTTCATGATTTTTTCTTTTCTTTTTTTAATTTCATGTATTTTTTTCTTTTCATTCTTTTCAATTTTCATTTTTTTCTTTTCATTTTTTTTTAAATTATTTTTTTTAGTTTGCTTAATTTTTTTAATGCTTTTTTGATCTTTGTTAAAATTTTTGAATTCAATTTTTTTTTTAATTTCTTTTTTTCCTGCAAGTTTTTTTTTTTTGTTTGAATTCTTGCTTAGTTTTTTCATTATTTTCTCCAAAATCGTAAAAATTAGAGCTCGTTATTAAATGCTAGAATTAAATTTTTTTAAATCTTTTTTTGTCAATGTAATTTAATTAATTTTAATTTTTTTGAATCTTTAAGTTTTTTTAATTTTAAAGTTTTTTTTTTAATTTTTGTTAAATTTTTTTTTTTATTATTTGAAATCTTTATTTATAATTTTTTCGGTTTTTTAATTTTATTTTTTTTTAATCTTTTTTTTTCATTTTACTTTCAAATTTTTCTTTAATTAACTTTTTTAATTTTTTTTTATCTTTTTTATACTTTTTTGATCTTTGTTAAAATTTTTAAATTACATTTTTTTATTTCCTTTTTTCTGCAATTTTCTTTTGTTTGAATTGTTGCTTAGTTTTTCCCTATCTTCCCCAAAATCGTAAAAATTATAGCTCGTTATTAAATGCAGGAATTAAATTTTTTTAAATTTTTTCAATTTTTTTTTTGTCAATGTAATTTAATTTAATTTAAGTTTTTTGAATATTTAAGTTTTTTTACTTTTAATTTTTATTTGATTTTTTTTTTAATTTTTTTTTCCAAAAATTTTATTTTTTTTAATTTTTCAGTTGTGTTTTTGGTGATTTAAAAATTTTTTTTTTGTCATGGAATGACCCAGATAATTTTTGAAACTTTTCTTATCTTCAGGAAATATTCTTTACTTACAAAAAATTTCCTTCTGCATTGTTATATCGAAGAGCGTTACACAACCCATAGCTGTCGAATATAGTAAACCATCCGCGGTCGGATGAAAGCCCACAGTTTCAACACGTCTCTGCTTATGCGAGAAAACACATTCGGGATCAGTGAGTGATTGTTCGAGTCCTTTTTCGGGTATATGCCAAATTTTGACGAGACAATCTTGCGATGCCGTAGCTAAGAGCCCATCATGGAATGGTGAAAATTCTAAATCCGTCACAGTATCCGTATGGCCATGTAGCAGGGGCATTGTTTTGCTTTTACGCCCACAATCGTCGAGTGGCAAAACGGCCACACTCGACCCAGTATGCTCCCAATTGAAGGCCATAAAAGCAGCCGAAGCGGCGATATTATTGCCAAACGTTTGATAGGAGCCCACACAAATGTCACGTATGCACGCCTCCGGTTTGGGGACAATGGGTGCAGCATTTTTATATTTAGATGCTTTAAAGCGCCACGCCATTGTGAGCAAGTAGGATGTTTTTTTTTTTTTTTTTATTCAGTCAATGGATGTTTTGTGTGAGAGAGAGCTGGAAGTAAAAAAGAAAAATAATTTTGGTTATTTTTTTGTTAAATGAAAGCAAAGATTATATAGTTAAAACCCTGCAAGTATAAAGGAAACGTAGGTTTCATGTAAAAGGGAAGCTTATTAAATGTTTGATAAAAATGGAGGGGAAAAAATTGTTCAGTAAAAGGTAGACAAATCGTTTTTTTTTTCCTTCAATTCAAAGCGAGAACATCGTTGCAAAAAAATTGTTCAGTAAAAGATGGACAAATAATTTTTTTAATTAAAAGAGAGAAAACAGAAAAAAATGTATTTAATAACAGAAAGATAAATGATTTTTTTTTGCAATTAAAAGATTACCGTTTAAGAAAATCCTTTTAAATGAGAATATCGTTCAAAAAGTTGTTTAGTAAAAGGTTGACAAATATTTTTTTCAATCAAAAGGAAACACATCGTTTAAAAAAAAAGTTCAATAAAAAGGTAGACAAATATTTCCTTTTTTAATTAAGCCTATAGTTTGAAAAATTCTTTAGTAAAGGGAGACAACTCGGGGTTTCCAATTAAAATGAGAATATTTTCTAAAAAAATTGTTCAGTAAAAGGTATACAAATCGCTTTTTTCAATTAAAAGCGGGAAAATCGTTAAAAAAATGTTCAGTAAAAGGTAGACAAATCGGGTTTTCAATAGAAAGGAAGAAATATGGTTTTTTGTTGAGTAAGAGGTAGATAAATAAGCTTTCTAAAAGAGATTAAAAAAACCAAATAGGTGGCAACCCCGTAACACACCGCAAGTGGCAACACCCAGGTGGAAAAAATTAGAATGAAGCATTCTAGCCCAGTAATAAAATTTCATCCAAATGGGTCAATAGGCAACCAAAATAGTGGTCGAGATAAGAAAGAATAAATAAAATGCGGCTAGTTGGCAACCTTAGGTTTCCACCCTGCTTAAATATGTCATCGTTGGCACTCGGCCTTTCCTCGAGATAGGTG
This sequence comes from Campiglossa producta, assembly GCA_964058755.1. Taxonomy (NCBI): domain Eukaryota; kingdom Metazoa; phylum Arthropoda; class Insecta; order Diptera; family Tephritidae; genus Campiglossa; species Campiglossa producta. Next base: position 105,937,878 of record CAXKVI010000005.1, read on the forward strand.
GCAACCCTGTAAACCGCCCCAAGTGGCAACACCCAACATGGATACTATGTATCTATAATGCCAAATTTCATTCAAATCGGTCAGGCGGTTCCCGAGGTATAAGGAAAAATAAATAAAATGCGGTCAGGTGGCAACCATGCTTGAAATTGTCATTATTGAAATACGGTCGAAAATATCTTTCATTTGATACCACTATTGGCATATCTTTCTCGATATTTAAAAAAAAATCTAGATAGGTGGCAACCCTGTAAACCGCCCCAAGTGGCAACACCCATGTTTATAATCTTAGAATAAATCGAATTATTTGGCAAATTTTATCCAAATCGGTCGAGCAGTTCCCGAGATAGTACCGGATATACATATATACAAGATTAGCTAGTTTAAAGTAATGCCTATTTAATTACAAAATCTGATACCGTACGCAAGTTACCTGAACGCGTGTTACATTTCCTCATATACTACTTCATCATATACCTACTACTCATAGTATTCTTTGATGTTACACAAAGTGTAATGCAGATAATTAAGAACTTGACACAAGTCCCCTGTATAACAAAAAAAAAAAACTAACACAAAGAAGTAAAAGTGTAAACTCTTCAGCTCTTCGTAAAAGAGGCTCATTAAGACAATGTACGAGCATCAATGCTAAAAACAAAACTACTTAAAATGTGTAGGTGTACTTAGAACATCACACGCAACATCTGCCAAGATGCAGTCAACAAGCGCTGAGTATTTTATTTTATAGTTTCTTTGCTTACTTTCACACAACAAAGCAAACACACTATGGCCTTGCCTCTGGCAGAAAGAAAATGAAAACAAAACAAGAAGAACAAACCCAAAAACAAACAACATAACATTTCTGAATGCGGGTTTAGTTGGACACACGATCGTTAATTTACCAATTTCGAGGTCCTTGACCGGAAACCTTTTAAAGCCTTAAATATTAAGTATGTGGGGGAGGTATCACGCCCCTTTCCTATAGCTCCCTTTTTTTTTGAGTATGGTATTGATATCGAAAAACTAAGCTTAGAAGGGAGGTGCCACGCCCCCTTAATATTTGCGTATTTTTCTTCCTAACTAAACATTATCAACAAGACGGCCTCAATTATTTTTACTACTAATGAAGAATGTGTCCGAGATTAATAACTTTGAATACCCCCTAAAGGTTGGTTTGGGCAGAAAGCCAACTCCTTAATGATTCATAGGACCGAAATCCGGCAAGGCAATAGGAACTCGCATATTAAGAGATGTAAATCGATAAGAGGATCTCATTAGTATTTTGTTTTAGGTGGTGAGTCCCAAACCCTTAGTTGGATTAAAGTTACACATTTAAATAGCGAGCCGCTTGATCCAAGACAGACGCCCGCTTGCAGCCGGACCTCATGATGACAGAAGCTGCTGTTGTAATCCCCTGGCAAGCCCTTAAACCGATTATGTCGGAATGGCCTTGTCAGGTTGTCGTCTTCTCAAATCAGTTCACCACCGAACGAATGTTCAGTGGCTATTCAGAGGATACGACGCAGACGTAGTGAATGACGATCAGAAACTTTCTCCACTTGCGTGGACTTCTACACACGATCTCATCCTCCTTGGACGGCCAAAATCGCCTAGGCGGTAAAAGGCTATTTTAAGTAAGTAAGAATCGCTAGGAGGAGGTGAATCTAACAGATCAATATTGGTCTCTAACCACATGGGTACGATAGCACAAAGCGAAATAAGGCATTGATAAAACTCTCCAACAGTCTTAGAACCCAAAACAGGATGCCTATAGGGAACATTGCGACGAGAGACTGCAGAGCGCATTATTCTCCAATACTAGGAGATAAAAGATCTTTGGCTTACCGGAGACGAAGAAGAAACGCATGAGCCGCATGAAGTCGAGCGACATCCTTGATTTCCACGCGTGGAAGTTGTGCAGGCTCTGATATATTATTCCGAAAATATATCATTACGATCTCCTTGCTATCCTTATTCAGAGGGTCTCGCTAGATTCTGGTACTTTTGTGGGCTTGTTAAGTCTGTTAGTCGATTACCAAGAATTCGATCAGTTTACTTGTTGTGACGTATGGCAATGCTCAGGAAAACCGCAAGCAGTGACGTTCTTACAACATTTTTTTTTTTATTTCCTGCTGTCATAATACACACTCTTTGCATTGTCGACAACAACAACGGCCACACCAAAAAGAAAAAGTGGTGAGCAGTGGATTGTTGGGTGATATTGGTAGCAAGAATTGCCGGCGCTATCGTACAATGGCTGTGTTCGTGCTAGTTTGTACGTGGTGGTAGTATGGAAACGCTTTAAGTAGCACTCTTCTATCGTACGACTATTTTATGCACCATGGCATTCCTTTGACTCACTTGGGTGCAAATGTAGTGTTGGTGGTGAAGGTGCTGCTGCTAGAGTTCACATTCTCCCTCTCTTGAGATTTGTAGTGTAACGATGGTGGTGGCATAATTCACACTTGTCCATAAGTTGCAAAGACCAAAAAGCGATTGCACAGGCAATGAACAACCCCCGCTACAACTAGAGCCAACAGTTTTATCCGGTCAATTGTATCCATATTTGGTTATGACAACTTTGTCATGTATACATATATTTGATACTTGGTTTGTGTTTTCATATTTATTTTGTTGACAAAGAATGTGCTTTACTTGAAAGACCCCAGCCGATGAAGTACAGAGCCCTCCTAAAAAAAAAAAAACAAAGAGGGATAACTACGTCAAAACCGCTTGAAGCAGCGCTCTGAATAAGGGGCGATAAGGGAGTCCTGAAGGGGACCGCATAGGATCGTTTGAAAAGAGGGATAATATGAGGGAGTGTTTTGGTAATTCGGAAACTTTTTCATAAATTTTTAAAGACACTTTTTTCCGTCGGATGCGCTCCTTTGGAAGCCTTTTAGGATCCTCCCTATGAGGGTAAGCGCACCGCGCAGGGAGTTGTAAAGTAACACCTTGAAGATAGGGAAAGTTCCCTCAATATCGCTGAGAGCTGTCGCGTGGTTGGATGTGTTGAAAGTTTTGGACAAGTCTAAGATAACAGGAACAGTCTTTTGGTAAGTCTTTCACTGACTTGAACAGCCTGGAGAACGTTCTGTAATGTTTCGGCTGCTGGCGAGAGGAAAATGGGTCTGTATGACTCCGCTTTGGTTAGCTGATTTTTCAGGTCCACCCCTTGTCGTTACCGATCTTAACGGAGTGAGAAAGGTCAAATAGCTGTTCGGTACTCCAGCATGGGGATGCCGTCTGGGCATAAATATTTGGTAATGATGATGAAAGGGAGCATATGACCCTTTTTCGTTTTATGCTGACACGTCATTTCGCTCTGGCCGCCGAAAGATACATTAGCATGGAGCCACGTCTAAAATTATGGTTTAAAAGGTATTGACACTTTTTAGCAAATTCATTTTAATGCTCATTCCAGCACATCAAACTGAATTAAAAACACACAGAGCAATTAGAAACAGAGTAAGTGCAAGTCCTTCTACACATAAAATTTCCTGGCTGCAGCAAAAGGGTAAAGCAACCGAAAAAAGTACAAACCCAATCCAGGGGGTCTCCATGCACATTTTTTGCTGTTGGCTGCTGCTACTGTGCGACTCGCCAGCATGCACTCGGTACAATATCGTTTGTACTTACCACAACGGAAGTTCAAAAAAGAACAAAATGAGAACATAAAAGCATAAAAACAAAACGACAAAATTATCGCAGAAGCAAGAATAAATTTTATAAGGGACAAAAAAACATAAGCGGAGACAGCATTGACGCTACAACTGCAGCTACATAAATGACATACCATAAAGACAGCTGCCAGGGCGGCATAAAGCAACAGTGCAATCAGTAAAGGAGCAGCCAATAAAAATAAGAAGAAATGAATGAAAAAAACTTGTCAACTGTCCCATGCTTTATTGGTTGCACTACTTTTTTCCTAGCCATATCTCCAATGCCATAATCATTCGTGGCGCAAGTGCAGGGCACATTATGCGACTGTTGTATCATTTTAGCAGAATATCTAATCATATTGTTCAGACGCAGGTACTAAATTTTATTGAACTAGCTCGAAACAGCAACAAAGCAAGAACAAGAAATGTTAGCAAAAAGATACTGGATATTTTCCAGATTTTCAGCGGAGCGTATTTTTCAATTTCTTAAGAAACATTAATGGAGATCTCGTAGCCGCTCTTCAAGACGTACTACATGGAGAAACGCTGGAAAAATTAATCCGATATCAAAATCGAGGACGTTGGAATCCATTAGAAAAGACAAGGCCCTTACGCCCTGCCGGGATCTGAAATCTGATATCAAACCACCTTGGAATCAATTTTCTTATTCTTGAAGAGAGTCGCATAGTAATCCTGCTCTCGCCAGTAGCCAAGATATTAGAGACCGTTCTACTCTTGCACTCTACTATCTACTAGAGACCATCATGATTCCGCACAGCCCCACTCCGAATGTCATTAACACTCAGATAAGTGGGTTTCAACCTCGGAAGACCTCTCTACAGGACTGTTCTCGTAGCTTCTAACATTTCGAAGGACAGTCAACCACGCAACACTCGAACATGCTATCATGGAAACTAATCCTCACGTTAGTTTAAAACTGTATATCCCGTCATGTATCTGCATAGTGAAATGGCGTCTGTATAATTCAGAACCAAGATCCAGGAGGATAAATCAGAGGATGGTACAAGCCTGCAGTGTTAGTATATTTGTTTACATTGTACTGGCTACTAGAGAGAGAAGGGATTCTCGGGAAGACCTCACTACAGGACTGTTTACGTGGTTTTAACGCTTCAAAGACCTTCAACACAGTCAGTCAATCAAACAACACTCCTACAAGATATTACTCTTCCTGTCAGTCTGAGAACTTATTGGGGAATACAGACCCATAGTAGGCTAGTTAGAACCTTAAATTCGATATCAAGAAGCCTGATCGTGCGGTAATTGGTATGGACAGGCAAAGATAGTGCTGGCCGGTCTTTGAAAAACTCATGTAGACTTAAAAAAAAACCCATAGTACTTATCAAGACTCAGGATCCACGTTAGAAAATAACTCTACAGTCACCTTTTTAGGATCCAAGGTACGAACGGGACAGATCATACATAAATCGACTACCTTAAGAAATATTCAAAACCAATAAATCGAACATCAGTGATCCTGACCAGGCACACACTACGCAATACTTCTTCACCAAGCGGACAATTTCAGTTTGCCACATCCCACATGACAAATAAAAAGTTCCTTCGCCTGATTGCACTATTAAGGTCATTGCATTGACATACATGTTGGAATCACATTTAAGGTACCAGTATGTATGAACGACTAATTTAGTCGTACTAAAGCTAGTCTGATCACCTACTTGTCGTCGTTGGGCGCTAGAGTGCTCAAAACAACTAGCAAGGAAAACGTGTACATAGCTTGAAGATCACCCAGCAGCCCCTTTAGCTAAATCAACAGCCTCAGCAAACAAACGTACGTATACCACAACCGGCCATACTACAATAATATTAGTATACAGGTAAGTAGGTACTACTTCTATGTGCAAAAACAAATATCAGAAAAAAATACGGTAATAACAATAAAATCTGCTAAAAGGAAACAGATAAAAGTTGCTTGGCGGCTTGCACACAGCACTGCATTTTCCTGGCTAGCAAGTAACTACTTGTCGGCTGACTTGATTTCGCCATTCATGTGGCACATATAGGCACTCAGCCAGCTAGTGAGGCGGCCAGCCAGCCTACAAATATGATCTAAGGCATTTTTCATGACGTCGCCGCGTGTGAAAGACAATTTGCACAATTTAGAGGAGGAAAAGCTATGACAAACTAAAAACAGCAACGATTTGATGTGGAAAGAGTTGGAAAAACGGATATATTCATGAGACATCATATGAAACAAGCTAAAAAGGAAATGTGTGTACACTCACTGCAACATTCGCATGAGAGAACAGTAGGGCACTGATTGAAGATATTAATGCAATGCAAGTGTGCCCATATGAACTAAGAAGTGTGCGCTGTGTAGGTTATAGGAATGTAGCTTGTAAGCATTTTTTTTTTATTCAGCATCTATCAGCAATGTGCTTTTTCTGTATTGTATATGATTTCCTCAAACCGATAGATATGTCATTCACTTTTACGGCACCTGTGAGTTTGTGCTTATACCTGTGTAGCGTGCAAAAAAACAAACTTTATGCTATTTGATATTAACTATGCAAAATACTGAAGTACTTTTTGCACAACAGCACATTTATTCCAGACAAAGTAACTATTCAGAGGTATATCCGTTTTAACTCATCTATATATGTATTTTCTACTGAAATGAAGCTTATATAGACTTCAAGTGAGTAAACCCCATGACGGATATCTTGCCTTATCAAACAGGTCCGCTATAAGTCAGATGTTGAGCCACCTTCTGAGGGTCTGCATTGAATTGAGTATATAAGTCTTATCATCATATCTGATCTTTTGCTCAGAATCGTGCATGGTGGGATGAAAGTAAATACATTAGCTCTTTGAGTAACTATCCGAGAGATACGTTTTTCGAAAGATGGATGGTCATTTCTGTAAGGTATACGCTGACTGGGTCTTTTCTACAAACGAGTTCGACAGCAAAGAACGGTCGCGGCCTTCCTTGAGCAGTCGATAAACCAAGTTTTCAAGCGTAAACCAATGATAACGCTTTAAAAGTCTATCATCATCAGGGATGCCAAGTTTTGTGTGGAATTTGACTTAGTGCGGGCATCGGGGAATGAGCTCCTTTTGGGGAATTTTCAGTTTTAATATGTCTGCGGAATTCTTTCTAAATAATTACGACGAGTTTAAGTGTTTTCTTTTATAATTTACGTTAAAGCATTCAGAAGCGGGGTAGCACTTCAAATTTCCATATCTTGATCATTACCAAAGTTTTCATTTTGAACACAACAAATTTCTCAACTGTCATAAAAAAAACTATCATCCAAGTCTGCATTTTGAAACACAATAAATTTCCCAACTGTCATAAAAAATGCATCGCCAAAGTCTTCATTTTGAAACACAATAAATTTTGCAACTGTCAGGAAAAAAGTATCATCACAGTCATCTGAAAAATAAACGTATAATTGAATAATATGTTCATAAAAAGGAAATGATACACTTTCTTCAGGTCTTCATTTTGAAACACAATCATTTTCCCAACTGTTAAAAGTATGACCAAAGTCCATTTTGAAACACAATTAATTTTTTAGCTGTCATGGAAAATGTATCGCCAAAGTCTCCATTTTGAAACACAAAAAATTTCCCAAGTTTCACATGGATGATATGTCTATTTTGAACCACAAAAAACTTCCAAACTGTCATCTGTCAAATGAAAATAAAAACTCAATTAAATTATAACCTTATGAAACTGATAAATAATGATACCTCCCCAATAAATATCCGTTTTCTTTATATTACAAATTCTCAACCAAATAAAGTATTTGTGACTCGAATCTCTGAGATATTATTTAAAAAAGCAAAAATCAGACCACGTTGCGTACAATAAATATTTACTAGATTAATCGATGTTGGGATGTAATTGGGTCTCAGAAAAAGAAAGCGTAAGTAACCATACCTGACTGGTGAAGATAAAGCGGACACAATTGAGGTCAGTTAATTTCTAGCAACCAGTAGACAAAAATGATTAAATATCGACACCTCCACATCATCATATTTGATTCCAAGTGAGAAGTTAAGACTCAAACAAATATCGCACATACATTTATCGTAGTGATGATCAACATCAGTGCAGAAGTATGTTATTCATGTCATAAATGGTGTGACAACAAAATTAGCAAAGCAAAACAGAAAACGATAATGTGCAAAATGCCAAATGACATCTGCATTTTATGAGCTTTTTTTACTTTTTGCTTAGTTTTTTTCGGTACAGCAGTACAAATGAATCCATGCCATGTTTATCTCGCTTTTTTCACTTTTTAACTTGTTTTGCATACCTTAAAAGCATTGGCATTCCAAGTTTATTTGTGTTGTCATTTATCTTTTATACGACCATTACAATCCCGATTCTGAACAATAGAAAGTGGTCAACAATGCGTCTAACTAACAACAGGCAACTACTAGTAATGGCAATAGGCTTTTTAAAAGCAATAATAAAGCAGAAAACACACAAAAGAAATAGCCCATGTCGTAATGTCGACCTAGACCGTGTTTCTTGGGTTTTATTTAAACACTTTTTTATTTTGTTTTGACCGTAACGTGAATAGACAGTAGCCGCTATCTATAAGCACTATTGGGTTGATTGTACGCTCAACGGGTGCTCAGCTGGAAAAAGCTACTGTTCAAGGGCAAACGGATAAGCTTGGTCGATCAATCGAATTGTCGCATCTTTGCGAATCCAATAAAGTAGGCGAGAAAAGGCATATACATGCAGATATGTCCATGAATGTGACAACAAAGCAAAACTAACAATACCTACTAAGTACTATGTCATTGTCCATAAAATATATGTATGTATGTAGGAACCTTAAAAGGGCTGAGAAATTTGAATGCCTTTGAAAACTTGATAACTGAATGTGATATGCTTATGCATTCTCCCACATCCAAAATGGTCTATGCTTTATTGATGTTGTTCTTTTTACTGTTAAACACAATAATTTTTGTTATCAGTGAATCATTGTTGAATATATCAGATGACTCATTACATAGCGTATGTGTCTGGCATTTATAATTTTAAAAAGTTAAGTAAACAAGTGACGAGAATAGCAATTATATCTTCAACTTGATTTTGTGTCACAACCAGCAATTTTATGCGAGAAACTGACTCCGCTATTGTGATTTTCAGTCCTGAGGAGAAAACGGAAGTGTTCAACTTTCTTTTTTTTTTTGTTTTCTAGTCTCGATTGACTTGAAAATCGTATTTAGATTAAAGAGGTGATTAATTTTACGTCTTTTTGTAGGTTACACAGTCGTGATGTTCAAGTCCATTGGCTGGTGCACTCATATGGTGGTCTGTATCCAAATATGAAAAGCATTAAACGCAGGTATCCCCTCCTTGTAAACAAATCCAGAAGGTATGTAGTTGGTATGTGATCATTGGAACCACAATCAAAGGCCATTTTGAAACACAATACATTTTCCAACTGTCATGAGGATAGCATAATCAAAGTCTCCATTTTGGAGCCGTCATGAAAAAGTATCTTCTAAGTCGACATTTCTTCATAAACATTCCAACTGCCACTTGTCATCTGTAGAATCAAATTAACAGCCCGATTATAGCTGCCATCGTCTCGTGTGTAGATAACAAGCTCATCCAAGTAGGACAATAAAAGTTTGTAGCGGTGACATTTGTTTGAAACACAATAAACTTCGCAACTGTCATTTGTCATCTGGAGATTCAAATAAAATCTGAACTTAATGTAGAAAACGTGATGGATCCGATTTGAAACACAATAAACTTCACAACTGTCAGCTGTCATCTGTGGAAGGTACATATATTATATTATATATTAAATACAAATGTCACAATATCTACTTAACAATATTTTAGGAAACAGCTACTCATAAATACTAAACAACTTAACAAAGCAAAGGTTTCTAATATTATTCTAAAATAATAATGACCTCAGCGGTAAAAATTAACATATACCCCCCCGCTTACTAGCATACAACGCACTATCACCCTTCGAACCCACCACCCACAGCAATAACACAAACTGTTAGCTAATGCCACACACAATAACAAAGGGTGACCGGCGCTTTTATTTGTGTAGTTGTTCGGCGCCGACGCGCCCACAAAATCAACCATTTCAAACTTACTTGCTATCGCCAGCAGCCTTGTTGACCCTGCCGCAGGTCATTTTAAAGTTCAAGTCCTCTTACATTTGGTTATAATTTAGTGATGTATATTTTTGAAATGGAAATATTTTCTTTTAAAAAAAAATTATTCATTGAAACTAATTAATAGTGAGTAATCGCATTTGGCAAAGTGTACACACGAAGTACCGTACGTCTTGCTTGCTCTTCATTCAGTGCTGCCAGAAGAGCGTTGTTGAATTTCCCACTTAAATTTTGAAAATTCACTACTGTACGTAAGAACATGCCACAAAAACTTAACTAAGAACCAATATACCTAGGCTAAAGCAAACACTTTAATGGATGTCTACAAAAACAGTTGAAATATATACAGGTCAATTCTGGTTCAGTGCTACAAGAATCGATAAGTATTTATTCCAATTCACCACGAAATTAGATTCTGGTTTTACTTTAAAACATACCCAAACGAAAAAGAAAACTTCAAGTCATAACTAAAGTGAAAACTTTATAATAACAGAACCATAACGCCTAACCGGAACTGACCCCCAATTCAATTCTAAATCAATGTAAGAAATCACTTCAGCTGATTGAATTTTGAAACGCGATAAGTCGAAGAAGCCCTATCTCACCTTAATTTTCATTGAGATAAGGCGCTTAAAGCTTATTCCGAAGATATGGTGTTTTTAAACCCAAATTTTGAATAGGCCGTTATTGAAGAAAATTTGATAATGGTAAACCGTTTCTGGGCATTTTTTGAAAAATATTTTGAAATGGGTTAAAAAAACAATATTTATGTATCGCTTTTGGTTTCATACCGAGGTCCGAACGCTTATTTTGAACCCTATCCCAATGCCCCTGCGGGTTAAGCGTTTAGAATATGCCCGACGTAGGCATACCGGTCGTAAGAGGAGACTAATATGCACATAGGTAATGACGTGCTAACTCGATGGTTGATGTAAGGATATGATGCCTCTCATTACCCATCTTCTCCCTCCTTACGGATGGAGGGATGACATGACCTAGAAGGTTCCAATGGTCATACCAAATCACTCCCGAGACAGTCAGACAGTACCGCAAGGGAGTACAGGAGCGTACCGTACCGGCCAAGGACTGTCAATTTCGACATTACTCCCTAAAACCTTCGGGGAGTATAACAACAACACCAACAATAACAACAACAACCACGCAACCAGAATTTGCATGCCGTAGCCCAGGGTTATTTTTTATAAGAGCGGCCGCGGGTCACCAACTCAAAGAGGTGTTCTGCAAGGTGTGATCCCGCCCACAAATCGGGTCAGACCCAGGTAATTTTTCGGTTTTTTTTGACCATAGCTTTTCACTGAAACAAAAAATTAAAAAAAAAACGCTTCCGGATTCGTGATCCTGAGGCCAAAACACGTTTTTTGAGCCCTCTCCCTAATTTATTAGACAATTACTAGGAACTTTTCCGAGGGAAAAAATTTCGGAAGAATAATTAGGATTGGCCTGTGTATGAAATTGATTTTTTTAGAATTCCGGGTACGTTTTTTGTAGAATTACCAAAAAATCTTTACAGTTAGGAAATTTTCTCAACATGTGGCATCCGTATTTTAACCCTCGTTGGCTCGTTTATTCTGCTGCTTTTGTTTTGCGCTCTCGCAACTATCTTTACATTTCTTTTTTGTTTTTATTTTGCCTTTGCTTTTTTGCAATCTTGGCTCCTTTGTTGTTGCTACTTATCTGGAGTTCGCGCAAACGTCGTTGTAGCTATCGCTGCCGTCGCCGTCTCCGATGATAAAAGTTTCCATTGGTAAGAGCACACACCCTTTTCCGTGCAGACGACGCAAACAAAGCAAATGATGCTAAATAAATCTTCTAAAGCCGGTATTAGATAGGCCCTCATCTTGCCTAAAGGAAATCCAAACTAACAAGCGAATAGAGAAGTATTCATGGATATGTAGTGCAACCTACCTTACTGCATACAGAAACAAATACAAGAAAAGTTAATTAAAAGGATATTCACCGTTTGCGTGTTTTTCTGCTTTAGCCGACTTTTGTCGCTTTTCTTTGTTGGAAGAGTTGCAAATAAATACACTTTAAATACGATTAGGTTCTAAACTTTCCTTTTATTTTAGAATATAAGTAAATATCTTGTTTCTTGCTGCAATTTTTAGCTTTTTTCTCAAACTCAGCACACACACAATCACTTCACAAATAGCAAATATTTGTTTCCTTGTTTTTTCTCACTAACCAAATTGCACACTTTTATGCCTTTGCACTGGAAATGTTTGTTTCACTTAATCTGCGGCAGTTTTTCTACCTGCGTTAATTAAAATTGTGCACTTTTACAGAAAAATGCACTGAGAATTTCCAAAATATTCTGCAATTACACCGCAAAACACTTTTTCTTCGGCTGACTTTCTTCGAGCGACTAATTTACTCGCTACTTTGAGTTGTTGCCAAATGCCCTCCCTGTTTGTGTGAAAAGCAAACGGTGTGGCCATATGTTTGTGTATTCCCAGCTCGCTATTTAAAAAAGTGTGTTCCCTTGGAATGTAGAGTAACTTCGGAGTGAATTAATTTGTAATTTGGATATCATGTGTCGCGGTAACAATCATGGGTAACAATATTAACAGCTACCCTACCGAATGAGTAATAACTACATATGTGACTCACGTGAGCGTTTGCAAGTAGAAAAATGAGTCAAATGTGATTCATTTATGTTCAAAGCTGGGTTTTTATCATATTGGGCCTGTTAATTAACAAAAAAATTGTTACTGCAATGATGTGATGAATGAAAAAAATTATAAAATTTTTCGTTTTTACCAAAATTATATAATTTTAAAATCAATATATACATTAGGGTGGCCCTTGTAATCAAGTCATTTTTTTATTTTTCCATCGTATATAAAACCGTATCCGAATTAAAGACAGTTAAATTCCAGACTGCCCCATGGAGACTCAAAACATAAATAAATATAGGGGTATATCAGCAATTCCGACGGAGCTTCCCATTGGGAATGATTGGGAAGAGTTGATAGATCATTCATCGATTTTTTCGTAATTTGGAAGAGGACTTCGATTAAGTCGATAAAATATCTATAGACTTTCACGAATTATTCCCAACGGGAAGCTCTGTCGGAATTGCTGATAGACCCCATAATTTTTTTATCTGATTCCCGAAATCGATAATAATTTATATAGACCGTTAATATAGGAGTCTATCGACAGGTGTTTCATTGACTAAGGCCCGCTTTAATTCGCTGCACTATGATCAGGTCTGTGTAAAGCTCGTACAGCTGATCGTTAAATTTCCTTCGATACTCGCCGTTGGCATCACGGGAAGGACCTTCAATCAGCCGGAGAATTTTTCTCTCGAATACTTCAAAGGCCATCTCATTTTCTCTTGACACTGTCCATTTTCCGTTGGATTTCTAGACTTATATTATTTTCGGTGATAATGCTGGTTTCCAAATAGACGAAGTCCCGCACCGTTTCAAATTTGTAGCTATCAACAGTGACTTGGCTGCCAAGGTGCAGGTGCGCCGATTCTTTTTTTGATGCCAGCAGATACTTCGTCTTGTCCAAGATCTGGTCGATGGTGGACTTACCAGGTCTAAAGCCACACTGATAAGGTCCAATCAGTTTGTCTACGGTTGGCTTCAGTCTTTCATACAATACGCTAGAGAGAACCATATATGCGATATTATGAAGACTGATTCCGCGGTAGGTGGTGCGGTTAGCGGGATCGCCTTTCTTGTGAATTGGGCAGAGCACACTTAAATTCCAATCTGGGGGCATGCACTCGTCTGGTCATATTCTGCATAAGAGCTGATGCATGCTTTTTACAAGCTCTTCGCCTTCGTGTTTGCGCAGCTCGGCGGGTAGTCCGTCTTTTCCTAGTCAAGTGGTGGGACGAATTTTCCATCGTCAGGGATTGGGGTATCGGGTTCGACGTCTCCCTCGCAGTTTAGCTGTGAGGAGAAGTGCTCCCTCCATAATTTAAGTACACTCTGTACGTCGGTTACCAGGATCTTGCCCCTGTCTTAAAACCTTCTGTCGTCCGCCGGATCTTTTCAAAGAATTTTCGGGCATCATTCCTGTCAGCCAGCATCTCAAGCTCCTCACACTCACGCCTTTCGGCCTCACTTTTATTTTTTCTGAAAAGGCGTCTCTCTTCCTTCTTTGCTTCACGATAGCGTTGCCATACACTGCGGGTTGCGCCCGTTCGCAACGTCTCCTTGTAGGCAGCGTCCTTCTTTTTCGAGGCAGCTTTGCATTCCTCACCGTACCAATTGTTCTTTCGGGCTCGCTGGAACCCTATAGTGTCCTCAGCGGCGGTACGCAATGAGTGAGAGATGTGCTCCCATTGGCCGGTTCGATCGTTAGATCGAAGATTGCTCTCCGATAGCAGATATGAGAGTCGATGGAAAAATAGTCAGCTGTCTGTGTCGTGCGCAACTTCTCGACGTCAAACTTTCCTTCCGTTACTGTACGCACTTTCTTCGCTGCACAGAGCCGTGTGCGTATTTTGGCTGCAACAAGATAATGGTCCGAGTCGATATTGGGACCACGTGGTGTACGCACTTCCAGAACGGTGGAGCTGTGTCTGCCGTCGATCATGACATGATCAATCTGGTTTCTTGTTCTTTGATCAGGGGACAGCCAGGTGGCTGTCAACCTAGTGCCATTGGGGGATGTTATATCGTGGAGATAAAATTTTCCAACTGTAAGACCAAGATTCCTTCCTTGCCCAAGTTGGAATTAAAGTAGCCTAGCACGATTTTGATATCATGTTGGTGGCAGCGATCATAGGTCTGTTGAAGTTTATCGTAGAAGGAGTCCTTTGTTGTTGTTGTTGTAGCGAGGTGTAGCCCTGCCTAAATGTCAGACAGGGTCACCCCGAGTGTATTGCTCTTGGCCGGGTCAATATAAGAAAACGGCCCGGGTCGTTTCGGCACGATGGGTACAGCACAAGTACTGGTACCGTTCTCGTAGAACCGGCAATACAGGAAACTAGCCGTGTAGGCTATGTAGGTCATTTAGCGTTACCCAGGGTGCACCAACTGGGAGGCGACCTACTTTTACACCCCCCTACTTTTACACCTTCAGTCAGCGCATAGACGCTCACTCACACCTGGCGAGCCGAAATGACGTTTCTTTTATAGTACATTTATATTGCACCAAATTTGGCGAATTTGAATGTGTCATTTCGAACCTGTTTACACTGGCAAATTTGCATTTGGCCACCGAAAGAAAATGCACAACCGTGATGTTTTTAAGGCCTGTAGAGTAATAATAAATGAAGAATCAAGAAGGCTTCTCTCTTTTCTTAGTGGAACTGGTCCAATATCATAAAAAAAATAGTTGAAATTGTTATTTACAGCTGTTCATAATGCAAAAGTTATCACACGTTAATTACCCATTAAGGTTCTTGCTGGGCAGTTCTAAATGTGGAACACGGGCAGGGTTGCTATTTTGAGGAATTGTGGATTGTATTGTTCAGCGAATGAGGCCAAATGCGATGGAATTCCAAATTTGGAAAATGAAATTTGTATGGAAAAAAGCGCCAAATTTACCAAATTTGGTGCTGTGTAAATGTACTATTAACATTTCATCGCACCGTTTTTATTTCTTGTTTGGCGTTTGGCAAAAACAAATACGACCAATATACTAAAACACCATTGTTTTTTCGAAGGAAAATATTTGTGTACATTTATTTTTGTAAAGTAATTTCATAAATATTTTTTTTTTTTGTTTTGTTTTTCATTTTCAATTATTTCATCATTTCACTTTTAAATATTAATTAAGATAAAATTAATTCATACTTAATATATATGTAGGTATACAGTATATTTTTGTAAGTAGTATGTATATTTTTAATTACAAACATTCATATGAGTCACTGTAGTGTTAATTTTACTTTATATATTTATTTGTATATATGTATGTAAGTTTGTATGTATGTGTATTAAATGCTAAAGGCTGATTTACACGGGTCGATTTCGTGTCAATTTTTTTTCGCTACACCCTGTAAATTGCAACTCGACCGATCGACAACCTGTGCTTGATGGTTGAACGCAGTCGAATGTCAAAAAAAAATCGAATAGAAAATCGACTTGTGTAATCAGCCTTAATATAGTATATAAGCAAATTGAATTTTTGACATTTACAATTTCATGTTTATATTTTTAATATATGCTACTACTTTATTTTATTTTATTACTGTTACATAAACATACATATTTTTTTTTAAGTGTATATATGTATGTATGATAGTAGTTAAAAAAATTGCACTACATTTTAAATATGTATCTATGAGAGTGAATGAAATATATTTTCATAGCAGCGAAATGAAAATTTAAACGCAATAATACAAAATTTGAAAATTGCATTTTTTTAATTTATAAATTATATACATATATTTTTTCGCATATACTAATAAATTTAAGATTAAAACACATGCAACTATATTAAAAACAAAAATTTGTTAGCATACACATCCAATATGAGGTATTTTTGCAAAGCAGTTTCGAAAAGTGCTGGTTAATGCTGCGAATTTTTGTGCGCTGATGCGCTAATAGCGCATAGAGTTAACGCAATACTTAAGCGTGATCTAAAAGAATTTTTTGTATTGAAAACCAACTTTTTTTAAGTGATAGAGTACTTGTAAATAAATTCAAAGTGTACTGCTTTCCCTACAAAAATATCCCATATTAAAAGATGTACAGCGTACTTTTTTTGTTCTTTTCCTTTTCTTTACGTTATAATATACATATGTACATATTTGCTTTGTTACGCACAATAAATTATGTGTAGCTAAAGTATTTAATTTAAAAAAATAGTAAAGTATTTATGTTTATATATGTATGTAAAATATATACTATATATTAGGCACATAAGCGTTTTTACATAAAAAAAACTTTTTTTTTAAGAATGAAGAAAAATAAAAAGGCAATCGGGTAGCCTGCACAAAGGTATACCTTTTTCTTTTTATTCATACAAAAAACAAAAATGTATAAGGGCCATTCCATGAGAAATCGAATATAAGTTAGAATCTACTTTTTTTTGTTGAAAGTACTGACTGTTCAAAAATTCGCACAATCTCAATATTCTACGTTTAATACTTCCAGAGACATGCAGTACGAAAAATCTAATTTTTATAGGACATGCCACGCCCATTTTATAAATTTGGATGGATTGTGGAACTAAACCATCCTCGAGCCTACCTGAGTATCGCTCCAGGCGTTCAGGTGGAGTTTAGTGTCAAAATACGCACAGAAGACTATTATACATAAAGATAGGGATGTGCGATTAATCGATTAATTAAATTTTGAATTAATCACTTTTCTAATTAGTCAAAGCCGATGATTAATTAGATCCCTAGAAATTATTGTATACCAGGGGTCGAATAGTTACATACGATCACGAATCGAAAACCAGGGCCCGAATCATGACATCCGTGATCGTACAACTCGTCACGTAAAATTTTGTATTTCGGATTACGACTTACGTGAACGTACAACTTCTATCGTAGTTTCGGATTTTTACATACCTGACCGAGTGACTGGAGGTATTCAAAACTTTGTGAATTGAAAATAAATTACGTTTCGTTTGCTTTCGTATCTAATAATCCCATTTAGCTTATACTACTGACGTATCACGGAATTTTCTTTCGTCTGGTTTTCGATTCGTGATCGTATGTAAAATATTGAAATTGAGTAACTTTTTTTTATACAAAGGCGGTGCGTTTAATCGATTTTGAATTAATCACTTTTCTGATTAATTCAAGCTGGGGATTAATTAAATCAAAACTGATTAATCATTAGAAATTCTTGTATACCCTAAAAAAAAATCTTGAAATCGTGAGTAACTTTTCTATACAAAATAGGAATGCGTTATTAATCGATTAAACAAATTTTGAACTAATAACGTTTCCAATTAATCAAAGCTCGCGATTAATCATATCTCGAGTAACTATTGTATACAAAAAAAAAAAAAAATGATTGAATTCATAGTAACTTTTTTATACAAAACAGGGATTTGTGATTAATCGATTCAACAAGGTTTCTTCATTGCAATTTTATAACTTCGAAAAATTCGAATACCATAGTTAAGCCATAACAAATTTACATAATACATTTTAGCACACTCTTTTTACACAATTCACCTGTAATGTAGGTATGTATGTTTGTATGCAATGTAATAATATATATTCTAAGACAGTCTTATTAGTGTTCATTTAGCTTATAGTGTGGGTTTGTGCTGTTTTGAAACGGGTGTAGATGTAGAATAGTGTACAAGTTAGCAAGAACAAATTTAAAGGCTGTGCTCTTAGGCGAACAATGAATGCAGAGTGGTGGGGTTGGGGTGCTGAAGAGTAGAAAAAATATTAATAATCGAAAAAATCTCAAATTCCGAAAAGTATCTATTTTAAGCAAAACAATTGCCAAATTCTCAAGCTAAATGAAAAGTACTCAAACATAAAAAAATGGAGAGAGTCGAGTGGATTAAGAAAAACCTGAGCAAACTGGTAGTACTAAAAGCTTGCGGAAAATCGATAACTCGATTATTAACGATAAATCCGATCAAAATCTGTTAATCCGTCGGTACTCGAAACTCGATAGAAATCACAAAACTTATCGGAATTTAGTAGATAATTTTGATAAGTGTCGTGATTACTATCGACTTTTCTCGTACCGACGGAATTGATAATAGGCCCCCAAATCTATGAAGAAAGGGAAAATTCAAGAAACCCGACAGTGCTAAAAGCAGGCAAAAATCGACTACTATCGATAACAGTGATCAAAAACTGTTAATATCTTTGAAAAAAGAAAAATCTATGAAAACCGATTTTACTAAAATGTGAAAAAAAGCGAGTGGAGTAAAGAAATATCTTTACAAATCGATAGTTCTAAAAATAGACAATTCGCTTATTATCGAGACAATCGATCAAAATATGCTAATATCTATGATAAAAGGAAACACTTGAGTGGATTAAAAAATTCTATACAAACCGATAGCTAAGTGATTGGAGTGTATAAACGAAAAATCTGAGTTGATTAAAAAAAAATCTATGCAAATCGATAGTACTAAAAACTTTCGAAAATCGTTAATCGATTAATATCGATAACGCGTTTAAAATCTGTTATGTCTATGAGAAAAGTCGAAAAATCTATACAAACTGGAGAAAATCGTTAAATCGATAATTATCGATAAAAACCGATAATCCGTGCGATTTTTTGTTTCTGGGATTGTAATCGGTATCGATAAAATCGATTAAAATCTGTTAGTTTTTCTGAAAACAGGAAGCAGCCATGTGGAATAAAGAAAAATCTCTGCTAAATGGTAGTACTAAAAATAGATAATTCGATTATTATAGAGAAAATCGATAAAAATATGCTAATATCTACGAAGAGAGGAAAAACTTGAGTGGATTAAAAAAGTCTATACAAACAGATAGTACTAAAGCTAGGTGATAATTGATAAATCGATAAAATCATTTAAAATCCGTTAATATAAAAAAGGGGAAAGGTAGAGTAGATTAAAGAAAAATCTATGCAAGTCGATAGTACTAAAATCTTTCGAAAATCGATCATTCGATTAATATCGATAACTCGTATAAAATCTGTTAATGTATGAGAAAAGTCCCAAAATCTATACAAGCTGGAGAAAATCCAAGCATCAAATTTCTATCTCTCTCTCTCTGGAAAATACTTTATAATCGAAAGTAAGGTGATCTGAAAGCGGGATAGAGACCAAAAAATTAGTAAAAAAAAGTAAGTACAGGAAATTTTACGAAACGCTAGTGTTTAAAAAATAACCTCTGCATTCAAAGCATGACCAAAGCGTTGCTCGCATTTCTAATTACAATTTGCATACAAATTTGAAAATCATATTTTTTTTTTAACTTTTAAAGTTCTTTTCATACGCTAAGCGGTTTCATTTTATATCCTATACAAACATCCTTTTTGACGGTTGACATATAAATCGTTGATTGGTTTTTTTAATTTAACTTTTTGCTTTACAAGAATTTAAATATAGTATATATAAATAATTTGATTGCTTATTAGCTGAAGCACCGTTTTGTTTGTTTGGTTTTTTGTTTAATATAAAGTTTGGTTATAGTGAGAGCTAAATTGTTTCATATAAAACTGTTTAACACGCAGGATTGCATATACAACATAAAAAAAGAAACATTCAAACATACAGCCAATAAAAACTAATTTCGTTGTGCTTGTGTCGGTGCATTTAAGTTTGGTTAAATTTTTTTTCACATATTCTTAACCATCGTTAGAAAAACATAAGGTGGTGGAAATTTTTTAGTACATTTTTTTTATATTATTAAATGTCACTACTGTTATGCTTGAGTGCGATTTTTGTTTTAATGTTTTTTTTTGTATTCTTTGGATTATCATATTGGGTGCATTTCATGATGAGTGCATGATGCCATTTAACTCTATGTTTTTTTTTGTGTGTAGTGTTTGCAATAGCAATTTGTATCATACTTAATTGTGCAATTTAAATACATATTTAATTTGTATTATTCAGTAACATATAAATATGGGTCGTTCCATGTCAAATCGAATGGTTTTTTGATGGTAAGTTATCTTTTATCATAAAACGCAATTCTGCGAAGAAAAAATTAAAAAAAAAACCCACATTTGACGTGAAATAACCCATATTTGGTCTATTCATACTTAAATGCTATACACCCTAGCCACAATAGCTGCATCTAACCGTTATCTTCTTCTCTGGTTTGTAAGTAAATACGTATTTTATAACATTTATCGACGATTTTTTGTTTCTTTGGCCACATTTGAGTATCGCATCATCAGGATATGCTAAATTTTGTAGTTGAACTATTTCTTTTTTTTTGCACACTTATGCTTGCACTGGCCGCCTGCCACGCGGTTTGATGCTCTCTGATATTTGCCACATTTCCTCTTCGCCCAATTCATACTCAAAATTATCAAAGAAGCGTATGATGCGCTCATTACGACGGAAGTTGTATTCACTGTAAATAGAAATTTTATAAGAGATATTATAAAAATAAAAATAAAATCGATTATAGTACTAAAAATTTACGAAAATCGATTATAACGTTTAAAACAGGGAAAAAGTCGAGAAGGAAGTCTATACAGACCGAAAGTACTAAAAACTGGCGAAAATCGATAATTATCGATCAAATAAATTTGAAAAAGAAATCTAATGTATTCAAGAAAAATTAATACAAATCGGTAGTACTAAAAACTGAATAGGATCGATAATTCGATTATTACCAATAAAACCGATAAAATCGGGAGAAAAGGAAAAAGTCGAATGGGTTAGAGAAAAATCTATGCAATGTTAGTACTAAATACCAATAAAACCGATAAAATCGGAGAAAAAGGAAAAAGTCGAATGGGTTAGAGAAAAATCTATGCAATGTTAGAACTAAAAAGTGAAGAGAATCGATAAATCGATTATTATCGATTAAGTCAATTAAAATCTGTTTGCCTGTATGAAAAACAGAAAGTCACAATGATTCAAGAAAAATCTATGCAAACCGATAGTACATAATTGAAACTGACGAAAATCGATAGTTCGATTATTATCGATAAAATCAGAACTTGCGGCAAAATACCCGCGTGAGTAATATATGCCTCCCTGGGCAGGGATGTTGTTAAGATGTTAGTCAAATATAACATACCATTTTTTGAATCGTTTCATATTCTCTATTAGATTATATTGTTGCCAACGTTTAGAGAAATTGACAACACCCTCCTTTAAGTAATCTGGATTGCCAACGTGCACGAATGTTAAATCCTGCAGCACAAGACCGCTAAAATATAAAAAAATACCAAAAAAAATGTATTAGAAAAGAATTTCTTCAAAAAAAAAAAAAAAAATTAAACTAAGTCCGAACTAGAGCCGCAACGCCTCTTAGGCATTTCAGGTGCTGTGGAATTGCACCTCGTTTGTGAGCTACTGTAAACAGCTGACTAACGAGGTGAAATTCTAAAGTGCCTAAAATACCGACGAGGCTAGCCACGAAGTCTGGCTTAGTGAAAACAATTTAAATCGGACATATTCTTTACATATCTGAATACTTACATGTAAGGTATGCACGGTGGACTTGTAGCAGCCAATGTTGTACGATATGCACGAAAACTGGAACTCGAATCAATAAGCATACAATATTCTTTTATATCTTGTGTAATAGTTTTATGCCATTCCAATCTAAAAGGTAAGAGAAGATAAAATTTGAGAGAATTTTTTTTACAATTAAAACGATAATATCAAAAATGATAAAAACAAGTAAGGAAGTCTAAGTTCGGGTAAACCGAACATTAAATACCCAGCGGTAGTTTTCATATGATTTTCGAAATATTCCATTTCGGAAGTTGGCGTGGTTGGGAAGCGATTTCGTCCAAGTACATACATCAGGTATACTCCCTATTATGCTAGTATACCTTGTACCAAATTTCATCGTTCTACCGTAATCAGTTTAAAATGTTATGACCCGTGAAACTTTCAAATATGCCTCCCTGAAAAGTGGGCGGTGCCATGCCTACTTTTCAAAATTCATCAAAAAATCATAATAGAATGACTAGGGGTTCATCCTACCAAGCTATATTATTTAAGCCATTTCTTTTACCGATTTATATCAATTTAGGTGATTTTCGAAGCTTTCGATATTGAAAGTGGGCGTGGTTGGGAAGCGATTTTATCCAATTTCATCAGGTATACTCCCAACGATAGTAGTTAGTATGTTTTGTGCCAAATTTCATCATTCTATCGTAATCAGTTTGAAGTTATGGCCAGTACAATTTTCAAAAATGCCCCCACCCCGCTAAAAGTGGGCCCACGCCCACTATAAATTTTTTTGGAAAAATCACAAGAGAATGACCTGGGGTATTCACATATAAAATGATATCATTTTGGCCATTTCAGCTATCGAGATATGTCAATTTATTTGATTTTCGAAATTTTCGATATCGATTATCATCCGATTTCGCCCATTTTCAATAGCAACCTACCTTGGCCAGAAAGTAACCTATATACAAAATTTCATTCAAATATCTCAATTTTTAATCAAGTTATCGGGTACACGGACAGACGGACGGACATGGCTTAATGAACTCCTCTTTCCAACCTAAGAACTTTCATATATGGAACTCTATATCTATCTCGATTAATTTGTGCCGTTACATAGTACCGTTATGTGAACAAAATTATAATACCCTTGTACTAGTATTAGTACGCTGGGTATAAAAATAAAGAAGGTTATTTGATTACCTAGGACTTTTTATATATTTTTTTAGAATTGTTACTTTTTAAAATTTTGTAAAAAATATTTTTTTTAATATCTTATTTATTTTTTATCTTATTTGTTTTTAAGTTTCTTTTTGAATACTTTTTTTTTTGTTAATCATTTTTTTATCATTTTCTTTTTTTTAATTTTTTGTTTTTGAATACTTTTATTACTTCAAATTTTTTGAATTTTTTTTTACTTATTTTAATATTTTTATATTTTCTTTTATTTTTTATTTTTGAAATTTTTTGATATTTATTTTTTAATTCACTTTTTCTTTGAATATCATTATTTTTTGATAGTTTTTGAATTAGTGATTTTTTATAATTTTAATTTTTTGTATTTATTTAAATTTTGATTTTTTTTTTAATATTTTAATCTTTTCAAATTTTTTAAATTTTTTAAATACTTTATTTTTGTATAGTTTATTTTCTTAGATACAATTTGTATTTTAATATTTTTGTTATACATTTTTTCTTTATTTAAATTTTTTTATTTTTGGTGTTTAAATTTTTTAATTAATTTTAATTTGTTTTCATATATTTTCTCTTTAAAACGTGCCCCGCTAAACTTTTTGTCTCTCCACTCCTCAAACTCACCTTCGTATTGGCGCCGAATCAAGCGCAGACAACAATGCTAAATATGAATTATAATTATTCATTTTTCTCAAGTGTTTCATAATTTTTATAAATTTAATAACATGTTTTTCACGTTCTTTGGCATCGCTTAACGTCAGAATTTTCGAGCGCGCCCAAAATGACATATTATTAAAGTGTTCAGTAAACTTATTCAAATTGGGCGATTTCTCTTCACTTTGCTCTTTGGCAAATAACAATACTTCGGGTATTTCAATTTTCTGAAATAGATTTGCATCTAGCAAAGTCATTTGTTCGGCAATTTCGACCGATTTAAGATCGAGTAGACTGGGTTGATTGGTGACAGTGATATGCATATCGATTTTTGGTGGTGGCAAACGTTGTTCACGGTACAATGTGACCTGGGAGAGGGAGAAAGAGAGAGAGAGAGAGTATTAGCTACTTCGTGCTTTCAGTAACTTCTGAACAAATAATTTACCTTCTCAACAAATATACTACGCAGTGTTTTTGCCAGATAGAGTTGTCCACCGCATACCAGTTGATAATTAAATTCGACTATTAGTGAGAGCAATTGATCTGTAAGATCCATGGATCTGCAAATATACGTATAATTTTTTAAAATTTTGTTCTGTTCTGTTTTTAAAAACAATTCTTACGTTAAACCATCAACCACTCTCATTAAGAGCGAGAAGGTTTCACGCGCCACTCTTTGTTTTTGCTCATTTTGACAACAAAAGAATATCGTATAGCGATGCGTGAGCTTTTCAATCACATCAATCGGCTGTATGAAAGTGCGAAACGTTGTGATGAAGGCATCAATGAAAGCTGAAAATAAAGAAAAGAAAAAATAAATAAATACATAAAAAAAAAATTTGGGTGGTCGATAGAGGGTTAACATTTTCTAAAAATTCTAACACAACAAATTTTACTAAGGATCTGTTTTGGAGAATTTTTTATACACAGTTTTATATATATAGTATATATATATAGATATAAAAAAATTTGGATGGTTGATAGGGGGTTAAAATGTTCCAAAAAACTTAACCCAAAAAACTTCACTAAGGATATTTTTAGATTCATTTTTTATATAGATATACAAACATTTGAGTGGTCGATAGAAGGTTAAAAATTTTTGAATATTATAAGACAACAAATTTCACTAAGGATATGTTTTGGCGAATTTTTTATACATAATTTTATAGATATAAAAAAATGTGGATGGTTGATAGAGGGTTAAAATGTTCTAAAAAATTTAACCCAAAAAACTTCACTAAGGGTATTTTTAGGTAACTTTTTATAAAAGGAATAGAACCATTTTACTTATGTAGGTATGTAGATAAAAAGATATAAAAAAATTCGAGTGGTCGATAGAGGGTTAAAAATTTCTAGAAACTGTAACAGCAACATTTTTTATATAAAGAAGAATATAGGTTTAAAATATATATAGGTGGTCGATAGAGGGTTAAAATGTGAAATGTGTGACAGCATACTGAGTACCAAATTGTCTCACATTCGAAATAGACCACGAAATGTCTAATTAATTTGTGACTAGAGACAGCTTACAAAATTCACCTAAAAAACTCACCATTATCATTTTGTACACGACTCGCATGCACAATTAATGCATCCACATAGCCACCTTTCACTTCAGGACCATCTTCATCTTTACGTTTTAGCACCAAATATTTTGAAACCTCAATTTCTTCTAACATTTTTGGCAGTTCCTCCTGTGATACTGTTTGTAATTCACCACACTAAAAGCAAACAAAAAATAAGAGAACAGGAAAAAAATTCATAAAAATTGGAACAATTGAAAGTGAAAAGGAAACGCAATTTTCATGACGATTTGCCTACTGAAAGTTTTTTTTAACATTCTCCCTTTTAAGTGAAAAAACAATTTGTCTCCTTTTTACCGAAACAATTTTTTAAGCGATACCTTCTTTCTTAGTTAAAAAATATGATTTGTCTACTTTTTACTGAACAATTTTTTTAAGCGATACCTTCCTTTTTAGTTCAAAAAATGATTTGTCTACCTTTTACTGAACAGTTTTTTTAACGATATTCTCTTCCTTAATTAGAAAAATATTTGTCTACTTTTTGCTGCAATTTTTTTTTATTGAAAAAAAATATTGTATACCTTTTACTGAAAGTTTTTTTAGTGGACAATATTGTTTGAACGATATTCTCACTTTTAATTGGAAAAAAATATTTGTCTACTTTTTACAGAATTTTTAACGAAACTTTTCGTTTTAATTGAAAATACCATGTGTCTACTTTTTACGATTTGTTTACCTTTTACTGAAAACTTTTTCTTTACACGATACCATTTGTCTACTTTTTACTGAACTTTTTTTTTAAACCTATTTAATTGAAAAAAAAAAAACCATTTGTCCACCTTTTACTGAAAAATTTGTTTAACGATATTTTTAATTAAAGAAACCATTTCTATTAATTTTTGCTGACAATTTTTTTTTAACAATATTCTTCCTTTTAATTAACAGTTGTCTACCTTTTACTGGACAATTTTCAAAAAAACGATATTCTCCCTTTCAATTGAAAAAAAAGTTCCCTTTTTACTCCCAACCTTGATTACAAACTCATTAAAATTACAATCATCTTTCTCACCTTATCATCGCCAAAACTATTACGTTCTAGTGATAGCACTTCGCCTGCACTCTCTGATCTACCCCTAGGTGGCGTACCCTCATGCGTATCCGCACGTCGTAGTGGTGAATGACGACGATTCACATGACTATTCGTATTATTGCTTGTACTATTATGTTCACTGGGTAGCTGATGTGAGTGACGTAGTGACGCTTGCTCTTCTTCTGTGAGATCGCTAAGCTCTTCGCAAACGGTCGACATCATTTCATTGCCTTGTGTGATGGAAAGCACACGCGCTGGTCGTCCATTTTCGGCATCTGTAGCTGAACTCAAATGCGTTGGTTTTGGACTAGGTGGTGGTGTTGTAATAATTGTGGGTGGTGTGGTGCTTGATTTTCGTTGTTGTTGTTTGTAGTTCTTTGGTGGTAGAGCGGGTGGTGTTTCCAGCTCCGACGGTGGGGGCGATAAGTCCTTTGGTTGGGGCACAATGCTGTGTGGAGTGAAAGAATTTTCAAAATATTTATGTTGACTCTTAAATAAATGTGTATGAAGGGGTAAGAAGAAAAGGAAACTAAGTGACTCCGATATTTAAGTTAGATCCCTTTGCTTCTAAACCTTTCTCAAATAATGTCACAAATACTTACTTCATGGTTTGGCTATGTGTAATGTTCCCCGTCAAATCGTACATATGCATTGTATGACGTCCAAGTGGCCGATTAGGACCCTGACATAGTTCCATATATGCCCATACTGTGGGGAAAGCAGAGAAAAGTTTTGGGTTAAAAAATTCATATACATAAATATATTTTGGTAACGAAAAAAATTGAAAGCAGTAATGAGAAAGTAATAGTAAACGCGTCTAGAACGCAAGGAACGTCTATTTATCAAGCATCAGACAAAAACAAATGGGTATGTGATGAATATAAATCAGACCTCCCCAAATAGTGAAGCATTTATCGAAAATTCGGAACGTTAAATTCATACAGCTCATTAAGATCTTTGTTCTTTGCCTTTCTAGTGGCTGTCCAGAGAGCGACTGAACAAAGAGAAACGACGGGATTTCAATGGTGCGATTAACGCGCTCCCACTAATACAGCCCCACTTAAATTTTTGGAGAGCTCTGATATGATTATTTAGGAGAACTAAATGACATACAATTGAGAACTTGCTGCTGAGAGCTCTTGATAGCTAAAGCATGAACTTGTTGAGAAATGAATGTAATTTTATTGCCGAAATAAATGACTTTTCTCCCATTAAATTGAAAAAAAAAATACATTTGGCTGCCTTTTACTGAAATTTTTTTAAACGATTTTCTCCCTTCAAATGAAAAAAAACCGGCATGTCTACCTTTTACTGAAAAAACAAAAAAGTATTATTTTATTGAAATATTTTTGTTAATTGATATTCTCCCTCTCAATTGAAAAAACCATTTGTCTACCTTTTACTGCACAGTTTTTTTTTAAAGATATTCTGGCTTTTAACTGAATATTTTTTTAAACGCTACTCAATTTTTTAATGGAAAAAACTATGTCTACTTTTTACTTAACAGTTTCATAAACGATTTTCTCCCCTTTTAATGAAAAAAAAAAATGATATGTCTACCTTTTACTGAAAAAAAATGTTTATTGATATACTTTTGTTAAGCGATATTATCCCTCTCAATTGAAAAAACCATTTGTCTACCTTTTACTGCACATTACTTTTTAAGATATTCTCGCTTTTAATTGAAAAAAAAAAACCATGTGTCTACCTTTAAAACGACATGTCTACCTTTTACCGAAAACGATTTTTTTAACGATTTTCTACTTTTTAGTAAAAAAAGCGACATGTCTACCTTTTACTGAAAAAAATTTTTTGTACGATATTCTCATTTTTAATTGAAAAAATTATTTGTTGACCTTTTTATCAACCAATTTTATCGTTTAAAAAAATTCCTCTTAAATGGAAAAAGGATTTGTCTACTTTTTACTTGAAATTTTTTGCCTACTTTTTACTAAAAAAATAATTATCATAAATTTTTTTAACTTTTCCTAGCTTTGAGAGCTTAATAAATGTGAAAATCAGCACAGCACATGATCGTAAGCGAAAATATGACAAAAATTTAACTATTTTGAACTTGATATCAAGCAATAAATGAAATTAAAGCAAAAAACGACAATTTTCAGTCAATTTCGCTAAAGTGATGAATTTCAATTTCTTGAACAACAACAATGGTTTATGATTATGGAGATATGTACAATGTACAATTTATTCAATAAACAAATATAAAGCAATAACAAAAACACAAAAAACTGCAAACTGCTTTAGGGTATTAAAAAGGCTAAAAACAAACAACAACAAAAAAGGAACTTTCGTTTGGTAGCGTAGACTGGCGGACTTACCCGAAAAGGCCACACTTTGAAACACTAAATCATTAGAACAATTCATAAAGGTTAGAGATTTTCGCAAGACAATATTACATTTATTATTATTATTATTATCAGTTTTATTATTTTTGGAGTTTGTATTTATATTATGTAAATGTTTATTGAATTTTGATGTTGAATATGTTGTTGTTGTTGTCACTGTTGGGGTGCTTGTTGTTGTGATTTCGTTTGATTTTACTAGATCGTTGGCTAAATTTATAGTTTGTGTATGCATTTTTTGGCTAATACTAAGCAAGTCAGTGATGTTGTTGTTGTTAATGTTTTGGGAGATTTTTATATCGTAATGAGAATTGGTTCGGGTATTGAAATTGTCAAAATGTGGGGAAAATTTATTAAAAAATGCTGATTGTATTGATGTTGTACTTGTTTTTGTTGTTGGTACAGTCTTTTTGTAGCTTTTGGTTTTTCGGAGGATATTAAATAGGGAGGACATATAAAAACTACAATATTTGAAAATATAAAATAAAAGGTTGTAATGATAAAAAAATATATTGATATGGAACATTGAGTAAATTAAAAAAAAAATCGTAAGTATTAAAACAAATAAAATTTATCAGCAAAAAAAGTAAATATACAATATTCGAAAATTCCAAAAAAAAAAATATTATAAATGAAATATGAAAAATTTAAAAAAAAAAACAAAAAATAATAAAAAAAAATATTAAAAGAAAAAAATTTTCAAAAAATTTCAAAAAAAAAAGTATTAAAAAACAAATTAAAAAAAAAAAACATTTATTAAAAATGTATTTTTAAGGAAATAAAATATATATAACATCCGAAATTTAAAAAAAATTATTAGAAGGTGCAATTTAAAAAAAAAAAAACGAAAGAGATTTTTTTATAAAAAATATTTAATTTGTTAGAATATAAATCAAAACAAACGAGTTTCAAAAAATTGTTATCAAAATAAAAATAAAGAAAAAAAATTATTAAAAACAATTTCAAAATAAAAAAACCAAAAAAATTTTAAAAATATAGAAAAAAAATTGAAGGTCAAAAAATGTTGAAAAGAGAAAAAAAATCTAAGCAAAAATTGAAAAAATAAAAAAACGAAAGATATTTTTTATAAAAAATGTTTAATTTGCCAGGAAATAAATCAAAACAAAAAAGTTTTAAAAAATTGTTAACCACACAAAAAACCATAAAATATTTAAAAATATACATAGATAAAAAAAATTGAAAGTCAAAAAATGTTGAAGAAAAGAAAAGAAAAAAAAAATTAAAGCAAAAATTGAAAAAAATTAAACAACGAAAGGGATATTTAATTTGTTAGAATATAAATCAAAACAAAAAATTTTTAAAAATTGTTAACAAAAAAAAAAATAAAGGAAAAAATAATTAAAAGCAATTCCAAAAAAAAAAATAAAAATATTTAAAAACATAGATAAAAAAATTCAAAGTAAAAAATTTTGAAAAATTAAAAGAAAGATATTTAAAAAAAAAAAGTATTTAATTTGTTAGAATATAAATCAAAACAAAAAAGTTTTAAAAAATTGTTAACAAAATTGAAAAAAATGATTAAAAAAAATTTCAAAATTAAAAAAGTAAAAGTAAAAAAATATAGATAAAAAAATTAAAATAAAAATAAAACAAAAATTGAAAATAAGTGAAAAAATTCAATACAAAAAAAATAAAAAAAAAAATATAAAACCAAAAATTAAAATAAGAAATCAAAATCCAAAAAAAAAAAAAATTAAAATTAAAAAAAATTAAAAAAAGAATAAACGGAAAAGGAAAATTAAAAAAAAAAAACAGCAAAAAAAATTCCAAAAAGTTATTTAACGAATAAGAAAATAAAAAATAAAATTAAAAATAAAATAAATTTACAAAAAAATTAAAATAACAAATTAAGAAGTAAAAATTAAAAAAAATAAAAAACAAAAAAAAAATAATTAGAATTAAAAAAATATATATATAAAAAATAAAAGAAAAATTAAAAAAAAAAAACAAAATTTAAACAGCAAAAAATCCCAAGAAAATTAATTAACGATTAATATAATTAAAAAAAAAATAAAATAAAATTTAATTTTTTTAAAAAAATCAAAATAACAAATTAAGAAGTAAAAAAAAAAAAAAAAAAAAATAAAAAATTAATTAAAAATTTAAGATAAAAAATATATGGAAACGAATAAAAAAGGAAATTAAAAAATAAATAAATAAAAAATAAACATTAAAAAAAATAACATTAAAAAATAGAGAATAAAAAATAATTATTAAAGAAAATTAAGAAAAAAAATAAAATTAGGAAAAAATAAAAAAAAAATTAATAAAAAAAAAATAAAAATTAAAGGAAATAAAAAAAATTGAATTAAAAGAAATGAAAAATTTTATTTAAAAAAAAGTATTAAAAATATATCAATTGAAATATATAAATTTATCAAAGGATAAAAGAGTGAAGAAATAAAAAATGTGCATGCAAAATTTTTTTATATATGTATATACACAAATTAAAAAAATAAGAAATTAGAGACGAATTATTAAAAAAATCATAAAATCATAAATCATAAAGAAACACAAAAAAATAAAAATATATAGTAACAAAAAATAAAGAAACAAAGTTTTAACAAAATATAACGATTTTTTTTAATACAAAAAATTAATAAAAAAAAAATCATAAAATAAATAAATAACATTTAAAATTTTTTTAAATAGTACAAATAATTTTGAAATATTTGAATGTGGAATTCAACAAAAAAAAATTGTTTCAATTGTTTTATTTTTTTTAATAAAAAAAATTAATAAAAAAATTAAAAAATAAAAATAACAAATGATTTTGAAATATTTGAATATATGTATATTGAAAAATATATGACAGCATATTCAAATAATTTTTTTTTCGGAATGAAATAATGAATGAAATAAAATTGATAACGAAATATTAAAATAAAATTAAAAATAAATAAGTAAATAAGATATTAAAAAAATAAATACAAAAAAGTTAAAAAAATCAGAAATTTTTTAAATTAAAATGATACAAAATTTTCCATCCAGCACATTCCAGTTAATGTTTATTCGTTCATTTCGCGTATGGCCGTAGTATGCATGTCCGTTGATTTATTTATGCGTTCATAGTTGCGCAAAATTAAAAAAAAAAAAAATTGTTTATTGCGAAAGTAAAAGTGAATGATCGCGGCGCGGCGACCACCAACCACACAAAATCAGGAAATCAGTGTAAATCCAAGGTGATGACAACATACATAGGTTTTTGTTGTATTGGTTTTAACAGTTTTTTTGTTTATTTGTGCGTGGGCGTGTGTGCAGAGCGGATTTTTCATACATATGTACAAATTTATGTGTATGTGGGTTTGTTTATAGTGTTTTTTTTTTTTTGTACATAAAAATGGTACACAAACCAACAAATTGCACAAAAACAATACACAGAAAAAATAAAACAAAATAAAAAAATACCAAACGCAATATACACAGAAATAGTATCATCGTAAACATGTAGTAAGTTATAAAAATAGAAAACCCAAGTGGACGAAAAAAAGAAAAAAAAAGAAAGAAAACAAAAATATAAATTAATTGTGTATGCCGTGTGATTGAACTTACTGTGCTTTTTCTTGATGGGTAACGGTGGTGGTTGTTCTGTTGCATCATTCACACTCGCACTGCTGCCGGCCACTTCGACACCAATGCTGCCCATAGTCGTACAGCTGCTTACGAAGCCGCCTCCCAAACGTCGGGAATCGATGAGACTTTGATGTTTGGTTTGTTGCCACTGGGACACGTGATGTTGATATTGATGATGATGATTATTATTGAGTAGCTGGTGTTGCAGCAAATGTTGATTATGTTGACTGTAACTGTTGTAGTTGTAGTGGTGATGTGGACGCAGTTCGGCCAATTCACTGTAATGCAAATGGTAGTTAAATTAACATGAGTCGATATCCATGGATATTTTTGTGTATATAAACGTTGTAAATGAGAGGACAGTGATTGCAGAGACAAAATTAAGCTCTATTATAAAATTTGAGTTTTAACGCGTCGATGCATTATACAGGGAGAGAGGGTGAGAGGGAAAATGAGAAAGATAAAGAAGGATAAATTAGAAAAGGAGATAATAGTAAGAGATGGAAACGGAGCTCTATGAGGAGCTTGTGAGTTTGCGGTAGGGTAAGCGAGGGTAAGAGAGAATTGTAGAGAGGGGGAGAGTGAGATAAACGAGCAAGTTAGAGAACAAAGATAGAGTAAGAGATGGAGGGAGAAATTGAAGAAGGAAGAGAGAATGGTTGGAGATAGAGAGATAGAACGAACTATTAGAGAAGGAAAGGAGAGAATGGTAAGAGAGAGAGAGAGAGAGAAGAGATAAAGAGATAAATAAAAAATAGTAAAAAAGGGATAGAAGAAATTAGAGAAAGATGAGAGAATGGCAAGAAAGATAGAGATAAAAGGAGAAAGTAGTGAAGGGCAAAGAGGCTTGAAAATAACAAGAGTAACCAACGTAATTCGGCAGGTTGCGGGTAAGGAATTTCACCGCATGGCAAAAAAACTGTTTCAGTATATTTCTTATGGAGGCAAATTTCTTACCGCGTGGTGAAATTTCTTACCCGCGACCTGCTAAATTGCGTTGGTTCCTCTTACTATTTTCAAACCTCTTTGTGAAGGGACAGAGAATGGCAAGAGAGAGATAGATGGAGAAAAAAGGAGGGGGAATTGGGAGACCGGTAGCAAGGAGGCAAAGGAAAGGCCCAAAAGGACGGACTAAAAGCGATATAGAAGCAAAAGAGAGATGAAGTAAGAAGAGATAGATAGGATAGATAGAAATTTTAAATAGAGAGAGGAAAGGGGATGAAAAGACAGACAAATTCGATCTATAGAGGTGACAGATATGTATATAGAAAAGGTGAGAAAGGGATAGAAGAGAGTTTTCTCTGATGAGAGAAAATAAAGGAAATAGAGACTAAAAAAAAAACGAACAAAAAAGACAGGTGAAACTCGCGTAAAGAGTTCACATAGAGATAAAGGAAAAAGGTAGAGAGAAAAATAAAAATAAAAAAATTAGATAAAGAGCTAAAAGAGATATGTATATGGGAAAGATATATAGAATATGGGATAAGGGATATGAGATAGATGATAGTCAAAAAGAAAAAAGAGTATTATATTAAGACAGGAAAAATGGGGTATAAAGATAAAGGACGGCGATATATAAAAGGGGTTAAAAGGATGGAGTACAGAGAAAGAAAGTGGAGAAGAAAAGTGTAGAGGAGACAGAAAAAAAATTAGATATAGAGGTGACAGAGAGATATATGAAGAAGAGATATAGAAAATGAAAAGCGAGTAGAGAGTAGAGAGAGTAAAGAAGACAGAAAAAACTGAGAGTTAGATAAGGCAGGAAAAACTGAGTAGAACAGTACAGAAAGAGAAAGTCAAGAACAGAGAAGGGAAACAGAAAGAAGAGAGACAGAGATAAAATTGAAACAGAAAAAAAAACAAATCGAAAGAGAGGAAGAGTAAAAGATAGGAAGTGAAAATGTGTTTGAGTTTCGATGGTCGATCTACGGATACCAGACCCTTCACCTCTCAGATAAGCTAGCTCAGTTCGCCCAAATGTTCGAGTGGTAGGCTTGTATCGTTGGTTTTATGTATATCGATTGCTGAGTGGAAGATTACTATACTTCAGAATTTGATTAAAAAAACTTCCTATTTTGGCCGAAAACGTATTAAATTTTCATTGAGATTGAAAATTCTTGAACCAAAATTTGAAAGAGAGGTTTATTGAAGAAATTCTGAAATATAACATTCTTCAAACTAGTTCTAAGATAGAGAATTTTTGAAAAATATTTTGCAGTAGGGATTTCCTTCCGCTCAGCCAGCGATAGTTTTCCAACAAACTTTCTACTCAATTCGTTTTTTGCTTCACCTTCAAACTTATGCATATCCAACTTAATCTCCCCTAACTCACCTATTAGTATCATCCATTTCATCAAAATTATCATACTGTGAAAATATGCGCGCATCCTTATTACGATTGATTTTCGGTGGTAATGCTGGCGGTACTAAATCACTATGCGACGAACCAATGCCACCATCCGATGATGATGTTGTATCCAAACTATTAGCCTTCACTAGCGATGATGAAAACGATGAAGATTGCACATGACTACTTGAAGTGCTGGTGCTGCTGGTACTATACATTGAGCGTTCGGTTATAATTGCACCACTGCCACTGCTCTCATAATGATCAGGACTTATGCTTTTCGAAGTCATGTTGTTCATTGAGTGTTGCGTTGTTGACGATAAATTATTTAGTATGCTACTGGACGCTGTCATCATGGTGGTGGACGACGATGTTGTGTTTGTCATTATAGCAGCACTGCTCTGGTGGTGGTGTTGTTGATGCAATTCATGCGTTTGCGTGTGAAATTCACCACTACTCGAGGATTCGATTGCATCGAAAGCGATTTCCGAGTTGGAACTAGATTTGGTGGAGGATTGAAAACCACAATCGGATGAACGTTTCGAAACACTTTGCGCTGAAGTGCGTACGGATGTCATTGAAACGAAGCCTGTGTGGGGAGAGAGAGAAAAATGTGTGGTGAAAATGGATGAATTAATAAAGAAGGTGAATAAGGTATTGAGGCACTCGGGAACAAAATCGGAAAGTTTATTTAGTATATGAAAGGTATGCAAGTAAAACGGAAACTTATAAAAAATCAAAAATAAATAAGAAAAAAAAAATAAAATGAAATAAAATGAGATAAAATAAAAAACAAATACAAAAATAAAATTAAATTAAAAAAATTAGAAGAAATACGTAAATAAAAAAAAAAAAAAAAATAATAATAAATAAGATTAAAAATAAAAGAAAAGAAAAATAAAAAAATAAGACAAAATAATATAATGATAAAATAAATTAAAATCAGATAAAAAATAAAATTAGATAAAATTAAGTAAAATAGAATAAAATAAACTACAACAAAAATTAAATGAAATGATGTAAATTAAAATGAACTAAAATAAAAATTAAATAAAAAAACTTAAATGAAGTAAAATAAAATAAAATAAAGTAAAACAAAAAGAAATAAAAACAAAAATAATAAAAAAAATAAAAATAAAAAAAATAATAAAAATAAAATTAATTTAAAGAAAATGGAAAAATTCTGAAAATAGTTTACTTTCCCATTTTGATCATTTGAGTGAAACTATTTATGCAACTAGTTAAAATACGAAATATATATAAAAGTTAGTTACTAAAACTAATAGAACAATACTAAAAATAAGTTTGAGTAAAAAAAATTAAACTATAACAACAAACAAAAGTTTAAAAAAGAATAACAACAACAAAAACGTAGAAAAACACATGCTTTCAACATCAACGGCAAAAAAATACAAAAAATACACTGAAAAAAAAAACAACACTAAAAAATTACACTGAAAAAAATTTAGTGACAACAACAAAAAAGGTATGCAAAATGCTGAGATGATACACAGATATGCAGAGCAAGCAAATACAACATCTAAAAAAATTTCAAATTCTTTTTTTTTTTTTAAATACCCGATTCATTGGAATGCCGATTATTAATATTTTTGCGCATTTCCAGTTTATCTGCAGCAGCGCCAACTATAGCGCTGCCATTGCCATTGTTGCCACTTTGTATAAAATCACATTCGTCTACATCATCGCTGGCCAACGAATTTGTGGCAGCACCAACAACATGCTTGGAATCTGTATTTTGGGGTTGTGTTGTAATAAAGGCAGTGTTGTTGTTATTGTTGGTAGTCTCAGCGACCACACCACCACCACCAGCAACACAATTGGCTGCAGCGCCAACACTACTGCCACTAACTGCTTTATTTAAGATAGCGCGCTTGCCTGCCGGGCTAATGAGTGGTTCTATATGTAGACCATTTTTTTTTTTTATTAAAAATATTTATAATTATATGTTAGTAATTTTTTTTTTCTTTTTAAGTGTTACTAAACAAACTTACTGGATATGAATAATTTATCAACATCATTATCGAGCATACTATCATTAAGACGATTACTCAACACCAATGATTTCAGTTCTTCATCCTCGCGTGAATGATTCATATCTGAATCGAGTGAACATTGACTAGAATTTTCATCTGGAGAGTGTGAATGCACTGAAAGATTACTGCAAAAATGAGAAAAAAAAAATATTAAAAATTAATTAAATTGAACTTTTTAAAAATGGTAAAAAAAAAATTGTTTGAACCTAAACAAATGGCAACGTTAAAACGTATTAAATATTTTCTAGTAAGCCCTTTTGATACCATAATAATTAGAGAAGAGAATTCACACAAAGAAGAGGTTAAAAAACACTTTGAATGTTGTCTATAAACATTATTTTTAATTTTTTTTGTGCAGGTGGCAACCCTTTTTAAATAAAAATTATAATAAGTTACTTATTTTTAGTCTAGGCTTTTCGTATGACACCTTAAATTAAAAAAAAAAAAAAATAATAACTATGTAATAGAAAAAAATATATTTCTAAACAGGTGGCAACCCTTTTCAAAAAATTTTGTGCACATCTGCAGGCTGAGCAACTTCATTTGACATCTCCACATTAGAGATTTAACAAACTATACCGAAATTTTTTTTAACAGGTGGCAACCCTTTTCAAAAAATTTTGTGCACATCTGCAGGCTGAGCAACTTCATTTGACATCTCCACATTAGAGATTTAACAAACTATACCGAAATTTTTTTTAACAGGTGGCAACCCTTTTCAAAAAAATTCTGCACATCTACATGTAGAGAAAATTCATTTGATACTTCTTTTTCGAACTTTGTAAATCTGATGTTCTGCACACAAATATTGAACTACAAATATTGTGATAAGTGGCAACCCCTTTCCACATGACACCAAAAATTTTAAAACCAAAAAACTACCTAACAGGAAAAAATTAATTTCAAACCAGTGGCAACCGTTTTTAAAAGTATACCTTCCTTCACTTTTGAAGGCTGACAACTTTCATCTCACATCTAAACGTTGAAAATCAGGCAAACCCTGCAGGAAAAAATATTTTTTAAACAGGTGGCAACACTATTCAAAAAATTGCACCCTCTTTGAGATATTCTATCAGACCCTGCGAACCTTTTCGCGTTTTTTCCAGTTCGAATGTGAAACAAACTAATAGGTGCCTTAATCCAGATTAACATTGCCCTCTCTCTGTCTCTGCTATTACTTAGTAACACCAATTTCGTATACTTACTAATCTACACCGTAATTAACAAGCGATACATCAGAGCTCCAATCTAAATCCGAATTCATACTTTTATTATGTGAATTCTGTTGCTGTTGCTGGTTACGACGTTTGGGCGGCAGCGGTGGTGGTCTAAAGAAGATACACAAAAAAATAAGAAGTATTAAATAATAATTGAAAATTTTTTAAATTTTTTAAAATTTTTTAATATTTTTTTTTTTTTTTTTCTCACCTATTTGGTAGCGGCGGTTTTGGTGGCGGGCTCGTATCGCGTAAAATACTTTCAGTACTATGTGATGCACGTATGGGATTTGAATTGGTTTTCTCTAAGATATCACGTTCTCTGTGAGGATTAGAAAATGTGTGGAATTAAGAGATGTTTTAATAAATTTATATAATTAAAAATATGCAGCTTTGAATTTTTTCGAAGATCTCATTTTGGCCCCTTTATAGCACATATACATACATTTTTTATTAGGAAAATGACACCAATCAAGCAAGCAAGGCCACGCCCACATTCTGCCATTTTCAAACAAAACAATTTGAAAACCACTTTCGAACATTGAACTTCGAAAGCCCGTAACTAAATTTTTGGAGGCTAATTTCGAAAAACGGGGAACGCCATTTTTTACTTATGCCTTAATCTCTTAAAAAAAAGTTGGTATGGTCCCATACCCAGCTGGCTGCTGTACAGTGTTATTATAAAATTCAAAATATGCGGCTTTTAATTTTTTTCGAAGATTTCATTTTGGCCCTGTATAGCACTTCTTACATACATATTTAAATAGAAAAACAACACCAATCAAACAAGAGAGGCAAGCAGAACACATCAACATTTCGCCCTTTTTCAATTTTTTAAACAAAAAAATTAGAAAACTACTTTCGAACATGGAACTTCGAAAGCCCGCAACTAAATTTTGGAGGCTAACTTCGAAAAATGGGAAACGCCATTTTTTTACTTATGTCTTAATCTCTTAAAAAAATGTGGTATGGTCCTATAACCAGCTGGCAGCTGTACAGTGTAGTATCTCACGCCATCATTTTCAAACAAATCTAGGTTATGAATACGCATGCATAATTTTCTTTCTGTAAACCTACTTCGGTGTAAGTGTTATGTCCGGCAGCGACGTACGTTGACCAGCAACATCCACCGGTAGACGCATTAAGTGATTGTGTGACGCCGCTGCGTTGTTATGCGCCATAGCCGCAGCATCCGCAGCACTGCACGGCTCATACTTGAAAGCATTCTCTTCGCGTTCCTTTAGTTTTTGTTGCGCAAGTGTCGCCAAATTCTAAAAAAAAAAAAACAGAAAAAGTGATAAACAAGTTTTGCATGAGAAATATAACGAGCAATGAAAAATATTAAAATTAATAAATTACACTTGAGCTAAGCAGACATATAAGGAAAACAAACAAAAAAACCTGCAAACATTTTGCATATGTTAATTTACTAAACAAAGGATTTTGATCTCATCTCTAAATGACCCTGAAACATTATTATTCTTTTTTTACATTTTTTTTATTGTAGACGGATATGCATACAGTTGTTCGGCAATAAAATGGGACGTTGATCTATAATTGCCGATTTTTTGAACAAAATAATTTGTGAACTAAAACTTTTAATTGAACTAGTTCGTTCAGTTAAATGAACTAAACTTTCTTGTAGCAGTTTTCAGATGAGCATTTACGTAAGTTAGCTTAGAAAGTCAGAGTTAAAAATTAGGGAACTAGTTCAATTGATCGAACTATAGTTCACTAAGGTAACCGAACTATAGTTCAAAAGGTTGAACGAATTTGTGCTGATTGAAGTGCTACGTGTATCTTTTTTTGGGGTTACAAAAGGAATATGAAATGTCATATAGTAAAAAGATTAGATCGTCCCATTTGAGTTCGGACTGACTGTCTCTCTGTATGTAAATATTTCCGATTTGTATTTTTAATGTTTCGACTTTGCTTGCTTGCTTTCTTAATGCTTGTTTTCTTAGCGGCGCGCTATATTTAACGTTGATTCAGTGACAACAGCGCTGTTAGCGTCTCTCAAGTATAAAGCAGCTATATAAATACTGTCACTCCACCCCTCAGGGCGCTGATTCATGACGAGTTTGTTTTATTAAATAACTTTTTTTTTTGTTCTGGCTGCTGCCACTTTTTAAATTGCGACGACATTTTTGCGCTCTGCACAGCTCAGAAAGATGAGCAACGTGATCTCACTGGATCAAGCGCACGACTTGCAAAAAAAAAAAAAAAAACACACACCCTTTCGCGAATATGGTTGGATGAGAGTATGAAAAGAGGCAAAACAGTTTGGAAATGTTTGCAGCGAGTTTTCCATTATAACAGTTGCAGGAACCAAAATATTTTGAAATAATTCAGTCTAGAAATAATCTGAAAGCATTCCCGAAAACTATATTAAAAGTTAATATTTTTGAACAGGTGGCAACCCTTTTTGTGAAAATGATAATAAATGACTCATTTTCAGGGATAAAGTTATTTATTATTATTAGGAAAAATTAATTTTTAAACAGAACCCTTTTCAAAAAAAAAAATTACCTTTCCTGAATATCTAATGAAAGTTTCGAAAATAGTCCCAAAAATATATTCAAAAAATAATCGCAAAATGTCCACAAAATCATTCAGAAATAAGATCGCTATTATTTTCGAAAATGTCATTGCAATAGTTTTATAAAATAGTCCTCAATATATTCAGAAAATAATCTTAGAACTATCCAGAGTTGATTTCAAAAAGGCCCCAAAATCATTCAGAAATAATTCGAAAATATTTATTTTAATTATTCTCATTATAGATTTTCCACGAAATAATTCTCAAACGGTTCGAAATACAACTGAAACAGTTTCGAAAATAATTTCAATAACTTCAATATAAAAATATAATCCAAAACCGCCTCAAAAATTATCCCTGAATACTTTCGAAACACTAACAAAAAAAAGGAAAAATGGTTCCGAAGCTTATTGGAAATCGTTTACCCTCATAACCCAAAAAAAATCGAAATTTACTCTGATAATAATATTAAAATAATTCTGAAACAGGCTCTTTCGAGAAGTAAAATCCCATTTCCATGCCGTATTGTTCGCGAAAGTGTGCAAACTATCATTGCAACGGAATCCCGAAAATAACCTCAAAATTATCAAAAAAAAAAGGGTCGGAAAAATCCAATCGGATGCTGAAACTGAGACTTATCTAAAAATAATTTTGAAACGGTACAGACCAGAAAAACCATTTCGAAAAAAATAACAAATCGAAAAACCCTCAATTTATTTAAAAAATAGTTTTGGAATTATCCACAGATCTATGTATATCTATATATGTAAATACGCCACATGAAAAACTTTAGGAACCTCCTGTGAGCGAACCGTTCGACCGATTTGAATGAAATATGCACCGATGGAAAAGAAATTGAAAAAAACTGAGGTATAGGCGGTATATTTTCAGGAGCTTCCCCAAAATTTAAGGATGGGGGTACGCGTCCCCACGACCCCCTAAAGATTTTATTGGTCGAATTTTCTAGCACAAGCGATACTAGTAATATCAAAAGGCCTTGAAATCATTCTGAAATAAGGCAGTCTGATCAAATAATCTCGTTTCCAAACTAAATTGACTCCGGAATAGTCCTAACTATCATTTCAATGGAGTCCCGAAAATAACGTCTAAATTATCAAAAAAAAGTCATCCGAATCGGAAAAGTCATCCGAATTGAAAATATTTGCGAAAGCTTGCCTGATCTGTACCAAACATAAAAACGTAAGCCTCTTCCAAATATATTGAATTATTGATTATAATCCACGGCTTCACTGAAAAATGCCGAACTGGCCCCTAACTGACTTCGCTTCTGCTATGCAATCTTTCAAATGACTTCAAAATGAGAGCTTAAAGTCTTGTTTTGTTGAAAATTAGCAAAACTGTAACATTGAAATATTTTGTTTGTTTGCATACTCTGGTCGTACATACATAAATACCAGACCTGTTAAATATTGATTACAAAATATTACCTAATTAATTATGTAATTATTTTTAATTGCATAATCAATATAGAAATTTGTTATTATTTTTATTGATGTTTAATTGAAACTTTGTAATGATTATTTAATTCATGTCAATTAATTTTGATTATTTTTAATTGTGTGATTGCTATGATTAATGTAATTAAATGACTATTTTTGATTAACTTTGACTTTATGATTAATTAATGTGATTAGTGTAATTAAATGATTAGTTTCGATTAACTTTGATTTTTTTTTTAATTATGTGTTAAATATGATTAACGTAATTAAATAATTATTT
Organism: Campiglossa producta; assembly: GCA_964058755.1. Taxonomy (NCBI): domain Eukaryota; kingdom Metazoa; phylum Arthropoda; class Insecta; order Diptera; family Tephritidae; genus Campiglossa; species Campiglossa producta. The sequence goes on from CAXKVI010000005.1 coordinate 105,980,032, forward strand.
TTGATTATGGGATTAATTAATGATTATTTTAGTTAAATTATTATTTTTCATTAATTTTAATTATATGACTAATTAATGATTATTGCAGTTAAATGATTATTTTTGATTAATTTTATTTATGTGATTAATTAATGATTATTTTTGATTCAATTTAATTATATCATTAATTAATAACTGTTTTAATTAAATGATCATGTTTGATTAGATATATTTATAACAATAATTAATATGATTATGTAGTTAAATGATTACTCTTATTTGAATTTAATTATATGATAAATCAATATGATAAATGTAATTAAATTATTATTTTTGATTATTTATAATTATATGATTAATTAATGATTACTGCTATTAAATGATTATTTTGGATTAATTTTAATTATATGATTAATTCATTTGATTAATGTAATTAAATGATTATTTTTTGATTCATTTTAATTATATGATTGATTGATATGATTAAAGTATGTATGATTATTTCTGATTAATTTTTATCACATTATTAATTAACATGATTAATGTAATAAAATTTTTACTCTTAATTGATTTAATTATATGATTATTAATATGATAAATGGAATTAAATGGTTAATTTATTTATATGATTAATTAATGCATATTTTTGATTAATTTTAGTGGATTACTTTTAATTGAATTTGATTACATGATTAATTAATATGATTAATGTTATTAAATGATTATTTTTGTTAACTTTGAATTATATAATTAATCAATGATTAACGTAATTAACTGATTATTTCTGATTAATTTTATTTGTGTGATTAATTTTATTTCTTTATTATGTATTTTCGAATAAATTGGTTTTTTAGGAAGTCGCTATATTTTTTTTCATCCATCATGTTATCAAGTATAATTCAAAATAACAACATAATTAAATTTAAATATTGAATTGTTTGATTGCTTTTAATTATTTAATTGTTTCAACTTAATTGAAAATTACGTTTGATAATTTTTTTTAGCGTCCATTAATCGTGATTATTTCTACTTATTTATTTAATAAATTAATTAGGTTAATTAATAATTTCTGATTAATCATTAAAATCCAAAGACATTAATCATTATTAATGTAAATTGAAATTTAACAGGTCTGACACATACACATATACCAAAAAAAAATATAGAGATTCTTTATCGCACTTACTCGCACCGCATCTCCCAGCAAATCAACAATCGCTTTAACATTATCTTCACTCAGCAATGCCTTTAGCTGTTGATGCTCATCTTGCGCATTATCTTCTTCATTATCACCTCCTCCACCGCCATCTTCATCGCTTCGACGTGCTGCATAGATAAGCATTACCTCGTCACAAAGCTTAACTAATTTGCCAAGTGATTGATAGACTTGTTGTGTCGCCGACAAAAGGACGGTGCTATGTTTGTCCAATGCATAGGACTGTATAACGGTATACATGCTGGCAATTGTCTCAAGTATCACGGTCGCATTACCTGGCAAAACTTCCAGTTTCGATTTCAATATCACATCACGAAAATGTTTTAAGGCATTCGATATATCCTTAACATGCATTTCTAATGAACTGGCAGATTTGGCTACCTCTTCGGCGGTCGGTGGGGGTTTCATGGGTTTGCTGCGTGGACTGTGCGGCGAATGGGATCTATGAAGAACGAAAGAACATTTATATGAGTATTCTGAGATATAAGCCTCTAAGACACTCTTTATTAGGTACTTACCTCCCCAATGTATTGTTCGGTGTTCGTATCATTGAGATTTTCTCAATTAAATCGTCCTTGAATGAGCGCGCTCTACGCGCTAATTTGGTACCCTTTAAACTGTTCTTATGACCGGAACTGGAAACAGCACCATATGCGGAGCCACCAGGTGTTTGGTATATTGCACTATGTCCGCTTAGAGGTGTGCTTGCAGACTGTTGTGATGTGGGTGTGGCGGGTGAAGGTGTATTTGGTGATGGTGTACCACCGCCGCCGCAAACGAGGTTTGTTTGTGAAGAAAGCGATGAATTGGGCGTGGATGGAGAACTAATGGCACTGTCTGTAATTAGAAAAAAAAGAAAATGTATTTTAATTGATTCGTTAATTGTTGATCTATGATTTAATGGAATATTTATTAGGGTAGAAAAAAACACGCGAAGAAAAAAAAATTACTTTATGTATTATATATATTTAAATAAAAATTTTTTTGAAGAGGTGGCAACCTGCTTTATTAAAAAATTATAATAAATCACAAATTTTTACATAATAGGAAAACAATATTTTTAATCAGGTGGCAACCCTTAAAAAATGTTACTTTCGTGTTTACCTATATAGGTGAAAAATATTAGACGTGGCAAGCAACCCTTTTCAAAAAAAGCTGTACCTCCCACACATCTACAAACTGGGTTCTTCATTGGACAACTCAACTTTGAAAATCAAAAAAATATATATGTATAAAAGGTGGCAACACTTTTATATAAAAATGAGAATTCTCAAGTCAAGGCCCTTCACATGACACCTTTATATAAAAATTATAACAGATTACTAACTTTTACATCATAGGAAAACAATATTTTTAAACAGGTGGCAACCCTTTAAAAAATGTTACCTTCGTGCTCATCTATATAGGTAAAAAATATAACAGGTGGCAAGCCTTAAAAAAACTTCCTACTGCACAGCTTCAAACTGGCCCCTTCATTGGATACCTCAACTTTAAAAATAAAAGTAAAATATACAGAAGTCTATTTTTGAACAGGTGCCAACACTTTTTTATAAAAACGATAGTTTTCAAGTCAAGGCCCTTCACAAGACACTTTAAATTTGAAAAACAAGAAAACTCCTTGATATGTGAAAAAATTAACAGGCAACCCTTTTTTTCAAATTGAACTTCCTTCACATCTACAGGTTAAGTCCTTGTTTTCGAAAACAATATTTAACTTTTCTTGTATCCAATCACCACTGTGAGAATTTCATAGAGATAGGCCTGTGGAATGTTGCTTGTAACTTTCCCCCTCAAATTGTGGCGCCTGAGAGTCTTCGCCGTAGCAAAAATACCCTCAGAGAGTTTCCGAACCCTGCCGATCGACGACCCTGTTTAAAAAAAAACAGGTTTGGAGTTTCCTGTCCTGGAACTTAATTTGTACAACCCAAGCTATTAGCATCGGTGCTAGCATCGGTATCAGAGTCAACCTATTTTTCGTTCGAAATACCGATATCAAATCAATCTTACCGATATCAAATCAATCCCAGAGTCTATCGGCTATTCGGTCGGAATGGGAAACTCGATAGAAATCGAAATTGTCTACCGAATTTCTCTAAATTTCGTTATTTCTAGTATAATTAATAGTACTTGTATGAAAAATAATACTTTTATGAAAATAGTTCTTATATGAAAGAAATACGAAAAGTAATACTTATTTGAAAGTGACACATATATGGAATATAATACTTGTATGAAAAATAGTACTTGTATGGAAAATAATACTTGTATGAAAAATAGTACTTGTATGAAAAATAATACTTGTATGAAAAATAGTACTTGTATGAAAAATAATACTTGTATGAAAAATAATACTTGTAAGAAATACAAAAATAATACTTGTATGAAAGTGATACTTATATGAAAAATAATACTTGTATGAAAAATAGTACTTGTAAGAAAATTAATACATATGTATATGAAAAATAGTACTTACAACAAAATTACTACTTGTATGAAAAATAATACTTGTATGACTGATATGGAAAATATCATTTGATAGACTCCCTCAAAATAAACTTGTATTCAAACAGTGAAATTTATTGCTCTGCAAACTTATTGCTCATACATCGTTTCATATAACTTCGTGGGAAAGAGTATGACTGTCTTAGAACCGGGTTTTCAGTGCAGTTTTAAACTAGAGTGCGAGTTTAAACTTAGTTTAAACGGACAAACTAGTAGGGATAAACTCTAGACAACTTTTTCTGTGGTTTAAAATTGCACTGAAACCCGGACCTTATTGATAAATCCCATAATTTGACTACTTAACTTACACTGTACAACATTTTTCACGATCACACGCGGTCTATAGGGCGTATGAAAAAATTTCGGTGATTTAAGTTTGCGACGCTGATAAAGTTTCATTCCACGATCCAATGAATAAGAAAAAACATGTTGACGTTCGGCCAATGCACAATCGCTAACAAACGAGTCATCGAAGTGCGGCATTGCATAACACAGAGCAAAATCGAGACAATGGGGGCGCGACGAAGGACAGCCTAATCAAGCACACTCAAAGGTAAGCAGACATAAATCACAGATATTTATATTAAAGCGCTACAACTCACAATTGAGTAAAGCAGAAAAAATTAAGAACGTTAGAAAAATTTGATTTTTTTTTACTTTTTGACCGCGGCACTATTTTTATTGTATTTAATATTGTAAGTGCACCTTCACCAATGAACCATATGAGGTTTATATTTTTAAGTTTATGAATAAGAAAAAGTTTGTTATTCGAAATTGAGGTTAAGTAGCCGTTTGATTGATTAGAGAGGCTGGCTCGCTGCTGCAATATGTTGACATTCGAAAATTTCTTGCGGCCGCTTACTGACAATGCACTTTACAAGTAAATTGCTTGACGAACCGACATTAGTTGAATAATTAAGTTAACACGGCTCACTCGCAAGCGCGCTCGTTTAGCTTAAAAGCTGTCTGTGACTGGGTAACACATAAAGCAGTGCCAAGCAAAGCAGGCCAAGCAAGTCTTTTGTTGTCGTGCGCCCGGCCAACGTACGCCCTTTGTCGTGAAACAGATGCTGGTGCTGCGCGATTGTTGCTGTTTCGGTGCCGCGCCGATGAGGTAAATGTAATTAGCAAAACTTTATCAACAAAGTGACTGTAATGAGCTTGAAGTGCTGCAAATTGAAAGCGTTTATAGCACTCGCGAGGTTGGTTGAGAGAGAGAGCAATACACTTTAGCAGCTAACAAAGGCTAACACTGAATACGGTAGCACAGCATATTTTTGCACATTTCACACACAAGTATTTATTTTCATTCTTTTTCGAATTCTTTTTCAAAACACTTTCAAGTTTAATGTCCTCAAATGCTTTCTATAAAATTTTTCATCCTATTTTGGGTTCTTTTGTTATAGCGGTGCTATGCTGCTGCACATAACCGACACCTTTGTTCGCCGTTGATATCGTATAGACAATGCGACAATGTCTTCGAAATACGAGTAGATAACAAAGCACTTAGCGCAAGGAGTTTTAATTGCAAGTCAAAACTAAAAAAAATAACAAAATATATTTGAATACGTTTCGTTCCGGTCTGTACCGCTGCTATGTCGGTGTGGTTGCCGTTTTGCGCGTGCTTGACCGTGTTTGTTGCCTTACAAGTTGGGAAAGCGCACTGAGCTATGAAAACTATAGCTGGCAGCTGCGAGCTAGCAATGCCACCGGTCTCAATCGTGTCAGCAACAATTGTAGTAGCCGCTCGCGTAATTTATCGTACAGTGTACTCTTTTGCAGAATTGAGTGCTAGAAAGATGGTTTGACTAAAATTTTGAATATTTCTTAGAATAAAGTTTAATAATAAATTATACTTGTATGGAAAATAATACTTGTATGAAATATAAGACCAGTATGAAATATGGGACTTGTATGAAATATAAGACTTGTATGAAATATAAGACTTGTATGAAATATAAGACTTGTATGAAAATTAATCTGCGTGTGAAAAGTAATACATACTTGTATGGCAAATAGATAATACTTGTACGAAAAGTTATACTGATATTAAAAATAATACTTGTATCAAAAGTTATACTTATATTAAAAATAACACTTGTATGGAAATTAATACTTGTATGAAAAGATAATACTTGTATGGAAAATAATATGAACTTGCATAATAAAATACTACTTGTATAAAAATAATAATTGTAAGAAAAATAGTACTCGTATGAAAATTAATACTTATATGAAAAATAGTTATTGCATGAAAGATAATACTTGTATTAAAAATAATAATTTTATGAAAAATAATCCTTGTGTGAAAGACAATACTTACATGAAAATTAATACTTGTATGAAAAATTATTATTGTATGAAAATAATAGTCGTATGAGAAGTAATACTGCTATGAAAAATAGTGCTTGAATGAAATCGGCACTTGTATTAAAAATATTACTTGTATGAAAAACCATAAGTACTTGTATGGAAAACAATACTTATATGAAAATTAAAACTTGTATGAAAATAATAATTGTATGGAAAATAGAAAATAATTGTATGAAAAACTATACTTGTATTAAAAATAATACTTGTATGAAATATAATAAATCAATAGTTCTGCGAAAATGATAAAAATTAAAAATAATACTTGTATTAAAATCAATAATTGTATGAAAAATAATAACTGTATAAAAAAAAATAATTCCATGAAAAATAATAACTGTATTAAAAATAATACTCTTATGAAAGATAATACTTGTATGAAAATAAATAATACGAAAGATGGCCAAATTCGAATAACTCGACTCCTACACAAAAGCTTCACTGTGCATCGCGAAAAAAGGCAGACAAGCGCAAAAACGGATATATGAAATACTATATAATATAAAAATATATCCCACCGCGAGAGCAACCAAACAAATCATCATCAACAAAAGCAACAACCACAAAGGCCAACAACCAGCCAACTCTGCTACGAGTGGAGAAACAACAGACAATAGTGAACCTGCTGGCTGGCCCAGCCTTACATAGATGAGCATTCAAGCGGTCAGTCAAATAGTCGGTGTGCCACTTTGCTTTTGTCAACAACACAACAGCGCGGTCGCTTTATTACCCACGACAGCAGCAGCGAGAGCAAGCACAAAGTCCAATGCGACAAATTTTAATGGGGAAATGGGCCTATATAAACAAAGGTATAAGCTAAAGCAACAACTACATCAACACAAAAATAAAAAAATTACAACAAAAAAGCTTAAAATAATACTGCACACGGACTAACAACGAGCACCACCTTCGCTGCTGACAGCATTGCACGGTGAACCACTTGGTTGATAATGTGGAGTTTTCTGTTTAATATTTACATGCAACTACATAAATGGTTTTTTATTAAATATTTAAGTAGCTGAAACGATAGCTTGTTATATTTTTGTCTATTTGTCTCCATGTTTTTTATTTTTATTTATTTTTTAATCATTTAATTTTAATATTTTAATTTTTAATATTTTTCATGTTTACTAGCCCATAGTACATCTCTGCTCCCACCAACGACGTTTCTTATCCAACTTACACAATATAAACCGAATGCCCACCTCGTATGTAGCTCTCGCTCAACGGAGCGCAAAGCTTCACCGACCAACCGAAAACTTGAATGAAATTTCAATACGTGAAAAATAGCAACAAATGCGAAAACAACAAAAAAACATCTTGTCGAACCACGAAATGTACATAAAAATCTAAATAGAAAAATGGGTAAAACAACTCAAAGCAACAAAAAAAAAAAAAAAAAAAATACAAATGAAATAATAAAAAACGAGCATAGGAAAAAAGTGAAATTGGCTATTTAGCAAGTCATCAATTTGTTCCGCATTGGGCCAACGACCATAGAGGAACACGCCAAAGTAATGTCGAAACTATTGAAATTATCGTGCCAAAAATGGTTGACCAAGCGACGATGGTGTGCATGTTTAGGTAGTTAGCAAGCCGGAAGGACAATGACCATATTTGTAGCAACTACAAAGGTAAGACGGAAAGGAAGTGAAATTTTTAGGGAAGTGCTAATTGGAATGCTACTATTTTTTATTTTCTTTCATTTTATTTATTTTAAGCCACTTTATTTTATTTTCTTATGTTTTATTTTTCCTAACTTTATTTTTTTTTTTTTTAATTTATACATTTTTTAATTAATACTATTTTATTTTAATCCATCTTGTCTTACGAATTGTATTTTATTTTATTTTTACTTATTTAATTTAATTTTTTTCATTTTTTTCTTATTTTATATTTTGTTTGATTCGTTTCGTTATATTTTTTAGTTTATTATATTTTGATTTATTTTACTTTTATTTTATTTGTTTTATTTTTTTATACCTCTATGAATAATAATACTTGTATGAAAATTATTACTTGTATCAAAAGTAATAGTTTTACTAAATATAATACTTGTATGACACATAACACTTGTATGAAAAAAATAATATATGAAAAACAATTCTTGTATAAAAAATAATACGTGCATGAAAAATAATAGCTACTTTTATGAAAATAACACTTGTATGAAACCTAATGCTTGTATGAAACATAATTGTATGAAATATAATATTTGTATACAAAAATAATACTTGTATGAAAAATAATACTTGTATTAAAAATAATACCTGTATGAAAAATAATACTTGTATGAAAAATAACACCTGTATGGAACCTAATACTTGTATGAAAAATAATACTTGTATGAAAAATAATACTTGTATGAAAAATAACACTTGTATGGAACCTAATACTTGTATGAAAAATAATACGTGTATGAAAAATAATACTTATATGAAAATAATACTTGTATGCAAAATACTTTAATGAAAAATAGGACTTCTAGGCAATATAATACTTGTATGAAAGTTAGTATTTCTATGAAAAGTAATATTTGTAGGAAGAATGTGTATGTAAAAGTATAAAAAAATACTTTGATGAAAAATAATACTTGTATGAAACCTAACATTTGTATAAAACGTAAAACTTGTATGAAAAATAATACTTGTATGAAAAATAATACTTTTATGAAATATAATATTTGTATGAAAAGTAATACTTGTATGAAAAATAATACATGTTTGAAAATTTATATTTCTTATTTGTTTTATTGAATTTCATTTAATTTAATTTATATTTTTTTTTCATTTTTTGTTTTATTTTAGTTATTTTTTTTTAGTTTAGTTAATTTTTTATTTCTTATTTTATTTTGTTAACTTAATTTTTTTTAAACATAATATAAAAAATTGCAAATTTTTTCGTAACTAGATAAAAACCTTAACTTTCTCCACACACTTCACACTTTCGAATGTACTCAATCTTAACTTAAATAAATAGACAAATATATCGTCCCAACTAATTGTGCATGCACTTGAAATATGTCGTAGATCAACAACGCGTCTTGAAATTAGGAAAACGTGATTTTTGCAATGCGCTAAAAAATAGAGCAAAGCAATGGTAAAAACAAACCAAAAACTAAAAATAAAATCTACGTGATTTGTATGAATGAGAGGAATGAGAGTCCATAAGATCCATATACAGCTAGGAATTTATGTAGCAAAAACGTAGAGACAACTTGAATGGCAAACTCATTACTTTAAAACCCCAACAAAAGACCAAACAAACATTGTTGAAGATAAAAATCAACTAAATATCTAAACGGCATTAAATTTTGGCAAGGAGAGTGCATGAAAGTTGTTTATTTGGAGCGTAAAAAGTTAAGCCACAATTGTTGTGATTGTAAATGGGAAGAGATACTTTGGTAGTTAACGCTGTTGTTGTCGACACGGACAGCAAGCGAAGCTTGAGCATGAGAAACCTGTTGAGTAATCTAGGCCGTTTATATATTATATTTGAATTGGAGGTACCACGTCCCACTATTCCCATATCATAAATTTTCCTCCAGGTGTTAGAGATAAACCTCCTATGTATGGGAGGTGCCACGCCCCTTTTTCCTATATTCCACATTTTCCTCGATGCTCCATGAGAAGCCTGTTGATTAATCTAGGGCGTTTTGATATTCTAGAGAAAGCCTGATACCGAGTTTTATTGTTGTAACAAATTCACTTCTATAGATACTCACATTAAAAAATTATATTTGAATGGGAGGCACAACGCCCTACTATTGCCATAGGTAGGCATACCGGTCGTAAGAGGCGACTAATATGCACATACAAAGGTAATTGACGTGCTACTCGATGGTTGATCTACGGATATGATGCCTCTCACCTCTCATTACCCATCTTCTCCATCCTCACGGATGGAGGGATGACATGACCTAGAAGGTTCCACTGGTCATACCAAATCGCTACCACGACAGTCGGGCAGTACCGCAAGGGAGTACCGCAGCGTACCGGGGTCATATCCGGCCAAGGACTGTCAACTTCGGCATCACTCCCCAAAACCTTCGGGAAGTGTTTTGCTGTTAACAACAACAACAACAATAACAACATTGCCATATCATACATTTTCCTTCAGGTGTTAGAGATAAACCTCCTATGTATAACTCCTTACTGAATTTTTTTTGTTCCAACATTAACATTTCCACAGAACAAAGAAAGTTGTATAGGAGGTGCCACGCCCCTTTTCCCCATATTGCACATCTTCCTCGATGTGTTATAGATCAGCCTTATACAAATAATAATATAGCTCAGAAGAGATCACGAAGCCGATACTCCAACCTCTAACGATGGATAGTTTACGATAATTTTTCGGGATTATTTTTGCGGTACTTTCTTTATCGAGTTGTTTCAGAACCAGTTCGGTATCATCTCCCGAAATCACAAAATAATACAGAAAATAACTCTTATCTAGAAAATTTCCTGATATTATCCCGAAAAGGTTCCAAAGTATTTCCGTAAAAGTTCCAAGGTAATTCGGAAAAATTCCAATATAATCCGAAGAGGTCCCGAAATGATTACTAAAAAATCAGAAATCAGTCCCGAGACTTATTCTAAATGATCTTGAAGTTACCGGAAATAATGACAAAAAAGGTTATGGACCGGAAAAAAGCCAAGCAGTCCGGACAATAAACTTATTTTGTTCAGAAATTATCCTGAACTAGGCCTATACAACTTAAGTTGCATCACTTCGGTAAATCGAAATTTATACCGAAATAGCCCAAAAAGTATGATCTAAGCCCACTAATCTTCTGGAAGTATCATTTTCTGTTAATCTTCTTTTAACCCTTTGGCTCTCTCGCGGGAGTATCATTTCAGACCTTTTTTTATACACCGAATAAAACCCAACTGCGAAATTCGCAGATTGAATTGAGAGCATAGCAAATGGATTAATTAATTTAACCGCAACTGTATATCTTCAGTACATTTATCACTGGCAACATGCCGCATGCAATTAACGATTTTTGAATTTTAATGTTAATTAGCAAACGCACTTGGAGTTCGCATTCCTCAATATAATTAACTAAGAATTCAAAACTAGCTAATTAAAAAAAAAATTCGTTAGTAGCGTGGTCCAGTTTTTTGAGAAACTCTTTTTCCTGATAACTAGCCCGCAACTTGCGAAACTTACAAAAACGGACTTACAAATACGATTTTTTCAATATATCGACTACAGCGCCACCTAGCGGGTTTCCTTTTGTTAACAGAGGTTTTGATTGCATACCAAACTAAAAACGAAAAGATTCGTTTCATAAATATGTATGCCAATAAAGCGACACCAGTGCCATCTAGCGGTTAAAGTATGGCCGATGTCGAGAGGCCATATCCAAAAAAAAACTGTTAAAATTAGGAAAAATGCGTTCAGTACTTTTTGAGTAATTTCGTCACAAAAAAACACTCTATAAATTGACATTGTCCCAGCCAAGCGGCCATCAAACTTGCCAGGCAGGGCACGACCAAGCAGATTCTTCAAGATAAAGAGCGCATAGGTATGCCGTTTGCCACGTGCAAGCTAATGCTGAAGGAGCATACACTCCGCGAAGCCAACGAAAGATGGCTACAAGCCCCAGGGTGCCGGATATCCAAGCAAACCTGGCCAAAATGCGATCTTAAAAGATCTAGACACATATACGCCCTAAAAAGGAAGGAAATCTCCATATTAATAGGTGTTTTAACCGGGCACTGCCTTATTGGTAGGCACGCAGCAAGGCTAGGCGTTCCCTACCGACGATGCTGCAGGAGTTGCAAAGATGATGAGGAAGAGGAAACGGTGGAGCACCTCATCTGCAACTGCCCGGCCTTAAGCGGAGCGAGAAGGCGCTCTCTGGGAGTTCCCTTCCTGATTAGCTTAAGCCAGGTCGCGGAGCTAGACATAAAGGACTTGATGGCCTTCATCAAGTTATCAAAATGGTTCGAGGAGGGGTAGCGGTGCCGATTAGGAGTGTCAGTCCCGGGTTTCGGCTATATGGAGAGTCCCGACAGCACTGGGATTTTCCATATGGCCGGGCCCCGGGACTGACTTTCCTAGTGTTTGGTGGTATCACAACGGGCCTTTTATTACTGGCCTAGGTGTGCCTTTGCGGCAGCCACTTCTACCTACCTTGACATTGTCCAGCCCAAATAGAATCTAATTAGCTAGCTTTTGGAAGATTTTACTCTTGAAAGCTCTGTCTTTCATGTTGCTTAAGCTTAATTCTACACACTTTCTGCAATGGACTCGATTGACTTGTTCCGAACGGAACACCTAAGAAACGGCGCCAGGGACATATCGTATCAGCCCAAGAGAAACTATACACAAAACACAATAAAACCATTGTACGCTCAGCAACGCATCGGAATTCAATGATGTTTTTGGGTACACAGAAAAAAAAAAAAATAGTTGCCAGTCAACTGAGCGATCAGCATAGAAAAAGCACTAAAGAAAAGAGGTAATAAATAAAATAACGGACGGACAACAATACATAAATTCAATGTGGGTGCGGACGCTGACCGCTGGTAATATAAATTTAATGTACTATTTTTAAAGCATTTCAATTTATTTTTATTTTTTAGTTGTTTTTTTTTTTAATTAATGGCGAAAATAGTGCAAACGAATTTTTCTATAAAATTAAAATCAAAATAGTCCCGAAAGCAATACAGAAATTATCTCGAAAATTTCCCAAAATAAACCCGAAATGATTCCGAAATGGCCTCAAAATAATAGCCATGAAATGATTCCGAAGCGGTCCCGAAAAAATCAATAATACAGTCGATTTTCTCAATATTTCCTACTACCTTTTTTGAAAAATAAATTTGCAGTTATTCAATAGAGTCGCAACATTTTTAGCCACAATCTTTTATAATCGAGTAAAAAGTTCTATATAAAACTAGTTGTTTCTTTCAACTCATTTCCAAAAGAATGCATCTCTATATTCGCTCCACCTCGTATATGGACCCATTTTAATCGAGTTAAATTTATTGCACACATAATTGTTGAAGACCTATTGAACTTTGTGAATATATTTAGATATGAAAAGGCAACCCACTCGAATGCATGCTTTACGGTACTCTTACATATCTACTATAGTATAACGTTCACTAAGTGAAGAAGCGCGAAGTCATGCACGTGTGGTTTACCACAAAACATGACATAACTAGATATTTATGTGGGTAGTGAAGAGAATTGATGAGTTTGTTACACTTCAAAATGTGTGAAAGCTTGTGAGGTGCGCGTTTTGAAAGTACATAAAAGAATTAATAAAATAAAATAAGATGCATACATATTTGTATACTAGAGATGTTACGGAAGTGAGTTTGTAGGAATTGGAACCGAAATGTCGGATGTCGAAGGATGAAATTTTCTCTTATATATATTTCTTGTGCAACAAAATGTGTGTGGAAGGGTCTCATACAAGTATTTAATTGCATAAAAGTACTATTTTACATGAAAGTACCATTTTCATACAAGTATTATTTTTCAAACAAGTATTATTTTTCGTACAAATATTAAATTTCATAGAAGTACTATTTTATAATACAAGTATTAATTTTTCTTACAAATATTTTTTTTCATACAAGTATTATTTTTTCATACAAGTAGTATTTTTTCATACAAATGTTATTTTTCATAAAAGTATTATTTTTTATTCAAATATTATATTTCATAAAAGTATTATTTTTCATACAAGTATTCTCTTTCATACAAGTATTCTTTTTCATACAGGTATTATTTTCATACAAGTATTACTTTTCATACAAGTATTATTTTTCATAAAAGTATTATTTTTCATACAAGTATTATTTTTCATACAAGTATTATTTTTTCATACAAATGTTATTTTTCATAAAAGTATTATTTTTTATTCAAATATATTTCATAAAAGTATTATTTTTCATACAAGTATTCTTTTTCATACAGGTATTATTTTCATACAAGTATTACTTTTCATACAAGTATTAATTTTCATAAAAGTATTATTTTTAAACAAACCGATATGAAAAAGGAAGGGGAGGAAAAAGACAAAAATCAAGCTTAGAATTGGAACGGATAAATGTGAAAGGAAAGCCAAAGCAACAGTTGTCAGAACTTTTGTCTGTTTGTCTGTATGCTTGTTCGCGCATAACTCAAAAGCCGCTGCATAGAATCGAATTCTAGTTTAACAACTGATTGTTAGACGTTCAATTTGAAGTTATGGATATGTTTTAGCCTACGGAAATATTTTATTTCGGGTTGCTTTTTTACTTCCGCTGTGCACAGTGGTGGCAATACAAATTGGTTGGCAACATAGGTAGTTATAGCCTTTGGAAAAAAAATAAGTCACAACCCACCAAACCATAAAAAGTAAGCGATACTTAAAAATAGTCTGATTGCATTTTTGTAATTAGCTGCACACTCGCGCATGTCTTTTAATATATTGAGGTTAATACTTTATTATATAAACTTGCCGCCTACGTCAATTATCCAAAAGAGCACACATACGCCACGGCGCACCTTGCAATTGACATAATCATATTGTGCACGCGCGAACGAGCAATTTTTTCAAAGCACAATTATGTACTTATAAATACTTGTTAATTAAACGTAGCGGTATACCAGAGCACACACAGCATTTTTTTCAGTGCTCCTTTTTTGAGGAAACTAATATTAATTTGTGCATCAGCCAATATGACGCATTAACGTAATATGAACGCCATTGATGAATAAATAAAATAAAAAATACCATAGCAATACGTCATGGTTTTGTTGATAGCACAACAAAATGCAATTGACGCAATGCTTCTGATTTCGTTATCTCAATTTTTTTGCTTTTACATACGGGCATGTATGAATGTGCGTATCAGAGAACTGCACTGTGTTGAATTGGAACTGTGAATCAGTGGATCAAAGAGACAGTCTGGGATCAGAACCAACCCTAAACCATTCGGAACGCTACAATTGTTGCCAAAAGTTGTGTGACAGGAACATCAGAGAGCCTTAGAATTTCATAGTTAAATTGGCTTCAGGTGATATAGAAATGGTCCCTGCAAGGATAATATTGAAGCTAAACACAGCAAGAAAAAAAATTTCATCTCAGCCTTTCCAAATAAAATCATCAAATAGTTGAAGTCGCCCCGTTCCGACTTTTGTACGGACTTTCCGTTTATCATAAAACAAAGTACAGAAGAAAAATTTAATTTTTAATTATTTCTTTTTTAATTTTTTTTTTAATTTTTTCTTAATTGTTTTTAATTACTTTAAATTTTTCTAATATTTTTTTCTATTTTCATTTTTTTGCAGTTCTCTGCCGTGTATTTATTTATTGTCTATTTCATACACATTTTTCTACGCATCGGCTGTCCCATGTGGCGATGACTTTTCTAACTGATAAACCCATTTAATAATTTATCGGAAATTGCTATGTATTTGTGTACAATAAAACTGGCGATATTGGCGAATGGGTGTGCTGTCATGCCGCCTGTGTTTAGTATTTTTAACTATTTGAACGAAGGAATGTGGTCATAGTATCTGTTGCTCGACCATGAAATATCATTAATTGATAGAAATAGATATTTCGTTTTTAATTGCTTTTAATACTTGAAAAACAAAAGATAGATAATCTTTGGAGAGCATTTATGTGAAGAAAAAACATTCCATAAAAGCCCAATGAAGGTTAGGTGGAGCGCTTCTTCTCTTTAAATTTTTTTTTTTATTATTATTTATTAGTTTTTTTTTTTTTTCAATAATAACCAACTTTTGAGCAGATCTTCAATTGAATTTTATTTTTCATTTTATTTATTTTTAATTTATTTCATTTTAATGTATTCTGTTTAATTTTTTTTATTTCATTTAAATAAATTTTAAAATTTTTCTTTCCTCCGATTTTTTACTTTATTTATTTTATTTTTTCAGTTTTTTTTATATTTTTTTTTTAATTTTATTTATTTCAGTTTTGAGTTTTATTTGTTCCTCCTATCTTTAGCGTTTGAAGAAGCCTTTCTGGCTTTTTTCATTTTCTCTTCTCACATCTTTTTTATATTTTTTTTAATTTTTTAATTTTTTTTTTTTTCATTTTAGTTTTGAATTTTATTCGTTCCTTCTCTCTTCATTGTTTGAAGAAGTCTTTCTAGCTTTTTTTTATTTCCCCTTCTAACTTCTCTTAGTACGACTAAAACTCTAACCTACTCTTTTTGTTATCAGCAACCTTTTTCTAATTTTAATTTTTTAATAGCATATATACATCTCATGTTAATTAGTTAGCCCAAGGCCAACGAGTGGAACAATAGCCACAAACAGCGCGAAATTGCATATTATTAAATTAATACAAGAAATATTAGCTAATGCAGTAAAAGTGAGTAGAGAAAAAAAAAAAAAAAAATAATAAAACCGCAAGTTATGATTACGTTAGAAACCGAATTGCGACATAAAAGAACTAACTAAAAATATTTCAAAGTCAAATACGAGTATTACAAAACAAACACGAACGCAATAAAGCAATGAGGCGATACGTTCATTGGTCTGGCAAGTTTGCATGCAAATTACGACAGAGATATTTAGCTAACAAACACCAAATTGGGGAATACGCTGCATATTGCTGTTGCAAACAACTAACTACATAATGTTCAATGACACAATTTTCGCTCCTTTTATGGAGCGCCAAAAGAAAACTCAAATGCTAAAATACTTTGATATAAAAAATCAGTGATGCACAAAAACGAGGAACCGGCTACTTTTAAGAGGCGAAGATACCGGGTTTTAAATAAACCAACATTCAAACTGGGTAACTAAAAAAAGGCCAGATAATAGAAACGCAAGTTAGGTAGTCAAAGGTTTGGTGTGACCTTTCATACCAGTATTATTTTTCGTAGAAGTATCATTTTCATAAACGGACCATTTTTATTCTAATATTCCTTTTCATACAAGTATTATATTTTCATACAAATATTATTTTTCATTACACTATTACTTTCATACAAGTATCATTTTCAAACAAATAAAAAAGGTATCTTTTCATAAAAGTATTATTTATCATACAAGTATTACTTTCCATAAAAGTTTTACTTTTCATACAAGTATTATTTTTCATACAAATATTAATTTTCATAAAACTATTATTTTCATGCAAGTATTAAATACAAATATTATTTTAATACAAGTATTAATTTTAATACAAGTAATAATTTCATACAAGTATCATTTTCAAACAAATAAACAAGGTATCTTTTCATAAAAATATTTTTTCATAAGAGTATTATTTATCATACAAGTATTATTTTCCATACAAGTATTATTTTTCATACCAAAGTCGACCGAACTGGTTCTTTGAACACACGCATCTGACATCACTAACAAAAATACATGTATGTATCGCTTCAGGTGTGGAAATAATACATGCAAATTTGCGCAAAAATTAAATTAAACAACTTTTTCGCATTTTGGAATTTGCTTTAAGCGTCCATAAATCACAATCACGACAGCAAACTGATGGAGCTATTACAGTAATTAACTCCAAGACTTTTTTTGTATACATATTTGATATTTATTAAAAAAGCACACATTCATACAGTGATATGGCGCGTGTATATAACATTATTTGACATAATTAAATACGTCAAAAAATGTTGCAATTCACTTACTTGAGTGAGAGCGAAATCAGCTGTTGTAAACAAGACAAACAAAAAATGAGGGGAAGTGACGACATATATGTTGATGACGAAGAAGTAAACGAAAATTCAATGTAAAGCACACTGAAATGAGGTAGATAAGCTGAGCGCAATGAGGCAAATATTGAACAGTAAACAGGATGGTTAATTCAAACATGAATCAGCCGTCTCATCACTCCGAAGAGGGTAAGGGTAGATTTGGCCGCACTGTATCATGTTCACAGTCATGTGCTTTTACTATTTAAAATTACCTGTTTGCACTCCCGTATGCTTTATTAGAGAAGACGCTTACTAAATTTTTGCCCACCTAGATATAATTTACTTGGTCCCATTTACATAACCCCTTGCGTCTTCACCTGCCCTCCATAACAAATTTTATGGCCTTAAAAACTGAAAGTATCAGAGATAGGAAGACTGAAGCAAACTCCTAAAGAGAGCCTACTTTAGTTTTTTCTTTTAATTAATACTTGTATGAAAATAATACTTTTATGGAAATTAATACTTGTATGAAAAATAATACTTGTATGCAAATAATACTTTTATAAAGGTAATAATTGTATGAAAACGATACTTTTATGAAAAATAATACTTGTACGAGAAGTAGTGCTCGTATAAAAATTAATAGAAAAATAAAACTTGCATGAAAAGAACACTTGTATAAAAATTAATACTTGAGTGAAAAATTATACTTGTATGGATAGTAATACTTGTATGAAAATTAATACTTGTATGAAAAGTAATACTTGTAATACTTGGAAGAAAATCGGCCCAATTCTAAATTTTCTCTTTTTTTATTTCTCCCACGGAATAATTGCATAAAGGGATTTCAAATATTGAAAGTCAGAATTTGGTTCAAACTCAGAAAAAGCTTTCAAAAAAACCTTTCTGAACGATATTTCAATGAAAAGTTGAGCGTTTTTGATTCAGATACTCAAATAGGGCGTGATAAAAAAGAATTCCTACCCTAAAATTATGTCTAACACTTTTGTGCAATAAAAATGTCCACCGATTATGAACTACCCGACAAATATCACACTTTCGCTCCGCCACCACAAAAAATGTGAGTCATAAAAATTCAGCTTCGTTTTTGGGTTGTATAACAAACTAATATAACATATTTTAAAAGTACTTCTTATGGATTTATATTTAAAAATTGTAATAACAAAATTCTTAGTTAAAATATATATCATTTCTCAACGAAAAATCCACAGTTTGGCTATGAAGAGGATTAAATTATTATTTCAAGCCATATACTTTTAGTACTTCATGCACTAGCGAGCTTCCACAGCTTCTTCTACTCACTTTTAAAACAATCAACTCAAATTTTTCTCACTGATATTTCATATTTTCAAACTTGTTGAAACATACTTCAAAGTATGTAATATATTTAACAACAAATATATGACAAACACTTTCCGTTTTACAGTTATTAGTTAACTTTGCTTACAATTCGTCTCAAGTCCGATATGAAACTAAAATGAAAAGCTTGACTGCAAAAAACACAGAATTCATACAAAAATACGTAAATACCAAACGCCCACCAAACTTAGCGACAAACGTCACCAACGCCGGCGATCACACAAGCGTACGAATAAACAAAAATTTTCAGACGTGCTTACAAAAACTTCCAAGTTTAATGTATTTACAGTGAGTGCATAAAATGTTCGTAAAATTTTTTATTGGATTTTAGAAAAGTTCGAACTAAGCCGAAGTGACCAAAATCTGCGACAAAGCACGCTATAACCGACTAGTTAAAGAGAGGAAGATTTTGAGAAAGAGCATTTTTCGCAAAATGTTATGGTTTCACCTGAGTCAAATATTATGAAAACTAAATTCTGAGAGTACGAGGAAGAGCGGTCTGTATAATTTGCATCTTAATCAATGCAATTTGTGTCGTTTAACCTTTCTTTCAGTGGTGTTTTGAATTTAATTTGGGGTAAAGTTTTTTGAGCCTCGGTAACACTGAAATGCTATCGCATGAATATATTGTGAGCAACTGTATTAATATAGGAACATATGACAAATCTAAAAGCGGGCAGTCGTCATCCAAGTCGCCACTTAAGTAAGTCCGTGTGTGAGACTCTGTTGTGAGTTTGACACTTGGCCGAAACTTTTCTAATATGTACTAGAACTCGTTAGCGATGTGTGTTTTCGGGTATTTTGGGAAGGGGTTATATCTATTTGCTTCTTGATTTGGCATTGTTTTTTACTTTCTCCTTGCTCTTTCCCTTATTCTTTCTCTTCCTGTAATACTCTTCTTCACGTCTCCCTCTGCTTCTGTCCATCCTTTCCCCCTTAGTGATCGGAATCACAATTATTATACTACAGAAATAGTTGGCTATATTTTCCCCCTAGATGGTGCTGTAGTCGGTATAATTTCAAAATACGTATTTATGGTCAGGTATGGTTCGTTTTTTGTATGTATATTTCATATATAACCCAAAACTATGTTACCAAAAATAAACCCACTAGGTGGCGATGGAATCGATATATGTATTGGTAATCACATCTCTGTTACAACGGACCTTTAGGCTCGTTCGGAGAGGTTCCGTTAGACCCGTTTTCGGTTCCTTTAGCATGGAATCTCTATTCTCCGATCTTTGTAATTTTACATGAATTTGTCTCATCTTCTAAGCTTCTTTAGAAGATCCGGTTATCGGATTGCGGTTCCGTGCATTCAAATTAAGTTAACTCTATACTGCGCTTGTTGTGAGTAAGTGTCATGGGCTGGAAGAAACAGAGCTTGTTGTCGTTGGTATTTGGTTAGGGCATGAGGTTTGTAGAAAAAATATACAAATATGTATGTGACAACAGTGTGCATTTTCATTGTATTCAATTGCATTTGAACACTTGTCTTAACGAATACCGAGTCGAAAGTTTCTGGTTTCTTATTCTTTGTTCTTTAGAATTTTGAAATAAGAAGCCGTTGGATATGTTCGAAATAGAAACATAGAAACGACGGGTTTTTCTTTTTGTAACTACTATCCAATTCTTTTTTTTTTTTGGTGCCAGCACTAAATTGTTGCGACCTCAAACTTTAGACTCGTTTAGCCGGACTGCCGTAGGAGCGATTTTTTGGACCCTTGAACCTTAGGTTATGGTCGACTTTTGCGAAACTATCCCAACGGGTCTACAGCAAATATTTATGAAGTATTCTTGTTCTTTTTCTTTGTTGGTTCGAGGAGAAGTAACGGTGTCGGTTTAGGAGTGTCAGTCCCGGGAATCTGCTATGTGGAGAATCCCAACAACTCAAGTAATTCCCATATGGCCGGGTCCCGGGACTGACTTTCCTAGTGTTGGTGGTATCACAACGGACCTTTCAAAACTTGCCTAAGCGTGCCTCTGCGGCAGCCACTTGAACCTAAACTAATCTAATGTGTGGAGTATCAACATCTTATTGGTTAACAAATTCTCCTATCAGATCTCTGCCGTTATCCGGTTCCACATTGAAACGATTCTGTAAATACTCGGCACCATACAACACTGCGAAGCGATATCTACAGACATATAAACTATGTATAGGCAAAGTCTAGGTAAAAATTTATATTCCTAGACTGGCGATTTCCAACGTACGCTCATATATATTTTATGACTAACGACAAAAATATTTTTATTTTATTTGTTTTTACATTAAGCAAGCGAATATTAGTGACAAGATCACTTTTTTTGTTTGGTTTTTTTACTACGCATCCATTTGTTTGCGTTTTCTTTTTACTTAAAACAAAAAGTAGGCATTTACCTTTTCTACGCGTTTTTGTTTAATCAGACTCTAAAGGCCAAACAGTGAATTTGTTTATATTCGCATGAAATTAGAACAAAGGTACCTAATCAATGATGTATACGAATGTATGTAGTACACATCTGGAATAAATTAGAACATTCCTAGCTATCAGCTAATTGAACAATTAATCAGCCATGGTCAAATCGGTCACACAGTCATGTTTATTAGAATTATAATATCTGAAACTGTTCGAGTAAAAATTTTGTAATAAGAATGTGTGTAATGATGACAGCCTCACCTTTGAATGCCACGCCCTTATGAGACTTTAGGCAAGCTGAGGCATCTCCGGCAAATATATATATACAGTAGAGTTCACAAAAGTAGCAGCACGCATTTTTTCAGTAAGTAATCTTTAGTTTTCTTGCTCCAAAGTCAGTTTGTCGAAAAATAATCAAACTAAAACCTAGTTTTACTGCATTTCGACTACGATTAGAAGATAAACCTATTTCATAATATTATTTTTGAAATCGCAAAGAATTCCTTCCAAAATATATGTGCACTGTTGTTCGAAGATCGGGCATTCTACCACCGAGTTGCGAGTAAAAATGCTTCAAGAAGTTTTTTCTAAAATAAAGATCACAAAAACAAGGAGGCTCTTAAGTTTCTTTTTCCACTTCGAATTACACGGAAACTCAAAAATCATGGTCCAAACGTAGTCCGTCCTTTCATAATGTGAAGTTTTATCGTCCCCATTTTTGACTTTTTTCTTGTAGACTTTGAAATTCTCATAGACTTGATTATTAATTCTGTGCATATAATTGAATTTTACACTCTCGTCTCCATTATTTCCGTTTTCATAAGAGTCTCCAACTTGGTTAGCCGGTTCAATTGACTTATTTAGCGGCTAGTACGGTTAGCTATCAAGTTAATCACCGAATAGGCTTTATCGGCTTTTATGCAAGCGGCCCTTAACTCCAATCATTTAGAAAAAAAGTTGTCATGCTATTTTAAAATTGGAACAACTTTTTTACTCAAACAAAGATTTTGACTTCATAAATTTAATAGATAGATTGGATGCAAATTCTCAAATAAGTGAGTTTAAACCTTTGATAAGCAGGGTAATTTGTAAATATAACGGTAAATACGCACCTCGACTAAACGAAACACCCGCACCACCGCCATCTGCATCATCGAAAGCTGGATTTATGCTACAACGATTGTCACCAACTGCAGCGTCAGCACTCGCGGCTCGCATAAATGGACGCGGTTTGCGATTTTTGATGCGCAAACGTAATTCGGTACTTAAAATACGCATTCTTACAGCGGAATAGCGTACAAAGTTCAGCACGTAGAGATCGGAAACGATTTAAACTTTTTCACTGTGAAACACTCAATTAAATGTTTTTACTAACGCGCAACGCGTTTCGCCTGCACTTTTTACTGACTTCATTTTTGTTTTTTCAATTACAATTTCTATTTTAATTATTTCACACTCAGAAAACCTATTTTTATATCGCTTCTAGCACACTTGAAAGCGTTGACTGCGTACAACGATAAAGTGAAGTTGAAGTGTAAAGTTATTCACATGCATCCCATCCCATCTATTCTTCTCAATTTTACTTCTCCAACACTTCACTGCAAACTTCAGCACTTTCAGCTTCCACACTTCCTACACTCGCGAGATTTTAAGTATTTCAACCACCAATTATTTGATATTTCTATTTCCTACGGGAATTTGCGGTTCAACTCGAACAGTTGGCTTGTGTGCGGCAGCTGTTTGAAGGGTTGATTGCATTTGCAATATGACTACGACTGTGCAATTGGAATTTTGCTGCAATGGGTAAAACAAAATAAGAAAATACCGAAATTTTCTGAATGATCTCTGGCGGACAGTAGCCTACGACGCTTATAGGAAACGAAACCGAAACTATCTCTACTGCTGTTGAACGCTAACTACTTTATGCTCTAACCAACTAACGACGACAACACAACCAGTGAGTGACTTTGGCTATTTCGATGAAAGTATGTACACAAATAATTGTTTAATATCGATGTAAGTCAGTGAGGTACAGTGGTGACAGAGGCACTCTTAAACAAACGTTAAAGATTTTGTGTTATGGCTTAGAGAGTGTTCGACACGGACTAAGTAGTCGATTCGGAATTGATATTGGAGTTAAAATCATTAATTCGGGAAACGCATGCAAGTTTTTTCTGGAATTTTCTGAATGATTTCCAATTATTCCGAACGAAATCCCGCTAGTTTCGTCCCCACTTGCTTCGGAATTCTGTAGTCCATAGGAAAACCTTCGGTTAACTTACAAATTTGGTTTTGAATCGGTTAGCGGATTAGAATATGCCCGGATTCATATCCGCAAAAGGTGTGTCAACATCAGTACAATCCTATCTGATCCGTCATTTAACTTTTTATAAGTGGATCTTCCGACTAGGCAGGGCGAAGTACTGCAGCAACAACAACAAAAACGGCTATATTAAGAGACTTAGATAGTGTAATCATTGTTCCTGAGGAGAGGACTTTACTTGTTAATTGCATACTCGCTCCAAAGTATCAATCTGCTGTCAAATTCTCGAGTCGATAGGAAAGACGCTTGGATAAGAGCTTATTTGTTAATTTATTATTTGGTTAACTTTCTGCAATACTCGCTCTTCGCGTCGAAGAAAGAACCAGAGAACTTTATGCTCGAATACGCAAAGGGCGATCTCATATTATTTCGACACTGTCCCTAATTCCAAGCCGTACCTTCGGAGTAAAGACAGCTATGATAAGAGGGCGTGATCTTAGTGCCACGAGAGAGGCCTTCTTGATAAGGATGGATCATCTCATCTTTCGATACTGTTTATGATTCCGATCCTACTTCCGGACAGGCATATAATTAGAGAGTATAAAATTTGTTCCCCAAGAGAGGAACTTACTACTTTCCCGCCCGGTCCCGTGAACCCAAGATTGAAAATTGTGTTAAAAGAAGAAGATTGTGGCTAGCTGGACGTTGAATAAAAGTTCTGTTGGTTTGACTGTAGCTTACAGTTCGTTATCTGCTTATCTACGATCTCCACATGACAGCCAAACAAGTCACCTACAGCTCACATGGGTATCACTGATATAAGTACTAGGTATATACTTTTGTATATCCGTATGACTGTGAACTATTATTGTATTTTTCGTTCAACTCGATTCGATAGTCATTTACAACGCCATTTATTCATTCATTCATGCAATTGTAACAAAAATTCAATTTGATCAGAAACAAACCGCAAAATAAAAATAATAAAAGTAAAACCAAAGAGATTATTGATCGAATCAGCAGAAAGTTTGTTGTGGCGCGTCGAACCGCAACTATGGCGTAGTTGATTCGAGTTCATTTCCACGATGGATGCTTTGGCTTTTCTATTAGTTTCTTAATATTTTTTTTATATTGATTTTATTGTTGCTGTCGTTGTTGTTGCTGTGATAGCTGCCGTCACTATATAATGGCACGTAATTTTCTATTACAAACATTTTATTATTACACATTTATGTATTTGTAGATACAGGGTGTGAGCACGGTAATAGTGGTGGAAGTGGGTTAGAAAGTCGAACAATACTTCGATGCCCTTACTTCGCTTCATTTAATGGCGCTCAGCTTATTTTGGGCTTAAAAAACGTCGCTGAGAAACCTCTTGGGCCATACAATTTGTTGCCCTCATATATCCACAAAGCTGCTACAACTCGTGGGTAAAACCTTTTTTAAAAAAATGTCTCTCGAATACTCCAAGAGCTATCTCATCCTTTAAACATTCTATAACCTATGAAGTTCTTCTAAATATTCTGTAATGTTTCATATTGAAATTCATTTCGGACGTTCAGTTGTTAACCCTGTATATGTTGAGACATTCCTACATATTGATACATAAGAAGAGTGTGGCGAAAACTATTTTTTTTGTAATTTTTTTTTTATATGGTGAATTTTGCAATAGTGAATTTTTGCTATAACATCATCGCTGAGCACACCACATCTCTTACACTACACTTGACATGCAAATACATGTTTGTTTCAGTTGAGTGTTCGTATATAATTTTTTATTTTTCAAATTCAGTTCATTGCATTGGATCACCGCACATTCGATTTCATTGGTTTGCTATGTTATGCATAATTTTTTAAGCTTTAATTTTCTATTTAGTTATTATTCTTTATTTTTTACACAGTGCATTAGTTTCCCGTATATATTTTATGTAAATTATTTAACGATCAAGTTTTGCGGTTTAAAGTACACTGATTTTTCCCGCAACTTTTAACCGATAGTCACTTTTACTTGAGTCAGCTGCTTGCAATACAATCGAATACTAAATGTTTTTGCTAACGCGAATATTAGTCGTGCGAAATGCCAGCAAATCGTGTCTTATCAAATGCGAAACAATAAATTTTAACACACATAAACAAGCACATACATTCCATTTTCATTTGCTCACGTACATACGTATATATTGATCAGGCGGTACGATTGAGGTAGTGCGGTATGTTTTTGGAATGAGAGACGGCAATAGGAATTTGCTTGCATTTAACATTTGCTATTATTAATATAGAGCCGGCGACGAATTCGAGAAACATTCAGAGATAATGGCATATGGCTATAGTCATTAAGGTGGTCCAACGTCGTGCTAAATTTATTCTTTTTTTATTTTGATCTGGAAGTCTTCTTGATTTTTATATTTTTAATTTCAGGATTTCTCTTCTACGTTCTTCTCGAAATTTGCAAAGAATTACAAATAAAACCTTCCTAATTTGATTGAAGAACGCCTTATTTCAGCATTAGACCTAAAAATATCCGTATCTGAAATTTTTTTGAAACTCATTAAATACAAACCACACAAAGAAAGTAATATTTATACGTTAGAGGTCCTTAGGTTTCATATTCCACTTCGAATTACACGAAAACACAAATAAAATCCCAAACGTCTTCCAGCCTTTCATAACTTGCATAAATGGTTTCCATGCTCAACGATTGGTTTTGATACTTAGACGGCTAACACATTACTTCTGAATTGATTGAAGATTTCACCTAGAATTTAATTAAATTTTACATTTTTTCATCTCCACTCGCTCAGTTCTTTTCTACAATTAAGAAAGAAACTTAATACTATTTTTTAAATTTTTTCTTACATACACCTAGAATATGCATGCTGTAAATCGCTCCCTGAATTACTTCGTTTTCCATTAGAATTTGGATTTAGTTGCTTATTGGATAGTTCACCTTTACTTGTACCTTTTTTCGTCTATCTTTTTTCTGTAATTTAAAATAAAACATAAATATTAATCGTATTTACTATTTTTAGCTTTCTCGAAAAAGTATTGACATAAAAATTGAATAATCTAACAACCACCTAACAGCAAAAAAGTTAAAAAATGGAATATATTACTAGCTGGTCACTGTAGAAAAATATTGTACATTATAATTTATTCGTCGCGATTGTAGTAAGTAGTCGCCAACAAAGTCGTAATCACAACTCATTCGGCATTTGATAATCATGTGCGTATTTTGTTAAACTTAACACCCACCCTCCCATGAAACTCATCTGCAAAAATCATAAAACGACTCAAGCAACATTGTAAATTTGCACACACTAACACATGTAAAGATCAGACAAGCATAAATAGAGCCAAGTGCAAACACAAAATCCTGCTCTTTTTCATTCTTACAAACTCAACTAAGAATTGTAGAAAAAACTCTTTAATTAACACATAAAACAAAAAAAATATATTGTTCAGAAGCTTTGCCAAATATGCGATTGTTGGTAGATGTTTTTAAGGAATCCGTTAATCATAAAATTCATTTTTAATTTTTTACGATATTCCACATTAAAATGAACTGTAGTTCTTGAAAAGCATAAGAGCATTTATTAAGAAATTATTTCACATTTCAATGTTCAGCATAGTAAGTACTCAACTGTGTATTTTCCAGTTTGTTGAAAAGGTTAATAAAACCTCAATTTTGATTGAACTATATGCTCGCTCGCATTCAGTTTTTAATAGACGTTGACGCAGTATTAAAGGTTGGAATTCCCATTATTGTTGTAAATAGCTATACGTTTATGTACATAACTATGTAGGTTAGTATGCTTCAATAAAACCAACTAGTAGAAAAATACTATGCGAACTATGTATATATTTTTCAACTGTATTTTAGATAAGAGCAACTGCCTTTTAGAAGAACTAAAAAGTTCGAAAATAAACTGGACTCTCATTGGACAGGGAAAGGCCGCTCATTCCTGAAGCTAATTGTGCTCGGGCTTTGACAAGCGCGTAAAATTTTTTTGGACTAGTTTCAAGAAGTACACAAAAAATTATGCTTGTCAACTAGAACTTAGTGTACTTAGTACAGTTAGGTGTTACGTATATACTCAGATATGTAATTTTATCTAAGCGACCGACGTGAGAATAGAAAATATCAGTGAAATTTGAAGGACAATAAATGATAAGAAAAAAATACTTTTGAAACTACATATTCGTCTCTATCTTCAAGATTACACATTGCTATTACAAGCTTTTGGAAAAAAAAGCTAATACATTCTGAACCAATGCAATCGTTCAGCCGTCGATGTGTTATACAAGCTGAAATATCTTTTTAAATACAAACCACACAAAATACGACTCTTATGTAAGAGGTTCTAAAATTTCATATACCACTTCGAATTACACGCAAACTATCTAAAACAGGTCGGCTTTTAAAAACACATGCTTTGGAATTGATTGAAGAATTGAACACCAATCTGCTCCAGCATTAAGTTTTACTCTTTCTCATTTCCATTCTCACAGGTAATTTCTATAATTTACCAAAAGAGATGGTTTACTATTTAAATTGTTTCTGAACAGTTATTCCTACTGGCCTTTTCTAGCTTCTAAATTATTCTGAGTTTAGTAATGGGTCCACTATTGATTTTGCAATATTTCAGGAAATTTGATTATTTCCAACCTAAGATGATTACTTGGTTGTTTGACTGGGATCGGGAATACTGCACACAAGGGTAAAACGAATTTAGAAAAGTCCTACAGCCACTGTTCGCCTTAAGATTACACTTAAAGACGCTTTAAGGCTTCTCAAATATGACTAAAAGTAAATACGTCTAATATGATTTACAGTCAGCAAACAGTAAACTATCATCACATTTGAGGCCAAAAAGACAAGTAGATTTCAAAAATAAATACTTGTGGCAACTAAAATCACAAAACAGCGTGCCTTCTCGCAAAAAAATGGAGCAATGCGACTTTTATATACACTTACGGCTATGCTCCAGCAGCTGCTGAGGCGCAGTCATACAGGGCAAATGCAACGATGCATTCAGAGGAAGTGCGCTGCAGCATTGTCTGCGGTCTTCTATTTTACTGCGCTTGCTGCTGCTGCATACCTACTTTGTGATCTATGGTTAACCAAACGACAACGTACATAAAATACGCGAGACGACGAAAGCCCAAACATAACTACAACAATGTATAACTTGAAACCGAATGCATTGCAGCAAACAGAAAAATTGGGGTAGAGTGAATGAAGAGGCGCCTATTTGCCGAGGATGAAGTTCGGTGTTTGGTGCAGCAACAGAAGCTAAGGCAAATGGAATACACATAGGTAAGCTACGTACGTGGGCGTAGCCAAGTTTCCAACAAGAGTGGGATAGAATTTTGTCTAAATTGAGGATATGAAATTGATGTTTTTGTGTGATAAAGTGGCTCAAAAACAACTTTACGCATTTTGAAAGCTAATTTATGATACGATTCTGTTCGTTTTTCGCACGTTTGTTCGTTTTGTAATCAAAAACTTCAACACGAGAAATATCCGCTTGTTATTGTTGTTGTTATCGTTGTATTGATTGTCCATCTCTCTCTATGATGATTGTAATCTCTATGATGTTCCTGCAAATCTTACCGAGAAAATTCTTTGAGGCCGTCTCACAATATTTCTGATAAAACAATTTCTGGTAATACATATCACAAAATTGGACGGCCTATTGTCTGGTATGTTGTCCACAACATCTCTTTGAATTTCTCTCAAGTGCTGTCTGACAAATTCAAGTCATTTTAATCTGGAAGTCCTACTTATCTTGTATCTTTTTAATTGCACGATTTCTCGTTTACATTCTTATTTAGTAAAATAAAACCTTATAGACTAGGAATTTGTTGACAATGGTTTCTATGACACTTATCACATAAAAACGGATACATATGTACGTAAGTGACTCTGCGGCAAATCACGGCTC
Organism: Campiglossa producta; assembly: GCA_964058755.1. Lineage (NCBI taxonomy): Eukaryota > Metazoa > Arthropoda > Insecta > Diptera > Tephritidae > Campiglossa > Campiglossa producta. The sequence goes on from CAXKVI010000005.1 coordinate 106,009,725, forward strand.
GTAATCCGAGCAGTAATTATACCTGACTAAAAAAAAACCTATGATGGCAATATACCTACAGGCTGTTGTGTTTATTTTAACTTACGTGCTATTTTTCGGATATGTTCACTTCTTTTCCGAAAATAAATACACTCCGGTACTAGGCCTACTTCTGAATTTGAACGATCCGAATTTGGACATTCGATTTTAAATTCCCTACCTTACTTCTTTCTGGAACTCATTCTAAGATTCATATTCAACCAATGCAAACTGCTCAAACGAAAAATTTGTCATACTTGAAATGTTCTAAGGTTTCATATTCCACTTCGAATTACACGAAAACGTCCACAAATTCTTAAATCTCCATTCAGTCCAGCGTTGCTTTTTTTATTTTTCTAATATCGAATTGATCGGATTTTAGCCGCCCAACGACTATCAATTCAGTATCACCTGATTTATGCGTATCCATGAGGCCGTCTCATAATGAGATGATATAACGATTTTCTTCGTTGCCTCTGGGTTTGAATAGCTCGGCGATGTATTGGGCAGTCGCCCCCTCTTTTCACCCTGATATTGACGACCATGCCTTCGTGTAAATGTATGTCGCTGCAATTGTGTGTAGATGTGTGTCGGTATGCGGGCGGATGCCCGATGCAAAATGTGTGCTCCAAAGTCGGCGGCCGCTTTCTTGAGCTGCACATACACACGATTGCTGCACACAAGAAGATGCAAAATTCAAACACAAATTATTACGAATGTATACACAGCAGCACACATAGCCATAGATATACATACAATTATTTTACACATCCCAAATGTTAAAAATAAACTTGTTGATAAAAATATATTCTGGAGAAGGATTTGAGGTATGCGTGAACGGGTTCCATATGCGGATAACGTGGAATTTGATGGCGTATGAGAAATCACACCAACAGATAGGGACATTTGTGATAGTTGGGAGCAGGTATGGATGATTCATGCTTTGTGTATGGCACACGCTGGTTTGGGTTGGTGGTCTATGACTTTGCGGCATGACTTTTTTCCATTTGGTGTACGGATAAGGGAAATTTTTCTGGAATTTGGAGGCATCTGGCGCTACTTCAAAACTAACTTCCATTTTCTTGATAATCCGTGCCACAAAATGCAATCGGCAGCCATGCATATACACACCCACCTACATTTTTATTCTTGTTTTTCTGATATGCCTTGCAGCACTCTTCAATTAGAAATTCTTGCAATGCATTTTCGAATTTTCTATATTTCTTTACTTACCAACTTTTTGCAGATTATTCATATTCATTTTGTTTTCCAATCCACTTTTGCAAATAAGCTTTGCTGATATTCGTGAACACTACTAATCGCCTTTGCTTCCTGGCTCTGCTACTTCATTCGTTTTTTTTTCTTCACTAATTTCCTTTTTGTTGCTTTTCACATTTCACTAACTTTATTTATATTCCACAATTTTCTGCTCACTTTTTATTCATTAATTGCATTTATTCACTTTTATCGACAATCGCGCTTTATTTATTTAAAATTTTTCTGTTTTCAATTTTTTCACACAATTTTTCTTGTTCGCATTTTTGTAGGGACTCAATTTTTCTTAAACAATTGCACAGCGCCTATTCGCTGCTTCTGTCGCTGTCGCTGTGCGTAGCAGAGAAGTGTGCACAACAAAAACAGTGTTCGGATGTTGAAAATATTTATGTGGTGAATAATTACGTGAGGTGGTGGTGGAAAATCAAATATTAGCGGATGCAATACCAAAAATGACTGTGGGTAAAATTAGGCATCGAAATCCAATGCAAATATTGAAGAATAGGTAAAAAAATATACCACGGAATTACGTCAGGACCTTCTTTGGGGCTTTATTTAGTGATAAAATTACTTATTGCGGTAGGTTTTCTTATAAAAAGTTTATTAGAATAAAGAAAATAAAAAGTATTAAAACACCCTAATTCCGTGGTACCCACGCAAATACGTACGTTGAAAAACGAATGGTGTACCTAATTCCGTGGGTCAGAATTATTAAATTTAGAGTAGAAGAAATTGTTTTATTTTATTTGGAGGTTATAAAAAATAGTTAATAAATGTTCATTGAATATATAATTGTAAGAAAAATTAAATAAAAGCATACCATTGATTTTTTACAGCCTTATACCTCAATTCTGTAAGCTGTATCTAGTCACTAATAGAGACATTTTGTGGTCTATTTCATATTTGATACAATTTGGTATTCAGTAAGCTGCCTCATATCTCTAGTCTCAATAAAGAGTCACTAATTTGTCATCTGGTTGTAGGCAGGTAACAAACGAAATTAATTAAAGAAAATTTGTTAAAAAATTGATAAAATAAAAAAAAGTGAATTTACGAATTAGAAGTATTTATATGTTTAAAAACTGTTAATTAAATTTTAAAAAATTCAATAAAAAAATAAAAATTTATTGTTGGCGGACAGGCACTTGAACCTGCGACCTTTTGCGTCATAATCCGGACGCTTAACGCCTGGGCTACATCGACATCTCTAGGGCGAGTGTCAAATGCGTTACTTAAAATTTATGCAATTTTTGTATTCACCATACCTTAAAATGAGCGAGAGAGGGACTATGGTAGATTTCTTGTGACTTTCTCTTATAGAATACCGGAATCATCTCAAGTCACAAAAGTTTGTATCTAATGAAATATCTCAAATTTAATGACTTGATATGATACAGAATTACAGAATACTGGTATTAAGAATTTTCATTGGACTCCTTAGCATTTTACTTAAGCTACCCCCATACAAAATGCTTTTTATCCAAAGTATCATCTTTGAATCGTGTGTTATTAAATAAATATAGGCTAGAAAAAAAATTTATGTTGATTTATATTTCTTAAAGCGTACATTGGGTCATCAGCTATAGACATGCACGCATGTTCCTTTCGGTTGGAATTAAAAAAGTCACTTATGTTTGTGCGGCAAACGTATTTTTCGATATTTTGTTGCTCCACCGTGTAAATATCGATCGATCTATACCTTGTATTTGAAGGTGGAAAGCAGTAGAACGAAAAAAATTTACGACAAAATCGTCGTCATTTACACGAGTCGATTTTTTGTCTTTCCACCTTCAAATACAAGGTATAGATCGATTGAATTGCTATTTCCACGGTGGAACGACAAAAAATCGACCAGAAAAACGACCTGTGAGTCTTTAAGTCCCGTTAAATTGCTCGATTTTTCATTCAATTTCATGTTGATTCTGAAAATTGACTCTTGTCAACGGGTCTTGCAAAATTGCTTGCAACAAAGTTGGCAGCCGGCCGATCAACTCAACATTCAACTTTTCTACGTTTGTTTACGAACTGAAATTGGTAAATTTTTGTCTGATTTTGCTAACAAATTTTGTAATAAACTAAATAATTAATAAAACTAAATAAACTAAATAATTAAAAAAATTTTTTTTTTTTTTGTGATTTTTTTACGCAACTGCTCGCTCCCATTAGCCTTCGAAAGACCTATTCGCTCCTTTTGGAAGCTTTGCATTGCCTAAAAAGGGTTGCCCGATATTTGTTTAGTTACTGGGCAATGCCTCTATTTCCGTTGTTGTTGTTATTGTAACGAAGTTTAGTCCCTTTCATAAGTAACGCTTTTGTCCTTAATTGTTATACAAGGAAACGAGCAGTTACAATAGGGTAGGACGAAAGTGAAATTAACTTAAGAAGAGTAAAGGTGATGGCCCAATGCACGCTTGCCTTGCTGGCTTTGCCTCGAGAAATGTCAAAATTCTTTTGAACTCTACTGAAATGTATGAAAGTTGGCCCAGTGACAGCCTTGCTTTGCTTGCTTGAAGCGCTTCAAAGCGTCGAATAGCCCAAATCTCTATTTGACAGCGCTTTACACGCTTCGCTGTTTGTCTTGTTGTTGTCTTGTTTGTCTCATCCTGTATTTCTGACAGCTTTTGAAGCTTCTATTTGGCCATAAAAGCTTTCAAAGCAAAGCAAGGTAAGCCTAGGTAAGCAAGACAAGCAAATCAAGCCTGCATTGGGTCATCACCTTAAAGCTGATGACCCTATGTACGCTTGCTCCCTGTTTGCTTACGGTCGTGAATAGGGTGGGGAGGATTTTGCCGAGGTATTATCAGGCTCCTTGTGGCTAAAAACCCGGAAGGAGTCGGGAGATAAATATGTATTTATTCTCTTGTTGTGAAAAAAAATTTTCTTTTTCTATTTTTAATAATTTTTTTTTTTAAATGACGTAAACAACCGTCAAATAGTTTTCAAAAAAATTGACTAATGCAAACGGATAGTCAACTCAATTTGGAATCAACGGCACATGCGACGAAAATTGATTCCAAAACTGAAGAAGCTACCTACCAACAGCAATGAATTTCACTTTCACCACAATTTGAAAGTCCCAGTCCCAGCACTGGCGCCGTGTTGAATTACTGCTCCTTTTGTTTTCTCGTTTGGTTAAGAAATCTCGCCACTAGATGTCACACCAGAAGTTTTGACAAGTACTTATCGTTTATCGATAAAGATTGGCTCCACAAACTAATGGCCGTATTTTGTAAGGTGACGTGAATGGTGAATAAATGTTCGAATGCGTATAAATGGAGTTTGACAATGTATGCTGACTTCGTTTCAAGCAACAAAAAAATGCACCTTTTAAAGAGTGCTTCATGGCTTTTGACACCTTTCCCGATATGTTAAGTTGTTTTCAGAAAGAACAAAAAAAAAAAAACGGCGTTGCTGGAAGAAACCTCGGGTAATAAACAGAACATGCGCATAAATTACAATCGATTTATCAATCATTCAATTATCGATATACTGCCATCAGCAATTGTTTTGTTTTACAAATTTCAGTGTACGCGCAATTTAAATGGTTTGCACTTGATTCGTTTACCAAAATGTCTGTGGACGATAAACTAGCACATTGGCGTAATGCACTCATTGCGCTCGTCATAAATAACGTGGAAAACAGAATTCCCATCAAAGAGGAGGACATGCGACATATGCTGGACAAAGACATAGCGCTCTTCAGGCAATGTTTGCCGCTTGTAATACAATCATTGAAAAAGGTAAATGTAAATGGTTTTAATAGAAGAATCACGTTGTTAAAGCATTTATTTTGTGCGACAGGTTTATGGCATCATTTTGCAAAAAGTTCCGGATTCCAAAAAATATATTTGCTACTCGGCAATAGCGGCCTCCTCCACAGCCGAATATGATGAAGAACAATGTCGCCATTTAACGCTGCTCTTTGTTATACTCTCGTATTTGTTGATGAAGGATTGTCGCGTAGATGAAGGTATTTTTATTTTTTTGGAGTTTTGTAGATATTCGCTTCCAAAGTCAACCAATGTATTTTTGCCTTTTCAGAGCAACTATTTGAATTCCTGAAAGGATTACGCATAGAAATGGACGAGGATCATCCGTATTTTGGTGGAAATCTAAAGAAACTTATTGCTGATACATTCGTCAAACAATTATATTTGAAACGTGAAAAATCGGAATCGGACACAGATTTGGAAACAAGGTATGCTCATTAGACTGGGCAAATAATTTTTTTTTTCTAAATTTTTTTGTGCTTATCAAAAAAAACCAAAAATTAGATTAAAAAATAAAGTAAAATAGAAAAAAAAAAAATACAATAAAATAAAATAAAAAAATAAATAAAATGAAACAAACAAAAAAAAATAGTAGAACAAAAAAAATAAAAATAAAATAAAACAAACAAAAAAAAAAAAAAAAATAAAACAAAAAATATATAAAACAAAAAATAATAAGTGAAATAAAAAAAAGCGAAAAAACTAAAATAAAACAAAATAAATAAAAAATTAAATGAAACTAAAAAATAATATAATAACAGAATTAAAAAAAAAATGAAATAAAATAAAATAATACAAAAAATTAAATTAAATAAACAACAATGATATCGCACACCTAGATCTAAAGGGAGCTAATTCAAAAATCCTAAATTTTGAGATATGCACTCTACCTTGTTCTCCCATTCAATATCCACCGATCTGTCTACTCGATTAACTAATAGCTCACCGAAAAAAGGGCGTAAATTGGATTTTAGAAGGCGTCGATTGGATTTTAGAATTGTCCATTGGACATTAGAAAGCGTCAGTTGGACTTTAGTAAAATTAATTGGATTTTAGAAATCGTCAATTGGATTTTAGAAATTGTCAATTGGATTTTAGAAAGCGTCAATGGGATTTTGGAAAGCGTCAATGGGATTTTAGAAAGCGTCAGTTGGATTTTAGAAAGCGTCAGTTGAATTTTAGAAAACCGAAAAAATTTTATACTTTAATTTATACTTTCCAAATGGCGTAAATTGGATTTCAGAAAGCGTCAATTGTATTTTAGAAAACATATTTAGATTTTTTTTAAGTTTTCTAAAATCCAATTGACGCTTTCTGAAAAATTCAATTGACAATTCTAAAATCCAATGAACGCTTTAAGGCGACTAAAAATCTAAAAAAAATTTCTGTTGAAAATTTGGGGATATCGTGCGACATGTAAGAGGTAAAAAAATTTAGTCCAAAATTTAATAGCGACTGTTAATTATACTGCATAGCAGCCAAAAATCCCCGAGGGTGCTAAATCCGAATCTGAAGTCAGATTTTTCTGGTCACCAATTTCCGAGGTCGGTAGTAGTAAATTTAATTTTTTTCATTTTTGAAAAAAAAAATTTTTTTATAACTTTCTATACCTAAATTTTTTGCACTATTAAATATCGGTATGCAAGGAAATTTAAAAACCAAAAGTAAATTATGTATTGGTTGCTTCACCCCAGAAAATTTTAAAAATTTGAACGTTGTTGTACTGTGTTATCAAGATTTTGACAAATTTTAAGCTGAAAAAAAGCTCCCTTAAATATTTTTTTTTTACATCTAATACCCTCTTTCAAACTCACAGAATTGTTTTTGAGCACAGTAGTTTCCGAAGTAACATGAAAAAAAAAAACAGTGTGAAACTCAAATTTGGTTCAAAAACGTCATACTTTTATTTTTTTTAGCATTAAGTGTAAAATGTTTCTATTTTTATAACGTTACCGACTAGCACTATAAAATAATTTTATCAAATTGTTGTGCCAGGATAAATTTACCAAATTAATACAAATACAAATACAACGCCCTAGGAGTGTTGACACACGTTACATCCATATTGACATGATCCATGGATCGCAATCCATATTGAACGTGTAGCCTTAATTTGTGATCTATCGATCCATAAAATTTACCCACGTTATATATTGAACGTGTGAGCTCTGCCTATCTCATACCTAGTTTATACGCATACATAAAACGCTTCAGTTCAATTTCAGTTTTATTTCAAAACTCATTTATAAACGATGTTTCAAACCGACTTGAACATTTTGCGTTTCATTTCAAAGGGTTTTCAAATTTGTCGTAAAAAAATCGTTTTGAAATTTTTCGGTTTAATGTTGGTATGAATTTAAAAAAAATTTCACTCGAGATAAGGTGTTTTTAGCTAAATCTTTTTTATAAAGCAAAAATGAGATCGTTCCAAAAACTCTAAAATAGCAATGATAGACCTCTAAAAATGAATATTAAGTTCTAAAACTTTTACAGTAATTTTTTTCTCCATTCCGAAAAATATTTTTAAAAATCTTTTCTTTGACACAGTCTTATATTCGAAACCCTACAAGTTGTAATGTTTATACTTTTCTCTTTCTCCCCATTAGGTTTGTCTATTCTTGGGGCTATCGTGCCACGCTCGAGTTTCCCGCCAAAAGTGTCTTGGAACAAACTTCTATGGTATACATAAATTTGAAATTTAAAAATTTAGTCGTAAAAAATACTTATTCGTTTTTTTTTCTTGTATTTATTGATTTCAGTTACTCGACAAAGAACCACGCGAATTTGTTGCAGTCTACAATAAATACTGTGTTGATGAGGATGCTGAAGAATCGATGGTTGTTGACTGATCAAATAGTCATATAAGAATGTTATTCATAGTTACCTGGTTAGAAAACCATTAAGGTAGTTGTAGTTTGCTTATGTTTAGTATGTTTATGTGTGTTGTAACGTAACCGTAGTATATACATAAAATGAATTTTTATATTATACATGGATTTTTTTTATTGACAAGAGTAGAACAATTCTACGGCTGTATGGGAGATCACTCTTTTTGAAATATATTCTGAACTTCCTATCTCAGAATTTGTTTAAAAAAAACTACCACAACAACTTCTAATTTTAAGTCATTTACCCTGTCAAAGGCAGATCGATGAACTTTGGATATTCAAAAGAAAATATATATATAAGTCTCTTTTCAAAAATAGGTGAAATGGCCCTTGAAGTGTGCGTAGAAAATGGTTATACTTATTGCATTGTTGTATAGAAACAGTCTTTATTCCATGACGATATGAAAACAGTATTTATAGAAGAGGAATGGGGATGCTCCTACTACCTTGAAAAAAAAAAATTGAACTGATTGCCTTGGCATTTTTAAAAAGCGTCAGTTCTCCTCCAACAATAATTTGTGTATCTACATTTCCAAAAATTAATTTTCTCTCCATCTCATCTGGCTGGACATTGTTTTATGACTTCATCTAATTCCTTTTCTCTTAACTGCAACAACACCTTCCTTTGTTCTGGCCCTTTATTTTCTCTCTCGTTACTTTTCTAATTTCCATTTGCATTCCTTATGATATTTTTATTTCTCTCGCTCTACCTCCTCATTTTCTTCTTTTACCACTTTCCTTTCTTTTTCCTATTTCTATGTATTCAACTTTTCCTTCCTACTCATAAACAATTTACTATCCTATTCTAACTTTTCTCTTCCTATCACTTCTTGACTTCTTCCTCTACCAATTTGTATTCCTCGCACCTTTCGTTCCTCTCTCTTCTATCTCTCTGTCTCTTTTCTTTTCCTTTCTTTTTTCATCTCTCTTCTCTATTCATATATTTTATTTTCTTCTCTCTCTTAAGTTCCTTTCTCTTCCTCTCTTTTCTTTTTTTCTCTTTTCTTTCTCTCTCTCCATTCTTTTCCTCTTTCTCTTCTTTTCCTCTTTCTCTTAAATTCATATCACTTTTTTCTCTCTTTTTTCTATTTTTTTCATCTCTTCTTTTTTCTTATTTTCCTTTTTCTTCGTCTCCTTCTTACCTTCTTTCTTTTTTTTCCTATCTTTTCTATTCATATTGTGAGATGGGTCTCATCGTAGGCTGGGGTAATGCTCAGCCTGTCCAGGATCAAGTAGAGGTCCCACTTCCTTTACTAATAAGAACACATTGATTTAGAGGTGATATTCTAGTCGGACACACACCTAAAGGTATGTCTAGTCGGGCAAGGTGAGTAAGCTGGCAGGGCGATGGATTGGTATTTGACTACCGGTGGATCGTAGGGAGTTGGCGAATGCCGACAAAACGGCTGGTGGATGTCGGTGGAACAGTTGGTGGATGTAGGTGTAACGATTGGTGAATGCCGGTGGATCGGTGCCAAGTTACCTTATGACCGGTAGATGTCGGTGGAACGGTTGGTTGATGCAGGTGAATATCGGTGGATCAATTAGTGAATGCCGGTGGATCGGTGCCAGCTTACAGATGACCGGTGGATATCGGTGGACCAATTGGTGAATGCCGGTGGATCGGTGCCAGGTTACCGATGACCGGGGGGCCAATTGGTGAATGCCGGTGGATCGGTGCCAGGTTACCGATGACCGGTGGATGGATGTTGGTGAATCCCAAGGAACGCACCAGTGGCCTTGTGGACGGGGCAATGATCCAAAGATCACTTCCCCGCGCCCAGTAGACACTACCAAAAGAATCGAGAGCGGAGGGTTGTGCAGGGTAAGTTAGGCAGCTTCTCGCAAATGACTTCGTTGCGCTTGTCTACACTCACCATAACCGCGCTTTCGCCGATCCGTGAAGCGCGAAGAATTTACTTAAGCCGAAGTAAATATAAAGCGATCGAGAATTTCATGCAGTGATCGCAAGTGAGTGCGGGAGTGAAACCAAGTAAATAAAGCGATCGAGAATTTCATGTAATGAAGGGTGCGCGAGTGAAAACAAGCAAGGCCGCTTGCTTAGTGCTGGCGCTCTGCCTGTTTGCTTTGAGCGCGCGTGGGTGGTGGTAAGGCGTGTGAGTTCGATACCCGTGTGAGGGTTTAATAACAATGTGATGCTGCATAAAAGCGGCATTACAATATCTCATATTTTGTCCTCTCTTCTATTCCTCTGCCCAATTCTCCTCCCTCTTTTCCTTTCTCTTATTTTTCTTACCCTTCCTCTTTCTCTTACCTTCGCTCTCTTCTCTTTTATTTTACTCTCTCTTCTCATACCCTCTCTATTATTTGCCTCTCTCCTTTTTTCCTCTTCTTTTTCCTCTCTCCTTTATTTCCTATCTCTAATTTTGCTCTCTTTCTCCACTATTCCTCTATCTCGCCTTTCTTCATCTCTGTAATCTCTTTATCTAAGCTGGAGTTAAATGGTGGGCGGCGAGCAGTTTATTATTATTGTTGTTGTTATATTATATGGTTGAGGGAGTTGGCCGGGGTTGCCGGTTCGAATCCCACCTCAACCAAAGTATTTTTAATTTTATTTAATTTATTATTTTTATATTCCATCAAGTCTCATGGACTGTGTTTGGTTCTTTTTAATTATTGGTATGTACCATCAAGTCTAGTGGACTGTGTTTTGGTATTGACACTCTGTATGTATTAATTGGGGCGAGCACTTTGGCTCTGAGAATGCATCGTTGGCTATTCTCACTTCCTTAGAAAACCCCTCAAAATTGTTGGTGGTGAGCACTTGGGCTCTGAGGCATTGGCGACATTGGCTTACCTCATTTTACTTATGAAAAACCACGTTTTGTGACTGCGACTATAAGCTATGTATTCCGAATATTCCATAAATTATCTGCGAATTACAATAATATGTAATGCAGATGAAATAAACGAAACCATGTTATGTCGCTTAAACACTCTTTATCTTCTATCATTATCCCTCACTTTTATCCTCCCACCTTCCTTTTCCTCTCTCCTTTTTTCTCTCTCTCTTATTTTCCTCTCTTCTATTGATCTCTTTTTCTCCACTATTCCTCTCTACCACTCTTCTCTTCATCTCTGTGATCTTTTCCTTTCTCTTTTATTTCCCTCACTTTTATCCTCCCACCCTCCTTGCCAACTTCTCATGGTTGTGATGACTTCATAAGGCCCTCGAGCCTTGGATCTTAATCGCCTCCCTTAACACCTTAACACCTGGGGCCTCTCCTATGAACTAATTTTGCAGAGTTAGGACCGGGAATCTGCTTTTGTCCATTTCGTACTGAATGAGGACCCACCACATGAAGGGTATATAAACACACCGGCACTCCTATCACCCTCAAACCAACCACACCAACCAACTTTTTCAATTCCCATAACTTCAAACCACATCACACCACAACAATACCAACATTTGCCGACTGTCTGAGCTCATCGAAGCAAACTTCCTCCAAAAAGCAACACACGACGAATTGCATAGATAAAACCCGAACCAAACTCAACCAACAACAACAACACCACACAACGCAAAGGTAACGCAACCAGCCAACCACCAACACCACCAGTCAGTTAGTCGCCGCCACCTTTCGCACACGCGCAACATCATCATCACGAATCAGTATTAACTTGAATGCGGCACGGTGTGAACGTAAACGTGACTCTGATCGCAAAGACGCATCGAAACAACGATCGATCGCAGCGATAAGTGGCTAAAATAAAAAAAAAGTGGAGAAAAAAACTAAAAAAAAAAGTTAAAACAGCGTACGAAACTTGAAGCGGGTAAATTGAACTTGGTGTTTAGTTGAAATTCTACTTGGAAATGAAAAAAAAAAAAAATTAAGGAAAAAGAGGCTCTGCTTAAGGAGCATCATTAGCACGTAAGGTGTAGGGTTGTTGAAAGAAGAAGCGCTTTGTGTCGCGCAATCAAAAATGATCAGTGTGGTGCATATAACGAAGAAGTATAGCGTGTAGGAAGTAGTGGGATGAGAAGGAAGTGCAGTGGAGTTGGGACGCTGGAGCTTTGACTTCATAACTTAACAAAGTGTTTAATTTTTTTTTGGTTATTTTGAGCTGCCAAGGCGTTGGCCTTTATTGGCAATTTACTTGCCAATCTGTGAGCTCTATAGAGGCTTTTATATAAATGGACGAAATGTTGGGATTATATACACCTTTTATGTTGCTCGCATGGGGACTACTATGACTATTGAGCTTTCTACAGGTTTATTTTAAAATAGTCCTTTGAAATCTATTACAAAAGTCAGCAGGACTCCTTAAAAGTGACTCGGCACAGAGAGCGATAGTAGATCGCAAATTTCGCGACAGACGGAGAGTTCTATTGTTTATGGAGTTATGGAATTTCAGCTCTTTCGTTGCTGGTGACCTAAAGCACTTCGAAGGAAATTAGTTTTCGAAATCATTGTAGTTTTCCTTGTTTTGAGGAATTCGCCATTTGAGCTTAAATAGACATTAGAGTGTAACATAATATGCAACTCTCCCTAGAAATGCCCAGTAGGTCATTAAAAGTGCTGTGTGAAAACTCATTCCGACGTACTTCAAATGGAATTAAAACAGGAGGCAACTGCGTAAGAGAGAGAGAAATTTCGAGGAGTTCGAGCCGTTTTCGAGATAGCATTTTTTTTAATTAAAAAAGGACTAGGTGGCAGCCCTACGTGGTACCAGTACTTAGAAAAATTGTTGTTGAAATAGGGAGTAAAAGTATCTTGGTTTGAAACACATATTGGCATATCTTAATTATTAAAAAAAAAAATTTAAATAGATGGCAACCCCGTAAAAACATTTTAAATTGCAACATATAGCTTCATACCAAATTTTCTCCAAATCGTCGTTTTCGAGATAGTTTAGGATATAAAAATATCTATTTCAAGGTTTTTCAGTTTTTCCCCGCGAGTGATAGCACTCTTTTTTTTTTTAACTGGGTTATGTTGGTAGGATTGGTGTCGTTATTTATTATCAATTTTCAATTGTAGTCTGAAGTGTTTTTTATTTTTTTGTATCGCCTTTGTATAAACCCACGTTGGTGATAGTAGTGTGAATGAAATTGGAGCAATTCAATTATTGACTATTTTTCCGGCTGATAAGAAGCTAAAACTTGATTGATTGCAAAGCCTAGAAACCCCGACTGTCAATTAATTACAATGAGTTCGATAAAAATTGCCCAAAAAGCATAGGAGACTTTCAGAAAGTTGTTATAGCGGGATCAAAAAAATAGTTTTGGAAAAATTCAGAATCGTTTTAAGAGCTTAAATCTAAAGCTAGACACAAAAACCCCATTTACCAGGTGGCAACCCTTTTTTAATTCTTTCAAAATACTCATTTTCAGGCCAAGGCCTTTCACATGGAACCTAAAACTTAAAAGATACACCAACAACTAATTTTTAAAAAGGTGGCAAGGAAGAGGGATTTTTCATATAGGATATCTCTAGAAGTCATTATGGTAGGAATGTAATTTTTTACAATGCATATCTCGTGCAGTATACATGATCGTGGATAGGGACAGGGTTAAGGATGGAGATATGGATAGGGATATAAAAATAGACGTAACCTAAACCGGAAACGTAACTAAAACGATGACTGACACCGTAACCGTAGCCGTAACAGTAACTAAAACTGTGACTGGCACCGTAACCGTAGCCGTAACAGTAACTAAAAATGTGACCGGCACCATAACCGTAGCCGTAACTGTGGCCATAGACGTAACTGTAACATTAACCGTGACTGTAGCTGTAACCGAAACTGTAAACGTAACTGTTACCATAACCGTAGCTAAAACTGTGACTGAAACAGTAACCGTAAGCGAAAACCTAAGTTCAAGAGTAACCACAACCATATATCCTCTACCCTCAACTGTAACAATAGCTATAATTGTACCCGTAACCAAAACCATAACCGTAGCCGTAGGTGTTCCGTAACTAAAACTTTGACTGGAACCGTATACAAAAACGTAAGCGAAACAAGAATGAGAAAAGTTTAAAAGCGGGCCAGCACACTATATGCATTACCCCTAAGTGCAGACAATTTTAGATAGGATGTGATAGCTACTTAAAATTAAATAATGAGGCTGATGTGTTCATTACCTCATCCAACTTACATAAATCTCTACATACCGAACCAATCACAATCAGTCAAAGGAAGTGACCATTCCCACGCTCGAATTGATATTTTATTGACTCTTCCTTGGCCCTTGAAATGCTTTTGTCACATTGAGCTCATTTGTACGCATCAGCAACAACAAAAACAACAACAAAACAGTCAACACCTTTTTCCTGACAAACGATGCATGAATGCAGCGCACAAACTGTATGTGAGTGTGAGTGTTTATAAGGGTGTGATTTAGATTTTTTTTTTTTCACTCAGCCATTATCGCAGCCAGCATGTGAACGCGTCCAAGTAAAACCAGTGAAAAAAGTCAACGAGAAAAAAAAATAGCAGTAAGTGGAAATGTCTACAAACCATGCGAGACGGCCACAAACATATGGAGAGACAAACAGACAAACAAGTGGACAGTTGAGACGACCGACAAACAGTTGAACATTGAATAAAAATACCTGTAATACCTCTAGAATAAAACAAAAATTAAGAAAAGAAAGATATAAAGGCACATTAAGGTGTCCCTAGGACATAAAACGTTCTCTAAAAATCTATTGAAATATGGTCTAATATTCGAGAATGACAGCGGTTACGGTTTCACTGACAGTTTTAGTTACAGTTATGGTTACAGTTGCGGCTATGACTGCGGCTACGGTTATGGTTACAGTTAAGACTATGATTACGGTTACGGAAAAGATTTTATTAGCGAATGGTTGCAGTTACGGCTATGATTACGGTTACGGCTACGATTTTAGTTACTGTTATGGTTACGGCTATGCTGTAAATTTCAGTTACAGTTATACTGCTACCTCCACAACATGAGCCATTCAGAGTAATTGTGGATGTTGCAAAAGAGAAGGGGTCCTGGCATCTCACACACAAATAAGATTTTTCATACTGGATGTCTCAGGAAGTATGTATTTACGGTAGACTATTATCTAACACCACCAGAAAAGAAAGGGGACAAGGAAGAATGGTAAAATATTGAAAATTGATAATATATTATGATAAGCTCATCTCAAACACCCACACCCTAATGTACATACATATTTGCAACGCACTTATAAATCCCACAGACTAACTGGCTAAGGCTAAACGACTTTTGCTGCTTGTCCGTTTGTCCCGGTTAAGCTGTGTGCTGCGCCGGCTGGACAACTGGCTCTTAGCTGTGTTGTTGGTCATCTTTTGGTTGACTGTTGGCAACGATCATATGCTTGTTGTGTGCATCTCAACACCAATGCCTCTGGTTAACCGGCTTTTAGACGCTGATCACCTTTTTCCTTAATTTATTTGTGTCTCATTATTTTTTTGGAGTATAAACCCAATAGTGGAAATTTCGTCAAGCTCATTATGGAGGTACTACTTTCGCTGAAAATTTCTGAACTTCAACTGTAACTGAAGCCGTAGCCGTAACCGTAACGGCAAATGTAACCATAGCTGTAACCGTAAGTGAAACCGTAGCCGTAAATGTAATGTTAAATGCAACTAAAACTGTAACAGAAACCATAACTGAAACCATAACCGTAAATAAAACTGACTGAAACCCTTTACCGTATACGAAAACGTAACCGTAAACAAAACAAACTTTTAAAGGGAAGATCGCCTCACATGCCACTATGATTGTTCTGTTAGAACCTTACCTATGTTTTGAAAGCTTCTCTCATCCACTTTTCCGGCGGACTTGCCCATTTATCTTCTTCGTTTTTTTTTTTGTATCAGAAAGAAGTTTGCGCTCCACAGCTCAGGAGCCTGCCTTGGTCTTTCACTCATCCACCTATCCACATTCACAAAGCGTTAAAATGAAACTTCCTAGTAGACCAGTTCTTTGCTGCTTCGGAAGCAGTTCGAATAACACACCAAAAGGCATGAGTGAATGTGTGTAAATATGGATAAGTATGTGGCAACTGCAGGTGTGCTGTAGACACAGTCGGTGCGGAAATGTGAAGGAAACTACAACAACAAATACAACAATCAACAGAAGCTACCCACTAAAAACATAAGAAAAATAAAGTAATAAAAAATTTGTACCTACAACAAAAGAAAACAACAAAAAATCAAAAGCAATAACAACATTTAAAAAAAAAAAAACAATACAGACGGCAAAAGTCAGTGGCGCGTTAATTTTTTAAGTAGTTAAATACGTGCTTACCTCGCCACACTCTTCAACAAGGTTTTAAATTAAGAAGTTCGGTAGACCCTTGCCTGCAGAACCAATATAAATATGTGCTATGTAAACGTGTGTACATTAGGGTCATGCAAAATATCTAACTTTTCAAATTTTGAATGCTAGCAGGCTCTATCCTTATTCCTATCCTATCCATATCCATAACAATTTTACTATTCCTAACCTTTTCCTTATCCCCATCTTTATCATTACTAGTATCGCTTGTGATCGAAAATTCGACCAATAAAATCGTTAGGGGTTCGTGGGGTTCTTAGCCCCGTACCCCCATCCTTAAATTTCTGGGACGCCCCTGAAAATATACCGCCTATACCTCAGTTTTTTTTTCAATTTCCTTTCTATCGGTGCATATTTCATTAAAATCGGTCAAACGGTTCGCTCACAGGAGGTTCCTAAAGTTTTTCATGCGGCGTATTTATATATACATAGATTGTTTCTTGGTCTTTGCACTAGAGAGACTAATGGTCTAAAGGCCCACTCTTACTTGCATACTTTTAATAGCATTTCAACCAACTATACGATTTTGACCATTCAACATATATCGTCAGTCGCATCTGTGTTGTGTCCACTTGGTCCTTCCATCGAAGTGATGGTCTCCCTCCTTCTCTGCTTCCACCGCCGGGTGACTATAAGAATACGTTTTACGCTGACTCTACTTCAACAATTTTTGTACATTTTATTCCCGATCATCGGTGTCTCAGATGGCACATGGACTCTTCATGTTGCACAAATAAAGACTAAAGATCCAATTGGATCACCCTAATATACATATTTATATTCATACATACCTTGTAGCAAAGCCTTTTCGTAGTGATGTTGTTAACGGCTGCTTGTCTGTTGATACTGTTGCGTTGCTTTGATAAGTTATCTTAGCCGGTTTGTTGCCATCAATTAGGTACCGTGTCTCTTTTTGGATAAATTGAAAATCATATAAAAGGACTGCTGAGTGTTTTTTCGACCATGAACGCTATGGGACTCGTGTGACAATTCCTGTATTTGCATTTCATTTTCTTTGCATCGCCACTTCGCACCGGCTCCTAAAAAATAACCATTATTTATTAAACACAAAAATCTCCATTTTCGACAATTTAATTAAAAAGCAAAACAATAAATATAAGGATTTACTGTTGCATATAAATTACTAATAGACTTTTAAAATATGATACATTTAAAAATTTTGCAAAATTACCGCAAAATTCAATCAGCTGTTTCGATATATGACAGCGAAGAAAGTTGCCATACGTTCTTAAAATAACTTACAAAGTTGCCACAGAAAAAATTGATGGCCCACCGTGCATCGAATGCATATGTATGGTGCTTTTTGTGTCGCTGTCATCTTTCGCGCCTTCAAAGCTGTTATAATAGTGATTGTTGATGTTGTTTTGGTGTTGATAAGTTCTTATAAATCATGTTTTTGTGAAGAGATGGCCCAACAGAACCGCATGAGCCTCACATGTGTCCCGGGACACAGCGAAATTGAGGGAAACTGTAAGGCAGACGAACTTGCCAAGCAGGTTCTTCGGGATAAAGAGCGCTTAGGTATGCCGTTTGCCAAATTCGAAGCTTATGCTGAAGGAGTACACACTCCGTCAAGCCAACGAAAGATGGCAACAGACCCCAGGGTGCCGGGTATCCAAACAAACCTGTGGCACTGCCTTATTGGTGGGCACGCAGAAAGGCTAGGTGTGCCCTACCGACGGCGGAGCACCTCATCTGCAACTGCCGGGCTTTAAGCCGCGCGAGAAAGCGCTTTTTGGAAGTTCCCTTCCTGGATAGCCTACGCCAGATCGCGGAGCTGGACTCAAAGGACTTCATGGCCTTCATCAAGTCATCAAATGCTATGGATACACACACACGGAGATTATTTCCAATACACTGACACACACAAAATTGAAGATTAACAATCGGCGCCATCTAGTGCTTTGGTTGTATTACTTGCGATTTAAAACAAAGATGTCACTGCGGATTGTTTATCTTTCTCATTTTTGGGAGTTTATAATGAAGATTATGCTCAAGTTAACTCCCTAAAGCGAAGTTATTTCGGAATTTGCGCTAATGTATCAGCCGTATTAATGTTTCAAGAATGAGTAACGATGTCGGTTTAGGAGTGTCAGTCCCGGGGTTCTGCTACGTGGAGGAAACTCGGGGATTTTCCATATTGCCGGATCCCGGGACTGAATTTCCTAGTGTTGGTGATATCACAACGGGCCTTTCAAAACTGACCTAAGTGTGCTTCTGTGGCAGGCACTTGAACCCAATTTGACCTAAACACAATACAAGTACAAGTACTAGTAAATACATAAAGCAATCGAGATAGATATAGTGGCCTATCAGCTATTTCATCGAAACGGGAAATCACGAAATTTATCCAAATTTTCTACCGTGTTCCGATAAATTTCGTGATTTCTATGTAGTTTTCCGTTCCGACTGATATACCCTCTATATCTATTTCGATTCCTCTATGGTATGGTGGGAATCGTCTTTCTATCCACCATTCAAACGGTGCCCTTGTTCCGAGTTTCCACATAGGCTCCCAGAGAATCTGAACTCATACAGAGTCGTCCACCTCTCTATCCTAGCACAATTGTATTTATTCTAAGTTCAACGCATCTGCTATCGATGCCTAAGAAAACTGCTAACCATAGTACATTAATTATCACCTAACCGCTCCGACATCAACACCTGTAGGTGACACAAATGGGACTAACAACACTCGAACAGTTGCACTATCAGAGCTCAGAACACACTCGCGCCCCACAGCAGCAGCAACGCACAATCATCATCGGGTACCGATTAACTTCCATCAATTTGTTAGCTCTTTACGATTATTGCCTTTCTCACACCTTATTATGAGTGTACTAAGTGAGATCGACGACTGAGCTCACAGCTCTACTCAATTTACCTGACTGTCGTGCAACCAAAAGACGGACGCAGACAATTGACGGCAATCATTATGCTGAGGACGGACGGACGGAAACAAAAAAGTGGACAGATACCAAGAGAGGTAGAGGAAGATTTTGAACAATATGTTCTACTTACTGGTGTCCACAGAGGGGTAGCAGTACAACAACACAAGTAAATAAATAAAAACATAAAAACAGAAAATAAAAGTTGTTGTCCCAGCAGCGGGACATAAAATGGCAACAACGACAACAGCAACAAAAAATGGGTTCGAAGAACAACAATTGCGGGAGCATTTAAATGGGCAAACACCTCAATAAACAACAAGGCGTTATACGATCAGCGATCCAAGCGAGTGATGGAGAAAAAAACTATGCGACGTTATCCTGCCCAAAAATTTATTTGCCTGCATGCCTATCCCAACCCAAGAACGATATGGTAAATCATAATGTAAATACAACCTGATTTATATTTACATCAGGATTTACCATCACTTTCTTAAGAACAATATGAAAAAACTGATGGATGCTTTCATTCATGTCTAGCATTGTTTTAATTTATTTAAAAATAGGTAGTCGGTGTCCTATTGTGGCCGGATTATGATATTTTAAAATTAGAATGAAAAAAATCGGACCAGTGGATCGGCTGTTTAGCTTTAACAAAATTTCGCCCTCAGGAAGAAAAGGTAAAAGTCACATTTGTGCTAAAAAAGTTATTGGGGGAGAAAAGGCGAGAAAAATCACAAAAAGCCCTCAAATTTAGAGCTGGGTATAATAAACATAATTATGTATGTTGCGAGCTCTACAAATAAACCTTCAGGGGGGACAGACAATTCGATGTGGTGCTGATCTAGAATCCATGGCTTGAGCCATACCGGACAAATGGCAGTACAAGCTATCTACCTAACTACAAATTGTACAATACATAAAACATAAGAGCTCAATCAACTCGAGTCCTAACTCTTCCTTTTTACTTTGATCAGCTTACTTGCTAGACGTGCTGTCTCGACCCCAGCTGGCTACACAACAACGCATGGACCCGAATAAAAATTATATGAAAATTATAAAAAGCAAAATTCAAATCATTTTGCAGCGAGCCTCTGCGAAGTCTGTGTTGAGCATTTTGAAAATTTGTTTTCTTTTTTTTTTTTGGTTTTTGGAATGCATTCAACGAAGTAAGCAGCACAGAAATAAAACTTGCGAATTGTGAGTAATTAAAATTAATTACCCTTGCAATGTATTGAAATAAGTTGGGTTGAACGTGATTGTTTCACTCTTTTGATGCTTCTGCTACTTTTTATTTTTTATTTTTTATATGTGATATACTATGGACATATTGGATCATGAGACTCTTGAAACTCATGAGATGATGATGTATCAAGTTTGGGTGTTGAAGGAGCTAACTTCTTGAAACTCAACGAGTAGTTAATTAAGATATAATTAAGATCAAGTTATCACCGGAACTTGTTGGTTAACAGCGGCAATGTAGTGGGCTTTGGTGCTGTTGAAATCGAGAAAACCATGTATTGTTTGCTGTGAACTAGGCTTGCGTATTTTTGATGTTAAGGACTAGTGAACTATATATTTTAGTTGAACTAGTTCATTCGTTCGTTCAGTAAAGTGAACTATTGAATCAAGGTGTAAGGTGACCAAACTAAGATCCTAAAACCAGTTCAATGATTAGAATGAACTAGGAGGGAACTAGTTTTTGCATTGGACTATGTATATTTGTATTACCGCACTTTCTCGGGAACCGCTTGACCGATTTGGATGAAATTTTAAATATAGATAGTATGATTGATTCTAAAACTATCCACTTGGAGGTTGCCACTTGGGGTGGTTTACAGGGTTGCCACCTATTCATTTTTTATTTTTAAATATTTAACCAAAATAGGCCAATATGTGTATCAAATGAAAGGTATTTTCGGCGACCTGTCAACTAAAATATTTTCAAGTAGGGTTGCCACCTTACCGCAGTATAGCCGGTACTATCTCCAGAACCGGTTCACCGACTAACCACTGGGGGGTTGCCATATGGGTATCAAATGAAAGTTATTTTCGAAGACATCTAATCTAATTTTCGAAGACATACCAACTAAAATAATTTCAAGTGGGGTTGCTGCCCAGGGTTACAATTTTACTTTTGGGATCATATTTGCATTGTTTTAGGATCATTTAGGGGCACATTGGGATTAGTTTTGGGGCTATTTTGAGATCATTTTGGGTGAAATTTTGGATCACTTTGGAAAAATTTTGGTGTAATTTTGGGATCATTTTTGGATCCGTTTAGGGTCATTTTGGGATAATTTTTGGGTTTAATTTTGAAAACATGCATACAAGTTTGCCAGCTTTTTTTTTATTAAATTTTTTACCGAATAAGCATTGGAAATTTTTTTTAAATTAAAGTATTCAATGCAGGGTTGCCACCTATTTTCTTTTTGTCAAACGGTTTAGATTTGAATGAATTTTGGTGGAAACTTTCCTTTCATTTCAAAGAGGCTTAGAGGTATAAAAGCAGTAATTTGTTTAAGTTTAAGTTAGAATGCGCCTCTTTTGCACGTCCCAGCTTTTCTTCAGCTCATGTCTCAATGAGTTGTTATTCCTAGAAAAGCATCGATGATGAAAAAGTCATTTAGACGACGAGACAAATTGTAATTTCGCAAGAAACCCACTTCAATATTTATTACAACAACACTCACTCATACTATTTACACACTTGCCAATAACGGTCGCAACGACACTCCTTTGCCATAAATGCGTTAGAGATGGGAGTTACATTAAATATTTGATACCGATGGCGAAAGAATATTTTCTGCTTTGAATTTTTTTTGTTTACATATCCACTAGTTATCATAAGAAGAATATTTCGGTCCTCAAAATTAACTAATTTAAATCGACTTTCTAGTACATTTTAAAAGATTTCAAAAACAAATTTTAGAAAAAATTTCAAAATGTATATTTTTGAAAGTGCTCTTTTCAAATTTCATGATATCTTAAAAGACATACATATATCAGAGGTGTAATCTAAACATTTTAGTCAACAACTTTTATTTGTAAATTTTTTTCTCTTTTTATAAATTCGAATATTATTTTTAAGACCTTCTTTAAAATTTTTTTTTAATTAGTTATTTTTGATATATTAAGAAAATAAATATCAAAATCAAGACTTGAAAAAGTGAAATTTTTTTCATAAGGCAGAATGACAATTTAAATGGAATGACACGCAAAGAGCTTGTTTTGGAGGTTTATAAAAGAAAGACTGAGAGAGAGTATTATTCAAACAGATTCTGAATTTTTAAAAAAATCTGAGACGGGGGGGTTGGTTCTTTAAAATTTGTTGAGATAGGGTGTTTTCGAACTAGGAACCGAGGTAAAATTTCAAATTCAAAAGATCGGTTCTTTCAAGCTCCAGATTTTAGCTAATTTTCAGAAATCCTTTCCATACCGTTTGGAAATTAGACCCGCGGGATCCCGAAGCTCTGCACCCATCTCTAACACAAAATTGCGTAGAAAAATATTCTTTGAACAACCAAATATGCAATCTCAACATGTCTAGCACTCTAATATCCAATGTCGCATTCATTTGTAGGCAAAAATGCTTTACCATACAAAAACACAATCATCATCTAGCAAATGGTTCTATCTTATCTCATTGTTGTTGTTAATATGCTGGAGCAATTGGATCGAATGCCGCAAACAACAACAACAACAACACAGACATAGCAACGAAGCTGAGCATGAGCTGATGAGTATTGAAGAGGCTGTCGGCGGTGGTAATGAGAGCGGTGGCGGACGAGGTGGTGCTGGTGGCGTTGGAAACCATGTCGGAAATGGACATCGTCGGGGGCATCGTAAAAAACATCATCGTCGTCAACATCAGGAGGACAATGAACTCTCATTGTGGATCAATGAGCAGCAATTGAATATGTTAAGTGGTAATGTATTTCTTAGGGGGGGAGACTCCGTCACTGTTATACATAACCTTAAAAAGCTGTGTCGGAGACTCCCCTGTTAAAACATATTGTTGTTTCGAAAAAAAAAAACTCGATCTGATTTTCCAGTTTAAAGCTCTTTTCTTTCCACAAGGCTTTGGACATGGTCGCATTTATGCCATCGAGAATGGGCAGGTGCTCAATGATTTACGCGAAATCAACATTTATAAATATTTAATTATACCGGCTGAAGTTAATTCGGTGAATTTTACATGGAAATCGGGTAGTCGAAAATATTTTTATCATTTCGATCGTTTACAAACGTTGGACGACAATATACTGCGTGCGCCTACGCTTTCAATTAAAACAATGGGACGTATACCGGCGGAGGAAAAGAGTGAGTATTAAATATAAAAATCTAATATTTATTGAGTAAACAATTATAAACAAAAAAATCGATTTTTAAGTAATCGATTTTTGTAGTTATGAATTTTTCCGGTTAGGGGTCAAATCGATTATTTTCCTTAAAAGTTTATTTTTCAAAAATCGATTTATTTAGAATCGATAAAAAACGATTAATAAGTAATCGAGGTTCAATCGATTATTTTTCTTAAAAGTAGATTTTTCAAATATCGATTTATCTATAAACAGATAAAAAGAATAATCGATTTTCCCGGCTCCAAGTTAAACCAATTATTTTCTTTAAACATTTGTTTTTCAAAATTGATTTATTTCTAACCAAAGGAATCGATGATTGACCAATCGATTTTTTCGTCCAAACCGATATTTTCAGCTCGATTAAATCGATTATTTTATTTAAAAGTAGGTTTTTAAAAAAATCGATTTATTATAAACCAAAAATCTATAAGGTAATCGATTTTTCCGGCTCGAGGTCAAATCGATTATTTTCCTTAAGTTTGTTTTTCAAATATCGATTTGTTTATAAACAAAAAATCGAATATTGAGTAATCGATTTTTTTCCATTTGTGGGCCGAATTTCAAGATATGAAAAATTTACGAAGTCTATCGAAATCACGAAATTGTCTACCGAATTCTTCATAATCTCACTATCGAATATCCCGTTCCGACAAAATTCCACAGGGTTTTCTTGAAAATAAAGTACAAGATGAAGCTTTTTCACACAATTTCTGATCTATGGCATTTTAGAAAAATATCTTGAGATAGTGTGCCATTTTTCACCTAGACCTTGTCCATATAGTCTTTTAAGGCGATCTTGTATTACAACGAAATATTTTGTTTCTTTTTACAGCTTTTAGTATTTTTCTACCATGCGCCGGTAATAATTCAGGCACGGCAATGTTCAATATCGGTTTATCAATACAAAATCGTCGCGGAAAGCCGTTACCCGGTACGCCGATACGCTTAAATTTCAAAAAGGAGTGCGCACATAGAGGTAACGCTTCCATCTCTACACTAACATCTTCGCAAGGTAGTGTATAAAAAGAAAAAAATGCTTTCATTACAAACACACATACATACATATCTCTATAACTCTATAAAACATTGGCTACTAACAAACTTCTATTCAAAATTTGATTTTCCAAACGACCATGGTGGGTGGAGTGGGTAGAGTGAGAGAGTGCTCGAGAGAGCTCATCGAACGCTTTGTTATCGAATTTTATGTGGAAAGCGACTTACTATTCAAATTTTTTTTTTTTTTTTTTTTTGTTTGGGAAAAATCTTTTCGAGTTCAAAATTTAGTAATTTTGTGTTACACTTACACTGTGCAGCCGGCTGGGTATGGGACAAAACCAAGAGATTAAGACATACATAAAAAAATGGCTTTCCCCGTTTTTCGACGTTAGTCTCCAAAATTTAGTTACGGGTTTTCGAAGTTTCAAGTTCGAAAGTGGTTTTCGAATTGTTTTCTTTGAAAACTTGAAAAGAGAAAAATGTGGGCGTGGCCTGCTTGCCTCGTTTGTTTGATTCGTGTCCCTATACAGCGCCAAACTGAGAACTTCGAAACAAATTTTATTCATATACATATATACTTTCAAAAATAAAAGAACACCAATCAATTAAGAGGAGCAAGGAGGTCACGCCCACATTTAACTTTTTAATTTTTTTTTTTTAAACAATTAGAATTTTTTTTTTAAACAATTTAAAAAATACACTTTCAAATAAAAAGAAAGTGCTCCAATCAAGTAAGAGGAGCAAGAAGGCCACGCCCACATTAAACCTTCTTCAATTTTTTAAACGAAACAATTAGAAAATCAAATCGTCGAAGAGTCAAACTTCGAAAGCCCGTATCTAAGTTTTGGAGGCTAACTTCGAAAAACAGGGAAAGCCATTTTTTACTTATCTCTTAATCTCTTCAAAAAACTTGATTAATTCAATATCCAGAAAAAAGTGGATTTTGTCGTATAATGTTATTATATTGGAAAAATGTTATAAAAATTCAGGACTGTATACTTAGGTTTTGTAGTTGTAAATTTTTTTTGCGTTCGTGTTTTTTTTTGGAAACGGAAACCGGAACGCTATTTTAATCGGTTCATACCTTGCTTTAAAAAAAGTAGTTTTCCAAAAATAAAAAAAAATGAACTATTTAAATTGGGAAAAAAGTAATATTCGAAAAATTTTTGAAAAAAAAAAATTAAAAATATGATCTCCACCAAAATTCATTCGAATTGGAAAGGATCGGTTCTAACCATGACGATTTGATATGGAATGACCCTTAAAA
Source organism: Campiglossa producta (assembly GCA_964058755.1). NCBI lineage: Eukaryota > Metazoa > Arthropoda > Insecta > Diptera > Tephritidae > Campiglossa > Campiglossa producta. The sequence continues at coordinate 106,035,517 of CAXKVI010000005.1, forward strand.
ATTTGTGAAGTCTCACACTTTTTTACGAAGTTCGACTTCCTTTTTTTAACTATACAATCACAACAACAAAAAATATGTTTGGGCCAGATTTTCGAAATTCGAAGCTATAGCCTACAAAAGCTACTTTCAAAGTTACCTCTCTTTTGCCTATTTTCTCGCAATTGGCCAAACCGAGTTTGCTTATTTTTAAAATGAATCTATAAGAAATTGTATTTTCTACAAAACTGTATTTCTTATTTGACATGCTAATAAAATAATTCGAATTTTGAAAAATCGTGAAATAAGTTTTTCTGTTTAATCGTTGTGAGCCTACCGGCCAATTTCAATAAAATCCAGATTACTTAGTTTAAAAGTTTTTTCGAAAGTAAAGTTCGAAATTGGATTAAGCGCTTTTTACGATGCTCTTGGGAATACGAACTGTAACAAATGTGTGTTTATGAGGACAACATAGTACGGTAAGAGTTTTTTCAAAGCCCAATAAAAATATGTTCAATTCGAATTTCGAAAAAATGTGAAATACGTATTTTTGTTTAATCTTTGTGAGCCAATCACACAATCGCATTAAAAAGCATGAACTTCGAAAAAATTTTACATTTTTAAAATTTGGTTTCGAATGATTTTTTTTGTTTTAATAAAAGTACGAGTGATTACAAGAAAGCCAAGATTTATTAAAAGATTAAAACGTTCTGCGTAAACATTGCTCCCAGCTCCCACTATGGTTTACCAAAAAACACATTTACACTGCTATTATAAATCGCTGCTAATAAATTTCCTTGCATGTATGACCTCATACATAAAAGTAAAAAAAAATCCATTTTTCCCAAAAATTTCCTACATACATACATATTAATTACGAATTGCTTGTTGCTTCTTAGAATTGCTTACGGTGTATGTATTTAAATATTAGTTAATAACAAATATTTGAGATGAAGCTGAGCTTTGACTGCAAATGCTAATTAAATACAAAACAAAACTTTGCACAAGTAAATAAATAGATTTTGTTGTTGTTGTATGCCAATGCTTTTTTTAGCGTAAGCCCATAAGTACAATATCTACATACATTCATAAATAGTTTACGCTTTTTAATTATAATTTTTTCACATTATTATTATTGAATGCTGAAACAAATTTTAAGGTCCCGATCCGGAATGTAATTTAAAATGCGGCGATAATGGTTTTTGTAATCATCATAAAATATGTCAATGCAAATCTGGTTACACGGGCCAGTATTGTGAAGCTGCGTTTTGTTTTCCGCAATGCCTAAATGGTGGTAATTGTACAGCGCCCTCAATATGTACCTGCCCGGATGGTTATCAAGGCACACAATGTGAAGGTGGTAAGTTCAAAGTTTTCTTTGTGTGGAGACCTACATATTTTTATTTTATTTCGTTATACTAATTATGGGAAGATAATGAAAGTTTTTTGTTTTTTTCCTCCTCTTAGATCACTTTCGGATAGTTTTAGATTTTTCGAAATTTAAGTTCGAAGTTAGGAATTTGGGAATCCAATAAAAATCCTTTCACTTCAAAAAAACAGTTTTCGAACATGCCACGAAAGTGGCGACACTCATGGTTCGGATAATTCGATTCGATAGCGAACTTTGGCCCAGAGACAGTTTTGGTTACCGTATTACAATATCGAAATAATTTCTGTTGCGAACAGGGAAACATTTTCGGAGTTCTTTTATAACCCCATCCCTCTCTTAAAAATTGTGAGTTGGCAGTAACGAATACAATTTGTAAAACACGGATTTGGTTTTTTCTTTCGACATTTACAGGGTCCCAATAAGATATAAACTTCATTTCATTTTGCATTTTATTTTTTCGAAATTAATGTTCGAATTTGAAATAAGCGCATTAAGGATGCATTTGTAGATTTGAATTGTGTAAAACTAAGTTTTTTTCTTTCCAAACAAAACTTCGATAAAGTATAAATTCCAATTCGTATTTGTAATCGAAATAATAACATTTCGGATGCACTTGGAGATATTAGGATGCATACGAATTTCTGAATTTTTGTCAAAAATGTATGTGTGAAGATAATAGAGTTTTCGAAGAGTTTTCTTGAAATCCAATAAGAACCCTTTCATTATCTCTAAAGAGCTTTTTCGAATTTTATCTCGACAGTCGGGCTTCCGTACGGGAATTAATCGGGTTTTTCACGGCCAATGGCTGTTATTCCTTTTAACCCCTGTTTAATACGCTTCCATCAGTTGATTTTTTGACTTAACATGGCGAAGTATTATTACAACAACAACAAATCTTCTATGCCTTAAAAATGTTTGCTGGGTAAAATAAAAACGTTCCAAAACCTCAGTTCAACAAATGTGTAGAGAAGATAGCAAATAAAAATTAAAAAAAAAAAAAACTAAATTAAGTATTACATATATCTAATCTAAAATACTAAAGACACAGAGCTCGCATCAATTTGTATTATTCAAATACGCTTCGAAATAGCAATCGCAGTTTTACAACCGAATTTAATAATCTCGGTCATTGCCTGATAGAAAGGCGCTTGTTCTGCGCCACAATCAATACCTGTGTCGTGATGTTCTTGTTCCTCATCGCGGAATTTTGTTATTGTTTCGAGTAGTGCCTGTAAGAGGTGGAAAAAATTAACGTTTGTTTTACTCTTCAATTAATTAAATGGGCTACATACCTTATCTGGTTTAGGTGATTCCATAATTTGTCGCAATTGATCGTTGTAATGCTCCACGATGACTGTCTCCACAGCAACCGTACACGCCATGGCTGCTTTTTCGCCCATCAATGCAGTGCCTAAAGTGTTTCGAATATTTCAAATAATAGTTTCAACCATTCGAACATTGAAAAAATTTCACTGAATAAACAAAATTCCAATGCTTCGTGGAGTTTTCGAATTATGACAATAAATAATTTCAACTATTTGAACATTAAAAAAAAAAAATTCGTACAACCTAAAAAATAAAAATTCGAACAGTTTTCGAATATTTTAAATTTTTTGTTGAATTTCTAGTTATTCAAAAAAGCTAAAATCGAATGTTTCGTATGCTTTCAAGTAAATATTTTCTACTATTCGAACATTAAATAGTCTCTACGACTACTACTACTAAACAAAGTTCCAATGCTTTGTTTCGAAATTTTGCCAATAAATAATTTCAACTATTCGAACATTAAAAAACAAATTTCACACAACCGAATAAACAAAACTTGAATAGTTTTCGTATATTTCAAGTAAATATTTTTAATTTTTAGGCATTTTAGTTATTCGAAGAAGCCAAACTCGAATGTTTCGAATGCTTTCAAGTTAAGATTTTCTACTATTCGAACATTAAAAAAATACACATATTTAGTTTGGGCTTTGGTATGTCGCTGAAAAACTCTCAAGACGAGGACCTGGGCATCATAAAAATCATTCCTGATCCTACCATCCCCTCCCCCCTTGTTCCGTCGAGATTGAACACTTTATAAAAAATTATATATTAAAAAACTTCCGACATCTTTGCTCTCTTATCTCATTCACAATTCTTTATCCAAACTCGACCACCTTTCCTGAAAATCCATATAGAAATTATTACTCACCAGCGCCCAAAACGAAACCAGCTACATTCCAAATAGGCAACATTAATGTCGGTCGCACTCTGTGTTCATTAATAAGTTTTTCGAATTCTTTGCGATGTCCCTTTTCCTGTTCCCACATGTGGGCAATCGTCTTGCCCATGGGACCATTACCCAAAACAGCCATTTGTCCTGCATAAATACGATCGGCACCTAATTCACCAGCATGATCCACGCGTATAATCTCATCCGTTAACTTCGTTGGACGTTTCCTTAATGGTATTTTGCTGGATTCCGCATTTTTGTTTGTACTACTTCCTTGTTGTGCTGTGGTATTTTTTCGTTGGTGTTGTAAAACGAGACGATACTCTTTAATGAGACGCGTAGTGTTAGCGGGTGAATATCTGGGTAGTCGTAACATTATAAAGACGAGCTGAAGAAAAGAAAGAAAGACTGGCTACATTCTGTACATTTATTAACAATTTAATAAATAATTTCAAAAATTTATTTATAGGAATCTGTACAGAAAAATGCTTAAATGGCGGCAAATGCATACAGAAGGATAAATGCGAATGTTCAAAGGGCTATTACGGTCTACACTGCGAATATTGTAAGTCTTTATTGCGATATTTTGTGTAAGAGGTGAACAATATGTTAAGAAAAAATTATATATTTTGGGTTCGAAACCTATCTAGGGCATTGAAATGCCACAGAAACGAATATGGCTCTTTTACCCACGGTCGTTCTATTATTCAATATTGGATGGGAGTGCTGTTGGTTCTTAGGAACCTTTTCAAAATGCAAACACATTCTCAACTTTAAAATGGGCAAGGAAACTACCGGAGAGTTACTTACCATTTTTTTACACTTTAACAATATCTTTCCTGATTCGGTACGACTTCGGGACTTATTCTGAACAGTATAAGCTACTATTTATTCCACTTCTGAATTTATAAAGACTCAAATACTCAAAAGGTATCGAGTTTCGCCCTTTTTACTCCGGCCGGAGGGCGCTATTGTAATTACTAAACCCGTATTCTTTTACACAAAATATTTCTTTTTAAACATGTTTGTATGACAAACTTAATGTAAAACTATCTCGTGAATTCACAGCCAAATGCGTTATTCCCTGTAAGAATGGCGGTCGTTGCATAGGCACCAATATTTGTCGCTGTCCGAGCGGTTTGCTTGGTAATCATTGCGAAATCGGTCGTCGTCAACGCTCCACCTGCAAACGTCCATGCAAGCATGGCGTATGTATGCCGAATAAGACATGTAAATGTGATCGCGGATTCTATGGACAATTTTGTAATGCCAGTACGTAACTATTTGAGTCAAAATAATAAATGGGAATGGTGCAACTAATTTTCCATAATTTTTTAGGAGTTAAAAAACATCGTAAAATTCACAGATAGATGTCGCAATAAATGTTTGGAGAGATCTTTACTCGAAAATTTACCATCAATGTGCATCGCCAGTTGCTTGTAAGAATACAATGAATTTGTAAATTTTGTATTATAACGATGAGTATAACTACATTTACGTTTATTTGTTTGCAAATCTATTTATCGCTGACTATAGTTATCTGTTGCATATATACAAACTTGTTCTCTTACATAGTTTTTTATAAAAAAATATTTAATATATGTATGACCAACTGTGGCACTTTACAATCGTTTATTTCTAGGAATATTGTGATACAATTTTTTTGTTCAATTAAAGTAACAAAATTTTACTTCAAGGAAGTCTGAAAATGTCTTTATATTATAAGTAAGCATTTTTATAAAATAAAACAAAATTTAATATAATTTCAAAGCGATTTTTTCGACCTCGTTAATAAGATAGGACAACGAACAGTGAGAAAATGCTGACATATGTAGAGAATGAAAAAAAGTGAGTAAGTAGAGCTCAAGATAGAACGCCTCAAGTATGTAACATGTAATTTAAAAATTTGTATTCCACTTCTGAATTAAAGGAAAGCAAATCCAATACTCCGACCTTTTTGGAAACGGTCTAATATTTTCGCCACTCTGGTATATTTTTTTAGCTCTTATGTATGAAATATCTTGTTATGTTTTTTTCAAGCTTTCTGACATTAAACGGAAATTTATAGGGCTGTGGTAAAATGTGAAAACCTCTGTACCCTGAAAGTGTAAAAATGAAGTTACTACATATTTTTTAAAAAAACTTAATTTTTATTTACTAAAATAATAGAGTAAAAAGTATTTTAAACCATTTATGATCGTTCCTTTTTCTTCACAACGGGCTTCGGCGCACAACCCTCCATATACAATCGCAATGTTTCATCGTCCATTTTCTCATTTTCCTTCGGAGGTTTATAATCAGCTACATGATCCACACGCACTGTGCGTCCCAACAATTTAATACTATTCAAGTTATCTACAGCCAAAATAGTCGAGCGTTGATCTTCGTAACATATAAAGCAGAATCCTTTCGATTTTCCAGTGGCTTTATCCCGTATTAAATTGATATTAACGATTTCTCCATACTGCGAAAATACACAGATTACATCACCTTCAGTCAGAGTGTAAGGTAGACCACCAACGAATATCCAAGCTGAATCTTTATACATTTCATGCCATGATTTTTTACCGCCTTTCAAATCCGTCTCACTGAGTTTAAGCACATTTTTTATATTTGTCATAGTATTCATGATGATGATGAGGTTTGTATGTGATATATGTGTTCCTGTAGAAAGCGTCATAGAATTGGTGGATTTTTAGTAATCGCATTATTGTTCATTCATTTTATAAAGGTTATTTTTCTCACATATTTCTGTAACGAGTACACAACAATAAACTTAAAAATTAAGAAAAAAAATTTAGCGTTGCTGCCGCTGCTACTTGCTGCTTTGTCATGTGATCGTTTCTTTTTGTATTTGTATTTAAGGATAAGTAAAAGTTTAACCTCTTACAATATCCAGATCGAGGACGAGAAAGAGTGGCTCGAGTCTCCCTTGTGAACCCGGTACGCCTCGGTACTCCCTTGCGAAACTTCCCGATTGTCGTGGTAGCGATTTGGTATGACCAGTGGAATCTTCGAGGTCATGTCACCCAACCCGCCGTAAAGGATAGGTAATTAGATGGTAAACATCATATTCATAGATCAACCATCGAGTTGCACGTCATTCCCTTTGTGCATATTAGTCGCCTCTTTCGAATGGTATGCCTAACCCGGCTCGGTGCAGAGGTCGTCAGTATAGAGGATCTCCATAGGAGACGATAAAGATAGAAAGAAGTTAAACGGTATAGGGGATGGAAACAAACATGTTTTTTGAGCATTGCTCTTAAGTCAACAACAACGCTACCAACACATCAAAGTAATTGGTTTAGCCTCGTCGTGAACATTATGGATTTCCAGACTAGCAAGGTATGTCACCATGGAACTTGTTCTTTCACTTTAAAGAAAACCTCTATTTGGTTGTTGTTGTAAACAATGCATTGCCATGCCTAGAGTGAATGATCATTCCGAAGATCTTGTTGTTGTTGTAGCGAGGTCTACCCCTGCGTAAATGTCAGACAGGGTCACCCCGAGTGTATTGCTCTTGGCCGGGTCGATATAAGAAAACGGCCCGGGTCGTTTCTTCATCAAGCTCTTCTAACGGGAGTCCAAGGAAACGCAGTTTCAAAAGGGTTGGACCAGAGAGACACGGGGGTTAGAAGAGTAGGTTCAATTGAACAGTTAAAGAGATGTAGAGTGTCATAGGGGACATACCACATGAAGGGCATGTGTTTGAAATGGTGTCATTTAGGCTGGATAAGGAAGTGTTTAACCGTTACAGTATCCAGAGCGAAGCTGTGCCGTAGTAACTCTAGTCTCCCTTGGTAAGGTGCGTTCTTCTTCAGCAATATCGGGTGGAAGACTGTTTAAAACGTTATTCACAGGCCGTGATCTATCAAAGGTATCCCCCGACTCAGTGTGGATGTCGCTTATTTCCGCAGATCAAACGGAAAGGTAATATGATGCCGGATCTCGTCATAATGCTTACGGAGATGTCTCCTTATGTTTCTTGGACGCGGGTCTGTGTCCAAAAGATGACGGTTTGGATGTCCTGGCCTTTTCTTTTACATTGAGCAGTTTTGCCTCTTGGTGGAGATGAGACTCAGGAGACATTAGGAGATATCCCGTAGCAGACTTGTAACTTCGTCCAGTTGGTGTTATGCACGTTAGGCGAACATATGGGTGCAGCATAGTCAAAGACTGGTCGATCAATGGCCTTATATGTAGTCAGCAACATTTTTTTACAAGTACTGCCGGCAAGCGACTTGAGGATCTTGTTGCTACCTGTTGTTGTTGTTGTAACGAGGTGTAGTCCTGCCTAAATGTCAGACAGGGTCACCTCGAGTGTAATGCTCTTGGCTGGGTCGATATAAAAAAACGGCCCGGGTCATTTCGGCACGATGGGTACAGCACAAGTACTGGTACCGTTCTCGTAGAACCGGCAATACAAGAAACTATCCATGTAGGCCATTTAGCGTTCCCAGGGTGCACCAACGGGGAGGCGACCTACTCTTACATAGTCATGGACTATAGAGAGCATAGTCAAAGCCTGGTCGGCCAATGGCGTTATATGTAGTCAGCAACGTTTCTTTATATTTTCCCCGCAAGTACTACCGGAAAGTGACTTGAGGATCTTGTTGCGACCTCTTGTTGTTGTTGTTAACAGCAAAACACTCCCCGAAGGTTTTGGGGAGTGATGCCGAAGTTGACAGTCCTTGGCCGGATATGACCCTGGTACGCCAACCATCGAGTAGCACGTCAATTACCTATGTGCATATTAGTCGCCTCTTACGACCGGTATGCCTACCTCGGGCATATTCTAAACCCCTAACCCGCAGGGGTTATAAATATTACTATTCACTCCAGAATAATTTGGGTTATTACCAGAACGTACTACTGCCGGCTCTGTATATGCAAATTACTATCCCCATCCATAGCACTCTCATAAATATATGTAAAACTTTTTACCTTTACAAAACACACCAAAACTTACTAAAGATGAAACGCCGCGTTCCAAAACAATTAAATATTTAATGCATCCATTCAATTTAACATGTTTCGCTATCAAATACAAACTTTGTAACTTAAAAGCGGCATTGTTTAATATTTACTTACCACTTTTTAAGTTTGTTGTGAAATTCTGGATATTACGGCAAAAATTTACCAATGAAATGCAATTCTCGGAAACAGCTGTTTGTAAACACCAAATTCGGGGATGATAAAAGCTGCTTCGACTTTATGAGTATATCGACTTTTAGAAAAATAATCGACTCTGCTCTGTACTCTTAAATCAGGCATAGATGTTTTGAATTTTTTGTTATTTTAATCTTTCATATTTCTTGTATATTTCACAAAAAGTAAAAAAAAAAAAAAATTTAAAAATAAAAAAAATTCTAAACAAAAAGAACCATTGCATTTTCGAAGCAAATTTTAAGTATATTTTTTTCATATGTACACCCTGTACACTGGATACCAAAAACTGCGCATCAAAACAAAACACAATAAACATTGTTAAAAGAGAATGGAAAAGTCAGCTGACCAAAGAGGAAATAATTTCGACGAAATGACTCCCAAAAATATTGACGATCCGGTGGAAAGCAATGCGGGAGCCACCACCGCCAATGTTGATGACTCCGATTTGCAAGGCGAGTGCACATTTTAATTGGTTGTAATTGTTTTTAAACGTGCTTTTAAATTTTTCCAGAAGTGGCCGCAGTCAACGCAAGTCTCGATGAGCTAACACAGGCGCTGGATTTCTTCGAACAACGCACCGACGATATCATATCACAGCTCAAAGTATTACTTGACTCGAATCGTGAGATACGCCAACAAATAGCTCAGGATAAGGAATTGGATATGACAGCGGCTTTGGCTGCAGCAAACATAAGTTCGGGAGGTAACAACAAAAAGGCAAGCGGTGATGCTGATGAGCAAGTAGCTGAGAGCAGTAATGATATTGAGGAATAGGTGCGGTTTGAGAAATTTAATCATCTCCAGCAAACATGATGTGAATGTGTAAAGAAAAGTATTAATATAACAACGTGTAATTTTCGTTAACATTCGTTTACATTTGTTTAACTATTTAGCTTAAATTTATATGTGTGTGGACATGAATGTTGTACAAAGAAAAACAAGTAAAAAAAAAAAAAAATTGTAAGCTCGAGGATTTCCTATTTCATCATCGTGCAACCGATTGAAACTAAATTGAGAGAGGTATTAAGAGAGAGAACTACACCTTTTCCAACTGTATTTCGAAAAAAAACCAAATGTAGTTCAGAAAACCACAAATGTGTTTCAGAAAATATGAAATGAATTTTAGAAAAGATCAAATGTACCTATTTCAGAAAACAAAAATTGTGTTTCAGATATTTTAATTGTATTTCAGGAAAGATGAAATGTATTTGCGAATAGCGCAAATGATTTTCAGAAAAGAGCAAATATATTTCAGATAACAACAAATGTGTTTCAGATATTTCAAATGTACTTCAGAAAACCTCAGTTGTAACCCAGAAAAGCTCAAATGTATTTTAGAAAGTATCAAATTAATTTCAGATTTCCCAAATGTATTTCAGAAAACCTTAAAAGTATTTCAGAAAACCACAAATGAATTTCAGAAAACCTTAAAAGTATTATTTCAGAAAACCACAAATGAATTCCAGAATACTGAAAATGTATTTCAGAAAAAGTCAAATGTTTTTCAGAAAAACTCAAATGTTTTTCAGAAAAACACAAAGTTTTATAGAAGAGAATCCTGGTTGAAAAAAGTAACGTAAAATGTAGTTTGTGTAATAAAATAAAAAAAATTGGAACAAAACGACATTTTAGAAAAAAAAAAATGATGCTACCTATAACGACGTCGACAGGATACGGGACTTATATGCTTATTTATTTAACTTTTTTATCCATTACTTCATAGTAGTATGTTTACGTAAATTTGGAAGAGATAACCAAATTGTAGAAAAAGGAATTATGCAGCCTATAACGACGTCGACAGGATACGAAACTTATATGGTAATTTATGTATCTTTGTATCCACTACTTCATAGAATTGTACATTGAATTCATATTTAACTTTTTCTGAAATACATTTGAGCTTTTCTGAAATACATTTTTTATATTCTGAAAATACTTTTTAGGTTTTCTGAAATACATTTGAAAAATCAGAAATACATTTGACTTTTTCTGAAATACTTTTTCTATATTCTGAAAAACATTCGGCTTTTTCCTAAATACTTCTTCTGTATTCTGAAACTAATTTGTGGTTTTCTGAAATGCTTTTAAAGTTTTCTGAAATACATTTGATATTTTCTAAAATACATTTGAGCTTTTCTGAATTACAACTGAGGTTTTCTGAAGTACATTTGAAATATGTGAAATACATTTAGGGGTTTCTGAAAAACATTTGAGCTGTTCGGAAATACGGTTTATCTTTTTCTGAAATACATTTGGAAAAGGTGTAGTTCAATAATTTTATTTTAATTCATTTTCTTAACTCATTTTATTTTATTTGATTTTATTTCAATTTATTTTATGGTAATCTACTTTTGTTAATTATGTAGTTTTATTTTAATTTATTTTATTTTAATAATTTTTTTTTAATTGTATTTTAAGTCATTTTATTTTAATTTTTATTTCTTTAATTTCTATTTTTATTTAATTTATTTTATTTTATATTATTTAAATTTAGTTTTAATGTTTTTTATTATATTCTTTTTTAATTTACTTTAAGTATTTTATTTTAATTATTTTTATAAATATTTTTAATTTTTTTGCTGGCTCGAGATCAGAAAGGTCGCTAAAAAAAAAATTAATTAATTTTATTTCAAATCATTTTATTTTAATTAATTTTATTTTATTTATTATAATTTTATTTTAAATCATTTTATTATAACTAGTTTAATTTAAATTTATTTTATTTAAAGTCCTTTAATTTTAATTTATTTCATTTGAAGTCATTTGCAGGCTTCCCCAAACTGCAATATGCAAAATGATAAAGTAGGAAATGTTCCCCCTTGACTACTTCTTTTGTTCCAGCAATTGTTTTGTCGATACCTCAAATAATTGTTTGTTAATAAGTTTTAATTGTGCCACTTCAGCGCGTAAACGCGCTATCTCCTTTGCCGACTCTTCGTCTGTTGTCATTGTCTTACTTGTTGAAGGTGCTTCTGCTGCTGCTGTTGTTGTTGCTTCTGACGCCTTAGCAGCATGCTTTGTAGACGTTTGTGGCTTATCTACAGGATCGAAAGGATATTTTGGCTCGGGCCACCATTCGTAATTTGTATCTGCATTGTCTGCCGTGATAAAAACTTCGATAATCTCATTATTATCCTCTTCAGGTGGATCAAGCATACGACTTAAATTTGCGCCAAATTTACGCGGTGGCTTATTCTCTGGTTTGAATATATTTGGATCGGTGAGACGCAGCTTTAAATTTGTTATAGGTCCTTTATGTTGCATCTTTTTTATAAGTTGTCGACTATTAGTGTCCCAAATGCATACTTGTTCGTCGTGGCCGCCCGAAACCAAAGTACGGCCATCTATCGAAAGCGCTAAGCAGCTAACAATGGTGCCCTCTTTGTGACCTTTGAAAATATTGGAATGCTCCTGTTCCATGTGTACTTCCTGTGCAAGAGGGAAAATAAAGTTAATTCAAGTTTATAAATGAAGTAGCAATATTTCACTGAGCGTGTCATATATGTATTTACCTTGCTGGAAAAACCCTTATCCAGATTAAATTCATAAATGTTCCCCTCTCCCGTGCCCACATACACTTTAGTTTCGAAGCCATTTGCCACCACACTATGTAACGCCTCAGCAAATACAACAGTGAGCAGCAGCGCCTCATGCAGCAAATCATAGACCTTACAAGTGCGATCCAACGACACAGTGTACATAAAAGCGCGTATACCACCAAAACCAATATAAATATCAGTCACGGGCAAACCATGATCGGTAAATGTGTACACAGGCGTTTGGCTCTCTTCGTCGCGTGCACATGCCGTTGTCAAATTCCACACCATCACGCTACCATCTTGACCTGCAGTCGCAAAATGTGAATCATCATCGAAACGTATACAATTTATGGGCTGGAAATGCTTGGCGATCGAATTCAACATTTTGCCATTTGATAAACGCCAAATGTATATGGTTTCCTGTACAGCTGCTAAGAGGTAAAGTTTGTCTGCTGATAACGCAATCGAGTTTGCGCGTCCAGGCAGCACAAAACGTGAATAGGTTATTTGTTGGTGTGAATTTATTGGCCAAACATGTAGTAGTGGTTTTGTACTATTCGCTGCTACTATGTAATCATCCTCGAGCAAAAAGAGGCCATGATGTTGCATGACGCCAGCACTTTTGTATGACATTAATTGAGTGCCTGTTTTGTAGTCCCATGCTGTAATGGAAGCTTGTGATTCATTAGAGTCGGTGGTGAAAAGCACTTCAACTAGTTCCATCATTTTCAATTAAAGTTCTATTAAAATATAAGTAATTGTTAGTTAATGGTGTCACTTTATTTAACTTAATATATTTACGGCAGTTTTTCGTGGTAGCATTGGAAAACACGTGCCGGATTTGTTTACGTTTTTGTTGGAGCACAAGCCCAAACGGCAATTCAGATTACAAGTACAGAGGTGTTATAAACTGACCAGCTGTTGTAAAAATGTTAGGTATGGCGGCTTCAATCGAAAAAGTCGATTACTCAAAAATCGATTTCGGAGGAGTTTCGCCTCCCGACAGAATTGTAAACAAACCACAAAATAAAATTAAAATTAAACAAAATAAGTAAAATAAAATAAAGTATCGGGTTATATCAGCGATTCTGACGGAGCTTTCTCTTGGGAATTATTCGGGAAATTCGATAGATATGTCATCGACTTTTTCGAATATTGGCAGCACCGAACTACCACCAACGGCAATTGAAATGTCAAATGTGGACTAAAAATAAATAAAAACAGCTGATCCAATTTCATCTTCCAGAGAATTCGTAAACTCAGCATTAATTTAAATAAATATTATATTATGTCTGGTGTGCTCGTAATTGACGGCAGCTACTTGGAAGGCGGTGGACAAATTCTGCGCAATGCACTCAGCTTAAGTTGCATTCTCAGCCGTCCCATAAAAGTGATCAACATACGCGCCAATCGCCCTAATCCGGGACTATCCAATCAACACTTGTACGGCTTGAATCTACTACAACAGATCACCAATGCACATGTACGGGGCAATGCATTAAAGTCCACTGTAGTCGAATTTCATCCAGGCGACATACATTCGGGGCGTTACAAAGTCGATACACAAACTGCAGCAAGCGTAGCGCTAGTGTTGCAAGCGGCGCTCCCCGTACTCATATTTGGACGCTGCACAACCGAGTTGGAGCTTATTGGCGGCACAAATGTGGGCATGGCACCACAAGTGGACACAATGACAGAAGTGCTGCGTCCCAACTTGGAAATGCTTGGTGTTTCATTTGATTTTGATCTCATATATCGCGGCTACTACCCACGCGGTGGCGGACGTTGCCAAGTGACCATACCAGCGGTACGTAGCCTAAAACCCATTGATCTAATACAATTTGGCAGTGTAACTGAGATATGTGGTTGGTGTTTTGTTGCTGGCAAATTGCCTGCTCGCATTGCCGATGATATACGAAAAGCAGCAGAGGAGGAAATAACGAATGTGTGCCGTATACAACCACAGCTAGAGTCGTACAAAGAGAATCCTAAAGTGGCACGCGATAATTGCTCTGGCATCATATTGAAAGCTGTTACCACAACTGGGTGTACTTTGGGCTCTTCGGCATTAGGCGATCCGGTAGTGGCTGGGTTTGCTATGGGACGTAAAGCTGGCAAGGAGTTAGTGCAGTATTTGACTGAGGGCATTTGTGTGGATAGTCATGTACAGGATCAGTTAATTATCTTTATGGCATTGGCGGAGGGTACATCACGTATTCTAACAACACCACTGACAAAACACACACGCACCGCAATACATGTGGCTGAACTAATGACGGGCGTTAAGTTTAATATTGAGAAAGATAGCGGAAGTGTTATACTATCATGTGATGGTATCGGTTATCGTAATAAGCAGATTTGAATTTAAATATAATTGACCCATATTTATTTATTAACTTTAATAGTTGATACTTGTCGACCCGTCAACGCAGAAGTAATAACTTTCAGAAGAAAGTTATTAAACGCATCCCCTGTGTGAAGTAATGTCACTCTTCCAGAGTTTTAAGAAGATAATCTTATAGGAGTGAAATCATTAGGCTCAGAATGGGATTGCATCATTAGGCTCAGAATGGGATTCCCAAACTAGCTTAACCTCTGTTACACTGACACTTGGAGAGCACCCTTCTCAAGAAACTCAACGGCGAATCACTATTTGCCAGCAAGTGCTACTTTAACTGAGTAAGCAATTGGGAAGTCCATTCGACGAACAAATTCTTTCGAGAAAAAAGTTCTCCGCAAGAGTTATGATTTTTCCGTGATGCTAACGGCGAGCAACGAAGGAAATTTACGATGAGCTTTAAGTAGATCTGACTATAGTGCAGCGAAGTAAAGCCAAAAGGCTCCTTCGGCTGGGTTATTTTATGCGAATAGATGAAGAAGCTTCAGCCCTAGAACCGTGTATGTTTTCTTTGTAATTTTATTATGTAGTACTATACTAAATACGTCTAAAAATTGCCAAAAAATGTGCACCCTTATTACGCACCACCTTTGCGCCTTCTTCGCTGCTTTGATACAATTTTGGTGTAATTGGATCGGCAATCTAAAAACAAGAATTAAATGTAATATTTAAAAGCAACTGAATATTAATGCAAACTCACTTCTTCCTCTTTTGTTAAACGTTCATATAACGCATGTTGCTCCATATGCTGCACTATCCAATTATGCAGATCTTCAACATCGGTCATAGTATAAACTAGTCCACTTTTTCTCAACACATACGCATACTCGGATAGTAACGCTTGATTGATGATACGCCACTTGTGTTTGGCGCGTTTAAAATGTGGATCCGGATACAAAAAGAACATTTTATCCAGCTGCGCTTTGCGAAAATAGTTGGGTAAATATTTCATGGCATTCGTGCGCAGACAAGCTATATTGTTGTATTTTCCCTGGTGCAAAATGCGTAGAGCTTTGATGCGATCCATGACATAGTCAGAAACTTTCACGCGGATTTCCAAACCAATAGCTAAACGTTCAGGAAACATTTCACCAAGTGTGACCAAAAATCCGCCATAGCCGCAGCCAATATCGGCGAATTCTACTTGCTGGTCGTTCGTTTTATTTGGATACAGCTCCAGCCAATTGACTTCATCCGGATGTGCGGGACTAAAGTGTAAATTGTGTTACTCAATTGTTTTTGTAATTATTGTATCAACTTACTAGTCGAAGCAGTGATCCGCAATGGGATTGGAATGCGCGCGTTGCCGATAGTAACGTTTTTGTGGCAGCGATATGCTGCTGCTTTCTGTCTCCTCTACCATTTTTGTATTTGTTTTAGGTTTCGCTGAGTTCCAGCGGACTTACTTCAACTTGTATGCCGCTTTACACAAAATAACAAAAAAATATGAAAAAAATTACTACCAAATTGCATGCTTCTTCAACAGCTGTTTTATAACACCTCTGAACTTGTGTTAGGGTTGTGGGTAAATAATCGTTCTAACATCAATCGATAGGTTTTTATTCGGTTCCCTCTTATTTATTTTGCAATGCATTCATCAAAACGAATGCTATGACCCT
Organism: Campiglossa producta; assembly: GCA_964058755.1. Classification (NCBI taxonomy): domain Eukaryota; kingdom Metazoa; phylum Arthropoda; class Insecta; order Diptera; family Tephritidae; genus Campiglossa; species Campiglossa producta. Next base: position 106,051,823 of record CAXKVI010000005.1, read on the forward strand.
GCGAAAATCGAGAGTACTCTATTTCATATCCAAAGGGTACTCCAATTGGAGCATTAGAGTACTCCAAATGTAATCCTTTTTCATATAAAAATTGTGCTCCAATTAACATTGCGATGTCCTAGGACTGGACCACATACTCCAACCTTCGCTTTGTTTCTGCTACTCCATGGAGTAGCTACAGTCAGAATACTTTGCAATGTACTCCAATGTTGTTACTCCTTGAAGTATAAACTGTCAGAGTGATAGTGTCGTGATTTTCGTCGATAAGGCACGAGCAATGATCGGTTTTCAAAAAGGTGAAGGTGGTCCGGAGTACTCCACTATCAAAAAATTGGAACACATAATCCAACGAAGAAGGTTTATGCTAAAGGTTTTCTATGGTAGATTTCTTGTGACTTCCTCTTACAGAATACCGGAATCATCTCAAGTCACAAATATTGGGATGTTGTTGATGTTGTTGTTGTTGTAACGAGGTGTAGCCCTGCCTAAATCTCAGACAAGGTCACCCCGAGTGTATTGCTCTTGGCCGGGTGAATTTAAGAAAACGGCCCGGGGCGTTTTGGCACGATGGGTACAGCGCATGTACTAGTACCGTTCTCGTAGAACCGGTAACACAAGAAACTAGCGATGTAGGCCATATAGGACATTTAGCGTTACCCCCGGGGGAGGCGACTTACTCTTACAACCCAAGGCGGCATCCATGGTATTTATGTGCAGAACACCTTTCTGAGTTGGCGGTCTTTGGCCGCGCTTATTGTAAATAACCCTGGGCTACGCCATGCCACTTCCGCTTGGTTGCCTGAACCGTGGCCTGCGACACGGTACGAAACTAATGTATAACTTTCAAAAAAGAACCTCCAGGGCACTTCGCGAAATGGCCCTGAGTTAATCCAACGCCTGGCCATGCCAAGTCCGGGTGTGTGCTAAACTTAATAAACCACTTACTCCAAAAAAAAAAAATGTGCCCAGAGCCGATTGCTTTTTTAACTTTTTATAATAGAAATACACAATTTTCATAGAGAAAAGTGTGTATTGCATTGCCTACAATATTTTACTATCTAATAATACCGTTAACAGGACATTTTTTTGTTTTTTTTTTAAACAGTTTTATTCATTTTATTTCATTTTTTTTTGAAAAAACATAGTTTTCATATACAAATTTTACATAATGTTAGGAGTGTTGTACATCAAATGAGAGGTATTTTTATTACCTAATTATTGGTATTTAACATTTTCTAATCCGATAAGAAACAACAGGTGGAGGATGACTTGTACTCCCTTGGGGTTTCCAATTGGCGTCCGTTATCGCTAAAAAGGAATGACTGGCGTGCTTTGATACGAAACGGCCAAAATCGCTTAGGCGGTTAAGCGCCAATAAATGATGATGAATCCGATAAGTAGTTTAAAAGATATTTCGATTAAAAAAAAAATTGCCCTTTCACGTGGATCTACCCCTAAAGTTTTTATTTGCACCAAAAAAAATTATTCAACTTTTCGCAAATACTGCTATCGATTCATGTATATTTTTTTTTTTTATTTGCGAAATGTATGTATTCTGCACTTATGCCTACGTTTTTTAACCCCTCCCATAATTTTAGCTTAATTTATTACCAAGTGACAGCTAAGTATAAAATTGCGGAGATGACATAGCTGCAGCAATTTGCAGCGCATTTTCGCGGCGTAATCTCATTGTGAGCTAGACTCTAGTTAAGCTGCTTTGAAATGATTGACGTGAATGTAAACATGCCATAAAGGTATACAAAATGTTAACGCCAGAGTTCCCTCAACAGTTAATGCAACCCTGCGCACCTTATTTTTCGCCCTGCGACTGACTGACATTTCAATTTAGTCTTTTCTTTTCGCCATTACCATGGATCAATTGATAAGCGACTCTTTCACTCTCAGAGCAAGCTGTCAAAATGCACATTTTTTATAACATTAACCCGTGGTGCCATATCCTAAAAAACTAAAATTGGGTATTTTTAAGAAATTAGGTGGAATTTGCAGTTTACACACCACCATGAGGTATGCAAACGGCGCGTTACCGAAGTTTTTTTTGGGTTGGGTGCTCGGTTCCCCGGTAGGCCTATATCACCCATTTGTGCTTTAATATATAATTTTAATTTCTGTAACTTAAAAATAATTTCATAACATAAAATGATAAGAATTAAAAATAAACTATAAAAATAAAACATAATTCAACAAAACTTAGAAAAACTGAACATGGTGTAATCAAATAAATAAGAACTAAAATATATAATGAAATAAAAAATGTGAATTAAAAGTAAAATTATAATTCAAAAACTTAGGTAACTTTTAAATATATAAAACTAAGATAAAAAAGAATTAAATCTAATTTTGTATATCTTAGAAATAATAAAATTTTGTAAAATATCACAAATAAAAGAGATCAGGACTCAATTTTTGGCACGGTTTTAAACGATATTACACAAGACCCAGTCTTCAATAGGAATAATTACTAGAGTAATTGACTTTGGTTGAAAACTGAAGCTGAAGAGGAAATTCTAAAGTTTGGAAATATGATTTTATAAATGCGACATGCACAAAATCTTTGTTTTGAAGTTTGGGGTACTCAACTTTCTATTCTAAAGCTTCAAATGGAAAAATATTCGAATCCTTACGTGAAATGGAGTTCGCAGGCGTACAAGTATTTCGAACGAGTTCCGCCTACACCCAAGCGATGCAGCCATAAAGCATATCTACACAAGAGTAATTGCTTAGAATCGAGTCGAATGTGAGTTAATTGGTTAATGCTAGTTACACGAAGCCATTTAAGTGAAAATTGATTTTTTCGCTGTGAGACTTCATATAAGATTCTTCATTTAGGTTTTTTTTTTCATTTAAATTTGTTCGTGATACTGGCTGTTAGTGATTTTAACTTTGTACTTTTTAATCAAATGCTTTATTTAAATTTTAATATTAAAAAATGTAACTAATGTAATGTAACTAACTAGAACTTCTGATTAAAATATAAAAACCTATGGCATATCTACTATTTTTGTATGATCACTTGCCTCTCATAATCTTTCTCTGGATTTGGAAAATTAAAGACACGATGTCCTCCAGCGCATCCAATTATTTTTCGGTTTCGGCATCATTTCCCTAAAAAAAAACACAATTTGTACATTATTTTTCACTTTTTTTGTAGTAAATATCACAAAAATATAAAATATAGACACGTTTCCAACTGACAAGTTAAGACTGGCACTCATCTACCCAGCACACACACTACCAGTAATTATGCCGTAATTATCAGATAATTTTCCAGATAGGTATTCAGTTAAAAAGCATAGGCTTTGGGATAGAATTATCCTATATACTTCATGTACATGTGAATTAATAAAGTACAATAATAAATACGAAAACTGGAGTATACCAGCAATTTCTTTGATATATCCCAGGAATTTCACCAGAACACTGCCTGTAAACTAACAGGTAATTTATTGGTAGTTTTAATGAAAATTTACCAATATTATCCTTGATAATTACTTTTCAAATACGTAAAAATATTTTTACAAATACTAGTTTACTAAAATATGTCTTCAAATATTTGTAGTTTGATGGTATTTTTCTTAAAGGTATCATAGCTATTCTTGGTAAATTGTGAGTAAATTTCAGTGAAATATACTGATGGTTTCCTTTGCTATTCCCTGTAATATACGGATATTTTTTCAGGCAGATTTCATATTTTACCAGATTATTGTCTTACGATTATGCGGAAATATGGCTTCAAATTCCAATATTTTTCCAGTATTCTCCTCAGTAGTTTAAATAAAAGCTACCAATATTTTGCTTGAGAAATACTTACTTTTCGAGAATTCCATATTCTAAATTAAGTACGAGTTTATTTAGGGCTTTAAGAAATAATCTTTTCATTTATTAAAATGGTAAACTTTTTAAAACGTATTTAAAATGAACGTAATTAACATTCAATGTGAATAATAATATATCATGTATATAATATAATCAGGCAGGTTCTGGCAATTCACTTCCGAATAAAATGTGTGAAAATTTCGAAATTCCTATGTAATTTGACAAAATTTTCACCAATTTCAATTGAACATAACGAATGTTTAACGAACAGGTTTAATTTAAAAATAGGTTTGTTTATTGGGCTGCTCTAGCTTACGCCAGATTGAGATATTTCACAAAATTGTGTTTAACGAACACTTTTCTTGCTCTAGGTTGCTCTATCTTTTGTTTCATGAGTACGCTCAAAGCAAAACTAGAGTAATCCAGATCACAAATTTCTGCTCCAGCTTTTTTTATGGAGTAAGTTAGAGCAGAGAAGCAATTGTAAAGCAGGAAAAAATAAATTTTTGAAAACTTCAAAAAAATTAGTTTGCAAGAAAATCAATATTTTTGTAAACGTGAATTTGCATTAATTTTGAAGATTTAAACAAAAAAACCAAATAAAAGGAAACTATCTAGATTCAAGTGTTTCATGGCATTTCTGCTCTGAGTTGCTCTATTTCTATTTTGACAGCTGCCCTGCTCTGCTCTGCTCTAACCTGCTCTGAACTTTATTTTGGTCAGTAAACAAACCTAATGTGTTTTGTTGCTAAAATTGAAATACTCCGTCCTGCTCGCTACTTGCGCTTGTATTTGCTGAGCTCCTGGCCTGTTTAATATGTTTGAATCTGTTGTGGGCCAGATCGATCGATTTTCGCATCATTTTTTCAAACGTTTTTCGTCCTAAAGTTGAAAATGCAGCTGTGAAAAAGTAAATATTACACATAAAATTTTAATTCAATTTTTTTAATGATTATTTTTGCTCACAAATTCGAGCGTTTCAAAAAAGAATGTATCCTTTCGGAACCATGCTCCACAGTTTTGTTAAGATCCTAAAATGTGCCGGGCTCATATTTTCAGAGCCTTACTTTCGCATCTAAACAAAACATGCACCATTTTTAACGCTCGAATATATTTACATTGGGGTGATTGAAAAAATGTAATGACAATGATTTAACAAGACGATACACAGCTTGATGATGACAATGATGATGATATTGCCTATTTAAAAATAAATTTCAAAATTTATTTTACTTATTTACCTACTAATTTCTTTTACTTACTTATTTTGCAAAATTATGGACCACGACTCGTCTTCGTTGATGGATGATGTTTACCTATCTCAATTGTGTTCTGGAATGAAGTGAACATTTTTGAGTGATCAATTGATATTTTTGTAACTTGCTACTTGTACTTACTCATATTTTCAAATATTGTGGTAAATATTGAGTATTTCACTTGAAAAATACCGGATATTGTTTCACGCCTAAAAAATGAACCTAAATTTTAAACCCGTATAAAGTTTAATCAATTTTTCAAACTTTTTTGTACATTATTTCAAACCGTTAAAATACCTACAAAGATTTTCAATTTCTTTTGGTTTCGATTTAATATATAAATGAAAAAGCAGTCTAAATTTTTTATGTTTGGTTTGTTTGAATGTAATTGAATTTTGCCCACAAAAACTTCATTTGCGTCATAGCTCAGCGGTAGAACAGTCGGCAGTAACTCCTGAGCGTGTTCGTTCGAATCCTGCCAGCTGCCACATTTTTTTTTTTTAAACTTTTCGGTTTAATATTAAAACTTTTTGACTTGAAAGTTAAAACCTTTCGGTCTAAAATTTAAACTTTTGGGTTTGAAAATTTAAATTTATATTTGAAAGCCCATTCAAGATTGAATTTTGCCAACAACATTTATGTGTGCGATGTAGCGCAGTGGTAGAGCAGACGAGCATGATGCGGGGAGTCTTGGTTCGAATTCCCGCCAACGGACAAAAAGTTTATTTTATCTTTAAAACATTATTAAAACATTGCTTGTTTATAATCGAAACCCGATTCATTTAGAAAATTTTCATGAAAACTGGTCTAGATTGAATTTGAATCCAAATTTGGTTTGGCCATATATGTAGTCCAAAAAAGTTTAAAATTTAGGTTCAAATTTTAAGCCGTGTTTGAATTTCGTATTTATTGTGGAAATATACCGAAACTTTACTGAAAGTTTTTTTTTTCGCATGGAGTCGTATTATTAAAGTAAAAACAAAGTGTATTACGTGGAAAATACCCAAAAACTACTCAAAAAATACCTGGAACATACTTTATTTCTAAATTGGTAGTTTTAAAGGAGCGCTACCGAAATTTCACCGACAACTTTTTTTTCGCTTCATTGGTATAGTGAGTTGGAATTTTTATGATTGTGTTAGTGAGTTTCGGTATACCGATGTTTGCAGGGTACACATTTTAAAGCATTAAAAAAAACTACCTGCTTTTCCAGACCTTTTTTGCGACCAAACTTGTGGCAGCGTCGTTTTTCCAGGTAGCAGCTGTGTATCTACCCAGGAACTCGTTTTTGCAGTTGGCAACACAGCCAAATGCTGGGCTACAAAAGTGCGAGCGTAAAAGAGTCGCCCATCAATTGATTCATGACGTTCATTGATTGAGGTATACAATGATTGCGTTTTTCGTGTAAATTTTCGCAAATTTCCATTTTTATAAATGTTGGATAAACCATACAAATGGTTGCTGTTGAAATCTATCACCAAACGAAGGCAAGTATTGTAAATATGACTGGTGCAGCAGCTACAGCATCAACTTCGGCTAACACAGCCACAACGGCAGCTGGAGGATCGTCTAGCGCTGGAAACCACTCCAGCGGTCGAAATGAAACACAATCCACTTCAAAACCCGCATATCCAAGACTTTTCAATAAAATTGTGCTTACCTTGGAGAATAGCCTGATACCAGAAGCAAAGTTGAAAGCAACACCATCACATGTAGACGGTTTGGATCCAGAAACGGAGAAAGATTTGCGTATACTTGGCTGTGAGCTAATACAAACAGCGGGCATTTTACTGAAGTTGCCACAGGTGGCAATGGCTACGGGCCAGGTTATATTTCAACGTTTCTTTTATTCAAAAAGCTTTGTACGCTATAATATGGAAACTGTGGCGATGAGTTGCGTTTGTTTAGCATCGAAAATTGAGGAGGCACCACGACGCATACGTGATGTTATCAATGTTTTTCATCACATTAAACAAGTGCGCGCACAGAAGTGAGTAAATATTTGTATTGTATTTTATGTATTCTTTGAGTGAAACTGGACCTAACACATTTATTTTTGCAGAGACATAACGCCAATGGTTTTAGATCAGACCTATACGAATCTTAAAACACAAGTCATTAAAGCAGAGCGTCGTGTGCTAAAGGAGTTGGGTTTTTGTGTACATGTTAAGCATCCGCACAAGTTGATTGTCATGTATTTGCAAGTGCTGAAGTACGAAAAACATGAAAAGCTAATGCAAATGGCATGGAATTTTATGAATGATTCACTACGCACCGATGTATTTATGCGCTATCAACCCGAAACAATTGCTTGCGCTTGCATTTATTTGAGTGCACGTAAACTAGGCATACCACTACCAAATAATCCACAATGGTTTGGCGTATTTCGTGTTAGCGAAGATCACTTAACTGATATCTGTTATCGTATAACGGAATTATATATGCGTGCTAAGGTAAGGCTTTTCCAAAAACTTAAAAATATAACTATAAAATAATTCCTCTTTTAACAGCCAAATGTTGAGAAATTAGACGCTGCCGTTGAGGAGTTAAAGAAACATTACGTGGAGTCACGCAATAAGAATAAAGAGCATAATACACCGCCAGCAACAACCACTGTCGATCGTAATAATGGTTCACATAATGCTTGGGGCGGTTTTATACAACGTGCAGTGCCATTACCATTACCACAGGATTCGAAATCATCAGATAAGGATTCGCGTTCACGTTCGCGATCACGCTCACGCTCACGTGGTACACGTTCACGCTCACGCAGCCGTTCACGTTCGGCTTCACCTGGCACAGGCGAATATAAGAGTCGTAACAAAAAATCACATCGTTCACGCAGTCGTTCACGTACTCCACCTGTTAATAAAAAGAAGAAATCGAAGCATTATTCACGTTCACCATCAAGCTCACCACACGCTAAACATCGCAAAAGGTATGTACTATCGATCACTAACCGCAAAAAGAGCAAACAGAAAATCAAGTGGTGGTTGCATTATTACAAACAAAAATCAGATAGGTGACAACACTGAAATCTGACCAAGTAAGTAGCTCTCCCATGACAAATGCAAAACGAAGTAAATAGCTGGGAAAATAACTGAGACTTACTTGGTTTTGCATTTGTCATGGGAGAGCTACTTACTTGATTTTGTTTTGTGACGGGAGAGTAGTGAATATACAAAATATTGCTGGAAGGGAGACACAAAAATTAACTTAAAAAATAGATTAATATATTAAATCAGGGCGTCAATAAGTCTAATTCTTGAATTGTGTTAACATATTAATTTTGTCTAATTTTAGGAAATCATCGCGCGATCATGAACGCAATGATTATTATTCTAGCAAAGATCGTAATCGTAGTAATGATAAATATCGTGAACGTGACAAGTATCAAGAATATAAAGAGAGCAAACATCATCGTAGTTATTCGAGTAAACATCATCATAGCCATTCGAATCGTGAGTCATCACATCGGTCTGAAGAGAAACGTCGTCAAATGGAAATTGAACGTGCTTACATAAAAAGGTAGCTTAACTGCTTGATTATAACTATAAACATACACATATATAGTATAATTCAAAGGACTAATTCATATTTTTCTTCTCTCTACTTTCGTGCGGTACATAGTAAACGAGTTGTTTTGCTCTCGGAATTTCTTAAATAACTTAACTTTTTGTTGTCTGGTATGTCTTTAATAAATAAACAACCTAATAAATTGTATACTTGTAGTTTCAATTATACTGAATAATCAACGAGATTCTAAGTGAACAAACATTTGAGGATTGCTTCTGTTAACGATTGGTTATTCTCGACCTGTTTGAACTCTTAGGCAGCTCTGCTTATTACAGACACGCTAAACCTGTGAACTGGAAAATTTTCGACAACTTCATATTTCAGAAGTGGAATAGATAGGGTTAGGTTCAAGAGGCTGCCGCAGAGGCACACCTAGGCCAGTATTAAAAGGCCCGTTGTGATACCACCAGCACTAGGAAAGTCAGTTCCGGGACCCTGCCATATGGAAAATCCCGGTATTAACGGAATTCTCCACATAGCAGAATCCCCACATAGCAGAATCCCGGGACTGACGTTCCTATACCGACACCGTTACTCCTCCTCGAACCATTTAGATGACTTGATGAAGGCCATCAGGTCCTTTATGTCCAGCTCCGTGACCTGGTGTAGGCTAACCAGGAAGGGAACTCCCAAAAAGCGCATTCTCGCGCCACTTAAAGCCGGGCAGTTGCAGATGAGGTGCTCCACCGTTTCCTCCTCATCATCCTTACAACTCCTACAGCATCGTCGGTAGGGCACACCTAGTCTTTCTGCGTGCCTACCAATGTGGCAGTGCCCAGTTAATACGCCTATTAATATGGAGATTTCTCTTCTCCTTAGGGCATAAATTTGTCTTGGTCTTTTATGATCCCATTTCGGCCAGGTTTCTTTGGACATCCGGCATCCTGGGGATTGCAGCCATCTTTCGTTGGCTTGGCGGAGTGTGTACTCCTTCCGCATAAGCTTGCATGTGGCAAACGGCATACCTAAGCGCTCTTTATCCCGAAGAACCTGCTTTGTCGTCCCTGCCTCGCAAGTTCGTCTGCCCTACAATTTCCCTCAATGTCCCTATGCCCCGGGACCCATGTGAGGTTCACGCGATTCTGTTGGGCCATCTCTTGTAGAGATCGACGACAGCTGAGCGTCAGTTCAGAGTTGAACGAATAAGAGCCAAGGGATTTGATGGCCGCCTGGTTGTCGCTGAATATAAAAATGTCCTGTCCGATAGTGTGTTGGCCTATCCAAGCCGCGCCGTCCATGATTGCTGAAACTTCAGCCTGGAAGACACTGCAGTGATCAGGTAGTCTGAAGGAGAGCTCAAGGTTCAGATCCTTTGAATAAACCCCTCCTCCAACTCTGCCGCCTACCTTCGAGCCATCAGTATAAATGGAAGTGCCGCCATGAGTGGCGGGACTCCGATCCGTGCTCTCCCATTCTTCCCTGCTGGGAATGTTGATTTTAAAACCGCTTTCTCCGACTGTTGTGGTCGCACAACGATCTGTGCTCAGCGGAAGAAAGCTATAGGATCCCAAAATACAGGCGTGTCCAGTAGTGCTTGCGCCCCAGCCGGACGTTTCCCTTAGACGCAGAGCCGATGCTGCTGCCACCCGGTGCCCTTCCAGATCGAGTGGCAAAATGCCAAGAATGGCCTGGAGTGCTTTATTGGGCGTTGTTCTTAACGTACCGCTTATACAGATCATGCAAGATCTGTGTACTTTACCTAGCAGATTAAGGTTTGTTGCCTTGCTCAGCGCAGGCCACCATACCACAGCTCCATAAAGCATGATTGGTCGAATGATTGCAGTGTAGATCCATTTGCATATTTTGGGGCTGAGCCCCCATTTCTTTCCAATGGCTCGTTTGCACCTGTAGAGTGCAATACACGCTTTCTTCTGGCGCTGAAGAACATTCTCCTTCCAGGTTAGTTTCCTATCCAGAACTGAGCCCAAGAACTTGGCTTGGTCAGCCAAGTTCAGGTGCACGTCATTCAGTTTTGGTAGTATTAGCGGTGGTATCTTATAGCGGTTGGTAAAGAGAACCAGTTCTACTTTTCCCGGGTTGATGCTCAGTCCGCAGCGCAAGCACCATGAGGAAACCTCTCGCAGTGCTACTTGCATCAAGTCGCACAGGGATTGTGGGAATTTGCCCCTATATACTATAGCTAAGTCGTCTGCATATGCCACTACCTTCCCATGACCAGACTTGTTAAAGCAGTGTGGAATAGACAAAAAGGCAAGATTTGTTGAAGCTTCTAGAGTATTTGACCCTGTACGCTCGTGTTGGCGTGTAAAGTACGAAGTTATCCCGAGCTCATTGCTATACAAGAGTCATTTTCGGTATGTAGGTCTGTCTGACTTAGACCAGTGAGAAAATTCTTGTATCCATGACAGTCCCACCAGCCAACAATAACAGTTCTCATATAATTTTTGGCTGTGAGACGTCTTATATCCACGACAGTCCCATCTGCCCACAATAACGGTTCTCATATAAGGTGTAAGAGTAGGTCGCCTCCCCGTTGGTGCGCCCTGGGTAACGCTAAATGACCTGCATGGCCCACACGGCTAGTTTCTTTTATTGCCGGTTCTACGAGAACGGTACCCGTACTTGTGCTGTACCCATCGTGCCGAAACGACCCGGGCCGTTTTCTTATATCGGCCCGGCCAACAGCAATACACTCGGGGTGACCCTGTCTGACATTTCTTGATACCAAATACTGGGATTTTGAGATATTCCGGGATCCCAAGAGCCAGGGACTGAACAAATTATTTTTGAAAAATATTTTAAACCAGCACGATCTTCCACTCAGCGTCCGGTATATACTTTTAATTTGAGTGCTTGTCGCAGCCTCTAGTACCTAATAAATTGACCAACCTATAGTTGCATAAGATCTCTAAGCGCACTGCCTTTAAAGCGTGTGACAATCGGCCAATGTAACTATTAATTGAGTTAAGAAATTAATTTATTTCAACATTTCAGGAAATCATGATTAACTGTGCACTGGCGGCTTTTTTTAGACCCATTTTGTCATAGCTAAATAGCTTCAATACATTGATAGGTTTTTTTTTAAATAGATCTGAACTTTGGCTTACTCAGATCTTTTCCTTTATAGACATTCAAGTCACATACCTTTATCTGAGAATTAATTATTTCATTTAAATACATACTAACATTTTAATTGCAAGTGAAGTGCATAAACGAGTAACCGGTTCGGGAAATTCGCATTCGAGTAAAACACCAAAACGATTTGAAGAATAGACATAATTTCTCAGAAAAGCGAAGAATATACACATACCTAGAAACAGAGTTTATATCCGGGAGAACGGAGGTTCTGTGCCTCAAACGCTGGGGAGAGATAACCGGAAACGGGAGAATACTATAGATAAAATTTAGCGAGCGCTACGTTGTTGTTGTTATCGGTGAGACAGTCATCGGCTGGATATGGAGAGAGAATAAAAGAGCGGGTTTTATTTCAGTACATATTTCGGATCGGTGAAAATATCCGGTTCCGCTTTTAGATGGATGGAATAAAACCGTTTTTTTTTTAATACTCAAAATCGCACATCGCTATTAATTATCTTTATTTTGCAAACTGCAAAGTGCACAATTTGTAACATGTGTCTTAATCCAGATTTACGAAATTTTGGAAGTAGGCGGTGCCACGCCTACGCTATTTTTTTGTCCTGTATAGACGTTCAAAATTCATCACTGATCTCTATGAAAATTTCACGCTGGATGTTGTTGTTGTCGTGACGAGGTGTAGCCCTGCCCAAATGTCAGACAGGATCACCCCACGTGTATTGCTCTTGGACAGGCCGATATAAAAAAAAAACGGTCCGGGTCGTTTCGGTACGATGGGTACAGCACAAGTACTGGTACTGTTCTCGTAGAACCGGCAATACGTAGAAATCTGGATTAAGGGGTTTGCTTTATTCGGCACTGGGTATATATAGTTTTGGAATAGTGAGCGGTGCCACTCCCCCAGGCTGTATGAAATTTTAATTCTAAATGCTTTGGGCCCAAATAGTTAATTTAATGAATATGTGTCTTTAAATCATGATTAACAGTTTAGGGGAAGTGAGCGGTGCCACGCCACGTAAGAGTAGGTCGCCTACCCGTTGGTGCGCCCTGGGTAACGCTAAATGACCTACATGACCTACACGGCTAGTTTCTTGTATTGCCGGTTCTAGGAGAACGGTACCAGTACTTGTGCTGTACCCATCGTGCCGAAACGACCCGGCCCGTTTTCTTATATCGACCCGGCCAAGAGTAATACACTCGGGGTGACCCTGTCTGACATTTAGGCAGGGCTACACCTCGCTACAACAACAACAACAACGCCCACATCGTTTTGTGTTGTTCGCCCTATATTGACATTAAATTTCATACCCACCTCTATTTAGCTTTGTCAACAGCAACGGGTACGACAAAGCCTATTTATATTTTTGCAAAGTGGGCGTTGCCACGCCCGCTTGATTAATATTTGGATTTATTCGTCCATTTATCAAAAATGTTTATTGGGTATACATATAAAGATGCAGGAAATAATTGATATTGACAAATATTGTGGTAATCAGCAATAAAGTGAGTAAATTGTCACTTATTCGCCGTTATAAACATTGTATGTTGAAATGCCGCATGAAAAAAACGGACATACATACAAACACAAACAAAAACCAGTTTCAAAATACGTAATCCAAAGCTTATGAGAGTCAACTCGCGCACCGAATTACCACTGACCAAAGTACAGACTACGTACAACTTCAATCAAGATACCCAATCAACTTTTTTGTTTAACTTCAATCTGAACAAAAAAAGTCTTAAACGTCAGTTATCAAATGACAGCTATAACCGTTGAGATAGAATTTTATACCCAGTTGTGCTACTAACAGGGGTTTGCAAACTACAAAAAGGCATCGAGATTTTACTATGCATGTATGCAGTTCTTTTATTTTTATTTAATTTTCCATTTACTTAATTATCGCGGCTACAAATGGTCGAATAAAAAATGTATATATAAATATACGTAAACTTACATACATACATGCATACCTAAGGAGTATATTCGTAGTCTAATATATTAATGTATGAATTTGTATACAAAATGAGATAAGTATTTGAGGAATTGAAATGTTTTAATTACAAAACATATATTTCTATAAACAATTATGACTTATCAACAAATCATGTACTACATTGTAGGAGTTTTTTTTTTGTATTATTCGACCTCAATTTTAGAATGTTTTTTGTTCGCTTAATTTTTTTTTATAATGTATTTTAGAAAAGATTTTATGCGCATTATTTGCAAAGAGGTATGTAAATGTTTTGCTTGCTTTCTACTTAAAATGTGTATTTATAAAATAGATAGTTTTTAATTGACATTTATCTAAGAATGGGAATTAAAGTACTATGTAGATATATAAAGTAAAATATGGAGTATTTATAGAAATGTGTGTATGTATGTATGTATTTACATTAGGGTGATTCTTTTCCACAAAGTTGTTGGTGTTGGAGTAAAAACTTTGAATTTTTTTTTTTGGTTTAGTCTAACGTACATTAAAGTGATTCATTTATGTAGAAAAAAAAATACATAGGAAATTTTAGCACTCAACATTTGTTTGAAGTACTGCGATTTTAATTTCGCTCTTTCTAGGTGGTTTACTCAAAAATACTTAAATTTTTTTCTTAATAACGGTTGACTAATATTAAAAGCTGGGAATGGGCGAGCATTATTTTTTACAGTAGATCAGTATTCTGCTTGAGCACCACAAGAAACACCTTTGCGCAAATGAATCACCCTAATGTACATTAAGCTAACCGTAAATTTTTTTTTTTTGGAAAATTATAGATGTTGATATAATTTTTCAGAATGAAAAAAAAAAACAATTTAGTGTCCGGATACTAGTACAGTTACCCTAAGTGCCGTCTTCGCAAGTAAACTTTAAAATTCAAAAGCGCGATAAAAATTTTTTTTTTTAAACAAAGTCTTTTTCAATTCCATAACATCTTTTATCAGCTGAAAATGTATTAAACTTGTCTATCTTTTACTAAAAAATTATATTTCTCTTTTTAAAAATTTTAATTGACACGGTTTGTCTACCTTTTTTTTTAATAGTTTCTCCCTTTTAATTGAAAAAAAAAAAAAAAAAAAAACGATTTGCCTACTTTTTACTGAACAACAATGTTTTTGTATGCCTCTTACTGAATAAACTTTTGTTTACCCCTTTCTATTTAACATTTTATAAGTTTTCCGAATACTTGCTTGAAAAATACATTTTCCCTTTTACTTCCTATGTTCTTTTATACATACATACAACATAAATACCCCATTTACAAACATTTAACTTAGTGCACTAAATACATCCGCATTACAAGCGCAATACTAAATTTCCATATAAGAAAGAAAAAAAAAAGCATTTAAATATAATCCTAAAAAGTTACAGCTAAAAATATCGTATATAGTATTTGTAGTATATTCAAATAGGGGGAGTATATTAGCGCAATCACTTATGCTTTGTTTCGTACAGCGCGCATCACTATGTAGTTAGTTAAGAGTACGCTGCCTCCATATGTACACATGCTGTCAATGCATATCTACACATGTACACGTTTAACAACAAATTGATGTAATAAGCTGGCAGCTAGCAATAATCCCCACATCGCACTGAGTTGATGTTGTAACACAAAAGCGCCACCACCGCTTTTCATGGATGCTTGTTTACCAACGCGTGGTGTATTATGACAAATTGTTTCATTCTTAATAAAACGAAACATTGATTCAATAATATTAGCTGGTGTAATTTCGCTACATTTTTCCAATTTTTCTACAACACAACTTTCTAGTTCAGCCATTTCTTGGCACTGTTTTGCGCCCATTACAAATTTGGGTAATGCTTTAATATCTTCAAAACCATTCTTTGGCAAATAACCGGAAAAGGTGCTATTTACACAATTCTGTATATCATCCATTTTGGATTGTAGACATTCTGGCCCTTTTTCAGCGATGAACAAAGCAATTTGATCACCACCTTTGTGGCAAATGAAACTCAGTAGACTGCGTACAATACGCATGAAGACATCCTGATGCTCCTTTTCTTCTTTGTCCAGGCAAGTGGATAGCTTGCCGTTGAACGCCTCGACGCAGGCGAGCGCTTCTGGTTGTTTATTACAATATTTATTGAAAACAACATCCAATTCACCCTTTGGACCTGCTTCATTAATTTCCTCTTCGATTACAGTAAAGTTGAGTAAATTTGTAGCGCAATCCATTAATGTTATTACGGAGGTTTCAATTTCTAGGAAGGCGGCTTCGCCTTTTTCCTTATCACCACCAGCTACTTGTATACATTTATCACGTACCAATGTTTTAGCATCATCCAATGTCAAATTGGTGTTTGCAAATTCTGCGGGCAGTCTTTTTTGTAAATCATTAACATTTAATTGACTTAGATCGATGTCGGCAGCAGCTGGATCGGCGCTAACATTATTGATCACAACTGTCGTGAAATATGCAAGCGATAGCATTAATGTTGCTACCAATGACCTCTGCATTTTGCAAGTGATAATTGCGACTTGTGTTTTTGTAATTGTTGAACACGACCCGACAGGTATAGAAGTGTGTGCCTATCAACCAGTGAGTAAGCAGTTCACACAATTTTGTTGTTTTTTATGCAATTGGAAATATGTAAATCAACAGTTCGCTGCTTGCTTTGTACTTATGTATTTTAATGGAACATCCAACGACTAGCGCAATCCGCGTGCACACAAAGACTGAGATTTTATTTTTGTAAGCGCGATAACAAACCTGCGATAAAAGCAACAGCAAGTTGACTAGTATAAATTATATTCCATAAAGCGGACACCGCACGCACGACTGGACACGACTTGAGCTGGCTTTCGTTGATAACTGAAAATTAATGTGACCAATATTAGTGCGCTCGTTCGTTGCTTTATTGTTTTAAGCTTACCTTGGTTGTTGCTGTGTAATGCAAGCTTTTTTAATTTGCTACCTCTCAACGTGTTGAATATAATTTAATTATTGTACGATAGCGCAAAAATAAAACTTTGTACTTTTTTTTACGAAAATGCAACAAAGCACCAACAAAAGTTTGGTTGCATTTTCTTGTAAGGTATTGCCAGATTTGAAAAATTGCAGTAATGCAATGTATGTATGGGTTGCACGTACTTGAAAATCTTGCAAGCGTATTGATGGTAGCATATCGCGTATTTATTTCGGTAGTCATATATTTTAGGTGTCAACTAGAAAAACACGTCGGAAAATCTTGCGAAAGGTACCAAAAGACGATGCCAGGAATATGAATCCGAAAGCGAATATTTAATTTTTTGTTATTGTGAAATGGTCGAAATCCCGGAAAATGCCCTGGGTCCGATCATTTTTATGGGGCTGGATCCGTTGTATTTATGCGCAGAACACCTTTCCGCGTTGGCGACCTTCGGGAGTGCTTATAAAAAATAACTCTTAGCCGATCCAAATAACTCCTAGCAGATAGATCCCTATATTTTAAAAATATACCGTTAACGATTATCGGTGGTTTAATTAAGCCAAATCAGCAACACTTTAAGTGAAGCATTGAATCCAGAAGCTTTTGGACAATCCTCGGATTTCGGGATTTTAAAATTGAAATCTCCAAGTCCCGGGGGTTTTCGGGATTACCATCCAAAGAGGTCGGGAGAGGTATCGAAAGACGCGTTTTGACCACGGTATGCACAATCCGAAAGCGAAGACGGTGTTAATAATAATAATAATAATAATAATAATAAAATTGCGGTATTGCACTGCGACCTTAAGATCTATTTTGCCCTCATATACTCATAGCACGTCTATGAGGCCGATCACCTTCAAGAAATCCAAGATTAGGATCGGCTTTAGTTCACGTACGTGCTTGCACTCTAGAGTCATGGCTCCAAGGATTCTTTGCCTTCTTCTAGAGATTGCATCGCATTTGCACAGAATGTGCTCCCCTGTTTCGTCCTCTGAGTCACAGAAACGACACAGGTTGCTAGGCGAAATGCCCACTCTGTGCATGTGGGCCTTGAGCCTGCTATGCACGGTGAGGACACCTGTTATAATCCTTAAGCTGATGACCCAATGTACGCTTGCTTTGCTTGCCTTGCTTTCCTTTTAAAGCTTCTATGGCCCAATAGAAGCTACAAAAGTTATCAAAAATACAGGATGAGACAAACAAGACAAACAGAGAAGCATGTAAAGCGCTGTCAAATAGAGATTTGGGCTATTCGACGCTTTGAAGCGTTTCAAGAAAGCAAAGTTAGACTGCCACTGGGCCAACTTTCATACATTTCAGTAGAGTTCAAAAGAAATTTGACATTTCTCGAGGTAAATCCAGCAAAGCAAGCGTGCATTGGGCCATCACCTTTAGACTATTTTTGGACAAGTTTATTATCTCTTTGAAGCGTTTTGTGTTATATCCAACAAGTCAGGCAAAGTAGCCCGATCGTCTGACGCCAATGTTCTTCTCTCTTGTCAGACTCCTCTTTCCTGAGCATCTCTTTTATCGTGTGTTCTCCGATAGCTAGGAAAGGTTCAGGGCCTATGGGCTTTGTTGCTGCCGCTGCCCTTGCAAGTTGGTCCGCTCTTTCATTGCCCTCTATGCCCGCATGGCCTGGAACCCATGCTAGTCTGAGGTTATTTCTAGTTGATAGCAGGTCCTGTTCCCGTGGTATCTACCCACATTCGAGGAATCCCAGGTACTCTTGTCTCCCAATTCTATTTTGTATCTCTTTTCGAACTCTACTACCTTTGCTATGTCATCCCTTGGCAGTTGACAGATGGGCAGCTGTCTTTTTAGTTTATCTGCCTCCGCGGACGAAATGGTCAAGAACTGTTTTCACATGTCAGATTTTCTTGAGCCAATACTCAGCTCATAAGAAAAAATACTACAATTTTCTATGCTTGGCAATGCCGCTTTACCTCAAGAAATAAATATGCTCGTATATATTTCTTGAGGTGAACGTGCAGATTCACGGCAAAGGTGAGTAAATATTTCATTAAACATGTTTTATACTTTTTATAAGAGTAATTTCCAAAAAAATGGAAAGTTTGATAAACGTCAAAATTTCTTGACCAGGCACAAGAAATATATGCTCGATTTTTTCTTGAGGTATTTCTTGGCAGGTGGTTAGCCCGCTTTAGAGCTGATCCACGAGCCCATGCTACCGCTCCGTATACTATAATGGGTCGGACTATCATGGTGTACATCCATCTCAGTAGGTTAGTAGTAGTAGGATTTGCCTGCGAGTCTTCTGCACACCATTATAACCTTGGTTGCCTTTGATGTTGTGATTTCAACATGTTTCTTCCATAGTAACTTGGAGTCGAGAGTATTTTACTTCAGAAACTGCCTCCAGGCGTACCCCATTTAAAGTAACTGTTCTCATACCCGTAAAGGATCTTCTTTTTGATGATTGCAATCTTATTGGAGTTTATGTTCAATCCCACACCTGCGCACCATTCCTTCGCTAGGTTCAATGCTCTCTGAATAATATCGCAGAGAGTGCTCTCAAACTTCCCACGTCCTTTGATATATCTACACGTCCATGGACGTGTTCCAGCCGTTTTGGGGAAAGATATTTATTGAAAAGATGGGCTTTCGTGAGCTCGGAGAGTCCCGGTATTTCGGGATGAAAACATGGTGGGGGGGAGGGTTCGGTATTCCCCGGGCTCAATGCCTTAAGGCTGATCTACACGGATCAATTTTCTAGTAGAATTTTTGGTTAATTTTTCATCCAATCTTAAAGTACAAGGTGTTCTAATTGCTATATAAGAATGATTTACACGGTCCACTACTTTCTACCTTCAAATACAAGGTGTGAATCGACCGAATTGCTGTTTACAAGGTCGATTGAAAAAAAAAGCTTGGAAACGACAAAAAAATTTACCAGGACGACAAAAAAATTTACCAGAAAATCGAACCATGTAAATCAATCTCGTAATATCAATGCATTCTTCGCAAGAATTTTCGGTAGCTGAAGCCCGCACGTAAAATGGCAACCAAGCTATTATTCTACAGATGTCGCCTTGTGATATTTTCTGACATTCGTTGTCAGCTCAGCTGATAACAAAAATCGAAGAAAAAAAGTTTTGCAAAATTTATCAGAAAATCGTCGTAACTTTTTATCACTTCCATGGTTTTATATATTTTTTTCACAAGTAATTGTTTATTTAAAAAAGAAAAGTGTCTCAGCGAAAAGATACCTTTCTATTTAACGACGAAATAAGCGTCTCAAAGAGTTAATGCATCAAGAAGGCAATACAAAAACAATTTGCGATTCACGGCTGATGCCGTCCGCAGGTATCACAGCTCAACCAGTTATTGCTTTGGAACGCTTTTGGAATAATACTACATTTCTCTGCGTTGGAACAAACTTTTGAGCAAGTAAATGAGTAAATGGCCAATTTAGAGAAGTCCCCAAACAATATGACTGTTGAAACGAATACCAAAGATTCATCTTCAACTGAGAATACTGCAATGTCTGTTGATGGTGCTACGTGTGATGCTGTGTCCGTGAATTCTATGGAAACAAATGACAAGTCAAATGAGCAGCAAATAGCGGATTCTGCAACTCCCACTAGTACAGCTGCGGCTACAAATGGCCCCTCCCCTACATTGACACTGCCGCCACCAGATCAATTGCCGCTATCAAATCCTTTGTCCATAACAAATGGACTGGATCAGTTCAAGCCAATAGTACCGTTTGAAGAGCTTTCCTTTGAGGAGGTAGTTATGCAAATTTTATAATATAGTGTTGTTCCTTGGTCTATTAATATCTTTTTATTGGCTTTTCAGAAAATCGGTCATGGTTCCTTTGGCGTTGTCTATAAAGTGAAATGGCAAACACGACTTGTGGCAGCAAAAGAATTCATGGCTAATCCTGATCAAGTAGAAGCCATTGAAACAGAGGTAATTAAGAACTAAAGTTGTGAAGGGAAGAAAGAAGCAACAATAATTGCTATCCGGCCCCATCATCGTATATGATGAAGTGAGGATGCTAAAATCACGGGTCAAAAATGATAATACGTTGAAATAGGATGATCTTCCATTTTTACAGGTAAAGGAGGAGTGGTAACACCAACCTAGCGAAAAAAATATGGAGCGCTGCCAAAAAAGATGCAAAAGAGACTTCTTCAAAACTCTTTTGAAGGACTGTCCTGTGCAAGAAGCGAAAAGGCAGTCCCAAAGAGCAACGCATGGAAGCGTTTGCAGATTTAATTGAAATGAGAAGTCATGTAGTATTTTAGGATTCCGTTAAAGCACCTTTGAAGAGTCCTAACGAAACACTATTTTCTCCGTTGCTGTTGTTGTAGCAGTACTTCGCCCTGCTTATAAGATTCACTTATAAAAAGTTACAAGACAGACCAGACATGGTTGTACTGATGTGACAGTCCTTTGCCGGATATAAATCCGGTACTTTCCGGTGAATAGCACCTTGTGGTACTAGCTCGACTGTCTTGGGAACGATTTCGTTTCGCGGTCGAAGTGGATTTTAGTCGCATCTTACGACAGGCATACCTACCTCGGTCGGGTTTTAGGGTTTTTTTTTAATTTTGTTATTATTTTTTGTGCTTTTCGTTATCATTTTGTGAGTATTTTTGTGGCTTTTGGAACCATTTTCGGACTTTTTGTTGTTGTTGTTGTAGCGAGGTGTAGCCCTGCCTTAATGTCAGACAGGGTCACCCCGAGTGTATTGCTCTTGGCCGGGTCGATATAAGTAAACGGCCCGGGTCGTTTCGGCACGATGGGTACAACACAAGTGCTGGTACCGTTCTCGTAGAACCGGCAATACAAGAAACTAGCCGTGTAGGCCATGTAGGTCATTTAGCGTTACCCAGGGTGCACCAACTGGGAGGCGACCTACTTTTTCGATAGTGCTTACGAGTTTTTTCTTTAGGTCACTTCGGGGGTTTTCGGGATCATTTCGGTAACATTTCTGGACTTTTTCGGAATCGTTTTGGGATTGTTTACTGAACTTTTTTTTTTGGATAATTTCCGTAGTTTTCGGGGACATTGCGCAATTATTTTCGGAATTGTCTGGACTTTTTGCCACAATTTCGGGACTTTGTCTTTACTATTTCAGTACTCTTCCGGGACTATTTCGTGACTTCTTAGGGATCATTTTGTGAATATTTTTTTGACGTGTACAGGATCACTTTCGTAACTTTTGGGTTCATTTTGGGTTTTTTTTGTCGGATTCTACAAAATTGGTATTGAATTTACGTCCTTACGCATAATTTCAATTCATTTACCGCCGATGAATCCAATTAATTTTAAAGCTTACTTGAAAAAATGCTCCTTAAAGGATGTAAATGTAGACAAAATATAGTTTGAATTTGGATGTTTGAATTTAACTGCTAGGCTCAGTAATCTAACTCAACTCTCTTTTTTGCAGGTACGACAACTCTCCCGCGTTACCCATCCCAACATTATAGAGCTTTATGCGCTATCCGCTAATCAACATTCAATATATCTACTAATGGAATTTATGGAAGGTGGTTCTTTACACACATTTTTGCATGGTAAAGTGAAACCTTATTATTCGACAGCACATGCTATGAGCTGGGCGCGTCAATGTGCAGAGGTAAAAAAAAATAAATAGTTTCAACAAAAACTTGCCTTTTTAAACGAAATATATCCTCTTGTTTAGGGCGTTGCCTATTTGCATGCAATGAAACCAAAGCCACTGATACATCGAGATTTAAAACCTTTAAATTTATTACTCACAAATAAAGGACGTCATTTGAAGATTTGTGATTTTGGCACAGTTGCTGATCAAGCGACAAAAATGACTAATAATAGGGGTACGGCGGTGTATATGGCACCGGAGGTAAGCTAAGAAGGGGTTGAATTTTGAATGTTAATTGTAATACTTTGATTTTTTATTTATATCATTTTAGGTTTTCTCATCGTGCAAATATGACGAAAAATGTGATGTTTTCAGTTGGGCGACAATACTTTGGGTAGTGCTGATGCGTCAACAACCTTTTGCAGAAATCACAAATGCCTATTCAATACAGTGGCAAATTCATAAAGGTTTGTTTTGAATAGATTTTTTCGAAAATTTTTCGGGACTATTTCAGGATAGTTCTAGAGACCATTACAAACTTTATTTGGAATTTTTTGAATATTTTTTTTTTTTTGATTTTTTCGGGATCATTTCAATATCACTTTCGAACTTTTTCGAACCCATTTCGCATTATTTTCGGGTCCATTTTAGAATTGATTTCGGGATAGTTTCGAAAATGTTTCTATATTTTTTTTAAATTTGCTTTTGGAACCACATCGGGCCTTTTTGGAATCGTTTTTATATCAGGACTTTTTAGCGTTTCTTTTGAATTTTTTTGGAATCGTTTCGGGACCATTTCGGAATAATATCAATATTGCTTCCGCAATCATGTTGTTGTTGTTGTAGCGATACGTAGCCCTGCCCAAATGTCAGACAGGGTCACCCCGAGTGTATTGCTCTTGGCTGGGTCGAAATAAGAAAATGGCCCGGGTTGTTTCGGCACGATGGGTACAGCACAAGTACTGGTACCGTTCTCGTAGAACGGGCAATACAAGAAACTAGCCGTGTAGGCCATGTAGGTCATTTAGTGTTACCCAGGGTGCACCAACGGGGAGGCGACCTACTCTTACACCAGTGATCATTTCCTTTTTTACTGTATTTTTCGAAACTTTTCCATGATTATTAAGTAATAGTTACAGTCACAGGACAATTTCGGATTTTTCAGGACGATTTTCGATTTTTTTATTTTCAGGATCGTTTCGGGATTGCTGTAGTTTTTAGGGACTATTTCGGGCTTTTTTGAAATCTTTTTGGAACTAGTGCGATCAATTCGTTCCTTTTTTTGAAATTGTTTTCGGGGTCACTTTGTTATTTGTTGGACTTTTTTCGATATAAAGTTGAGACCTTCTCAGAACCCACGCTTTCCAGATACTGTAGTGCTACAATTTACAAAATAAGTGTTGAATTTACAATTTTACTCACAATTTCAGGTCATCGTCCACCTATGAATCCGAAAATTCCACAGCAAATACAAAATCTTATGCAAGCGTGTTGGCTTAAGGAACCTGCAGAACGTCCGCCCATGTCACAAGTTTTGGCTTTTATGAATAGGCTTACTGCTGATTTTCCCGGCGCAGATGAACCGCTGGAATACGAATTTAGGCATTTACAGGTTTGTCAAAAATTTACTAAATTTTTTTTTAAATATTTGCTTTTAATTTAATTTCACTCAGATTGTCTGCATGGATAGTGCACGTTCTACTGAAAGCTATCAATTGGATTTTAGCAATCTGAAGTCAACTGAAAATACCGACACCTCTATAGATTTAACGCCAACAAACTCAGCTAATAACTCCGATTTATCGCTTACACCTACGAATTGTAGTGAAGGTCATACACATTTTAGTGTTCCCACAACAACACAAATACCAACTGCACGTATAGCGGGTTTGAGATGTTGGGATGCCATACCTGAAGATTCGGAGCCAACAGACTCACGTAGTGTTCTATTTAATTTAACGCCATCACAAGCGGCGTCTCAACGTTATGAAACCATACGTAATGGTATGCAACAAAATGTGAACTTTAATATTAATCCATTGACAATTGATGTAGATCCACGTGCTTGGGATTTATGTTATGGTAAGTGTAAAATTTTATGCAAGATTTACTATAACTTTTAAACTAGTAAAAAACGGTTCTCATTTCCATGTCATGTACCTATTTTTTTTTTTTTTTGCCAAAACCGGATTAACTATGCATACAGAAGCACAATTTTTCCCAATTTTTAAGTCAGGAAAAATCTTTTTTTTTCATAAAGGTATTCTTTGCACCCCAAATTCTGGCAAACATCGGCTGTAGCAATAAATAAAAATTAAATATATCGATATAATGTGACTGATTGGTTTTATATTTTTCATGTGATATGCATTGACTTGATGTGACTTTGAGTGGTATGATATGACTTGATTTGTGCAATATCTTTTATAACATATGACTTGTTATGCATTCAAACGACGTGACTTTGACTTGTTTGATATCCTTTTATAGGATATGACTTTACCAAAGGGGATACTTTATTTTGGCTTGTGTGATATAATTTATATGATATTGGCTGACTTCGTGATGTGACTTTGATTGGTCTGATATCATTATATCATGTCATGTGATGTGACTTTGATTGTTTTTATATCATTTTTATGATGTGACTTTTACTGAATGAATGAATGAATGATTTTTACTGGTATAATATCATTTCTTATGATTTTTGATTTTTGTGATATTAGTTTATGTGATAAAACTTGAATATGACATCATATGAATATTAGATATGACCGAAATTCATATGACATCACTTGATATACAAATCAGATCGAAAAATTTGACTGAAGATGGCACAGTTCCGATGCAAAGTCCGTAGATGCTAGGACCAAAAAAAGAAAAACAGTCCATACACTAAGAGATCCGCTCTAATTTATTAAAAATACATCCATTATACAAAAAAAAATATTCTGCAATAATGTAAATGCTCTTAAATGATTTAGGGATCATTTATGCAGATATCATGATATACAAAATAAATACAAAAGCCCAAGAAAACTAGTGAAAATCTTACAAAAATATGCATCAAGGGAATGTGCTATTTTTATTAAAGAAAAAGAAATGCACGCGATTTAAGCAATTAACAATTACAAAGAGATGGTTGATTTTTAGGGCAGTGTAGGCAACTTTAAAAAGGGCCTTATATAGAGATGAAGAAAAAGTTTCAGTTGTAGTTATACCTATAGAAAAATAAAAAATTGAGTTTAATCAAAAATTAAAATAGCTTTTAAAGTTTTCGTTGAATTTTGTCTTTCATTTGATTGAATACTTTTTTTAAATAAGGAATATCCTTTTCCCAGAAAAATCGACCAGTAATAAGACCGAACTCTAGAGAACAACACTTGAAATACTCGAGCCCATATATCACAAACTGCCTTAAAAAGTATAAACCAAAAAAAAAAAAAAAATAACAAGCTGAATCCGTCCCTGTATGCTCATTAGGGTGATTCAAATAAAAAAAAATTTGTTTTTTTTTTCGGTCTTACCCCCCAAAAAACTAGGTATTGATGAGAAAAAAAAGCCTTGCAAAAAATTATCGCTCCAACTTAACCCTTAGGGGTGGCTATTTTTTCGCCTATTTCCCATACATTTTGTATGGGGGAAAATCGCATTTTTTTCAAAGTGAATTTTCTTTAAATTTTTGAAACTTTTTTCAAAATATTTTTACATACTCTTAAAGTTAAAGCTTTAACGCTTCCAAAATGCTAAGCCATGTGCCATTATCTTAACTATTCAAATAATTACCTAGCTTTTTAGGGGGTAAGACCAAGTCGACATTTTTTTTGAATCACCCTAATGCTGATGCATTTTTTAGATTACATATTTTATTATTTTTTTATTTTTTTTTTTTTTTTATTTTTTTTTTTTTTTATTTCAAACATATATACAGATCATTGTAAAAATGTATGTTTGTACTACATTTGTATCTATCAGTCGTAAAATGATTCATCCGAGGCAATGCCTTTGTAATATTCTTTGGTGGCGTGCTGTCTGTTAAAGGCATTTGTAACTCTTTTAAGATTGTTTTCTGATTTTATGTATTTTGTTCTAATTGTATGTATGTATGTATTTTATTTACATACACATCCATAGCTACGCGTGAATAATAAATATTAACTGCATTTGTGCTATTGATTCATTAAATTTTATTCTGATAAATCAATTAGTCATATAAATCCAATTTATATTTAATTAGACACTTTAAGCAGTCAGTAAGGTTTTCAATAAAATTTCGTATTAACCAGATTAATTATTAACTTGTCGGACTGGATGATGTGACTTTGAGTGGTGTGATATCATGCCTCATGATTTGACTTGAGCTCATGTGGCTTTAACTATCTTGTATCATTCTATACGTTGTGACTTTGAGTAATCAATAGTTAATTTGATTCTTAGTCATATACTCAAGACTAATCCATTAATCAAATTAAATAATCAGTCGACTATTAGATCCATCACTTAGGTGAATCAGTAGGATTGTCAACTGAGTTCCATGTCAACCATTAAGATTATTGAACTGAAGAGAGAACAGTCCTAAAAAATTAAATTTAGTTCTCGGTCATGATTTGAATTAATCAATTAATCATATCAACTAATTAGTCGGACTATAAAATCAAACACTCTCGTAAACTAATAAGATTACAAATTACTATAATTCATTGACCCTTCAGATTAACCACCAATTCAGATTATTCAAATCAAGAGACAAATAAATTTATCAGATTAATGGACATAAAAGATGAATGATTAATTGATACAAAAATAAATAAGTGTTCTTTGAAAATTTTAATTATAATTAATTATTAGATAGAATACATAATTTTACCATTAACTAACCTGTATAAGTTATCGATTTCGCAATTGATTCATTACTTGATTAATCAGTAACTATTCTATTACTGAAGGAGTAGGTTCCATAATCTGTCTCCATGTACTTTTATTGGATCGAAAATAGCAGATGCGAGGATTACTTTACTCCTTTTTGAATCTCATTCTCGTGGATCATATAAATGGACCACACATGCCCCAACCTATTTCCATAGATGAGCAATAGCTCTTATGACATGGACATGTCATTGACAGACGTTACGTCACCATTTTATTCTATTTTAATTAGAAAAATCTGTAAACAACAATTGTTTCATTTGCGTCTCAACAATGCACCACCGTAGATTGATGAGATCGTCATCGCCACTGCAGCTGAGGGAGGTGGTGTTTCAACCGAATTGACACATTTGTATCAGATCATTAAAATTTTGCGATGCATTTTTCATATCGCTGAGACATATCTGTAACGCATGTGTGCCAGAAAAAAACATTTTCAAGATGCGTAATCTGTTTAAACAAACGCTAGCTCGTCTCTCGGTTGGCAAAAAAGTTTTCATTGGTTTATCATGCTGTGCTGTGACAGCCGTAAAGTGAGACACATTGTTTGTTTATGAGAAATTTATGAACTTTTTTTGAGATATGTTATTGTTGTTTTTTAAGCAGATGAGACTGTGTCAATGGTTGCCGTCTAGTTAAGTTTTCTTATGTCGAAATTACTAGTTTGTTACATAAAATTATATGACTTGAATTGATGTGACTTTAATGGTTTTGATATCACATCATATGATACGACTTGAAATGAAGTGACTTTGATATGCTTTCATATGATATGATTAGAAATAATATGACTTTGATTTGTGTGATAGATATCGTTTCGTATGATATGATCTCAAACGCTGTGACATTAACTGGTGTGATATCATTTAATTTGATGTGTCTTGAACTGTTATGACTTTCATACCTTTCATATGATATGACTTGAATTGATATGACTTTGTGGCTGGTGTGATATCATTTAATTAAATATGCCTGCAATAGAGGTGACATTGGCTGGCTTGATATCCTCTTATACGATATAACTTGAATCGATGTGATACTGGCGTGATATCATTTTATGCGATGTGACTTGTATTGATGTAGCTTTAACTGGCGTGATATAAAAGAAAAACTATTATTTTTTAAATGAACGCAATATCATTTAATATGACCTCATTATATCACTTGAAGTAGACGATATTTTGCATATCATATCGACCGTTTCCAAAATTTAGTCTCAATTTATGATTCGTACCGAACTAATGTACCGAATTGGGTACAATTGTATCTAAACGGCAACTGTAACTGTGCCGCGTGACGATTATTGCGGCGAACTGAAAACAATTTTCCCACTTTTCTCACAATGAAAGCAAAAACAACATTTCACTTTTCTTTTTACGTATAAAAATACATGACCAAGTATGTATGTATGTATGTATATCTGTTGATTTATTTATACATTAGCTTTCTGAAGGCGCGCCGCACACATCACACAATTTGTTCTAAATGAGTCATCAAGAACGTTGGCAATGCAATAGAAACCGGCAAAAATGAACAGAAGACGACCGGCATTCAAAATCAAAATATATATTTTATTTAGTAAAAAAAAAAAGAAAAACAAAAAGATTTTTAGCCTTCATTCGTGAGATCGGTAATTAATTAATAATGCGCCAAAGGGTGAAGCAGTAGAGTAGGTAGAACACCATCGAGGGCAAGTTGTTCACCATCTGATTTTTTAAACATATTTACGGGGTTTCTTCGATGCACGATTTTTGATATGAGTCGAAACTGGTCGGAGCTACTTCGCATAGCTAGGGTTTTAATTCCTTGAACTACTCATTTGATAGTCACCATCATTAGGTCGCGACCTCAAAGGGCAGAAATATCTCTGAAGAGTTTTTTTTCGATTGAATGCTTTTAACCATGTCCATATCACATGTCAAAATATTAGTACCTGGATGACCGAGCTTGCTCGGTGCTATCAATTTAGTGCTAACTTTACTTACCAACCTTGTGAGGATGTGTTACACTGTCCTTTATATGTGGGCAAATTATTAATATTTTGTAATTTTCGTAGCCGTAATGGACTTTTTGCGGACAACCCTACTTGAAAATATTTTAGTAGGTATGTCAGCGAAAATACCTTTCATTTGATACCCATATTGGCATATCTAGCTCCATAAATAAAAAATGTAAATAGGTGGCAACCCTGTAAACCGCCCCAAGTGACAACCCCAAAGTGTATAGTCTTAGAATCAATCATACATCTATATGCCAAATTTCATCCCAATCGGTCAATCGGTTCTCGAGATAGTACCGGACCTGCAAATATACAAATAATGTAAAACCTACAGTACCTCCACATTTATAAGTACGCCTATAGATTTAGATTTATTCCGTGTAGAATATGAAAAATATGACGCGGACTTATGTAAAAGATATGTAAATTGGCACACTTAAAGGAAAAAATAAAATCGAAATAGTACAGACTGTTTCCGGATCATTTCGGTGTCATATCATACGATGTCATATCATGTGATGCCATTTCGTATGATGTCTAATCATTTGATGTCATATCATATGATGTCATATCAAATGAATGTCATATCATATGATGTCATATCATATGAATGTCATATCATATGATGTCATATCATATGAATGTCATATCATATGATGTCTAGCTCCATAAATAAAAAATTTAAATATCATATGATGTCATATCACATGATGTCATATCATATGATGTCTAGCCAAAGCAAAGAGTTTAGATGGATCTAACCTCTTTGATAAAAGGATATCAAATTCGCCAAATTCACATGATATCAGTTAAAGTCACATCAATTCATGTAATATCATAGGAAAGGATATCACACCAGTCAAATATAAAATGTTATCTGACCAAATGTTACTCAAAAAAACTTCTTAAATCTTTTTCGATTATTATTTTTTAAATTTGAATAAACTAGTCAGGTGCTGTTAGCTGTTGCCTGCCTTAAGGGCGAGCAATAACTTTAAATAAGATAAGGATCCACAGATTTCAAATAAATCTCAACTAAATGGCTTATCTCTTTTACCCACGTTCAATAAGCGTTTATAACTCATTGACTCAGCTGAAATTTGAAATGGATTCGTCAGCAAGATTTTCGACACGGATCGTAAAAAAAACAACAGTGAAAATCATGTCCACCAACACAACAACTCACAAAGCATCTCGCACACGCCAATGTTGATTGTCTCCTTAATGTTCATTCTAACATTCTCCGAATAGCCAAATAACGGTTTGATTTAATTAATTATAGTGCAAAAAGTTAACGTGTGTGTTTAGATGTGTTTTGTTTAAATTTAATTTCTCTGAATTGCAAAAGCTTAGGCAATTTTCATATTCAAATATTTATGACTGTATAAATTTCGTAGTACGTTTTCACACGGCGCGCGTGAAAAGTAATTTTTGTGTTTTTTTTTGTTGTCTAAAATTTAATGATTTATGAAGAATTTATCTAAAATCTAATAAAATACGCCACTTGCAGAATCATCAACAGAGTATGCAAACAAAGAAACAGAGAGCATATCATCGTTGTATATGATATGACTTGAATTGATGTGACTTTAACTGTTGTGATGTCTTTTAATTTGTTGAAATTGATATGACTTTGATTGGTTGATATCCTCTTATGTGATATGAGTTGGATTTATGTGATTTTGAGTGGCTTGGTGTCATTCCATATAATGTGACTTTGAGTATTTTGATAACAGGTGATATAAATATAATTGATTAAGTCACAGCAATTCATAACCTTCATGTGATGTAACTTGAATTTGTGTGACTTAGATTTATTTGAAGTTTCGTTTCTTTTCATACCCTGTTTGTAATAATGGCCTTATATGCTTACACAGTATTTAGTAGGGTACAGTATGGCTGAACCTATTTGAATATCTGTCTGTTTATTGTTGCAAAGTCTGCATATTTATATATTATATATTTATTTTTGTATTTAAAAGTTGACTGCATCTGCTGTTACGCCAAAAAATTAATGTCTCACACAAAGTGATATTTTATTGCAATTACCTGTAATATCTTTGATGATTTATGAGTGTCGAAATGTCTTTTATGTATATTTAATGTGAAGTGGTTAAAGAGATTTATTAGATTCGTAGTGCTTGCTTTAGAATTTAGAAAAATAATAAAATAAAAAAAAAACAAAAAAAAAATAAAAAATAGGATAAAAAAAATTTAATAAAATAAAAAAAATAGAAAATAAAAAAAAAATATTGAAAAAAAAAATTGAAAATAAAAAAAATTAAAAAAATTTAATAAAACAAAAAAAAAAGTTTGATATAAAAAAAATAAATTAAAAAAAAATAAAAAAAAAATTGAAAATAAAAAAAATTAAAAAAATTTAATAAAACAAAAAAAAATTTGATAAAAAAAATAATATAAAAAAAATAAATTAAAAAAAAAAAATAAAAAAGTAGCAAAATAAATAAAATAAAATAAAGTGAAAGAAAAATAAAATATAATTAAAATATAATAAAATAAATAATGCAAAATAAAAAATTAGTTAAAACTAAAAAAAAAAAATATTTAAAAAATTTTAACAAAAAAAAAAAATATTAAAATTTTAAATAAAAAAGATTTATTAGAGTCGTAGTGTTTGCTTTAGAATTTAGAAAAAAAAAAAAAAAAAAAATAGGATAAAAAAAATTTCATAAAATAAAAAAAATTTTAAATAAAAAAATTAAAAAAAATCAATAAAACAAAAAAAAGTTTGATAAAAAAAAGAAAATTAATTAAAAAAAAAAATAAAAAAGTAGCAAAATAAATAAAATTAAAAAAATAAAATAAAATAAAGTGAAAGAAAAATAAAATATAAATAAAAATATAATAAAATAAATAATGCGAAATAAAAAATTAGTTAAAACTAAAAAAAAATATTTAAAAAATTTTAACAAAAAAAATTATTACAATTTTAGCTAAAAAAAAAAATTAAAAAAATTTTAAGTACCTAAAAAAAATTTTAAGTAAAAAAAAATGTATAAAAATTTTAATTAAAAAAATATTTATTAGATTCGTAGTGTTTGCTTTAGAATTTAGAAAAATAATAAAATAAAAATAAAAAAATTGGATAAAAAAAATTTAATAAAATAAAAAAAATTTGAAATAAAAAAAATATTGAAAAAAAAGTTGAAAATAAAAAAAAAAATAATGAAAGAAAAAGTTGAAAATAAAAAAAATTTAATAAAACAAAAAAAAAAAAGTTTGATAAAAATAGAATATAAAAAAAAAAATTAAAAAAATAAAAAAGTAGCAAAATAAATAAAATAAAAAAAAATAAAATAAAATAAAGTGAAAGAAAAATAAAATATAAATAAAAATATAATAAAATAAATAATGCGAAATAAAAAATTAGTTAAAACTAAAAAAAAAAATATTTAAAAAATTTTAACAAAAAAAAAATATTAAAATTTTAACTAAAAAAAAATTAAAAAAATTTTAAGTAAAAAAAAAATGTATAAAAATTTTAATTAAAAAAATATTTATTAGATTCGTAGTGTTTGCTTTAGGCGGCCGCCGTGGTGTAGCGGTTAAGTGTTCGGCCATCTACACCAAGTCGTGGCGGTTCGATGCCCGGCAAAAGTAACATCAAAAATTATTTAGAAAAACAATTTTTCTAAACGGGGTCGCCCCTCGGCAGTAGTTTGGCAAACTCTCCGGGTGTATTTCTGCCATGACAAGCTTCTCAGCAAAAAATTCATTTGCTTTGCAAGTGCCGTTCGGAGTCGGCAAAAAACTTTAGGTCCCGCCAACTTGTAAGAAAACTAAAAAAAAAAGCAATACACTACAAGTTGGAAAGAGAAGCTCGGCTAAAAATCTCGTTAGAGGTTATGATAACCTGTTGGTATATCGCCGCCATTCGTTTTTTTTTAGTGTTTGCTTTAGAATTTAGAAAAATAATAAAATAAAAAAAAATAAAATAAAAAAAATTTAAAATAAAAAAAAATATTGAAAAAAAGTTGAAAATAAAAAAAATTTAAAAAATTTAATAAAACAAAAAAAAAAGTTTGATAAAAAAATAATATATGTAAAAAAAATAAATAAAAAAAAAAAATAAAAAAGTAGCAAAATAAATAAAATAAAAAAAATAAAATAAAAAAAAGTGAATGAAAAATAAAATATAAATAGAAATATAATAAAATAAATAATGCGAAATAAAAAATTAGTTAAAACTAAAAAAAAAATATATAAAAAATTTTAACAAAAAAAAAATGAAAAAAATTTTTTTTAAATTTTATTTAAAAGATTTAAGAAATTTTAATTAAAAAAACTTAAAGAAAAGAAAATTAAAAAAATTATGAAAATTAAAAAAAGAAAATTAAATAAATTGAAAAACATTTTTTTGATGATTTAAAAAAAAAAAATTTTTTTCATTTTTTTAAAACAAAAAAAGCTGCGTTTGCCCACCGTTATTCTTTTACACCAGGGAAAGTAAATTTTTATGATGTCCATCAACTCGTTGTTGATCACGAAATAATAGCTAGAACGACCCACCAACCAACCAACCAACCAACCAATCATCATCTGTTGCAGACGTCACGACGGACGCTGACGCGCGATCGTATTCAATTGCGCCGATGGGTTTTTTTCGTTGAATTTTTATACATTTTTTTAATAGCATTTATTTTAAAAGTATTCTGACGTGTCAAAGTGATTTCAAAATCCGGGACAATAGCATTGCACACATTCACCACCTACACATACATACATCCGCAGATACAAATAAAGATTCGAGAATTTGCGCAAAATATTGCGAATGGCAAACTTAGACAAATTGTTTTGACGAAAAATTAATTGCATATAAAAAATGCATACAAACAAATACATACATATAATATACATAAAAAAGTTTTTAAGATGGAACAACTAGCAGGAAACTTTTTTTTTTAAGAAAAATTTACTCGACCTGAAATTTTTTTGATTTTAGAACTAATATTTTTATTTACTACTTTTTTTTATGGATTATGTGAATTACTGTAATAATAATATTTCGATTCCTTTTATTTGTTTCCAAATACGTAAATATCCGTGCGCCATCTAGTGTAATTTTTCACTGAAATCTTTCTCCGAAACAACATTCCTTTTAGCTTAAATTTTTCCTGCTGGGTATTTTGAGCAGTTTTTTAGTTTTAAAACACGCATCTGCTTTGGACTATATTTTGTTGTAAAATAAAAGTTTACTTTTTAATTTGGCACCACACATCGCAAGCACAAACATCTATGTACCAGATCATAGTCGCATCCTTCTAATTAATTACCATGATAATGACTCACAATGTGGCAATGTGTGATGCGTAAGAGTGCGTTGCCAAATAAAAAAATAAAAGAAAATCGGGTGTTCATTCTATTTTCGTTCATTTGAATTGGTGCGAGTCGGTGTTTCGTTGTGCTTTGAATGCACAAATGAATCTCAATTATTCGTAGGTACTGAAATCGTTCACGAGTTTCGAAATGTTTGTACGAAACGAAAAAACACAAACTCTTCAATTTTGATTAATGGTACATCATTAAAATAAATTTAAAAAAAATAAAAGAAAAAAAAAATTAATATTAAAAATAATAAAAAAAATGTAATAATAAAAATTATAAAAAAAAAAAACAAAAATATAAAATAAAAAAATATATATGAAATATAAAATCAAATAAAAAAATTAAAATGGAAAATAAAAATAAAATAAAAACAGAAAAAATGGAATAAAATAATAAAAGATAATACAAAAATGTGAAATTGTATAATTTTAAATAACAAATAAAAAAAAATTATATAGAATAATAAAAAATAATAATAGAAAAAAAAATAAAAAAAAACATAAAAAAAACATAAAAAAAAACATAAAAAAATAATAGAAAAAAAAAACAAAAAAATTTAATTAAAAAATTTAAAAAAAAAGAAGGAATTAAATATAGAAAGAAATAAAAAAATAACGCAAAATGAAAAAATAATATGAAGCTAAAAAAAAATAGAATAAAAAATTAAAATAGTAAAGCAAAAAAAATAATAATACAAAAATTAATAAAAAAATAATAAAAAATATATAAAAAATAATAAATAAAAAAAATATTATAAAAGAATAAAAAAGTAAATTGAAAATTTTAAAAATACCTTAAAATAAAAATAAAAAGCAAAGAAAACAGAAAAAAAGGATTATAAAAGAATAAAAAAAAAATAAATGAAAAAAAAAAAATAAAAAATATATACATAGCATAATAAAAAATAATAAAAGAATAAAACAAAAAAAAAAATAAAATGAATAAAAAAATTTAAATTAAAAAAAAGAAGAAGACATCTAATACTTTAAACGAGCTAAACTTGTATATTTGTAGGTCCGGTACTATCTCGAGAACCGCTTGACCGATTGGGATGAAATTTGGCATATATGTAGATAGTATGATTGATTCTAAGACTATACACTTTGGGGTTGCCACTTGGGGTGGTTTACAGGGTTGCCACCTATTTACATTTTTATTTATTTATGGAGCTAGACATCATATGATATGACATTCATATGATATGACATTCATATGATATGACATTCATATGATATGAAATCATATGATATGACATCATATGATATGACATTCATATGATATGACATCATATGATATGACATCATGTGATATGACATCATATGATATGACATCATGTGATATGACATCATATGATATAATATTTAAATTTTTCATTTATGGAGCTAGACATCATATGATATGACAATCATATGATATGACATCATATGATATGTCATCATATGATATGACATCATGTTATATGACATCATATGATATGAAGTCATATGATTAGACATCATACGAAATGGCATCATATGTTATGACATCATATGATATGACATCGTATCATATGACACCGAAATGATCCCGAAATAGTCTGTACTATTTCGATTTTATTTTTTGCTTTAAGTGTGCCAATTTACATATCTTTTACGGAAGTCCGCGTAATATTTTCCATATGCTACACGGAATATGGGCATAGATTTAGGCGTACTTATATGTAAATGTGGAGGTACTGTAAGTTTTACATTACTTGTATATTTGTAGGTCCGGTACTATCTCGAGAACCGCTTGACCGATTGGGATGAAATTTGGCATATAGATAGTATGATTGATTCTAAGACTATACACTTTAAGGTTTCCACTTGGGGTGGTTTACAGGGTTGCCAGCTATTTACATTTTTATTTATTTATGGAGCTAGATATGCCAATATGAGTACCAAATGAAAGGTATTTTTGCTGACATACCTACTAAAATATTTTCAAGTAGGATTGTCCGCAAAAAGTCCATTACGGCTACGAAAATTACAAAATTTTAATAATTTGCCCACATATGAAGGACAGTGTAACACATCCTCACAAGGTTGGTAAGTAAAGTTAGCACCAAATTGATAGCACCGAGCAAGCTCGGTCACCCAGGTACTTAAATATAATAAAGAAATTAAAAATGACGAAAAAAAGGAAGCTAAAAACAGAATAAAAAATTATAAAAAAAATAATAAAAAATAATAAAAAAATAATAAAAAAAATAAATAAAAAAAAAACATAATAAAAAAAAATATTATAAAAAGAAAAAAAGAAAAACGAAAAAATTAAAACTACCTAAAAAAAAGCTGAAAAAAATTGAATGAGACTTTTTTAAAAAAAAAACAATAAAATAAAATAAGACAATTAAAAAAAAATAAATCAAATTAAAAAACATTAAAAGAATCAAATAGAATATAACGAAAAATGTAAAATGGAACAATAATAAATAAAATAACATGAGATAAAAAAAACACAATAATAAAAGCAATAAAAAAAGTAAAATAAGATATAATTAAATAAAAAAAAATTACTCAAAATAAGAAAATACAATAAAACAAAAAATCCATAAGGAAATAAATTTATATACAATTTTATAAAAAAATTATAAAAAAGTTATATATATACGAGTGCAAAAAAAATTAATTTTCCTACCCAAAATACCCACTGTGCGAACGACCAATTTTATTAAAAAAAATAAAAAAAGTTTTATACTAGCCCAAATTTAAAAAATATGCAAATAAATTTTCCAACCCAAAATACGCTGTAATTACGTTTTTAAGCCCACTGTGCGAACGACTAATTTTCCCAATGATGAAGCGTGAGTGTTCAAATTGACATATTCATATCTCTTTGCAACATTTCTTTGGTGACGTCAGGATAGTCGTAAGTTTTTAGAGAGCAGTCCATTAACATAAATGTTTACACTTATTATTTTGCCTTCTGATGCTTCATCATTCAACTTGTAACATAGGTACATACAAACATATAAACATTTACATACACACCTACAGTTGCTAATGTAAGCAATTGTGTAATTTCTCTATTTTATATGTATAGTGAAATGAGGATGCTGAGCGCATCCGCATCCGTTGTTGCCTTACTCACTGACAGCTCCACGGCCTCTATGCAAATTTTGAGATCGTGGCGAGTCGCAGTCTGTGAGCGAACGAGTTGGTGTGTACTGTAAAATGTTTTGAAAAGATTTTCCGTCGGTGTTTTTTAAAAAAAATAATTATCGTTATATATTCACTAAACACATTTGCCCTATTTTCCAAATCATATTCGAAAAAAAAAATCTGTCTGTCAATACGAGTACTATATATTGCGATATAACGACATGTGTGTGTGAATTTCCTATAATTGGGCATAATTGTTTGGGAAGAGATTTTGAGATCGATGTTAATTTTTTTTTTGGAAAATATTTGTGATTTCCAAGATAACTGAAATTAAGAAAGGTGCGCTCATTCTATAGCGGCATAATTATTTTTGCCAAAATAAAGTGCAAAAAATTTAAAGTTTTACATAATTTATATCGCATTTGAGTGTACCTAAAAATGAGCTTAATTGCTCATCCAACAAATAAACAAAATCGAAAATCATATGTGGAGGATGTGCTCTTAATCGAATATTTTTTCATTGTTATGATCAATTGAAAATATTGTGATGTTGAAGACGTAAACAATAAACAAATAGTAAAAATATTCGAACATAATTCGAACTTGTGAAAGGCTCTAAATTTTCTCGGTTTCAAGCGAATATCTCAATCCTTTCGAACCAACAAAGTGATTTGCCTGAGTCAAAGGAGCGCAATAAACAAAAATTGTACTTCTTCGTATAATACCAGCTTTCGAAAACCTCATGGAAACTAAGACAAGGAAGCTACAAAACATTCTTTAAAATTCTAGCCAAACGATGTGCGAAACTACCACGATGACGACGGCAAAACAAACTGATCTACATAGCTGTTGGATAATATATAGTAAGAACCAAAAACTTCTAACAAACTTATAATTTGAACAAGTAAGGAAGTCTTAGTTCGAGCGAACCGAACATTAAATACCCAGCGGTAGTTTTCAGAACGGGTTAACAATGATATAGGCCTCAGGAGGATTTAACTAAAATTTTAGGCTATTTCAGCTATTCATCTTACCGAATTAGGTCATTTACGAAATTTTCGATATCGAAAGTGGGCGTGGTTGGAGGACGATTTTATCCAGTTTCATCGGGTTTACTCCCAACGATACTAAAATGCTTTGTGCCAAATTTCATCGTTTCGAATTTGTCGAATTTTCAAAAATGCCTCCCGAAAAAGGGGGCGTGATTATCATCCCATTTCGCCCTATTTCAATAGCAATCTACTTTGGTCAGAAATTTACCTGTATACCAAATTACATACAAATATCTCAATTTTTACTCAACTTAAGTCAATTTTTGTTAATATCGAAATTTTCGATATCGAAAAATGGGGCGTGGTTATCATCCGATTTCGCCCATTTTCAATAGCAATCTACTTTGGTCAGAAAGTAACCTGTGTAACAAATTTCATGCAAATTTATGATTTTTGAAATTTTCGATATCGAAAAAGGGGTCGTGATTATCATCCGATTTCGCCCATTTTCAATATGAACCTACCTTGGCCAGAAAGTAAACTGTGTAACAAAAAGTTCATACAAATATCTCAATTTTTACTGAAGTTAAGTCAATTTATGTGAATTTCGAAATTTTCGATATCGAAAAAGGGGGCGTGATCATCGTTCGATTTCGCCCATTTTCAATAGCAATCTACTTTGGTCAGAATTTTTACTCAAGTTAAGTCAATTTCTATGAATTTCGAAATTTTCGATATCGAAAAAGGGGCGTGATTATCATTCGATTTCGCCGGTTTTCAATAGCAACCTACCTTAGCCAGAAAGTAACCTGTATACAAAATTTAATGCAAATATCTAAATGTTTACTCAAGTTATCGTGAACACGGACAGACGGACGGAGGTACATGCAATACCGAATGAAACTGAATGAAAAAAAAAAACAAAAACAAAAAAAAATATAGTTACTTAGGGAACTTTTGTGAAAAACGGTACACCCTTGCGGACATGTCTTAATGAACTTACCCTTTTACTAGTACTAGTACGCTCGGTATAATAATAGTTTATTAAAATCTAACATTTTTTCCTTAAGATAATGTTTGTCACGGAGCAGTCTCAAAAATTGTTGAATGGTTTTAATTTAACTTTCGTTCTAAAAGAAAATAAAAATAATACGAATTTTTTTTTCCTTTGACTTTTTGAGTAGACACCCTTCTTTAAACCAGAAATGGGCATTTTCAGAAATTTCGAAATTCCCAAAAAAAGTATCGAAATTTCCTCGAAAAACTACCCAAAAAGGCCCGAAAACAATCCCTTAATTATTTCGAAAATAATCTCAAAAAATTCCAAAATTTTTCCCGAAAATTCCCTATTTTGTCCAGCAATGATCTCAACTAGCCCTATAAAACTTGAGCTAGTTCTTTTTCCAAAAGTGAACTAGTTCATTTACTTGGTTCATTCGTTCGGCCATTCACTAACGATTTTCTTTTAAATATGTTTTATACCCTTGACTTACACAGCACAGCAGCCGGCTGGGTATGAGACCATATAAGACATACATATGTAAGTAAAAAAATGGCTTTCTCCGTTTTTCGAAGTTAGCCTCCAAAATTGAGTTACGCGCTTTCGAAGTTGGATGTTCGAAAGTGGTTTTCTAATTGTTTTGTTTAAAAAATTGAAAAAGGCAAAATGTGGGCGTGGCCTGCTTGTCTTTCTTGATTATTTGGTGTAATTTTTTCATTTAAAAGTGCATGTAGAAGTCTGGGCCTGGATTCTCTGTGAGTTTTGTGAGTATGGGAAATGAGTGTACATTTGAAAACTCACAGTTAGAGAATACAGGGCCAAAGTGAGATTTTCGAAAAAATCAAAATATCATTCGAACAAGGAAATCAGACCATGCCTACATTTTTCCTTTTTTAATTAAAAAAAAAACAGCAATTGGAAAAGCGAAATGAAAAGGGTCAAATTTCGAACTTCGAAAGCCCATAACTACAGTTTTGAAGACTAACTTCGAAAAACGGGGTACGTCGTTTTTTTATGTATGTCTCAATCTCCTCAAAAACGTTTGTTAGATCCCATACCCAGCCGTCTGCTGTACAGTGTAATAAAAAGGAAGTTCCACTCTAAAATCCTAACCGAGTTTCTCTTTTTTCGTGATATTGCTATGACTGGGAGCCCAACAGTCGAAGTTTTTCTATTTTTTTCAATATTATTACTTGGTAACGTTTTATACAAACAATTTACTACGAATACTTAAGTTCGATGAAATTTTAAATCTCGTTTTTTTTTGTCCCCCTTTCATTGCAGCAAAAAGTGATGGCAAGGAGGGACTCACCGTTACCGAAACCAAACCAATGATGCACAACAGCTCAATGGATCAAAGAGACTTTCGGATGGGCGCCGCACATGATGAAGTTGATGATAATGATGATACAGACGATCCGTCACTAGCCGAAATGCTAGACCCCGAACTACAGCCCGAACAACCAATAGCCGACAATGAAGAATCACAATCAATTTATAGAGAACATAGACGTTTAGCGAAAGAATATTTACGAGTTGATACCAAACTCTATTATGCGCAGGATTTCAAAGAGAAAATCCTAATACAATTAGAACCAGAAGAGCGTCAAAAGAAACAGGAGATGTTGAGAAAAATTAATGAAAAGGTAGGTGAACGTTGGGAAAAGGGGTCAGTTGTGTAAGTGAATGTCTTGAAAAATAAAGAAAAATAAAAAAAGATAAAAAAGGATATGAAATAAAAATAAAATGAAATAAATTAAAAAATGAAATAAATAAAATAAATAAAAAAAACAATAAATGAAAAATTAAAAAAAAAAGATAAAAAAAATAGAATAAAAAATAAGATAAAGTAAATTTAATTAAAATTGGGCTAAAAAATTAATAAAACAATAAAATAAATAAAGTTAAAAATGAAATAAAAAATACTAAAATAAAAATGAAATAATATAAAAAATACAAAAAAAAAAATAAAAAAAATAAAAAAAAAATAAAATTAAAAAAAAAAAAATTAAATAAAGGAAATCAAAATAAAAAATAAATTAAAATAAATACTAAAACAATAAAATAAATAAAGTTAAAAATGAAATAAAAAATACTAAAATAAAAATAAAATAATATAAAAAATACAACAAAAAAAAAAAATAAAATAAAAAAAATAAAAAAATAAAAATAAAATTAAAAAAAAAATTAAATAAAGGAAATCAAAATAAAAAATAAATTAAAATAAATAAAAATAGATAATCAATACAAAAAAAATATACAAAACTAAAAAATAATGTTTAATCAGTAAAAATCATAAAAAAGAAATAAAAACAAACAAAACAAAAAACGATAAAAATATATAAAAAAATCGTTAAGAAAAAAAAACAACAAATAAAAAATAAAAATAATAATAATAATAAAAAAATATAAAAAATAAATAAAAAAAAAAAACAAAAAAAAAAAAACAAATAATAAAAATATAAAATAATAAATATAATAATATAGGATAAAATGTAAAATAATTAAAGTTAAATTAAAATTTAACAGAAACAAGTACAGCTGGGTAAAATAAATAAAATAATTACTTAAATAAATAGAAATAAATAAAATACACTGAAAAAATATTAAGAATAAACAAAATAAAAAAATAAAAAGTAAATTTTGCTAAAAACGGTATTTACACTCTTAGCCGACAATATATTTTTTGTGATGGTTTTAAATTTCATTCAGGACGAAAAACAAATTCAATTTTGCATAAATTTTTTTTTTTTTTTGCAGCAAGAACTTTTGGAACTTTTTAACAATTTGAAACAGCAACGTGAAAATTTACTTGCCGAGCAAGCACGAAATGCGAGACCGAATGGTGGTGCTGCCAATGTGCAACTTCAGCAGCAACAACAACAACAACAACAGCAACAGGAAGCGCTCGCCGATGATGGTTGGGTGGTTATACAACCAAATCAACAAAATAATACGTAGCTATTGAAATGTTAGACAATGGCTTATTATATAAATTATTTATTGTATAAACTTGTATTTGTT
Organism: Campiglossa producta; assembly: GCA_964058755.1. Lineage (NCBI taxonomy): Eukaryota > Metazoa > Arthropoda > Insecta > Diptera > Tephritidae > Campiglossa > Campiglossa producta. The sequence goes on from CAXKVI010000005.1 coordinate 106,094,473, forward strand.
TAGTTTTAAGTAGGCTTAAGTCCAATTTTTGTAGAGGAACATATTCGAGTTTCGAATCGTTTTCTAACTAACCTTTTGCTGCGACGAGGTGTTTTGTAAAATATTGAAAAGATTGTAAAAAATGTAAAAGAGAAAATGCAAAATAGTCCTAAAATACCTAGTGTCTAAAGACTACCTTCTGCTTTTAATTGACCTACCAGATCACTTACTTTTAAGTTTAAAAATGTTTGAAATGTTAGACACGAATGCGTAAATATTTTGTAACTGTTTGCTCAAATAAAAAGTGCTGAAATATTGAAAAGCAAAACAATATCAATATTTGTTATGTTTAAAAATTGAGATTTTTTTTCAATACTTTGTCTAATCAATTTTACCCAATTGATAATTATTAAAATCAATCAATGGATTAGTAATCATTTTTTAACAAGTCTGATATCCACATGAAGAAAGGAAAACATTTTAGTAAACTTATAGCAAATATGTAAAACATATAAAGCAAAATCTTCATATAAAAATAAATGTATAATATTTCTATTTAAACTTTGCAGCTCATTAATTTCGCTATATATACAAATATCGTTCGACGTTCAACTAAGGCGCGGGTTTTCAGTGCAAGTTTAAACTTCAGTTCAGTTTAAACTTAGTTTGATGGGATAAACTCTAGTAACTGTGGTTTAAACCTGCACTGAAAACCCGGGCCTTATTCAATATAATTTCAACTACTTTTAACTTATATTAAATACATTTGGCTATACAAAAATCAAAAAGCTTTCACAATTTATCACAACAATGATGAGGTGAAAATTTGTTTGAGTATTTGTGGCAATTTCGACAAGTCCATGCAAACGTAACTATGTCCAGCTGGCATTTGAGCGTTGATTCTAAAAAAAAAATGAAAAATTTGATAATAAAAATATAATATATCAGTTTCTAGGCCTTACTTCTTCAAAAGTTAGTAATTGATAAGCGCTGTAGCTAAGTCCTTGAGTAATTTTCTCATACTTTTTTTTCTAGGTACTTTTTCTCAAAATTTTTGAAAATTTTCAAAAAACCTTTACATATTTTTAAAGTAGAAGCTTTGAACTTTCCATAACTTTTTACATATTGTGATTATCATACCTACAAAACTAATTACAGCCATTCGAAAATGACTAAACTTTTAACGCATAGAATGCCGCTACGAAATTAAGCCATTTTCAAACGGCTGCAATTAGTTTACTAGGGCTCACTTGCACAACGAAAATTTATATTTTAAACTCAGAGTCAACGTGGAATGAAGGGTTAAATTCATACGATTTTGACAACTTTTCAAATTAACTTGGAGTTAAAAAGATAACTCGGCGTTGTGCAAGTGGGCCTAGTAGTGATAATTGCACTATGTAAAATGTTTTGGAAAGAAAATTGCAAACATTATAAGAAACTAAATTACTAACTTTTGAGAGGGTAATAATCACGCTAATATGTATTTAACTCACTCATCCGCCTCCTCAGCCAAACTGCCAATAAACAAGACATGTCCTTTAACTTTTGGTTCACCTTCCATTAACGCTTTCGCCAGCACTTTCGGTTTTATACCATAACGTGAGAGATTTGCATCGCTCAACACAACCAATATGGAATTATCATAATCTTCGGTGGTCAATGTATTAACAGCTTCTTTGATCGCTTTCACTGTGCTATCGCCAGACCAACAAAATTGTGAATGTGCATGCATCATACGTATGGTTTCGAAACGTTCTTTATCCGTCTTGGGTGGCTTGCCAGCGCATACGAATGGTACTTCATGCCCTTCGCCACTATGACCAACAATGTCGTAGACGATTTTCTTTTCGTAACCCTCAAATGCTTCCATAACCATAACAACAGCTTCGAGTTCCCGATCTAAGCGGCCATCGTAACTATTGAATCTGTGGAGAGAAGGGGGGTGATAATAGGAAAATTTACTTTTTTGGTTCTTACGTTATTTTCGCGGGAAGGGCTCTATATAAAAAATATTCAAATTATTTGCTTCTAAAGTCATTCTTCGAGGTCTAAACTACCAAAACTACCTCTGTTAGGCCTGATTTTTTGAAGGTGGCAACTCTATAATTTTGTTGATTAAAAAATGATTCTGGTATTATAGGAAAAATGCGAAAAAAAAATTATTGAAATCGGTTAAGCAGTTCTCGGGTTTTGAAGCTTGATTTTTTTTAAAGGTGGCAACCCTATATTTTTGTTAATCCTGCAATTATTGCAAAAAATGCGAAAAAAGAATCATTGAAATCGGGTAAGCCGTTCTCGAATTTAAAAGTCTGATTTTTTTAAAAGGTGGCAACCCTTGAATTTTTTTCGGGCTAATAAATACATATTCTGGTACATATTATAGGGAAAAGTCCGAAAAAAAGAATCATTGCGAAAGCCGACCTCAGTTTTAAAAACCGGCTTTTTTAAGGTGACAACCCTATGTTTTTTTTGGTTATAGTCAACAACCCGAAAAAAGAAACACCGAAATCGGTTGAGCCGTTCTCGAGTTTTAAAGCCTGAATTTTTAAAAGGGATTGCCGCCATATATTTTTATACCTTTCATGAACATGAAATGGTATTATAACTTTGGTCCGATGTTTGTAAATATGAGAAGAAGAAGAGATAGACCCATCAATAAGTATACCGAAATGATCAGGATGACGAGATGAGTTGATTTAGCCATGTCCGTCTGTCCGTCTGTCCGTCTGTCTGTCTGTCTGTCTGTCTGTCTGTCTGTCTGTCTGTCTGTCTGTTTGAACGCAAACTAGTCCCTCAGTTTTTGAGATATTTGGCTAAAATTTGGTATGCGGCCACCATTTTCCAATATAGGAATCATTTGTCGGAACCAGTAAGATCGGACCAATATAACATATAGCTCCCATACAACCGATTATTCCGATAAACGGATTTTGGGCTATAACTCCTGTAATTAAACACGTAGGAACGTGAAATTTTGTAAGTATTGCTATTTTTATATGTGAAATATCGATGTTGAAACTCATAGAGATGGGATAAATATTTCACATAGCTCCCATACAATCGATTATTCCGATAAACGGATTTTGGGCTATAACTCCTGTAATTAAACACGTAGCAACGTGAAATTTTGTAAGTATTGCTATTTTTATATGTGAAATATCGATGTTGAAAATCATCGAGATTGGATAAATATTGTGGAATGTGGAATGTCGATGTTAAAAATCAATGAGATTGGACCGTATGACCTAAAGTTTCGGTATGAGCTAAAGTTAAATTCACACAGGCTGTACTGGGGATCAAACAGTGACAATCGTGACGCTTATTCATGAAAGGTATTTAGCCTTCGGCACAGCCGAAGACAGCTTTCCTTACTTGTTTTGGCTAAAATTGGTTCTGGGGAGAACAACCACAAAAAAGAATGATATGAATCGATTGGGCCGTTCTTGAGCTTTGAAGCCTATTTTTGGGTAAGATTTTTGAAAAATCACTCACCTGTACATCGAACCCGACACATCCACCACCAACTTCAAACGATTTGGTTTCTCTTGCACATGATCCGCCCATGGATTGGCTTCCGCGCGACGTCTATAAATATTCTTCTCGCCCGTAATACCCTCAATCAAACGCGTATCATCCAACTCGCCATGCGTTTGATATTTCTGCCATGTGCGCTCCTTACTCTTTGTTTGCATGGCATCCAGCACCGCTTTCAATTGTTGCACCTGCTTGTGTATGGGTTCGCTGAACTGAGCATACAATTGATGATCATGCGCTGACATGCGAATCTCTTTTAACTTATCCTCAAACGCTTTACGATTCATTTCGCGCGCTGCCTGCTTCACTGCCTCGGGTATATCATTTTTTTCTTCATCCGAAAGCTGATGCACCTTATGACCGGCGTCTAAGCGGAAGGGGCCACCTTTGCCACCCAAACCGGCTGTGTCACGTCCACCAGTACCACCTGCCCACGTATTACCGCCTACGTGAGGCTCGTTCTTCGGATCGACTTTGCCATATTTGGGCGCAGAAACTCCTAGACCACTTTTACGTTCTACAGTGAGTTGTATTTCCTTCTTTCGTCTCAATGCGAAGAGCTCGTTGCGCGCATAAGCTTCAATGGGTAAGCCATGCTTGGCTAATACTGTTGTCACTTGCTCTAAAGCTTCGGGTTGATATTTATCAAAATCGAGTACATTGCCTACCAGCTCAGACATTGAATCATTTGGATATTTCTCCAAATGTTTTACAATATTCACCACTTCTCTGGTAGAGTATGGATAGTTGAGGAGACCTTCATCCGCCATGGAGCGTAGCTCACCAAACGCATTTACCAGCATGCTGAGCGTTTGCTTTGGCACTGAGGGACCATACTTTTGTAGCAAATACATTTCCGATTCGGGTGTTGGATTATCAATTGCGTGACAGCTGAAAACATCACCTAGCGAAGCAAAGAAATCATTGCCGAGGAAAGGAAAACCTGGACGATTCGCTAATACAATCACACGAAAGTTGGGATGCATTTCAATTATTTCGCCCACATGCCCAGCTTCTTTAGTCGCTGCAGCCTCGCCTGCAGGCACAATTTTGCGTCCATCCGATAGAAACATTTCACCATTCTCCACCAGAGTGCGGAGAATGCAAGTTACATTCACAGGCGCCTTGTCGGCCTCATCAATAACCAAGATGTGACCGCTTTTTACCGCCTTCACAAGCGGACTGTCCTCATAGATCACCTGCCCATCACGCAGCGTCGATTGCACGGTCAAACTATGCACAGTAGTATCGCGATGTAATTGTAAATATTCGCGTGGTTTATTCATGAGCTGGAGTAGCTTGTCAATCAATTTATTTTTACCTACACCCTGATTGCCAACCAACAGTAGATGCTCGCCAATAATGAAGTCCTGCAAAAGACGCTCCAGCAGTTCAACATGTTGTGGCATTTCGTAGAAGAGCGTGCTGGGCACTTTTGATTCGGCATCTGTCGCCACCAAAGGCATGCTGGTGCTACCGATAGTTAGGACATTATTTTCCACGCTTATCTTGCGTCGATTACTTGCGCGTATGTGGCTCTTCTCGATCTCGGTGCGTGCTATAGCATCCTCGAGCGCAGCGCGCGGTAAGGAAGGCATAAATTTGGCAAGAAAAGTATTTTGCAGCACTTCGTAGACAGAACTCAAGTTATTCGCTTGAGCCGCATTGCCACCACCACTTGGAAAAGCAGACATGCGTCGTGCAATTTTTAATAGCTGACGCGTTGATAGCGTACCAGCTAAATTTGAGAGTGTTGGATCGTTTGATTCTCTTAAATTATGCGCTAAATTAATAATCTTGTGTATATCTTCATCGATTTCGCCATATAGTTTACGTATGATTTCATACTCCTCACTTTGTTGGAGTGGGCGTACTTCAAGGAAGAGGAATAAGCTTAACATTTCCGATGTAAGCCAATTTTGTGCAGGTTGACTGTGATTTGGTGGTTCACCGAGCGCTATAATACGAAAGGAATTATGCATTTTTTGTATATTCTTTTCGGCTAGCTCTAGCTTGGTGTGACCCTGTTGTATGAGGGAATCATAGCGTGTGGGGTGTAGTAGTAGCGTGCCGTCGCATAATTGTAATTCGCGATCTTGGATTAGGCTGAAAAGAAAAAAAAAACGCGGTGTGAATGTGGGAGTTTGTTTGAGTTTGTACATAAGCTGTTTGAATTCAGGATATACCTTAGGGTGATTCAAATAAAAAAAAACTTTTTTTTCGGTCTTACCCCCTGAAAAGTTTGGCATTGATGAGAAAACAAGCCTTGCAAAAATTTAGCGCTGTAACTTAACGTTTAGAGGTGGCTATTTTTTCGCCCTTTTGTATGGGAAATGTATGGGGAAAAATAGCATTTTTTTCAAAGTGATCTTTCTCTTAATTGTTTTTAGAAAAACTTTTACATATTTTTAAAGAGGAGGCTTTGAAGTTTCAAAACCGGTAAGCCGTGTGCGATTATCTTGACTATTAAAATAATTACAGCCATTTTTTGCGTGCATTAGTACAAAACTCACTCATTTTTAAAAGGCTGTTATTATTTTAATAGTCTAGATAATCGAACACGGCTTACCGTTTTGGAAACTTCAAAGCCTTCACTTTAAGAATATGTAAAGGTTTTTTGAAAGCAATTTCAAAAATTATGAAAAAACCCATTTTGCCCCCTACATTTCTTATACAAAAGGGCGAACAAAAAATAGCCAGCCCTAAGGGTTAAGTTTCCTACAATAGATCGTGTAAATGGTCGCGGTGTAATAAGGCTTATAATAATAATTTTATGCATCAACACCTTACTTTTTTGGGGTAAAGACCAAGTCGACAATTTTTTTGAATCACCCTAATATACATTTATAATTTTGTCTTAATTTTTTTATTCTATTTTAATAGAAGCTAGTTTTTAATTTATTTTAGATTTTTTTTTTATCTCTTTTCTTTTATTTAATTTTTTTAAATCATAGTTCATTCTATGAATTAATTTGTTATTATTATTATTTTATTTTAATTTTATTTTTTCTTTTAATTTTAATTTGTTCTATTTGAATCGATTTTAGTTCTAAAATTTTTAATTAAATATTTTTTAATAAATTTTGCTTTTATTTTGTTCTTTTATTATTTTAATTATTTTATGTATATTTAATTTTTTTAATTTCATTTCATTTCACTTCCATTTTATTTTATTTTAATATTTACTACTCTAGCAACTTTTTTCCCAACCCACCGTTGTAGCGCAGTTATCGTGCTCTTATGCAAATGATGTACACCATTTAATATTGCTATGGAACCATATTTTGCTGCACGCACCAATGGCGAATCACGCCAAACAGTATCGCCATCCGCAGAGGTAATGCGTTGTTGTATCAAATCACGTGATGTCATATCCTCATAGAGTATCATTGTTTCAACATTTTGATTAAGCAAATGTACCAAGTGATTGGTGAGCGTCATTTTGCCAACACCCTTTTGACCTAGTTTATATCAAAAGATATTATTCAAATTCATAACTCATAACTTTCTAACTCCTACCAATCAAACATATGTCACCAACAGCAATGCACTGTATCATTGCAGCCAATACATTACGCTGATGATCGAGATCAACAAATTCTTGTCGTCTTTGTGTGGACACTATGCGTTGACCACTTGGCGCTGTCACAGTAACATCATCTATTTGGAATTGTAAAACATTTGAAGACTCGTCTGCATTCGTTTTTACTGCGGCGATGGATTTTACAGGTTTGCTTTTCAGTGCGTTTATTTCAATGATTTGAGTAACGTTTGTATACGATCAATATGCTCTTTTTTCATTGCGGTTTTGTATGGATATATACAAGTTATGGCATCATGTAAGCTGATGTGAGGATTTGTTTGCTGTCAATATAAAGGGGTACTTGAAATAAGTGAATACTAAAAATAATTTACTTAGTTACCATCATTCTTGCTATCAAATGCAGATTATCGAGCGCAAAATCAGGTAAGTTATCTGTTTGTTCGGCAGCTTGTATGGCCATGCCAAACTAATTAAGCTCTTTATCTGGTCTGCAGGTACGTGGGGCGCATGATGTTGCAGGTCGATTAACAGCTCCTGAAAAGTGGAAATGTAATAAAAGAAAAATATTTAAAAGAAAGCGCCTTTCAATGAGGGATCGCTCACAAGACCAACTCTTTTACTTTATCCCTCGCATCAACTTACATCAAGAAGCATAGTGTGAAATATTGCGCGATTGAAACGTGAACGTAAAGGTGGATCTAAAGGTGTGGCCTGTATTTGTGCGTTGGCAGACCTAGAGCAACAACACGAAAATCTTCCGAAACACGTAAAATACCCAATTTGTTAAGCTCTTCTACGGTATGTGTCTGCAAAGATAAATTACTATTTAAAAATAAACTTTATTAAATAATTATAACATACAAACGCACCTCCAACAACTATCATAACGTTCGGGCGCCATTAAAAATTTACCATTCTCCAAATGCATTTCACGATTTTCCAACAAATTATTTAAAATGGGTAAGACATTGCGTTCAGCATGCTCTACGCCATCAAGCACCAAAATGCGTCCATTTACAGCAGCGCGCACAGCACACTGTTGGGGAAAGGGGAAGACGATTAGAATTGAAAATCGCCAGCTTTAAAAGGAACTTACTTGATCATAATAAATAGCTGCCTTATTTTT